>CM054112.1:159709510-160909510 GCA_028673005.1 Tanypteryx hageni
GGAATTTTTTAATTTAAGCGCGGAAAAATATCGGAAGATTTGAGGATGAATTTTGGTAACTTAATCTTTTTGATGAAAAGAAAATCGACAGTTTTTGACGTATAGATCGTGAGGATGAGAAAATTTTTATATTTGAATTGGAGAGATTGTTTTAACGCAGGCAGTCCCTTGAAAATTTTAAAGTAACAATTAATTCCAAAAACAATAAAATCCTAGAGCATTCTCACCGATTAATCAACCGAGATTTTACATAGAAAAAAATAACGTCCATCAGAATTTAAAAATGAAAAAATTCACTGATTCCGGAGTAAGCAAAATCGCAACTCGTGCAATAAAAAAACGAAGTTTTCGAATCGTCGCCGGAAAAGGGCACACATTTCCTTAAGATCACTAAAAAAGAATGATGATTCGATCTCGCAAGAAAACATTTTTAGAAAGTTTCATATTAAATATCCATCCGGAGGAAGGAGAAGCAGGAGGAGAATGGAATCGGCTCGATTTTTTCTCCCTCTCTCTCTCTCTCTTTGATCTCCGTCGATCCTGTTTGAATGGCGGCAGATTGATGTTGCTTTTTACGGGATTGCGAGCGGCATCGGAGAAAAAGAAAATAAAATCTCTCCCCGGTAATGAATAAAAATACCAAAAATTACTTCATCGAGGAGAATCTTGAGAGAAAAAGAGAGAGATAGTTGGAGAGAGAGAAAGCTAGAGGGAGGGAGACAGAGAGAGGGAGATAGAGGGAGGGAGATAGAGGGAGTGGGAGGGATGGAGGAAGGGAGACAGAAGGAGTGAGAGAGATGGAGATTGAAAGAAAGAAAGGGAGAGAGGGAGTGGAGAGGAGAAAGGAAGGAGAAAACTTTCTTCTGCAAAAATACACCCATCCTCTTTTCGCGCACGCTTAAACTTTTCCTGCTAAAGAAAAACTTTATCCGTTTTTAGAACAGCTAAGACCCTTTCCGTCTCGAGATTTTCCCAAAACACCCTACCTCGCTCTCTCTCCTGGCTTTGTTTATAGAAAAACCGGTTCCTTCATTGTTATAAAAGAGAGTCGGAGTGGAGGAGCGGTGGGGCGGGGCGTGGGTGGTGGATGAAACGTCAAGGGCGATTAAGGAATAAGAGACTTGGTAGGGAAGGAGTCGAACTTGCGCCTCGAAAAACAATGTCCGCGGAATTAGAAGGAAAAGAGAGAGCGAGATACGGCGTAAGGAGAAGGAAAAGGAAGGGCGGAAAAGAGAGGGGTAGGGCTGGAAATGAACTGAGACGATGAGAAGATGCTGTGAGAGGTTAAAGTGGGGAGGGAGATGCTTGGGGGTATAGCGGGAAGGAGGGAGAGAGAGAGAAGGAAAGAGTGAGAGAGATGAGGAAGCTATCCAGTGGGTTGGAGGACATAATTAGATGAATGAGGATAGACCTCGAGGGCGTAGGCTTTCGGGGTAGGGGAAGGGGAGAAGAGTGAGGGAGAATCCGCGGTTGGATAGAGGGTGAATGGAGGGTGGATGGAGGGTGGAGGGAGGGTGAATGGAGGGTGGATGGAGGGTGGAGGGAGGGAGGATGGAGGGTGGATGGAGGGTGAATGGAGGGTGGATGGAAGATGGGTGGAGGGTGGATGGAGGGGGAGTTAGGATTTGGGAGCTGAGTAGTTGAAAAAGGAGAGGGTTTTTAGCAGTGCTCTGTTGCCCTAAAGGAGGGTAGATGGAAAAGAATAAGGGTAGTTGCGGAGAGAGGGCTGGGAGGGTCAGCCGAGGTAGGGGGAGGAGGAGAGCGTGAGCAAATAGAGCTGAGCTGAATAAAGGAACGGAGAATGGGAGAGTCGGTCCGAAATAGGAGGAAATCCTGCGATGAATAATAGAAACCTATTGAGACATTAGGTTATACGTTTATACAGGCGTGTTGTATGGATCCAGTCGAGGAAGGATGGTGTACTTTACAGTTCAAGTAAGTAAACAGTTGAAATATCCGAGACTCAATTTTTGGTTCTTCATATTATAATAGAGTGCCTGATTGAGTTGATTGTGTTCAAAAGAGGATTAGATATCGATGGTAAATATTTTCCCTTTATCCTATAGACAATTAAATGACATGAAATTTGTTTGTTAAAGGCGAAATTGCTTTTTTCTAAGTTATATATATACACTTGCAAAATAGATATAATTTATTTGAAGATGCATAAAAAATTTACGAAAAATTGCTTTCGCTCATTTTCAGATTGTTGCATTTATTAACTGCCTTACTGGAACGTCTCGTTTCCTAAATTTATATAATTCACTCGGATTGGGCCAGCAAAAAACCTAAAATAGCACGGGTTTTGGAAGATGAGTAAAAACGCAACAACGCAAAAATATAGGAAATATATTTGCAGAAGGAAGATTATGATTCTGATTTAGAGAGTGTGGGACGGGTAAGGTAAGGAAGAGAAAGATAGGTAATGGAGAATATGAGGGATGGAATCAGCGCCGGCCGTGATACATCTGAGGACTCGTATGCAAATAAAATTTTGCAGCCCTCGAGATATTGTTCAAGGAGAATGCTCATCCTAATGTATATATATATATATATATATATATATATATATATATAATATATTTTATATATATACATACGAGTACTCGGGGCTTGCAAATTTCAAGCGTTTAAAGTAATTACCATACACCTATATCTAAACTCGTAAATAAACCAATGCGATCTCCAGGGTAACAGCACTTCAGTCGCGTGGAGCCTATGTGTATTTAATAATAAATTCCATGAGTAATAGCAGTATATTTATAATTTTCCGTGAAATTAAGGCAACTATGCGTAATTTTCAAATTCTCTGGCAATCTGCTCGTGTCCAAGTTTTCGTAATTCAAGTTTCGTGACTCAGATCGCACTGCATGACCAATACGTATAATCATCATTAAGACTATACCCTATATATTAAATATATGGAAAAATTAGGATATTCTCTGTTAAGATTTTGGCATCATCATCCATTTCTTTAGCGCGTATTTGA
This sequence comes from Tanypteryx hageni, assembly GCA_028673005.1. Classification (NCBI taxonomy): domain Eukaryota; kingdom Metazoa; phylum Arthropoda; class Insecta; order Odonata; family Petaluridae; genus Tanypteryx; species Tanypteryx hageni. The sequence continues at coordinate 159,712,500 of CM054112.1, forward strand.
ATAAAAATATCGAGAAATAGGTATGACGCCGTTATATTTAACAATTGAAAAGAGTTTAAATTTATCGAAAAACTACGAAACACAACATTAAAATACTTATCACGTTTTACCGTCACTGCTATCAGGTTTGATTCTTCTATTGTGATCCCTTATAGCCATGGAGAAAAAAAACCTATTCGCTCCTTCCTATAGTCGATAACCCAAATTTAATCGACATGTTTGTGCTTTCAGTAGTACGTGAGAATTGCAGTTATCTATGATACCCTCAATCACACTGCGTGATGCAATTAGTGTTTTGGATAGAGTAAAATCTTACATATTATGGGAAGAAAATATTGGTGATGATGTTTTCATAATACGCATGATATTGAAAATTAGAATCATTAACTTCCATTAAATTCATTTAATCACTGCAATTGTAACGTATAATATCAGATCCCGTTAAAGGTCTATCCCTTTTAGAAGTACCTTATAGTTTTGGGTAAGTCAGTGAGTGAATGTGTGAGGGACAAGTAGCTATGTGTGTGTGTGTGTGTGTATATATATATATATATATATATATATATATATATATATATATATATATGATGTTATTGAATGCGCTGTTAAATTTTGTGTTAAGTATGACTGATTGTGACACACTGTAAAACTGAAAAGTTCGTAGTTACAGTAAATTTGTTTTTGCTCAACTTGAATAATTAAAATGATGAAAACTAGATACACATTATAATGCATCGTCGCTGCACCTGTTTTAGCGGAGAAAATTAAATTACTAAAAAAAAGTTTCGATGCGCCCCGCCGAAGAATTTGTGGCCGGAAATTCGGCCCACCATTTAGAAAACGCCGCCGTGATAAACAGAATTATTACAACGCTTTAAGGATACCACAGAGATATCGAGTCATCTGGATTAGGGTCCTGCACGGGTATGATATTTTCCACCCGTACCCGACCCGTACCCGCAAACTACTAACCCGACCCGTACCCGCAGAATATTAACCCGCACCCGACCCGTACCCGCAGGCTCGCGCCCGCACAGAAGGCCTACTTGTCCGACCCGAACATATTTTTTAACTGTCTGGTCCTCGAGACACTAATCCGCAGCAAGAAATCGTGAAAAAATAAAAATATTATGTCCGAGTCAGTCATTTATTTTGTGTAAATTAAAATGAAATGCAATTGTACATTAACATTTATTTTTAAGATCGAAAAAATGTATTTAAAGTAACTACGATTTATTTTTACAAATTTATACAAAATAATTTAATTGAAAAAAGGAAATATTAATTAACAGTATCTACCCTGAGATTTAAAATGGCTATTTAAAAATAGGATATGATCCACGTTTGTGGGATCTAAATTGTTTCTTCTTTCACTAACAACATGTCCCGCCAATCAAAAACACCTCTCTGATGGAGCACTGGTCGCTGGTATTGCAAAAATATTATTCGCTAAAATACTTAAATTTGGCAAAAAAATTCTTTTGCTTATCCCACCATTTCATCAAATCAGAATTATTAGTAATGTCGTCAGATAGTTTTAAGTCGATATACGCAGTCAATTCGTCTGGAGAAATGTGATCATTTACTGTGTCTGTATCCATAAACTGAACTAAGGTGTCTGACATTTTATACCTTTTCATCGGTTGCTCTAGAAGCGAACACGGATTTGGTGTCACGGATTACATTGCATATCCCTTCTCCTTTTTAATATCATCATAATAAGTTTTACCTGAAGTTTTTAAAAGTTTCATGATGTTAGATTCTGTTGAACTTATATCTAAATGATCGTTTATTTTCAAATGCCACAAGTAAACCAAAAATATTATTGGATATTTTTCTCCTTCCAATTTAATCAATGCTTTCTGGAATGGATTGAGGTATTCTACTAAATCTAATAAATCTTTCTTTTCAACCTCACAAATCATATCACTCATCTTTTTTTAAATAAAATATTGTAAATAACCTCCCAATTTGAATTGAATTCAAAAGTTTCTTGACGTCTCCTTTCAATGTAGATTTCAGCGCACCTTGTAAGCCTGATTTTAAAAAATATTTCAGAAATTTTCTACACTTCTGAATTAAAGCAAGTAATCGATAATCGTTTGTCAATTGCAACTTTGTATCTATTTATATAATAAAAGGAATCGTTTTTTCGTCAGACACTTTTCTTGACACATGATACACAAAGCCTGCGATCTGCCGACCTGCATAAATTGCAAATTTGTACCTCCCTATATAACGCTACTTCTGACCGCGAGGGTGGGCTTTACTAGCTGTAAAAGTCATGTGAAAAGTTTCAGTGCCTACATTGGCGAGGCAAATTGAATTGGAATTAAAACTAGTTTTCGTAACCGCTCTTTACCCGCACCGGTGCCTTTTGTGTCCAAACCCGACCCGTACCCGCCTGGAAGTACTCTTTACCCGACCCAACCAGCAACTTTCGCTGCGGATACCCGCGGATCGGGTTGGGTAAACTGCGGGTATGCAGGCCTCTAATCTGGATGGCTTTCGATGAAACTGATACTTTAGAAACTATAAATTTAAAATTTTTTGTGCGTTTATACTTCTCTACATAAATACTACATTAATTGTGAATTCAAACAGAGTTGTAAGTATAGGAGAATGTCGAATTAACAGGGTTTACAATATTAACAGTAAACGGGACACTAGCAACACGAGAGTTTTGTGTTAATTGTTTTATAAAATGAAAACTTCCATCACAAATGGAATGTAAATGAAAATGGGATTTTTAAAGAGAAAAAATATTATTTAACATCAGCTTTGTATATTTTAATTATTAGGAAAAATTTAAAGATTTAATAAAAATGGATTCATACAAGGATTTAGATATTAAATGAGAGATCTGAGCGAACCTATACTGCGATTGTAAAAAATGAGATATTTTTGGCGTTATCAACCAAAAAAGGGAATTATGATGAAAAACTCACAATTGAATGCACACTATATAATTCGATTTCCGCAAGCTTTGGAATGAAATTGTTCTCTTCAATTAAGGAAAAATATCTCACAAATGATTCGACAAAAAAAATCACGCTGACCTTTCCGGTAGTATTAAAAAAACACGAATCTACTAATCGAATGAATCCGGAAAAGATGTACTAATTACATACGAAAAGTACGCGGACAGACATTTGAATAGAGAGAAAACAATTGCTATTTTCCGTACGACCGAATTGGAGTGAGAAACTCGATCTATTGAAAACATTAAATACCTACCGACGAGATTTTCGAGATTTTCCAAAAAAAACAAACGCTCATTGCAGTAAAAAATGGAACGGCAAAGGTTAACAGGAATTTCCACAACGGCGAACGATACTGGGAAAACATGGTTAAAAAAGAAAAAATATAGTTTCAATTAATTGGCCTCTCACTGCCTAGGGCGCGACAGAAAAGAACGACCCACATAGAGGGAAAGGTGAACTTAGGGTGTTACGAGAGTATAGTGAAAGGCGGTAACTATTGCAGGACTTGAGAGACGTCATATAACGGTCGGTCAACTGATTTACCTTCGAACTGCACTGTCATGTGTACTTTTTAAATCCGCTTTTCATCCGAAAATTTAACATAAAATGTTGTAATGAATGTTATAATATCTTAAATTGCTCTTATGATTCAATTTATTCGAATCCTGTTCCTGGATGAACGAATGTTCCAAAAATCATGTAAAATTTCTTCGATATTAACATAATCTTATACCGGCGGTGTTTGCTATAAAACCTAATTGATATACAATGATAAATTTTGGCAATTATCTATAGTGAGTAAGCTATCAGAAATAGTAAACTTTAACATATAATATTTCATTTAGGGATTTTTTAAAAATAAAGTGTATAGCAATAAACTCTAAAACGAGAAATTAATTAAAATCCCAATCTCAACTATAAATATTTATTTCCTTTAGTTTTTCTCTTCGAACGTTTTGATAAGGCAATAAAAAGACGAAGAGAATGGATTTAGGCTCCCTCCGCTCATCCAAAATTTCAATTTTAGTATCTTAAAGATAGGCGAACACACCTACCTGATTCCATCATCGCTTTGACAATGAAAAGAGAGAAATATTACCATTAACTAATTTCGTGCTCTTTTGGATAATACTCCACAAAGGGGGAAAATTGAGATATTTTACGGGAATGGGTTCAAAATAATTCCACAGAACAAGGACGGACGTGATATAGTCTATGAGGGTGCTGGTTATAATATGGAAGACGTGATAGTGAAAATATTCCTTGGATCACCCCAAGTACGCGGAGAGGAAATGTCGCATACACTTGCAAATCCATTCTCAATTTGCATCAAAATGAGAAACACTGCCAAAGCATGGGAAAGAGCCAAGAACTCCTCCGTGAGAAAGGCCCTAAGGAAGGTATAAGAAATCTACAAGACACTATTCCCGCTATTCTCGATTTACAGATACTTCACCGAGGTCCTGATGAATCTCCTTGAAATGCCTTACGAAGACCGTAGACAATGCAGCATTCTGAAGCGAATCCAGAAGAATGGATCGCGTCCAAGATTTCAGGAAAAAGCAACGAAGCCTTCAAATCAGTTTCTTAATTTGCTGAAAAAGATCATCCGCCATTGTTTCGCACATGTCATCAGTACTAAGAGAAGAAAATAATTATTAAAGGTTATATGTACGAGCCAAGAAAATTATACGCGAGATACAATCGATCTGATATACAACACACGTAGTAGCATGGTCCGGTAGCAAATGAGAAAATTTGACACAGCGTCAACGCATCCGTTGAGATGGTATTCGGTTCAATTATTTCTGGGAATCAAGTGAAGCAAGGAGTTCTTGCGAAATCCACTTAACAATTGACGTTGCTCAATTGAACTTGTGGTTGACGCCACAAGTAGTCTCAAGGTCTGGGTGGTTTAATTAATTAAACAACATGATGATGATGAATAAACAACAAATTACTCCATAGGGAAAAGAGATGCGAGATGTGATTTTAGTACATGCAAACGTAGAATTTAAACCATAATCAACCACATGAAATGGCGATTGGAGGGAAACACGATGCTAACACCTATTGTGTAGATAAACATTTTTCGCTTAAAACGCGAGTTGTATTTCGGGAATTTCAAGATATATTTAAAACATAACAAATCAAAGAAACGATCAACATTCAGGTAAACCTAGAGAAAGGAAATCCTAGATTGGGGCGCAGTAGATAGGTACTACAGAGATCAAACAGAAAATACAACAACATCAGGAACTCGATGGATAAGTGAGAAAGACCGACATTTGTCTCCATGCTAATATATTTTATTACAATTCCAAAAAATATGAACGTAATATAAGTATATGATCACGATGGAATGCGTAGAAGCTAATTTTTTGTATCAATTAATATTCTAGGCCAGAATTAAATCATGTGTGGGCAGCATGATACCACTGCATTAAATCCGCGGGCCGCATTAAGGCACCACGCCACATCCACGATAAAATACTTTTCTAGACTCCAATTTCGTAGTGTATTTAAATAATAATAAAAAGTTGCGTATATTTTGTAATTGATCGCTTAATTAATTTCTTAGATTATTTAAAAATAAGTATTATATAAAAATACATTTGAGTTTGGGCTGCCTCATATTACAAAGTATCTTATTTCGCGGACCGCATAAATGCTCTGCGTGGGGCGCTTATTTGAGAACCCTGTTATAGCTGTAGGAGTTGATGATTAGCAGGAGAAAAATTTAACAAATCTTATAAGCGGATGATAAAATGTAAGCATGCGATACAGTGGCGGTAATTGATATTTAGCTTACTATAACAGGGGTTATGCAAAGTACGGGAACATTTGAATTAGACCTCAACAAAGACCGGTTCCAAGAAATATCTCTCTATTACATAAACAAGATGGAAATGTATACTCCATAAATGTAATACACAGAGATTTCCAAGGCATTCTTAATGGGAAATACGTATGGAACGGTATCGAACGATTAGGTAATTCTTAAATTTTTATCCATGAAACTATTGTTTCGGGGGCTATCTTGTAGTAAATGTAGTAAATATACGGATTTTTAATTGTTGTTTGCTGAGACAACCGTCTTAGCGATCGATTTAAACAAAATATGCGATGTTTCGCTGGGGATTTTCTCGAATTTTTATCCCAAAAATTATAAGTTGTAATTATATGGTCTCTGAACCATCTTGTAGTAAATGTTGTTCTCTATCCAAGTAAAGTTTTAAATCTATTTCTCGTAGTTCAAATGAGAGAATGAGAGAGAATTATATGAATTTTTAATTGTTGTTTGCTGAGAGAACCGTCTCAGCGATCGATGTAAACAAAATATGCGACGTTTTGCTCGGAATTTTCTCGAATTTTGACCTTCGAAAATATAACTCATAATTACATGGCCTCGCGGACTTTCTTGTAGTAAATATTGTTCTCTAGGCGAATAATTTTTTTAATCTATACCTTACCGATCATATAAGAGTTAGGGAGAAAAAAGTTTGATATTTCATTGTTGCTTGACGGATGCCATTTAACGAGATACGAGTATAAGTTTATTAAAGTAATTATGTAAAGTGGAAGTCCTCTAAGTTTAACGAAAAAAAGCTACATAAAGATTTGTATATAGAGTAATAAGATATTAAATGAGCCTTGCTATATAAATTTGTCTACTTTCTCATTCAGTGGTATTATTTTATTTATTCCAAACAAATTGTCTCATTATTACGAGCAAGCAAAACAAAAACAAAGCGAAGAAATCGTTATATTATTTTATCACAGTATTTAATTTTCTATATAAGGAATAATTTTTTTCGATAATTCGGAAGTTTCTTGACTCTATTTCTTTCAATTATTCAAAGTCAAGAAAAATAGAGTCGCATAAACATGTATATTTAAAACTATCTTCAATCTTAAGGTCCGTCACCTTCACACTTAAGAAAGAGAAACTTTGGAGGGAATTGCCATTGCAACATAAACTGAAATAAGAACGAGAAGGACGAACTAAAATAAATAAACAAATTAATATTTCTATAACGAGAGAGAATGAACTTTCCCGAGAATGCGTGCGCGAAGATAAAAGAAAATCTCCGGAGTCTCTTCAAAACCGAAGCGGAAGTCTGCGAGACAAAAGATACGCCAAAGGCGGATGAACGATGGAGAGAGGGCGTGTCAAAGGAGGAGAGTTTTTTCGGCGCAGGAGTTACAACAAGGAGGATCTTTGTAGGGAAAGGAAGGAAAGAGAAAAAGAAAGTGAGCGAAATGCTGAGATGTGCATGTGCTTTATATTTTTGAATGCAACCGTCGAGATATTATAAAGAAATCAAGTGCGGAAAAAGTTAAAAAAAAAAGATTGCGCGAAAAATTTCTGTGCGTATTCTAGCGCATCTCTGGGAATTGAAGAGAATGCCAACGCGGGTTTTGGATCCTCTTTTGCATATATTATTTTCCTTTTTTCCTATAAATTTTTAACGATGTGGGTGGTGAACACTAGTCTTGAGGATTTTGAAGAAAGCCGTTATGTTTTTCGACAACAGAATAGTGATTAAGATCCCATCTCGTAGTTATCGAGGGAGAAAAGGCAAGTACATTCAGTTCTAGGCAACGCGTTCCACCAATTCTATCCGGACGTTATGTCAGCATTAACATAATATGCATTACAATGTAAACTGCTAGCTTACTTCTAGTCGAGAAAAAGAAAGAACTTAGTCACTTCCAGAAATTTATTTGGCACGACCGGTTTCACTACGATCGCAGCATCATCAGGTGATAAATTATAAAAATCGTTCCATATATATATCGTTAAAAATTTATAGGAAATATATATATATATATATATATATATATATATATATATATAAGAAAAAGGGTGGGAAAGATTAGAGTTGCCACCTGTTCTGTTTTCACCCGAACTGTTCGGTCATCACACAAACTGTTCGGTGTTCGGTACCGATGCTATACCGAACACCGGACAGTTAGGTAATTTGGAAAATTTTTATGTGTTTGGTATCCGTCGTACGTACTACACCCATAGATTGCTTGTGTGGAAGGAGGATAGGTGAATTCATTAGTGAGAAAAATTGAGAAAAATCATCTACGCTAGCATTAAGAAAATGTTACTACATCAGAGGTTCAAGAGGTAACTTTAAATTTTTCTTTGCGATGTTGTGTTTATCAGACTTATTTTTCCTCTTTTGTGACGAAGAATAAATCAGGAATTCCACTTTTCTCGCTTAAATTACATCTTTATTTTTCTTATAAAAACAATGATTTTCATTTAATTATTTACTTGACAAATAAATATCCATTTATTATATTTAAAGCGATAGTTTATCACTCTATATCAGTGGTGCCCAACCTATGGCTGTCATGTCTGATGGCTCGGGTGCCCAAATATTTCACTCGACACATACAAAGTATTACCGTTCCTATTCTCTTCCCACCATCGTTTTCTCAAAATTGATCATCTAAAAATTAGTTATTTTGTTACCTCATTTGCAATTTCTGCAACTTCGAAAATTTGCTCAATGTCACATCTGCCACTATGCAAGCACATCCAAAGGGGCACCAAAATTTAATTCTAAAGAAAACCTATGTCGATGTATTCATTTCTGAAGAATGTTAAAAAGATCTACCTTTTGAATATTTATATTAGGCATTGGGCTGTGTATTCGCATCTTTGTAAAAGAATTCTACAGCTTACTCAGACAGAGCAGTTTTTTGCTCCAAAATTAAAGGTGTATTTTATTTGCATCAGGTAAAAGATTGTCCTGATTGCGTGTTTTTTGTCTCCTTTTAAAACTGTTACTATTTCAATAATTTAATTTAATAGCCACAGAAGGATGCGTGAAGAAACTTCTAAGTATTATAACTAATCGAGTTTGGACATGTAATTTACACTGTTCGATTATGTTCAGTTTTGTTCCTGATATGTTCACTTATGTTCGTAGTTTTTTTTAGAAATTTTCTTAGAATGTTCGGTAATCGGGTCAAAAATATGTGGCAATCATAGGAGGGATACAGGAGGGGTTACACAGAAAACGAATGGAAGGTAATTAAAGAAACGGGTAGAAAAAGGAAGGGGTTGAAAAAGGAAGGCAGAAGCAAAATAAAGTTACAAAATGTTACAAATGTTACAAAAACTTGGTAAAAGGGCCAAAGGCAACAAAGATACTAAGTATTAACAAAACATTCGGTAAGCTTTATAGAGGAGAATGATTGTGAAAAGGGTATTCATTTAAGAGAAGCGAGTCTTCACAAATAATTACCGTTTCTTTAATTACCTTTCATTTGTTTTCTGTGTAACCCCTCCTGTCTCCGTCCCCCCTTTTCCCCCAATATATATGGACCGATTTTTATAATTTATCACCTGATTATGCCACGATCGCAGTGAAACCGGTCGTGCCAAATAAATTTGTGGAAGTGACAAAGTTCTTTCTTTTTCTCGATGAATAAACTCCACAGGGTTGAGCCTCATTCTTGATACTTCTAGTATTTGGATAAATGCAATGACAATGATTTAAAAGTTTAGGCAAATTTATCGTCTGAGAATGTGGAAAATCTTTTATTCCTATATTTAAAGATGTTCAAATCAAATTAAAATCACTTAGATCGATAGACAAATTTCATCTTCGTAAGTTCATTCTGGCGTAAGAAAACCACATGTTTTAAGATTCCGGAATCTTAATTTCATTTACGTTAAATTTACAGTAATCATCTTAGAATTGCTATCTCAAATGAGTGGCATTTATTTAGATAGAAGAATAACCCGAACTCATAAGTTCTATATTTACATTAATTAACAAGTATTTTATGTATGTGTGTGCGTGGTATCAGTGTTGTTAATTTTCTGTCCGAAAGCAGATCTGTAATTATATCTTATACCAAGTCTATATATATATATATAACATAATTTTCCAGTAATGAAAGCACGATCGAGGAGGAAAGTCATTTGAGAGATGTTGGAAGAGGATGAATATAAGTTGACGCATAGTGGCTGGATGAGGTTGGTTCGTGGGGTATAAAGAGTGAGGGAGGAAGAAAAATGAGATAGGGGTGGAAAGGCTGCTCTGTTGGTGAGAGATATCATGGAGTAGAAAGGGAGGGATGGTGAAATGTGCTGGGAGATTGGGTCTGAGGAGAGAAGAAAGCTGCACGACAAAGAATTTCAAATGAGAAATAAAGATACGCGGGGAAAAGAGTTAATGGAATGGGCAGCCCTGGTGAACAATGCATCATGAGATTTCTGCTGCCATAAAAATGTGACGGATATAGAATTACACGGGAATAATAGTGTAAGGGAAAGGAGGTTAGGAAAAAGTGATTTAACCTTTGTGAGTTATTCTGTATTTTGTAAAATGGATATAATGAACTATGTATATGAAAAAATAGAGAAATATTGTATTCACATTTTTGGTGAATGTTGTTATTGGATTACTGCATTGCATTTGCAATTTTGGTAATTAATTTGAGTAAATTTTGGTAAAAAGAATTATTATTATTTTTATTATTAATTTTTTTAAAATTACGGCATCTGCATACAAGCCTGTAGCTTTGCAGGACCTGATTGTAGACATTGTTTCTATTCTTTTCAATCTCATTATTATTATTAATACTCTATCTGAAGTTTATATGAATATCATAGAAATGGTAAATTGATGATGTATCTTAAATTTGTAGACTTCCTGGCTTTAATAAATTATTATTATTAAAATTATTATTTATGATACTTTGTTGACTAAGATATTTTACTGAGGTAAAGGTGATGGCAAATATAATCAAAGAACTTCAGAAAGAAATAAAAGCTAAAGATAAAATAATTTCGGAACTACAAAATAAGGTTTACCTTATGGAACAGAAAAGCTTAAATAAAACAATAGAAATAGTAGGGATTAATGCCCAATTATTAAACGAAAAAGACCTAAATGAGACTATAAAAAATTGTTAAGGAGATAAAGTTAGAAGAACCAAAAAATGAGGATATAGAAGACACATATTTTGTAAAAAGTAGAAACCCTGAGAAGTCCAATAATATTGTGTTAAGTTTTAACAAAAAATTTAATAGAGATGTGTGGTTCCATAGTAGAAAAGTGTTCATAAATAATGAGATATATAACAATGGAAATCAAACAAAAATATATATAAATAAAGCACTATCGACCCACTATAAAGAGCTACTTTGGAAGACAAAAAATAGAGGTAGAACTTTGAGTTATAAATATATTTCGATTATACTCCTAAAGAAAGATGAAAATGTACAAATAGTAAAAATTTACAATGAATCTGATTTAAATAAGATTGAACAAGGGGGTGAATATGATTATATAACTATATATCTTACTAATATTTAACAACATTTACAATGGAAGGATTGGAGGCGATTAAAACTGATAAAATTAACTATAAAATATGCAAATCTATAATTAATGTGATCAGCATACCATTTAATAATATTTTCGCTGTTTCATCTAAACATTAGATCCATTTAAAAAATTGGGATGAATTTGAAATCACTTGCCACCACTTATCATGGAAAATAAATATAGCTTTGATTATTCTGACTGAAGCCAATATTATGAGGAATGAAGAGGATATATATCAATTGGAAGGATACGTCAAGTACATAAAACTGAGAACATATAAAAGAGGAGGTGGGATGTTAGAAATGATTTCATCTTCATTGGAAATGACTTAGACACCGTTAACTTGAGAATAAAATATAGGTTTGTTGATGAAGGATAATTGGAGATTACTTCTTTTAGGAGTTAATAGACCCTGTAACTTAAGCAAAATATTATATATCAATAAACTAGACATGATTCTATGTAACTCCAAAGAATAGGAAATTGTTATCATAGGTGATATGAACATATGTATGAAGACAAAAGATGCAAACAGTATCAAATATAGAGAAATGCTTGCTTACCATGGATTTGCAGAAATAATTAAAGAATACACCAGAGAAGAAATAGTTAGATCTCAAGTAATTAGCTCATGTATTGACCATATCTACTACAAAGGACTAATTTCTATTCCTGAAGCACTAATAATACTCTAAAATATCTGATCATAAAATTATTGGCTTGAATCTAAAATATTGCAACAGATATGAAACTAACCAAAAGAGAGGAAAAATAACTTACCTTGACAATTCCTAAGTCAAAGCAAAAATTGAATAATTTAATTGGGGATATCTCTTAAACGAAAATGATCCCAACAAGCTATATGAGAATATAAACATGGAGCTTAATAAAATCTATGCATTGTCAACTGTAACTAAAGAATCTACTCATCTCAAACTAAACAATTAGTTCTGGAAATAACTAATCCACCTACTTTCCTTTCAATGCAATTTTAATATATAACAAGTTGGGGTGTAACACAAGTTTCCCATGGTACAGATGTGCTTTTCGTCAAATTTGTCAGAGTATAATCGTATACTAATGCATTTGCTTTGAAATCAGAAAATTATTTTTATTTATGTTGTAGTAGCCCTGATTTTCTGATCCGTTTTAACCATATGTGTATCGTTTTTCCATGCTATACTCGCCCTACATGAAATTTAAAAAAAATATGTTCAGCCAATGCCTTTCAAATTCATAGTTACAGAACAATTCTAACCTTGATATTGTGATAGCCCTGTTTAGTCGACCCGGTTTAAATATAATATATTAGTTATTTATTCATATGAAGATTAAATATACTATATTTGGTTGAAATCCTTTAGTTCAGTTCTCTAGAAATACGTGTAAAACAAATATTATTTAACTTTTTACTGTGGTAGCTATGCTCCTTAGCTCTGCTCCTTAACTCTGCTATAAATACTTGATTTCATTATAATATTTTGTAAAAATCTTATATATATACAATTTAATTTAGCCTAATTCTTCCAAATCCTTAATTACTGAAACAGTTTAATTTGTAATTGTGGCACCCCTGTTTGGCTGATTCAGGTTAAATATGATAATATGGTTTTGTATATAAGCGTATATTTTAAGTATTAAATTTGGTTAAAACTAATGTGGACAGTTCAACACAAACAAACAGTTTGCTGAACAATTCACCTCTCAAATAAATTTGAAACTGAATTGTAATTTAAAACTAAGCAGGATGAACCATCTTTCCATGCAATGTAGTTTTTATATACCTGAGGCTATGGAAAATAGAATTTGCCTACGATTCTAAATCGCTCAAGTTATACGTTTAAATGATATTTATTGGAAATTTTTTAGCTTTTTAACGATATGCTGACTTGCCGATCGTATCATTGTTAAACCTCGAGATTGTATTTTTGTCTCAACCCTTATACTATATACGTAAGGAAATCGTGCTTTGAATGCTTTAATATGAGAAAGAGGAAAAAGAAATGAGGGGGAGACAGGAAGAGAGGGGAAGGGGGAGAGAGGAATATAAAGATAATGCTCTTTATTAGGCCGAGATTGAGACTAGGAAGTCTATTTCTCCAGAGAAGGAGATAGAAGAAGAAAGAGAGAGGATAGATAATGAGGAAGAGAGAGATAAAGGGAGAGAGAGAGGAAGCGAGAGATAGATAGATAATTGTCTTTATTAGGGTGAGCTTGAGACTAGGAAGTATTTTTCCAGAGAATGAGAGATGGGGAGAGGGAGGGAGGATGGGAGGGAGGAGGATGGGAGAGAGGAAGAGAGAAAAGGAGGTAGAATGGGAAGTGCCTTAAATTTAATACTTAATCCACGCATACCCGTCATATTTGACGGACAACTACGTAGTAAAAAATTCATCATTATTGCACAAATGTCCATAAACAATGTACTACAATCAAACTTCGATTTAGCGCCCCCCTATATAGTGCCACTCCCGCATGAAGCCCATGAATCGTTGATAAAAGAATTTCCATCTTATGATTGCAGAGAGCAAGCATATACCTCGACTTACCGCCACCTTCGCTTTAACGCCAATCTCATGATGGACAAACGGTGGCAACAAATCGGGGTTTGACTGTATTTTGATCCGAATTTTTTTCCTTTGACATACATCTGGACACGGCTACGTAGAGTGCCCATGACCAAATACGGTCTCCGGTAAAAATATTCCTATATCATCAAATGTCTGACCTTGGCATTTGTTAATTGTAATCTCAAACGATGGAATAATGGGATGTTGGCGACGTATTAAACGAAAGGGTAAATGGTTATCGCTTGGTGATATTTTTGATTGTATTCTCTCCTTTCATTCAACTGCTGTTTAGTTAATCTAAACCTTCGTCTACGAGTTCGCTCCCTGGCCAATCCTTTGCGACGTTCTTCAGGTCTCTTCTCATTATTATCATCATTTTAACGTATCTTTACTCTTTTAAATGATAACTAATATTATTTACTATAGTCAACTTTCTCTGACTCTAATTATAGAGACTTGTTTATACCTACAATACTTCTCTTGTTGCTAACAACCTAGGCAGATAACGTAAATTATTAATTAATTAATCAATCAATTAAGCAATTTAATCGCAAAGTCGGTATATACTACATTAAAATAAGTTGTTTTTGACTTAAAATGCTTGTTTGTTTGTATGGAATTTCTGGCTAATCAACCTCTTGCATTATTATAGTCATAACTCCTTATAAACTCAAAAGGGAGAAGGGAAACCCGGTGCCGGCATTAGCTTACTCTTTACCAAGAGCACCAAGGGGGCCAACTCCTAAGGACGGAGCGCTGACTTTCGCGGTCTCCGCAAATCACACAAGTAAGGGATGGGACGATCTCAGGTTGAAAATTCCGACATCTGCCGGACTTGAATGTGGAAGGCCAACGCTTTAACCTTTCCACCTCCGCTACCCCTAGTAAACTGTTTCTTATGATTCATACATAATAGAGTAATTTGCAGCCTCGTCAACTCCGTCACTACAGTCGAGCGTGACATGTCCATTTAGTTCATTTTAACTATTTTAGATATATTTTTTTGGGAGAAGATGCGTGCGTACCTGCGTATACGGCCTTTGTATAATTTATATGCGAACTAAATTTACAAGAAGCAGTGCAATATAATTTTCAATCCCATTTTAAAATTACTTACAAGGGCAGGACCCGTACGTGGGGCCACGGATTTTGCTGAAACTTGGTAGGTACGTAGCGCTAGACGCCAGGATCACAACCAACCCCCCTTTTGGGCGTATATGATCAGTAGTTTTTATACAAATTGCGTTTAAAGTTCGGAATTTTGCGACGCGCACGATAAACTTACTTACGACGGCACAGACGTACATAGTAATCCGTAGCCTAGCGCTAGGGAGCTAAACTAGCATTTTCAATTAAGTGAGTTTATCGTGCGCGTCGCAAAATTGCGAACTTTAAACGCAATTTGCTTAAAAACTACTGATCATATACGCCCAAAAGGGGGGTTGGTTGTGATCCTGGCGTCTAGCGCTACGTACCTACCAAGTTTCAGCGAAATCCGTGACCCCACGTACGGGTTCTCCCCTTGTTAGACGAATGTGGGACCGTTGATTTTTAATTACGCGTCCAATCGGACCATATATTCATTTCAAATCCGAAAGTTTTGTGTTTTTGGGGCAAAAATCTTTCGTCATCAGTGGAAATCCCATTGTAGGTCATTTCGGGATAGAACGTATCACTTTTAAGTTCCCCTCCTATTCACCCCCCCCCCCCCGAAGCTGTCAGTCTCCCTACCGTCCAATTTGCAAATATAACTATTTCTTAATTAAATCGGCGTTTTTATTTACAGCTGTTGTTTTAAAAAAATATCCTATTCTAAAAATGTATTCTGTAAAATAGCTAATAAATTTTTGTAAGTAAAAGTAAGGATCGTCTTCTATCCCGATAAAAATGCATACATATGTTCAAAGAATGCAGATAACTGATAGGTATACTTATGTGAATGAATTTTGTAATTTTTACTGAATTTTTTGCAATTCTCCTAGCAGGATATGCCTCCTGTCTCCTTCTCTCATACCAAACATTATTCCAAACTGATGAAATTCTTCTCAGTTCCTTGATCGTTATCATCCACTACTAGATAAATACTATAAATTATTGCAAGCGTAGCATACATCTATATATAAGTTAACTTTAAATATATAACTAAAGAAAAGGAAAGCCACAGGCAGCGATGAAATACCGGCTGAGGTACTTAAAGTCATGGGATCAGAAGGATTCAAAGCGATCACAAAATTAATTAATATGACTTACGACACGGGAGAGTGGCCTCGGGATTTCCTAGAAATAACAATGATTCCTCTAAAGAAGAAGCCAAAGGCAATGTAGTGTAAAGACTACAGAACGATAAGCCTTCTGTCACACACATCGAAGATCATCACGAGGATTCTTATTAAAAGACTGGATAAAAAGGCAGATGAAATGATATGGGAAGATAAATTCGGTTTCAGAAAAGGACGACAAACCAGTTATGCTATAGCGATAGTTAGAATCATATCAGAGAGGGCAAAAGAGTACAGTCAAGATATCTGCGTATGTTTCGTAGACTGGCAGAATGCTTTTGATAGAGTAAATTGGATAATGTTGATGAAGATATTAAAGGATATAGGTGTAGACTGGAAAGACAGGAGACTGATTAGGAATCTATATGAGAATCAAGTTGTAAAGGTCAGGTTTGAGAATGTGAACACCTGCGGAATAAATATCGGTAGAGGAGTAAGACAAGGCTGCTGCCTATCGCCAACCCTATTCAATATATATGGAGAAAGTCTAATGCAAGAAGCTTTAGAAGGCACAGGGGATTTCAAAATTGGAGGAAGGATTATAAGAACAGTAAAATACGCGGATGATCAAGTACTTCTAGCAAGAAAGGAAGAGGAACTCCAGAAAATGATAAATAGACTAGTAATAAAAGGTAGATAATACGGCATGGAAATAAATACAGAAAAGTCCAAGGTCAATCGAATATTAGGCAAAGAAGATAATCTGAACATATGTACTGAAGGAAAGTCTCTAGAACAAATTTCAGACTATAAATACCTTGGAAGCATCATAACAAGATAAGCAAAATGTACGGATGAAATCAGGACTAAAATAGGAAAAGCAAAAGCTGCTTTCAGAAGAAAGAAACACCTATTCACGGGGAATATAAGCGAATATATCTGCAAGAGTTTCATAAAATTCAATGTATGGAGTATAGCTTTGTACGGGGCAGAAACATGGACGCTAAGGAAAAATTACATCGAATACTTGGAAAGCTTTAAAATGTGACCTTGGAGGAGAATGCTGAAGATAAAATGGACAGATAAGATGAAAAACGATCAAGTGCTACGAAGAGTAGGAGAGAAGCGAGTGATTATACAAACTATTTGAAAGGCAAACTGGGCTGGACATTACCTGAGAAGAGGAAGTATGATTAAAGACGTTTTTGAAGGAAAACTAGACGGAAAAGGGAATGAGGTAGGGAAAGGTTTCAGCTGATAGACGATTTGCAAGGGAAAGAGAGTTATCAAGATATAAAGAGAACAGCGGAAAATAGGAGTATATGGAGAACCAGGTTTAACCACGAATAATCACGGACCTGTCTACGGGCAGATTACCTATGGTGATGACGATATATCATATATATATATATATATATATATATATATATATAGATAATTGTTTCATTCCTTCACTTTGTCTTTAATGTCATCGTACCACTATAGCGTTTGCTTCTTAGTTCGTTCCAGCTCAACATTCCTTAAGTTGTTTGGTGTTTACTCTGCATCTAATATTTGCAGCTTCTCATATTGCAATTCCCTGATATTTCCTATACTTTCTTCTTTGATTTTATGAGCTTTGACATTTTGCTTTTGACTCTCCTGAGGTTTTTCTTTTTAGTTTTTCTAGTCTCTGTGAAAATTTTTAGAATCAGAAGAATGTAATGGGCAAACATAAAAAGAAATTTCAAGAACTTTTTGAGCGCCGGGAAGAACAAGAAACCATTGCAGAAAAAGGCCATGACATAAAGGGAGAAAAGCATGAATTAATCATAGGTGAAACGAGGAAATTAATACGAAAAAAAACTCGGAAAAGCAGCAGGTGGTCATGCCAAATATCACCATAAATGGTCAAACTCATTGAAGCAGTGGGTGAAACCTTACTGCTACATGTAAAAATACTTCCATGGGGATGACCAACACTGAAACAGGTTCAAAGTTTAAAGTACCTGGGACCCATCACAAACCAGGGCAGGAAAATTGATGAGGAATTACATGACAGAATTGCAATCACGGCATGTACTACGTTATCAAGCATTAACAAGCGAGAAGCAAGTATGGAGACAAACCTAGCAGCATACCTGTCTACCTACATCCCCGCACTGACTTACAATTTCGACTCCAGGACATTTTCAAAACAGCATAATAGTCGATAATAGGAAGTCGAGATGAAGTACACAAGGAGAGTGAAACAGAAGGCTAGAAGGGGCAGAGTACGAAATGAAACCCTCAGAGCAACACTAAACTTAAAGACATGATCGAAGACGCCCAACTTATATGTTTTGGCCAAGTAAACAGAGTTGGCGACGGTAAGTGACCATGATAAACCTGGGAATCAAGGTTTGAAGTGAAAAGATCAAGGGGACATCTAGTGGGAAGCAGGAAGACCATATCAAAGGGATTTTGCGCGAGAGAGTGCTGGACTGGAGACATGTCAGGAAACGTGCACGAGACAGACAGGTGTGATGTGCTTTTCATTATGTAAATTTCATTATTTAAAACTTAAGTAATGTTCTTTAAAAATTCGTTTCTGCAACATAAATTTCGCGTAAAATCTCTATATTTACTCAATATAACGATGCTATGAACGCCCACACCCGAAGGTAGTTACGATATATCGGGTTATATAATTTATTTGATATTTTATGCAATTAAAAATTAAATGTCATGAGTAAAGTTGCAATTCCATTACTGGCGGCGGATGAGTTAAAAAAAAGCCAAGTATTATGATTCTCATAAAATCTATTAATTTCGCAGAAAATGTATTTTTAAGATTGAGCAAAAATTTAATTCTATTTAGTAGGTATTAATTAAGATTTGAAATATATCTGCTGAAAATAAAATATGTACTTTAAATGAGCTTAAATGAAGTTTTCTCATTTCTTTAGTTCCAGGGCATCCTTCTTTGCTCTCCAGTGATAATTATTACGGATTTGGTAAATGAAAAATCAAGATCTAACGGTGGGGTATAAATTACGAATGTTCATCTTACGTATATTTCGGCGTAATAATGTAACTTATAAATAAATCGTATTAATACAGAATTTGGTTTTGAATATTTTTTAATGTATTTAAATGTTGATTGGAGGAGTATTCAAAAACTCTTTTCCTGGCTTTAATGTTTCGTGAATTTAAAAAAACTGATATTTGTTGAAATTAGATATAAGTATTCATAATTATAAGAAATATTTATATTAATTATTTAATATTTTATCAATTACATTTTATCGTTTTTCCTATAAAAACTAAGCAATTACCAATTATTCCTCAATTGCGAGGATTCATCAGATATCTATCCTAAAATCCACATGGATTGAATCTTTTAATTTAAGTAGAAACACTTCCAAACGACATTTGACATTTCCCAATGGAATTAAGAGCTGAAACTTTCACAATCGTTAAACCCCCATGAGGTGGTTTCTAGAAAAATCAAACATCCCGGAAAAGAACCGGATTCGACTCCGGAAGACAATTACATTTATTTTCCCATAAGTTTACACGGGATTTTCGATTTTTCAAGGTGCAAGGTTTATTTCCTTCATTCATTAAAATATGTAAATCTTGACCGAATTTCTCCATTTTTTTATTCGACGGCTAAAACTATAAAATATTTTATTCATGTAATGCTTAGATGTTACACGAAAGAAATTGTCAGAAACACGCATTTCTTTTTGAAATTCTATTTTCGTACTCTTTCCGAGTGTTGCCAAGGCGACTCTCATTGTTGCCTCCTATTGAATTAGCGTCTATTAAGCCTTAAAATAGACGAAAAATTGTGTTATTCGCTTCGCGCAATGTCAAACTTAAAGATTGCAACGTTAATAATTGAAGAATATTATTATTCAGTAAACATACGAAAAGAAAGAATAACGGAGTCAAAGAGTGGCAAATCAAGTCTATATTGATGCCAGAATGTAATAAATTTCAAGCGCTTAATTTTCTGGGAGAATTCAAATAATTGACAGGAATTTATTAATTAATCAAACAATTACATTTACTATATATATATATATATATATATATATATTACACACACACACACCTCAGAAGTTATATTTAAATCACACTAAAAAGTCCCGTTGATGCTCAACGGATAATTCCGCTAGTTAGTTTACTAATACCACAAGTGCGTATTATCATTATTAAACGAGCGGAATGGATTTGACCCTTAAAACCAATTACACCATGAACCCTACAAAGAGCTCTGGAGGCTTTCATTCTCCCTCTTCATTTCTATTGTTCCGCATCTAATATTCCACACAACCACAACTTCGCACGCGTGAGCGCGTTTGTGTCGCAAACAGAATCACCCGAAATCATAACCTCTTTAAACACGTTATCAGGAAACGCTCGATGAACTCTCCTTTTATATTTTCTACGTCGCGGAAAGGGAAAAAAAAATCCGAAATGGGTCAGTATCAAAAACGTAACGTTTCCACTTAATGGGAGTTAAAGAAGAACTCTAATGGAAAAAAACATCATAAGGAGATTGCGATGGCGGGAGAGGGAAAAACGACAGGATCGGATTTCTTGAGACGGGAGTATGATATCTCGGCTGTACCAGTTATGCCCTCCTTTCCGACGGGTGAGAGATGTGGAGGGGAGAGAGAAAAGAGATAGGCAGAAAGAGGGAGAAGGGCGCGGAATGAGAGAGAAGAGAAAGGAGTAAATAGGAATGGAGGGAGAGGCGAGGGAAAGGGATTTTCCCCTTTTGGTCCCCGTGGCATGCTTAGGCAAACACAATCTGAGAGAGAGAGAGAGAGAGACGTCAGGCAGAGCTATATTTACGGGCCGGAGCCGAGTAAATCACGCCTTCGTTTATTATACGCCTTCCCCTCCTTTCCCTCCCTCCCTCCCCCAACTCCCTCCCCATTCTCTCTCTCTCCTCCCATTCTCTCCTCAACCAGAACCTCTTACCCGCATCTCTGTGTCACTTTTCACGCCCCCTTCGAATTGCCTCGCCCTCTGCACAACAGTTTCGAATTCAATTGCCACCCATTTCTCATCCCTCCTTGTTGCGATCCAGAGCCTGTATCTTGCACACGTCGAACACTCTCTGAATCAACTCATTGGCCGTTTCTCATTCATACTGATCGATCGGACGAGTGTTTCAAAAAGTAGTATAGATTGGAAGAATCGATTAGATGTACATCTAATTTACTGAGAAATGATACAGAATCCGAGTTTCTCTAAATCGCTTGAATTTAAAATTTAACTAAACTAAAACTAAACATTAAACAAAAACACCTTTACTCTTATTGTTTACACGACCTTTCTAATTCATTTTAATATTAAAACATTTAATTGATTTTTTTAATTCTCAAACATGCCGAGTGTTGACGCATCGTGCGTTCCAATATCGCCGCCACCTTAATCTAGACCTGTTTCATATTTCTTTGATAAAGCGCAAACATATCCCAGTTCGTCGACATCACAGTATTCCTCCCCTCTACCCTAAATCCCCTCCCCTTCCTTCCACTCCCCTTCGTACATTGCCGCCGTGCTGAACCCAGCCCTCCCACTCATTCACCTTGCGCGCGCACACACACACACAAACATTCACACATACAGACCAAAGGGCGCCTTCATCCAAACGTAGCTCTCTCTCTCATTCCCTTCCCTCTCTTTGTCTCTCGCACTCCCCTCTCACTTCCTCTCTCTCTCTCGCATTCTCCGATGCCGCTCGGCAAAATCCTCTTGACTCGACATTAACTTACCTCTTTCACTAATGCAAACCTTTCTGCATGCATCCTTTTGCTCCTCAAAGCACATCACTTCTGCGAAAATTATCATTCTGCGGCACGCGCTAAAACAGAACTTGCGCATGCATACTGCAAACAGTTCCCTGTCGGCTTAACTAATGCTGCAATGAGCCACCGCTAACAAAGTTGTTAATATTTTAATTAATTTATTTGCAATCCATCATTAAATTTTTTATATCAGGCAACTTAAATGTAGAAGCCAGATATTTCAGTCTGAAAGAGAGTGCATAATTGCAGAAAAAGCTTTCGTTAAAAAAATAGTTTTTCGCATACTTTGTATAAAAAGCGCGACTTTGCTTTTAGGCAGACAAAACGACGTAAAGGTGCGAGAATTTCATAAAATATATTCGAATATTCTCGAAAAAATGAGATACTCAAAGACTCAAGAGACTAAACATAAAGAGAAATTAATTCCTTAAAACTCTTTCGCATTCATGTATCTACTTTGTGATATAAAGACATCAAAGAAAGAAGTAATTTCCTCAAAAGAACAATATATTTTTAATGTGTCTGCTTCGACATTATTTTTTAATGAATCTTTACAACGCAATACCGACATACTAAACCTCACACCAACTCGTGAAGCTGTTTATTTAAATTGCGTCAGTAATCATGGCGTATTGATTCCGCCTAAATGCGATTTAAGTGCTCATGTTAAGTTAACATATAGGTTGAATTACGGGAAAGTGCCACTAAATCGATTCTATGGAATACATGCGTCGAAAATCCGAATCGTAATAGGAAAGACAAATGACTAAATAGCCACAAGGAACCGATAATATGTATATGCTTAAACTTCAATCAGATGCCTTGGATAAAATGGAGGTGTTCTCTCTCTATCAGGGAACCAAAAAAGGAAAATTTGCTCAATGTATCAGCCTATTTATTGCAAATCAAGCACGCCCAAGCGTTCTAATATATTGATAAAACTAGAGCTTCGAGCGATGGAAAAAATCGTCAATCTCAGGAGCTTACATAATTTCCCCTTCAGTCTAATTTACTTTTTTCATCTCCCTGTGCGGAAGGATTCGTCACATGAGGACGGAAATTGTAGCATTCGAATCGGTTTTCTCAGAAAGAGAGAGAGAGGTACTATATTGTTGTTAAAATTCACGTCTCTTTTTTTTCTTTTATTGTTGATCTTCTTCCTTCTTAACATCCTCTATCTCTCTCTTATCATCTGATAAAGAAGGACATCACCTCATTCCGCGATACATAACCCTCGACTGGAGAGGAAAATGGATATATACACTCGCCTTCCGCGAAGAAGATGGGATACGGAGGGAAAATGAGGAACGACGCGAGAATTTACTTATGAGGGATTTAGGGTATTTCCAACTCCTAATCCGTAACCTCGAACTTTCTCCTTAATTGCGCTCGACGCGCCGCTGCTTAAATTGGGGCGATATTAAGCTTTAGGAGAGCAAGACGATTTTTCCCATGTCGTTTCCTGTAATTCATGTCAACATGTAAATATAATAAATATTTCAACCAAAGTATTAATATTCATTATTACGCATTAAAAATCATACCATTATAAATTTTTATAATAGGCATTTGCCAATTCTGGTTGCTGTTGTACTGTAACAAATTTTCTCGATTTTTTAGTTAGAAAAAGAGCAAATAAGAAGAGGTGTATGCAATACTACACGTTTTATAACTTTTATTGGTTTAGAAAAGGGGATAATTAATTAAGGCCTTGAATAGCCAATAACAAAGTTATGGAAAGAATCAAGTGACGGAGTGGATGCAATTATGGATTATTGCGAAGAGAGGACTGAAAACATTTTCGAAAGTTTAGACAAAATTTACAAAAAATAATTAGCTTTGATGAAATTCATATTTCTCCGTCACTATGAACGGTAAATAACTTCAGCTACCTACTACTTAACTTAACCAAACCAATTGTATTAAAGTCCATAATCAAAAGAACTTCCTACGACAAATTAAACGACACTGCAAATGCTCTATTACATCTAGTTAAGCATTTCTAAAACAAAATAGTGTTATTATTTTTATAGTTCGGAAAGAGTAAAAGACAGTATCAGAAAATCAAAATCCCCAAATAATCGTTGCTATACGAATTTAAATTTTGTTTAGCAGAAAGAAACTTGCACACGAAGCATAAGCTTAATAAGCAGATTAGATTTCATAAGAGCAATGGAAAAAGTTTCATCCATCTTAAGCCTCATTTCCGAGCAAACATTTCTTCAGAGAAGATTAAAATGGAAACATAACTCTTGTCCGACATGCAAGAAAGAAGAGGTTCGCCATTACACCCCACTCCTCCCTATATTCTTAGAGAAACGCGGTAGTAACGTTAAATTTTGGGTAGAGGAGTACATGCGCGAGCTTTAGAAAGTATGCACACACACAAAGACCGATGTAGAATGAGATAGTCAAGTGATAGCAGAGAATGATAAGGGTTATTCAAATAGTTTTCCGAGTCAGGTCTTCACCGCGCGAACTTTGGAATCCATTCGTATTGCGCAGGGAGAATCCAGATGGAAATTGCATAGAAACGGAAAGGGAAATTTACGAAATACTCCATTTTCGCCAAAAACATGATTTATTAAAAGATAGACGCTTAGAAAAGGACATGAGAGCTGAGAGAGAAAGGATATGTGAAATGGAGAAATAGTACACCGGGCAATGGTGATAGAGGGCGTAGAACGAAAGGAAAGAGCGAGAGCGAGGAAAAAGGGAAAATCGGGAATGGAAACAGAACAAGAGAAAAGGGAAGACGATAAAAGACAAAGCGCGCGTGGGAGAAAGGAAGTAAAGCTGTAGAATACTGAAGACGGGGAGAAATAAATAAGGAGAACAATAATGAATAAATGAGAGGGGGGAAGTAATCGATGGATGAACGTGAAAGAGAGAGAGAGCGAGCGACGGAAAGAAAGAGAGGGGAGGGAGGTGCAGAAGATACATAAGAAAGGGAAGCACGGAAGAGAGGAAGAGAAAGGGCGGGAGGAAGAGGAGAACGAGATGGGAAGAGATAGGTGGTAGCGGTAGTAGAAGTGTAAAAGGGCAGGACATAGAGGATGTCAACAGAAGAAGAACGCTCAGCGAAGCACAAACGATGCATTAAATCTCCTTCACTTCATCTCTCTTCGTTTATTTCGCGAGAAAGCAAAGAGATTCCTTGACGTCGGGAGTCGTTCTCTCTCTCTCTCTCTTTGGAGTACTAAGAGATCCCCGAGTTGAAAAGCACTCAAGCAAAGACGTTTTGAAGGAGAGAAGGATTAATGCTGGTGGAGATGAAAACTCCCGATGAGGTTTTCAGGAGGGGATAATTATGTACGTTGCAAATAAAAATTAAAAACATTTTCTCTTCTTTGCCGACGTTTCTCTTTGAAAAAATAAATATACTTTCAAGCACCCGTGACAAGGGTTTTTCATTTTACTATAATTATCGAATATTTTTCGATACGAAACGCGCTTTTTATGTGTATTTCTCCAAGGTTGAGTCGTGGGCGTGATTTAAAAGCGCGGCTGCTAATGAATATGTACGTAATGAGAAGAATCGTTTATGAATGCAAATTATTTGAAATTTCCTGACTAATATTGAATAAATTATTAAACAAAGTCGGATGCTTGATAGTCAACACAGCGCGAATAAATTCTAATTACCGTAAGGTAAATAATAGTGAGAAATAAGGTAACATTTACTATCCAGTAGGTATAAAAAGGCGCTAAAAATTTACTCGCAGGTAATTTACATTTATATAAATATTTAAATTTTCCAAAAGATTCCGCTTTTAAGTACATGAAATGAGATAATGATCACACTTTTTTCAGGATAAATATGTAGTGGAATAGGCGATCTAAAAGTACATACATGTTTGAACTCATATATTCTAACGTTATGATTGCATGGAAGTGTTATTTCCACTAGCGGATTTGAAATAAGGCCAATGTAGGCAATAGCCTAGGGGCGGCGAGATTTCGGGGCGGCAATAAAAACAGGATTTCAGGGCGTAGCAAAAAAGTTAATATTAAGCAGACTTTTGATGAGTTGAACTAATACTATCCGCAGACACAGACAAACCACACACACGAGCGAATATTTTCGACAAAAAGGGGGCGGAAAAATAATTTTGCCAAGGGGCGGGAAATTTACAAATCCGCCAATTATTATTTCTGATTAACAAATACACAACCTATTGTTTAAAAAATAAATGACGCATAATGTATGATTTAGTTTGTTTGTTTTATTTTACGTAATATATATTTGTCTATAGAAATAATTAATTTGTTTAAAAGACAACCCCTCCTTCCACAGTTGATAATGACGCGTAATTATCTTCTCTTAAATTAAATGCATGTTATACTATCGCTCCCGAAAATGACCCGAATTAATACGCGGAAGGAAACGGATACCTCAGGTAACTCTGAATTGAAAGGATTCAGCCATGGGAGCAATAAGGGGAGAAGGCCATCACGAGAAAGGTATCAAATTATAGAGGAAAGAGGGAGAGAAACGAGATGAAACGGGCTCGAAAAAGAGGTAGAACGGGAGGTTTTTGGCTTATCCCCTGCAAAGGTCCCGGCTTAATAAAGATCTCCCCGCCAAAAAAGTAAAAAAAAACGCTAGTGTTGAGAACGAAAGAATTCATTCTTTGAAAACTGATTCAAACTTTTTTGAAGAAACTCACATAAAACTAGTTTAATTACGGTTTTAATTTATGGCCTCTTATTATCCCTGTTATCCTTGAGCGGGAACTCTCTGCCACGAAGACTTTTTGAACTTTTTTGAACCAATTTCTTATTTAGGAAAAAAATAAGGAAGACAAACACAAGCCTGGATTTCATCACACGTAAATTGATTCCGAGACGGGAAAACGTAAAAGCAGATTCCTTTTTTTTTTCAGTTTTAAAACCGTACACCGCGTTTAAAATTTGTAACGTAACATCGTGACGGAATCCCTTTATATCCGTAGGTACTAGCGACGACCCGTCAAAAATGATGGGATGATAATAATAGAAATCTAAAAATATAAATTCGAGTTTGTGAAAATTTTCTCCTGAAAAATAAAGAGAATGAAAAAACATCTTTTTTTAATATCTCAAACTAAAACTTCTTTAATTGTTTTGTATTGTTTATTTTTTGTCAAAACCTGTTTGAAGATTTAATGATTAGTGTAATATCTGTTTTAAAACTACGCTTTCTGTGAATGTGCGATCCTCGCCTGAAATTAATTTTCCATGATTTGGTGTGTTGTGAACATGGGACTCTTAAATTTTCATGATTATACTATACTATACTAGCGTAATTGCCGATATAATATGACGAGTATGCGTGAATTAAGTATTAAGTTAATATAAAAAAATTAATGAAACCAACTTGTATTTGCACTAAAAAACGAACAATAAATATAAAATTCACATAATTGAGTGTTACAGAGAGTAAAAATAGTTTTGGACGAATAGAAATTGTATGGCAAAGAAATCCATTACGCTATACAATTCTCATTTTACCAAAACTATTTTTTAATTTATGGTACATTTAATTTTGTCTCTCTCTCTCATTCGCTCTCTCCTATTAAAGCGTCATAAAAGCATTCCGAATATGTTTTCGATATGAATAATCATTAAAATCAAATCATTGTTTTTGAAAGTTATCTTTGCTGTAATTATAATGTTTAAATAATTATCAGAGAGCCCAAATGATTATGCAAATGTTTGCTGAAAATAATAGGGAAATAAAAATAATAAGATATAATGAATCAACAGAAATTTACTTGAAATATTTTAGCAAATTATAAGTTATTTATAACGTATAAAATCTAACTTAACAACTTAATAGATTCAGTAAATGTGTTATACCTGAGTATAAAAGTCTGATCCGTATTAAAGCACAAAATTGGTGCATTTATTAAGCATGAATATGAGACCAGGAATAGAATTCAACAATTGGAGCAACAATGGCTCAATATAAATAAAATGAGTGAAAACGTAAAAAAATCGCATTAAAACGTACTTTTTGGAAATTACCGAATGAGATTTCAATATTTTTCCACATAAATAACTAAATGTAAACGAAAAAGGTCTGCATGTCAAGAAATGGCTTTTTACATGTTTCATATATGCAATGCGAATTTATAACTCCGATAAATTATAAGATGTACTTCAAAAATAACTATAAAAATAGTTAATGAAAAAGAATTTCAATGTAAAGTTTACTGAAAAAAAAAACTAATGAAAAACACAACTTTAATTATAAAAACGAACCTTTGGGAGCGTTGGCACAAACAGAAGAACATACACACCAAGTCTATTATTATAATTTAATAAATAATAATGTATTCATATCTTTCAAATATCAAAAAATTTTATTGAAATTACTATCATAAAGCAACCTAACCTTTTATCTTTTGTCATTGAAATCGGTTTTACATTATTATTTAAGATATTTCTTTATACAATATTTTTATAAGTTATTTAAAACGTATTGAATTTAACTTAATAAATTAATTATTTTACTCTTATTAACTCGTAAAAACAGGATAAAATGTGAACGAACTGTCAATTTACCATCAAAGGAAAAACGTCTAGTAACTTACTTACTATTAACCAATTACTTGCATGAACTGTAATGAGTTTTAACTATATTTTAAGATCGTACTTTTCTTTTAACTATATTTTGAATATATTCCAGAAAAATCACTTTAGTTAAAGAAATTTAAATAAAAGTCATAAAATGCTATTTTTTCGATCCTATTTGGAATTCGGTTCGAAATATTTGATGTATTATCAGTTAAAGAAATCCATTGAAAATTACGTGACCTATATTTGGATTTATGAGTCCCCGACATTTGGTAATGGCGCATGATTCAATAGTATAACATTTTTTACAGCCAATTATTATTTATTATTGTTATTTTTGTACTGCAGCTCCTTTTAATCCTATACAAATGCTACGTCCTCTTCCTCTTTCTCAGTTTCTGCTCATTCCCATTCTATTTTCCTTCCTCCCTCTTATTACTTAATATATTCAGTAAATAAGTTATACCCGTGCATAAAAATCTGATCCGTGTTAAAGCACTAAATGGTGCATTTATTATGAGGCCAAGAATAGAATTCAACAATTGGGACAACAGTGACCCAATATAAATAAAATGGGTGAAAACGTGAAAAATCTTATTAAAACGTAATTTTTGGAGATTAAGAAATGAGATTTAAATTCTTCTCTTCGCATAACTAATGAATTTAATCCTTGAGATATTTTAAATGTAAACGAAAAAGGTCTGCATGTCAATAAATGAATTTTTGCGTTTCATATTTGCGATTTAAATTTATAACGTCTGTAAATTATAACATTCACTGCAACAATAGCTATGAAAATAACTATAAAATAGTTAGTTATAAAAGCTTCAATGAGAAGTTAATTGAAAAGAAATTAATGAAAACACGATTTTAATTATAAAATATTCGGGCGCCTTCTCTTTCGTGCAACAGTATTCAAAGCACGCTTTCCTTAAACATATAGAGGAAGGAAAACAATACAATCCCGAGGTTTAACAATGACATGGTCGGCAAGTAAACATATCCTTAAAAAGCTTAAAATTTTTCAATAAATGTGTTTTAAACATAACATGAGCGATTTTGAATCGAAGGCAAAAATTGACGATAAGAATAAGAATCTGTTTATTTTTCTGTAAGATGGTCCCCGTTTAAAGATCGTAAGTCAATTACTTCTATTTTAATTTTTCAAAGAAAAGCCTGCAAGTGAAAAAAATTATTTTTAAGTGTTCTCTTATGTGGATTTCTATAGAGCGTTCCGGCGGACCAACGGACGGACTAACGCACAGAATAATATTATGTATATAATAAGAAAACATACAATAATGAGGATCTCGAGTTCAACAATCTGTTCTGTCGTCATGGGAACCTTCCACAAAAAACGCAATATTTACATGAAATTTTGAATTTTTATGCAAAGTTCGAGCGATTTCGATCCGAAAGCAAAAATTGACGATAAGAATAAAAATACATGTTTATTTTTCTTTCAAATGGCCTTTATCCGAAGATCGTAGCTCAATTATTTCTAATTTAATTTTGCAAAAGAATAAAAGCCTGCCGGTCGAAAAATCGATTTCTACGGGTTATGTTATAGGGAATGTACCACCAGCCATGTACTCGAGCTCTTGATGATTTTCGTAAATTTTTCTTCGCCAGGGCATTTTGACTTATGAGCAGAACATTTCCGCCAAATTTCATTGCTTTATGTACATATTTGATCAAGTCATTCGTCTTTTAATGTATTTTTACCACCAGTTACGCACGAACGGACGAACGAACGAACCTGGGATTTTATTATATTTGGATATGAATCAAGTGGCGGGTTCTCCGATTATTTTTTCTTATTTCCTCTTTTATAATTTTTGCTCCACGGGGCGGCCGACCCCTTAGATTGGAATCTACAAAGGGAGAGGGAATTCATCTTATATTTTTTTCCTTTTTTCATTCGCTCGTCAAACGTTTGAATGTAATGGGTTTTTCAAGATTGAAGTGACTCACCCCGACGTCCGTCCTGTTGCGACCCTTCCAGCGGACCCACTTGACAAGGCCCGGGCGCCAATATTCTATGGAGTACTCCTCGGCATACTCTTGACCCTGGCCGTTGCCGAAGCGGCCTTGGGTCTGCGCTCCCGTTATCACGTGGAGGGTGTGCAGCTCCACTTGTAGGTACTCCTCCTGGGCCTCCCTGGAAATCTGACGACGCGGACACCATGCTCCGCCGTTCTTGTCGTGGCGTAACCTTTTGAAAGGCAACGCATGAAAAAAAATGTTCAATTGCGTATAAAAGGGCTTTGAACTAAAAAAATTAATACTCGTTTTTCGGCTAAATTTCAGAAGTTCTTCCAAAAAGGCACGCGGGAAAATGTTTTAAAGCGAAGGTTATTGGAGACAATCTCCTAATAAACCTTGCGTACCCCTTATATTAATTAATATTACGTACAGATGTGTCAAGAAAACGATAATGTTGAATAGTATGTTATATTTCTATTCATATTCTGATACTGTTGAAATTAGTACACCGTAACGGTGTCCTGCGAAGAAACTGTTATCCGCGGTACGTTTGGAATAAAATGGAAACGTGCTATATTATTGTATGATATTTTTACTCCAGCTCCAGCCAAGAACATAGAATACACATTTATTAAAATGAGCAATACTTTATGACTGAACTGGTTACACTTTTTTAGTTTCTTAAGACAAAGAACGTTACTTATTATTTGGGGAGAGAGAGCGATTTTTATCAAGGATGAATTTAGTAAGCCAAATGAAATATATAAAAGAATTGAAAATGTAGTTTTAAGCAATAATATTCTTTTTGTAGTTGATTACTTTTTCCTTCACTAGTTAAGTACTGAGAGATGAAAATGTTTGACGCAATTACACGAAATGCAACTCAAATTACCATCATGATCAAGCGAACCCTATAGTGTTCTGTGATATTAAAATGACTACGAAGGAATAGTTTATACGATAGAACAATTGATAAAGATTGAAGTTTCAGGTGCCGCTTTGTTGAATTTATCCATAAAAATACCGAGGAAAAATGTTATCATATAGAAATATTTTTTAAATTACCGAACTGACCAGACGGAACATTGGATTATTATTGCACTGGAGAATAGTTTTTCAGAATAAAGATTATTTTAGATAAGTTAAGGGTTTAAAATAATAATACGTTGATTCATCAAAACATAGTTTAATTGGGGAGGAAGGTACACTTTTTAATTGCCTGGCTAAGCAAAAACAGAAAATGATTGAATGTATACAATGAATTAATTTGCTAAAACAAAATGTAATTGAATTAGCCAATAAATTAACCCGGCGGAACAAGGAGGCAATTTATCGGTAAAGTGACCACGTTTGAATATTTTCCGAAAAAATCTCTCGTATTGCCAATCAATTAAGCTTAACAATCTCCCCCGCAAAAACCTTTCCGATATACGCTTTGGCGCCGATTCCAACGTGACGGGAGAGCGACTTCCTAGCGGAATCCGCGAAAAATTATTTCGATTTGACGGATATTTCCAATCGGGAAATTTTCTCATCTCTCGATCGACAGACTACTATCTCAATCTCCAGCGTGGTTTTTAAATAGACCGAAAATAGTATATCGCATAACTCTGGAAATGTAGAGTAAATTAATCGATCGATCCGTTGATCCATAGCACATATATACATCAAATTTAATGTATTCCTCTATTCCTTGTTTGGTTTTTTATAGAAAGACGAAATTTCTAAGTAAAATAAAAAATTTTAAATGAAAAATAACAATAATATAACCATAGTCTGCAAATGAGCTAACGCAAAATTTCCCTCTCTTCCTCAGTCTCTTCCTTTATTACTCCATATCATTCCTTCTCTTCTTCTCTCTATCTTTCTTTCCCCCTTCTTCAGCCTCTCACCCTCTCACTCGGGTGGCGGAGCGGTTAGGACATCGCCCTTCCACGCCACGGTTCCAGGTTCGAATCCGGCGGAGATCGGATTTTTCAACCTCGGATCGCCCCGTCCCCTAAATGTGTGATTTGAGGAGACAGCGCAAGTCAGCGCTCCGTCCATCAGAAGGGACGTTAAGCAGTTGGTCCCCTTGGTGCTCTCCGTAAAGAGTAGGCTAATGCCGGCATTGGGTTTCCCTCCTCCCTTATGAGTGTATAAGAGTTACGGTAATAATAATCCAAGAGGTTGATTGGCCAGAAAGATATACAAACAACAAAACTCTCTCCATCTCACCCACTCCCACTTCTCTTTCCTTCAGGAACAGAACTTCCTCAATAATATATCAAGTTGGATTTCTACATTGATAAGTTAAATCGAAGAAGGAGGAGGATTGAAATTTAAAGTTAAATTTTGTTTTTGTTGTAAATATAATTTTTACAATTTAAACTGTTGTAAAATCGACGGTAGAAAAATTAAATGTAGTTCTTTTACGCGTTCTTTATTCACGCCCCAAATTTGTACGACGGTTACAAGTAATTTTGAAATGCCAATATAAATATGCCGCACCCATTTCCATGTTAATAAAACAGAAAAAGTAATATCACAGGCGATGACGTATTGGAAACTCGCAAGAGGACTTGCCATGCGACTGGCAAAAGATTCATCGAAATCGAACATATTGCTCTTCACTTATTTGAATTAATTCATAAAATCTTACATGGAATCACAGATGACAGAATGAGATTGGTTTTTATCATAATGAGAGTTTATACTCACACATTCACATGATATATATATATATATATATATATATATATATATATATATATATATAATATAATATATACACGCACAGACACAAACACACACATATACATTCACATATTCCTTCTTATGACACGGCTCGCGTACTCATTTTGTAAAATCTCCGTCTCCCATTCCGCCCAAACTTCCTTCTAAACCTATATCTCTTATCCCCTTCCACTGGAAATTTATTTCTTCTCTTCCTCGGTCCCCATCCTTTTTACCATTCCCAAACAAGTCCCAGCATTCCCTCCGCAACGCAGAGGCCTCGCACCACAACCAATTCGTTCGCTTACAACTCCACTTCGAGGAACCACTCATCTTTTTCGCAGCCCCCTCTCGTCCTCCCTCCCTACCCTCCCCCTCCGCCAGCCCTTTCCTCCCTTGGCTGTGCCTCGCACTAAATAAAGGGGGAGGAAAAGGTCGTTACAATTTCCAATCACGTGCCGTTTGGATCGGTTGGTATGGGCCGCTGAAGGTGCGTTTCTAGGAGGCGGAGAGTTTTCGAAGAGAGGAAGGGATGAGAGAGAGAGAGAGAGAGAGAAGATTTAGGTGGGAGGAGAGAGGGAGAGAAAGAGTAGTAGTAGTAGTAGTTATAGGTGGTGTGGGTTTTGGGAGGTTTCCATCATCCTACGAGGATAGGCTCCAAAGTGAAAAATTCGCAATTTTAGCAATGGCGAGTATAGCTCTGAAAATTCGCATAATTCGGCATTCCGTTCTGGAATAGCGGTTTAGGTGAGAGAACGGGCGGAATTTATCGGCATCGTTCGTCTGAGGGAGGTTTTCGCTGCGTAATTTCGCGAAAAAAATTTTCGGATATATGTTATACAAAAACCGTGTATCACTGTTTCGCAACCTGTATGATAAGTGGAAATGTTTTTTCTTTAGTTTAGTCGAGGCACGGAAATTCCGTGGGTGAATGACGAGATTTATGGAAAAACGTTTTCCATATGATACCATGCAATTGGCGGAGATACTTATTCAATCATTTAAATTCAAGGAGAATCCGAATGTCTCACGTGACATGCTTCTCAGTATGGCGAAATAACGCAAGCACTAAAACTTCCACTTAATAGAGCTTTTGTATTAATTCGATATGCTTAATTTTACTATATGTAACATATATTATAAGTTATCATTGATGTATATGACATCTCCTTCCTTGTAAATCGATAAAGTTATTAAATTTCAATATAAATACCTTTAGGTCATTTAATTTAATCGTCTTTAATAACGTACAGAATTCACGTTGTTAGTCTTGAGGTGAGCGAGATTTTTTGACTCATAGTCAATAATTACGGAACATATTTTTACATAAAACACATTTACTCTAGTTTTAATATAATGTAGATTACTAACTACGCATTATAATTGATAAATAGGAAAATATTGTAATAATCACAGAAATTTTTAGCTGCATTCGTTTACGACAGCATGCAAAATGGTAGGATCTTTCGGTTCTACGTCAATTCTTCGCGGGAAATTCGTCGCGCGTCAAATTCGTAGCAATGTAAATTCTTTGCTAGGCAAATTCATCGCAATACAAATTCGTCGCAATGCAAATTCGTCGCATGGCGAATTCGTCGCAAGACAAATTCGTCGCAATGCAAATTCGTCGCAAATTCAGAAACCGTTGAGGAAATAGGAAATATTTTTGTTATTTTTAATGTCACAGGATAAATTATCGTCCGACTTTGTTTTTATATGCTATAAAAATATCTGGCAATACTTTCTTGGTAAATGCTCTTCCCACTCAAACGTAAGTTTTTTTCCATTTCCATTCTTTCCCTTATTACATAGCTTTCTATGACTACTCTTCCAGTATTGCAACAGGGATAACCACGTAAATAAAATACAAACGAAAGTGTTGCGCGGGACCCTCTGTCAATCCGGAATCCATATGTCGATGAATCGAGGAAAAGAAAAAGGATCTCGTAACTTGAACTCTCCGTCGGCCATTTAGGATGAAATAAAATAAGATAAAGTATATTAATAAGATATTTTGAAATCAAACACCAAAACCAAAATCCGACTTTCATTTAGTTAACGAACACCTGTTCCCTTCCCATTCCCCTATATTCATGTCCGTTCTTCCCCATCTCTCCAACGCCTCGTCGCTGCCAACGGACGGAACGTCTCAAGCAAAGCCTCTGATTGGGTAGCGTCAGTTCTCATAGCCCGTAACGCGTGCATGGAAACGCACGTTAAGACGGTTTTCCACATTTTACTTAGAATTCACTTTCCGTCATCCCCTCCTCCATAGTATCATTCTTTTCCTTTCCCTTATCTTCCCCTGGTTTTTCGCTTTCCCTTCCAACTTCACACCTCCCACTAATCACCTAGGACTCCCAGTGTTATCCACTCTCTCTCCCACTCCTTCCCCAATCAACCTTAACCCAACCTCCCATCTTCCTCCACTTCCCCCCTCTCTTCTTCCCTCCTTTCTCCACCTTTTTGTTTCCTTCCCAACTTCCTTCTGTTTCTGGCCATATATTTTTTGATTCTTGTTGCCTAATTTATTCGGAAATTGTGAGGCGTCGTCAACCCTTTCCATACACTAAATATGGTGTATTGTAGGATTAATGAAGAAAAGGATTTCCTAATTTCCTCAACGATTCCTGAATTTGCGACGAATTTGCCATGAGACGAATTTGACAGGCGACGAATTGCCGCGCGACGAATTTCCCGCTACGAATTGGCGGTACACCGGATTTTTTAGACTCGATTAGCAATGCCGACTCAACGGCAGGAAGTTATACAAGCATTTAATCACGTCCAGAGGAATCTAAGAGGAAATAGAGGCATCCTTAAACGGAAATCGTAAACGCGCAGCAACACCAATCCCAGTAAGCCAAGAGAACCCTAGCCACTCATGACCACGGCAAGGACCACTTCCCAGAAGAGGCGGGACAGCAAAGCAACAGATAGGACATGATATGTGAGTAGGGGGGGAAAGGGGGGGGGGGAGAATGAGGCCTTCCCTTGATTCGCGGCCATTCCAGTCGACACTTCGACCTCCGTACACACACGCACGCATTGCCGCCTTTTCGGAAACCCCTCTACGAACTAGGAAGCACGTACATACATACAAGCTCGAGCGCAATCCGAGCATTTCGTCCGGATCTCCTGTAGAGCCAAAGCCATCCGCTCATCTCTCTCCCTCTCTCTCTCTCTCTTTCTCCAATACCATCCTCCCCCTCTCACACACATTCCCCATCTTCATATGCTCCCTCCATCCTCTGCCTGAAAATATCGTCCCATCCGCAACTCCCACTGTGAGCGGGTCGGGAAAAAGGAGGAAGGGAGACTTGTTCCATTCGCAACGGGCGGGCGACATACGTGCCACGGTTTATCGATTTATCGACGCGTTCCGATTGATATGAACGACTGGGCGGGGAGATGGGATGGGAAAGAGAGGAAAGGAATAGATAGTGTGCGTGTGTTATATGTGTGTGAGATAGAGAGAGTGTTAGCATAAGCGTGAGAGGGGGGAAATAAGGGGAGGGAGAGAGAGAGGGATGGAGGCATTTGGCAGGTTACGGTGAATGGCCAAGCCTCTATCTCTGTCTCTCTCTCTCTTCCCTATAACCTTCTTTGCTCTCCCTCCCTTCGCTACCTTCATCTACTTCCCACTCCCTCAGTCCGATACAACCCTCAAAAACTTTTTTCAGACCATCTTCAACCTTCCATCTTCCATTCCCTCCGGTTCAGACAGGTAGTGCTTCGGGCCTTCTTTTCCATTATTCCTGTTTCCTTTACGCCCAATTCTCCCTTTTTCTCTCCATTTCTCTCGCTCTCCCTGCTCCCATCTCTCTTTCCAATCTCCCTCTCCCTCTTTCCCTCCTTTCCCTCCACGCACGTCGATACCTTTCATCTACTGTGAAGTTCATCAACTTTCTTTTTCTTCTTCTCCTCCCCTAAATACCGTTATCTGGAATTTAATTTAATTTTCTAAAAATAACAACGGCAAAGCCTTATGGTCTAATTTTGTACTGTGTTATTTTGATGTTTAAAATAACATCGGCAATGATTTTCAGCATTTTGAATAAAAAAAAAGCGGAAAGAGACAGAAAATCGATACCGGCATTAAAAGTCGCGAGTTATGCATACTCTTACCCTAAAGGGTCGTGTGATAGGATAAAATTAGTGGACAAGGGTACAAACTAATTTTACTCATTCTGTATTCCAAGGAAATGTAACGATAAAAATCTACAATGGAGCGTATATAATATGTCATACTCTAAAACATACAAGGTGAATAACTCGAAGTAATAAATGTAGAGCATTCCCATTTTGTTATTACCACATCAAATATCCTATAAATAAAAGAAAAGGTTTGTCTGTCTGTCTGTGGCAGCCATAAATCTTCAGAAAATAAATGTAGGAGCTTCAAAATTTGTCAGCAGCCTTAAGTTGATCCTTAGAGCAGCAGGACCATAAATAATTTAAATCGGCTCATGGGGACCCGAGGGTCCACATTGTTGGTCCAAATGTCGATTTTTTAATGATATCTCAGCAACTAATTGACCGATTTTGATGAATTCTCCAGTAATATCAATGTTTCGATAAGATACTTTTTTGAGCCTAAAATGGATAAAATCGGTCTACGGGGTCAAGAATCGTAATGTAGGGTCGATTCAAATTTCACGATTTCGAGGGTTCCCCACGGAACGGTCGGTCCAAATTTCGGCAATGTCCGTCTGCCTGTACGTATAAATCAGGGAAGATCTGGCTGAACCGATTTCAACCAAATTAGGTAGATACATAGAATCTTCAACTATATTCATGACCAAAATGACATATTTTGACCGGATAGACCAAGCAGAGGTGTCACAATTGCTAAATAAAATTTTCTGTAGTTATGCTTTTGGAAGGAAATGGCATACCCGAATTCAAACAAATTTGGTAAATTCAAACAAATTTGGTAAATAGAATTTTCACATAAATTCATAGCCAAAATGTCATACTTCGACCCGATTAACTAAGTAGGGGTGCCACAGTTGCAAAGTTAAACGTTTCGGTAATTATGAATTTTAAAGGAATTGGCCAAACCAATTTCAACGAAATTTTGCATGAAGGAGTTGTGCAAGATAAAAAAATACAAAAATAAGATTTTTAGGGTAGATATATAAAGCAGGGACGCCAAAATAAAAGTAATAAAAATTCTCTTTTTGTAAGTGTTTGTGTTGAACTGTCCGCATCGATTTTAACCACATTATAATATTTATTATGAACACACACACACATATACATACATTATATATATATATATATATATATATAAAGCCATAATGGCATAGTTGGGCAGGATCAACTAAACAGGGGTGCCACAATTACAAATTAAACTCTTTCAGTAATTATGGATTTGGAAGGAATTGGCTCAACGGATGTCAACTAAATTATATATATATATATATATATATATATATATATATATATATGGTTCTTACAAAATGCCATAATGAAATCAAGATTTTTAAAGCGGAGCTTAAGAGCAGAGCTACCACAATTAATAAATAATAAAAATAGTTTACAACTTAAAAGAAAACTTTCCCGAAGGTAGGCGGGCGTTTCTGCTAATCAAAAATAATACTTTTTTCGAATCCATTTCGAGAGATGAAAAGCAAAAATGTCCCATATTAATGTCTGACTTGAATGAAACTATCTAGATTAATACTCCGAGAATCCACGTATGGTGATAACGCGTGGAAAAATAACTCTTCTAACATTCTTCGAGCGTTCCATAAATTGCTAAAATTTTGCACGGTTACCTCTTTCAGGTAGGATAAAAAAAACACTTTAGAAAGTTTGATATTAGGTTAATGCGTGCGGCGGTTATATAACTTTAACGAACGCCATTTTTCTTGCGGAGAGAAAATTTAATTTCCATTTTATTCGAGAGCTCCCACAAAGGTGGGGGACCGCTCAAATATTTCCATCAGCGCGGAATATATTTGTGCGTTTCGCGCACTGACATATTTATCGCGGGAGGAGCCAGGCCGTAAAATAAAATTACTTCCATAGCCCATCACGTCCTCTCCTTCCCTTTCATCTCCCCCTCCCTTTTTATCCCTCCCCTCGTCCCTTTCCTTCCGCGGTTCCTCTTCTCCTGTATCTCACTCCACGCCAATCCTTCCTTTTTCGCACTTTCTGCCCTCGGAAAAACCTCTCTACCTTCCCCAGTTTGGCACTTTCCAACTTACACCTCTTGGCCCCGCCCCTCTACCCCCCCCTCCTTCCAACACTCCCCAACTTCGCCACAAAGCCACATCCAACTTCTCCCTCGCCTCAAGTCCTACGTCATATAGTTTTGGGGGGGAAAAAGTGGAGATGTGACGGACGAGTCTTTCTCTCTCATAGAAGCCTCTAAAGATTCTTTCCTTCAATAGGAACGCCCCATGGAGGTCGATATTACAATAAAAGTGAAAGGAGAGAGAGAGGAGGGGGAGGAGGGAAAAAGGAGGAGGAGAGAAAGGAAAAGGTCTGCTGCGGAGATATATACAGGGACAAAGGAATGTGCTCGCGGGCCACTATATCAACTGAGTTTTTCTCGCTAAAAGTAATAACAGCGAATTTTTTTCGGCGAAGGTTGTAAAGGTTGTAACGTTTTTTGTAGCTCAAAAAAATTCCTGGGATCCGGAATATTCATTCGTTCTATGGTCGGGCTGTGTAACGCGCATTTCACGAGATTCGCCGAGGACTAGAACATCAAAATTAAACCGCAGGTTGGGAAAATTTGTGCTTCAAACGTTTAGCCCTATTCTTTGATCGAGTATACGAAATTACTGGGCTGTATTAAATCTAAAATAATTATGATACTATGTTCCATTTTCTTCCAAAATTAATTTTTCTTTTTGCTTATTTTAATCTTGAAAATTTACCACTTTATTTGAAGAAACATGCATGATTGTAACAACGCCTCTTTGTGACAAAACAATTGTATCCTGCCCTATATAATTCCCTTTTATGACTTAATGACATATACACCCCTTGCTGTTACACAATATAAATGTAAAGTTGTTTTGTTTAAGAGTATGTTTCAGTCGAAAAAGAGGAGATTGGTATTTTGTAAAATTGTGTTTTTGGACAACAAGCAACGGACATAAAATTCCTCGTGGAAGAATGGAAGAAGGAATGTAGGGTTTTCTCTTGATGAATAAATTTAAATGCGTTAAAACTACGCCAGAAATTTGGTTTGGAATTCGAAAAACGCGCGGTTTTCACAGCTCCAGTGACGAGGAATGTTATCATGACTACTTCGCATATTGTTGGCAAATTGTAATTTACTGTTTAATTTTCTATGCTATTACTTGCAGTACATCACAAATAGAATTCATTGACTTCGGGTATAAAAAACAATTACGTCTTTCTAAAGTAGTTTAAGTGAAAAAATTCATACGTATTTCAATCGATAAATATAGTCTTGTAGATTTTTAGATTCGAATTTTATAGATAATGTAGGAAACAGGTGGAAAATAATATCGCTTATATTTCTGTAAGATTGACTTAAAATTTTTTGTCATTTTATGATTTTAATGTCTGGACAATAATAGCTGCATTTCTACTAATCGTTGAGAATTTAATAAAGAAAATATATAATAAATTATGTACCATATTTTAGAGCAATAATGTCCTGAGCTGAAGAATTTCTTCGAATATGCTTATTTTCATTCGTTTCAAGTATATTTGCTTAAAAAGACAATTAAATTGTTCGTGATAACATGGAGTTCTAATATTTGAAGATCTGAATTTTTAATTTTTTTTCAAAGAGAGAAACCGAAAATAGAGGGGAAAATATTTTCGAAATGTTGACTGCGTCCCATAATTAAAAAATAATACGCATATAGCGTAGATAAGTACAGGAGCCTCTTTCATAAAAAATATGCAGTAACTGATAGTTGAATTACTTTAAGTTTCAAAATTTGGTTTAAATGCATATGTTTCTTAAAGAAAATTTATTATAAAGGTAATTTCAATTTTTCTTATAAAATGAATTATTTTGCCTAAAATAAACTTTAGATGTCCTTACCATAAAAACGGTAAATAAAAGAGCTTTCTTATACCTAACCCAACATAAAAAGTAAGTTTTTTTGTACATTATAGGGGAATTAAAACGTTAAATAAATAAAATAGATTGAAAAAATAATGTCCTTTTCACTTTGTTTTACTTTATATACAAACATTCGTTCTCCTTCACAGACTGTTGCCGTATGTAAACAACTGCTATCCACCTAATATCAACAAGAAGAAAATTGCTCGATGAGAGGAAGTCCCCTCTAAAAAAATGCTGCTTACTGAGAAGCTTGTGAGGTTTCATTAGGTTTTAAGGAGAAAAAAAATATAACGTCGACCCTTCAATGGACTAAGAGGTTAATTGTTTTTAAAGGTCTGATGAGTCCAAGTTACTTATCAGAGAAAGAGAATCTCCTCGTTGCCAATCGCTTTCAATTCTTTCCGGCACACCGACCAGATCCCATGCTACGCCGCATTTCCCTATTCTGGTCCCACCGCTCAAAACCCTCCGGCTTATTCGGTTCTCATCGTCCCAATCTCTCCCCTTCTACCCCCCCCCCTCCTCTCTCTCTCTCTGATCCAAGTTGGCGGCGCTATCGAAGGGGACGGTGGGTGCCTCCGAATCGATAGCCATTGAATTCATTTTCAAAGCTCGATGACCGTTTGGCCTCCGTGCGCTGGCCCATTAAACAGATTGCAGCGTTGACCGGAAAAGACTCCTGTTTAAGATTTTTACGGCCGGAGAGAATGAGATTATTGCGGATGAAGAGGAGAGATTTTCGGGGATCAGAGCTCCGGGAACAGATTGCTGGAAATGCTAGTCAGCGGTTTTACGCAGTCCTCTCACGGAACTAATTTGGAGTCGCATATTTGTAGGTGATTACGGACCAAATGCGGAATCGTCTATTTCCGCGCTAGAGTGTTTGCCCGTTGCAAGGTTCCCATTGAAGTGCCGCGGGGTCTCTCTATGCAAATGTAGTGTTTTTTTAACTGTAATCAAACACTTCAGCGCTTAATTCAATTATCTATCGCTGTAGTTTAACCACGACTGGAGCGAAAAGCGAATCTCACATAGTCAACTTTCGATATCTTTCCCATTAAAAAATTCAAATACTATGTTATGAACATCTTGTAATGACTATAACTTTGCTTAGAAATGGAGAAAGGCAACTATATAATGAATGCCACATCCAGTGGCGGAGACAGGGGTAGGCTGGGAGGGCTCAGCATCCCCCTCCTCCCCCGTAATTTTGGCCCTGCACTGGAAAGTTTTTTTTGTTTTAGTTTTATTTATCTAATAAGTAATTTTTTTTATTCATATTATCAGCTAAATTGAGCAACACAATTATAAGACCACGTGATGCTTCAATCAACGTGAACTTGAAGTGAGCCTCCAAATAAAAAACCTGGCTCTGTTAGCTCTCCCCTCCTCCCCCAAAAAAAACTCGGGCTCCGCCACTGGCCACATCTGTTAATTTCGTATCCCTATCGTTTGTATCCTTCATCTTATGCGACCCAAAACACAAAATACCCAAACCAAGAAATATTTCAAAAGCATATGTACACGAAATTTCCGCGGATAAGTT
This sequence comes from Tanypteryx hageni, assembly GCA_028673005.1. Lineage (NCBI taxonomy): Eukaryota > Metazoa > Arthropoda > Insecta > Odonata > Petaluridae > Tanypteryx > Tanypteryx hageni. The sequence continues at coordinate 159,755,298 of CM054112.1, forward strand.
AGCATTTAAGTATTTTAACAAATAAAAATGGCGATATAATCTTCTAGAGATGATTTGTAAATAAAAACTAAATAAGATTAGGACGTTATAGTTCAATATCTAGTAAGTACTGGTCGAACTATTAATATTAGCTGAAATCTTCAAATTCAAAAAAAGGAATACTTAAATATCAGACTTTGAAAAAATAAGTACTTATGTATATTAGGTATCTCCAGTATCTTAGAATCTTACATTCGATGAATCACTACAAGACAACTGCATCGTAGACATAAATACACATGTTTTTTATAAACTTGTCATGGAGATACAGAAGATAACTAATTTTTTCAAGATTATATATTTTATTTTTTTCAGTCATAAGGCGAGTTCGATAACTCTCCATCTTTATACTGCATATTATAGAATAATTCCTTCTGTTATATTAGAGACAGGATATTAATAAGTTTCAGATTTAAACATCATCTTTTATGCCTTCGGAGATATAAGTAAAAAATCGAAAATTTTTAAGCATACCTCACTTGAGTAATTGTAACGTAATCGTTACGTTCAAGTTCATTCGTTTGTCGTAAATTATTCATTCTTTTTCACGTTTTAATCGCTTTGTGTGTACGAAAGGAAAATCATCATATTTACGTTCATTTCTTCGTCGCAGGTAATCAATTTCATTTCATTTACTATGTTATGTGTGCACGCAAAAGAAAATTAAACGTATTAATAGAAGATCTTGTTTACTTCTGCTTGTTACAAAGATTGTTTTCGTTGAAAACAATTAATAATTATTTAATAATAATTAATTTTCTAATTTCAAAATAAATTACGACTTTCTTGATGATTTTTTTCTCAAAATTCTCAATAATAAGTACCATGTATGTGGAAATGTAAGTACATAGCTCTCCATCTTTTACATCTTCGTAGATATTTTTAAAAAATATTTAATGGGTCCCAATCCGCACCTGTATAATTTTCAAAACTCAAATCTAAAATAAAACAAATAGCAAAAGTACATAAATGTACCCTCTAAATTTTGGCTCTCTATAGTATACAGGTTAGTCACAATTTCAATTTAAGCAAGTGCGCAGGCATGCTGTCAGAAGGTCGATAAAGTTAAACTATAAGCGCATTTAAAAAACCGCGCTAAAATATAAAAAATTCATATTAGCATTTTAATGGTACTTTATATTAAACAACCTGTTATCCTAGCAATAACTTAAATTATATGAATATTCAAATTTCATTTGCATATATAAATCAGCGTCGATCGTGAAGATTGAATTTATTTCTTCATCTTTAGGTAGCTGAAGCTATCCAGTAGGGGCCAGTTATCATGACAATCAAGAATCTTTGTTCACTCGACAGCCATATTTTGCCTCGGTGCAAGAAAAATACATCGCACCTTCCGGATGTCCTTCACAAAATTAGATCAAATGTGACGCTATCATTCCATTTATGTCCCATGGAAATGTATAAATAAGGATGGAGGAGCTGTAATAACTTTGTGCGAACATTTTCCTAGGATTTCTCCTGCATTATCCTATTACCATATCCATTCCTATTATTCCTCAGCATAGCAACCTCCTTAATCCTTGTTCCATTTAATTCTGTCAATGAGGTAAAAGGTATACCTGCTGTGTCGCCAACTTTCTACAAACTTCTGAAAGTCTCTCCACACACTAACGCGGTCGTCACATTTTTTCCCATTTCCATTCCATACCGTCTGATTCCCTCCTCCCTCCACTCCACTCCTGTCCCATTCTATCTGCTTCTTACACATTCAAAAAGTCCCTATTCGCGAGGCGAACTGGGAAGAATTCCTCTCCGGGGCCGAACAAAAAAATGTGGACCGCCTCCATCGTTCACCATCCTGCAACATCCTTCACAACTACTCTCCCATTCTCTCTCTCCATTTTTATCTCTTTCTCTCTCTACCTTCGCAACGTCTTATAATTCTCGCTTACGGTCCATTCTGAAGGAATCCCAGCTCTCTTCCCAGCCTCCTTTTTCTCCCTCGCACTCCAAAGTACTTTACATGTTTTCCACTTTTTTCACCGTTACATGTCCCTACAACTCCCACTCCTCCCTCAAAAACCCTTTCATCTCTGCCAAACCGTCTTCCTGCACATCCAACTTACCTGACTGAGCCCTAAAAATAAATGAAGTCAAGTGAAACAGCAAAAAAACTACGATAAATTCTTAAAAACCCTTTTAACCCTCGATTCCTTTTTCCCGCCTTTCCTGAAAATAAAAAAAATGAGTATCCATCTTCGTCTCTCTCACTTCCGATAGTTTCGGTAACGGGGAAAACTTTCCGCGGATTTTTCCACGTATTTTTAAATGAATTGTGATTCGCCCGCCTTCTCTCCTCTTCTAAAACTGACCTCTCCTGCCTTCCATCCTCGCCATTCCTCTCTCTCTCGAGTTTTTTTTTCATTTCGCCGTGGCTCGTATATTGATAGATACAAGTCTCCCGCTGTAAAAATATATAACTCTTTCATTCCCTCTCGTCTCCCACCCTCTATCTCTCTCTTCCTATCGCTAAAATACCAACTGCGATGGAACGGATTTTGCAACGGGGATGGAGGGGGGCGCTATCGGTAAATCAAGATGAGATAGCACGGGAAGTGGGACGCAATGTGATGGGAGCCAAACCTTCCACTCCGCCTATCCCTCCTATCAAGTTCGGAAGAGTGAAGTTCGAATAAAGGTGTCGGGAAGAGTTGCGTGGAAAGGAGAGAGAGAGAATTTTGGTCGAGACAGAGAAGATGTGGTGCGGTGGCAGACATTTTATAGAAAGGAATAGACGGGGAGACAGGTATTTGCAGAGGGAGGGAGGAGGGCAGAAAGGGAGGAGACATGAGTTGGGTTGAGCTATGCGGGTGAGAACCGCTAGATCAAAGTAGGTCAAGGAGAGTGAGAAAGATGCTTTCTCTCTCTCACTCTCTCTCTCACTCTCTCTCTCTCTCTCTGTGGCTCACATCCCTCCGTCGACTAGGACGAGACAAACCTTCACTACAAAACCATCTTACACTACTTCAAAACAACGAATCAATTCTTTCTTTCTCTCTCTCTGGTCGCGGTGTATGCAAGTGAGTGATGGCGATGCGATCTTACCGCTGCAATATGAGGAGATAAAGAGGGAAAGAGACTATGATTAAGTCAGCGTATTTCTTTCTAGCTTTGTTTTTTATGTCGCTCAAGAATAAAATATCGCTAAAATATCGGGCTACGATTTTTATTTTATTTTTATCTGATGCATGGTTAAGTCGCGTTTCAATACATTTCAACGCGTGAAAGTATATTTTAGAAGAAATTCGAAAATATCAAATCTGAGTAACTAATATGACGGAGAAAGAAGTCTCGAAGAATACTACTGGAAATGAATTAATTTAGACGACGTATCGATAGAAATGTTTTTAAAGATATGATCGAAATTTTAGTATTACTTCAGTTTATTTACGGAGGCCATTATATGAGACCTAAAATAACGAATTCTTGATTATTACATATCAAACGATTAAATGTCGGGTTGTAATTTTTTTCCGTTTTGAGAGAGCAGTAAGCCTATAATTATTTAACTTTTGGAGAAATGTTAATCACAAAGAGAATTGGGAATATTTTTTATTAATTATGATAATTTTCAAATTTATTTAAGTATGTGAGTGATACAGTTTACCCGATATGTAATATTTTTCATGGAATCCTCGGAAAGGGTGTCAAAGTTCCTAACATTTTCATTTAGGCAACGCCATTCCATCCGTCTTTCATCGCTGACTGAACTAAGTGTTTCAAACTCATGTTATGTTAATCCTCCGCCACGATAATGTCAAATACCGGTGAGCTCGCAGAAGCAAGATATTTTTCGGAAAAAAGAAAGAAAAACAAAAAGTAAACCAACACCCGCAGCCCACTGTTACGCACCAGGGAACTCACCGTACGCCCTTCTATGAATCATGAGTCTGGCGATGACGGCAAGAGAAAATAAAGGAAAAAATCGCTCGTGTCACTAAGTTGAATAAGGTTGAAATGGGTAGAGGTGAAGTGAAAAGCAGAAACCTCGTTGAGACATGTCTAATACAAAAGGATCGAGAGAAATCTGGAGCAAGCAAAACGAAAACAAAGAGCCAATTGTGTAAACTGCCATTACAAGTAAGAAATTAAATAATCAGAAAAAAGTCGTGTGATATCAGCACGAAACATGAGTAAACAATAAAAAACTACAGAATTCATGTTTCGATGTAATTATACATTTTATAGATGACTAGCTGGGTGACCCGGCGTTGCCCGGGTGCGATTCGGGATTGCACAAACTTATATACCCTCGCGGCCGACGCTGCAACTTATATACGCTCTCACCGACCGCGCGCTCAACATACAAAGCGTTACTTCTAAAAATTACCTGCAGAGAAGTATTTTGTTCCGTAATAGGGTTCTTGAAAAAATGCCATAACTTTCGATCAGACTGTATATTCATGTGTTTTGTACGTGAAACGTATTTACACTATAGGTAAAAACTAGGGAATAATTTTGAAACGAGAAAAAAGTCTGCTATGACCGGGAATCGAACCCGGGTCTTCCACTTGCCGGGCGGATGTTCTACCACTAAACTATCTTAGCAGATCAATTTTCTCGTTTCTTAACGCAGATGTTTTCTTGGTTGGGACGGAACTAGCCAAGCTAGTATCAAACTGCTCCAACGGATATCCTCAAAGAGATACACCGAAGAAAACTCCTCCCTCTCAAGATTGAGATTGCCAAGCAAGAAATTGATGGAATAGAGCGATCTAAAGATCCTATGCAGACAGGCATAAGCTGTAAAGATAGGAATAATTTTGAAACGAGAAAAAAGTCTGCTATGACCGGGAATCCGCCCGGCAAGTGGAAGACCCGGGTTTGATTCCCGGTCATAGCAGATTTATTTCTCGTTTCAAAATTATTCCAAACATTACAGCTTATGCCTGTCTGCATAGGATCGTTAGATTGCTCTATTCCATAGGTAAAAGCGTTAATTGCCTTAAACACGCTGTATATTCTGTATTTTTTACGTAAACCTGTTTGTTGTAATGCTGAACAAATCAGTTCAAGAATGGTGCAAATCGGTTCAGCCATTTTCGAGTTATAAGGGAACATAGTTACAGAAAGACAAAAACAGATTTCTCACCAGAGCTGTGCCGCGTGAGAATGGAGGGGGTTAAGAGTAGTATTCAAACCTACTTTGGGGCCTGCCCTGTAGCCTAAAAAAGATTGATTAAAATCGGTTGGTTTTTTCCTGAGATATTTTTATTATAAGGAGGTTTTCGATTTTTGCCATTTATATATTAGATAATACGCATATTTTTCTCTCTTAAATTACTTGCAGTCAACATCGCTACATTATCGATCGTATATGGCTAGCAAGTTCACTTTCTTCCTGATCACTACTAAATACATTGTTCTCTTAGTTTTAATCTATGCATATGGATTAAATTAATACGTTCGTTCAATGGCGCACTCGTGCGTGTTACAAGGACATTACGTTATAATAAAAAATATGTAAAATTTATATCTCGAACGGTGTTCTATTCTTCACATCAAGAGCAGGAATGAATCGTTTATAGCATGTGGTCTCCGTTCCCAACAGTCCGGTGTCGGTATCGACAGCGCCCGATATCTGTGTGCCATTTAACACTCGGCGGATAGGTAATTAATCGCCGCGCGAAGCGATCAATAAGAAAATATATCATCTGACAGAGGTTGGGAAGACTTGCTATGAGCAATGATTTAGAGGGCGCGCCAGGCAAGTGGGCAGCCGAGCGTGCAAGAGAGAGGGAGAGGGGATGATTTGGAAGTCGGGGATCATCTGGATAGCATTTCAGGACTCGTTTTCGACGGCAGCATTCAATTTGCAAGGGAACTTTACAGGTCTTTCGTATAAGGTTATTACTTATATTTCCCAAGTTATAGTTAGTATTTTAGCAACGGCTATCGTCGCATCTTCTTAGAGTTTAAATTATCAGGGAGAATTCTTCGAAAATAAAAAAGCTTCCGTTTAATCCGGTCCGTAGGTCCGTCTGTCCGCATACATCTGGCGCTTTGCTGCAAGAAGGGATTAAACATAATTTGGTATTTGACATTGAAAGACGAAAATGACAATCAGTTCAAACGACCCATTCAAGACTGCCGTTTTGCTAAAAAAAATGGAATTTTTTGTTTTAACTCTATAGATGCTCATATGTGAAAATATTTTTTTTTTAGAAGTTAATGTTATGTAACAAACTTTTAGGGATTGAATGCGTTGTTTTTGAAAAATCTACCATAAAATATTTCCATTCCATAGGCCCATTATACGAACGCGTCTGATTTTGGATATTTGAGGTTTTTTTATAACAAAAAATTCTAAATTGGCCTATCGTGTCACTTCACCAATGCAGGATTTCCATTTTCCTTGAAATTAGAATAGCACAGAAAAATGAAGAATTGCCCAAACAGTTTTCATTTTACAGGTTATAAAATTTAAAATCCATGCCATTATGAAGTTATTAATAATTCAATAGTATAATAGCATATTTATGCCAAGTAGCTCCTTTAGGGATGCCACCGTAATGGAAAAAGTTGAAAATTCAATTCTTAAATCCGCTGAAAGAAACTCGCCTAATGTATGCAACACTCATAGTGTGCATTACTCCTAATCGCTAAATATTCCTATGGTGCAGCAACTGGAATATAAAATCATTTCACCACTTTTTGTATACCGATTACTGCGTTTTTCTCTTTTCCTTCTTTTGGTCCCATAAAACTTGTCTCAAAAACCTCTCCTCCATTACTTACCTGTAGATTCATTAATTCTCTAATCCAATTCAAATATAAGCCCTCCCATTTTAGCATCAGTTATTTCCATTACCTCTCTTTTACAGCAGTGAACTGTCACTTTAAATTCTTTTCGATCCTTTTTATACATTTAGTCGATTGCCATTCTTCTCAAGTTTTCTCAAATCTATACTGTTTGCTTGAATTTTTTATTGGTCATACACTATTAGGCGTTTTTAGATTCTCTGTTCTAAAAGTCAGAATCGGTATGTCCGCCACTTGTATCACTTTTGAACTCCAATGTCTTATCTTATCTTATTCAAACTGATCTCTGAACTATCTAATTGATATTTCCTTTGTTCCGCGTAATTCTTTAAATCCCTCCCATCCGTCTTTTCCTTCATCAGAAGGATGAAAATGTATAAAAGTTATCCGATCATTTTAAATTGATCCATTTTCATTAATTTTAACTTATAGGATACAAACATACTTATGAAATTATCCGTATGAATTTTATTTATTCATCAAAACCTATATTTATAACTAAATGTCGTTAGATTTTGTAAAAAACGTTTCTCCATTTTTATCAGAAACTAAATTTTTGCGTACGTTCTATTCAAATGAAGCCTACTCCAGTGATTTTTTCTTCTTTCTACTTAATGCTAAGTAATTTTTGCTCCAATGACAAAATAACTACGTGGAAAAAATCGTTTCTCTTTTTGACTTGCATGTTTTTCATGGATACATTTCTTTAAAAAATTTGAAAGACACGCGCAATTATATTACTAGTTTTTCCATTGTTTAAAATTCTTCTAGACATTTTAAAGTTAACTTTTAAATGAGTTTAGTTTTTCTGTGGCCTTTCTTTTATAATTTTGCCTTTTTATCCCCCGATAATTTAAAGTAACAATGATTATTTGAAGATAATTTCAATGCAAAACCGATTATCTCTGTCGATGGTAGCAACACTTAATTTAAAGAAAACTTTACATCTCTCAGTAATACATAACTTAAAGCGAAACCAATTTAAAAATCTTAAGGCAATAAAAGATGAAATCTCACCTTTACTGTACCAAAGATACATTCCTCACAAGATTAAATATCAGTCCGACTACAATAAGAGAAGCCAACCTGGAAAACACGTATGCTCCAGAAACAAAAAGGAAAAATTACATTACGGAGAGAGCACTTCGAGCCGCAAGTTTAAGACTTCTGAAAAACAAGACTAAACAAAAAGCGGAAGTAAACTGATGGAGGGAGATGGAAATTCACTAGAGAGACAATATGAGAGAAAGGTCGGCATTTTAAAAAAAGCCGACCATCTTGTGTGTGGAAAAATATTCTATGAACGAGCAGCCGCGGACACGCGTGAAAAGGCGAACCGACGTCGCCGGTAGTATTTATTAAGGCCGAGTGGCGGCACTGTAATGGGTGGAGGTTGCGCGTATCGCTGCGAGACTGAAGGAATGGATTTATCGCCACAGCCCCCATGGCGAGAGAGAGAGAGAGAGAGGGAAGGTGGAAAGAGTGCGGAGGTGAGAGATATGGAGAAGAAGGGAAAGGGAGTTGGGTAGATAGAATGAGACATAGGGGAAGAGAATTGTAGAGAGGAGAAGTGTATAAGAGGATGGGAGGGATAAACGAAGGAAATATAAGCATAGAGGAAAGAGAAAACAAGTCAATATAATAATTATTATACAGAAGGAGAGTTAGAAAGGATGTGGCCAGAAAATGCAGGTTACGAAATTGAGAGAGAAAGAGAAAGGAAGAGTGTGTGAAGGAGAGAGGAGAGTTGAGTAGGTAGGAGGTAAGGACATGAAAAGAAAGAAGAGATACAGGGAAGAAAGAGTGAGAAAGAAAAGGTAAAGAAAAGGGTTAAACCTGAAAAGATTAGTTCGTCGCTCGTGTTGGAAAAGGGAATAGTGAAAGAAGAAGACCCAACTGACCAGCTCCCTTACTCTTTCGAGTAGAGTTTAAGTCCGCCTGACCATGTCTAAGTTTACGAGTAAAGGAATGGGAAGGAATTAAAGGGAACGGATTTAATCGTGTATGAGACAGGCAAAGGGGGTGTGAGATAAGGAAGAAAGCTGAAGAGAAAACGCCTCTCCAAGTCTTAAGGTAGATTATCACAAGATAAGGGGTGGAAATGATCCGTTAAGGTTGGTTTCGCCGTTCGAACTGATCTAAATGGAATCAGCTGCTGATTCAAGGTTCAACCGACCGTTTTAGAACTGGAGATCTCAATCTATTTTGGACAGGATCGAGCATTTTGCATGAATGTTATAAATACCCCAGTGAATCTTGGCATGTTTCGTTAATTTACGTCCATATTTCAGTTTAACGCTAGATGAAGAAAACATATAGCAAGAATTTGGGCAATCTAGTGTCGGCATAAGTTTACCTCGAACAGCTAAAAAGTTTAAGCATACTGCCCAATAAAAATATAGTTAAAAATAATGTATCCGATGAGGTAAATGTTATAACAGTATTGACACAATCTTACCTAAGAAGTTCGGTAGTGAAAGTGGCATTCAAATAATATAAAGTTCATTTACATTTTAAATTGCTCAATAAAAGCTCTATCTTTAATATAATTTGTTATGCAATGCAATTAAATCCTGGATTCTCTCCAAAGAGGAAAATATTACAGGGAATTAATGATCTTAAGGTGCATGCACTGCACACTATGAGGTACCTACGGGATAAGCTTACTAAGATCCGATCATTTTGTGGTTTTTGTATAAATAAAAATACTTATCGGAATTCTTTTAAAGTCATCAATCGGAATACTGTTTAATGTAAGGCTTTTCTAACTGAAACTGCAATGGCCGAAAGTACTCACTATCCTTCAGGATATGCAAACATGCTCACTGAGTTAAGAATGACCGTCCATCCCATATGATTAATACTGCCGAATCTGATTGGCCACCATTAAAGTTTAATGGTGGTCAGTCAGTCCGGGGGCAAAACGATAGTAACTAATTGATATCAAATTTGACTATATTGTTAGATGACCGCCGAAGGAATCAGATAATGGTAATAAATGACATGTACTTTCTTTAAAGGCATTTGTAATACAGTAATTTGGTAAACTATTGCTAAACGCCTTCAGCAATTAGAAGAAGAAGAAAAACAACTAACCGGGTAGCTATATAAAAATATGGAAAAGATACCTTAAAATCATGAACGCATTATAAACACGTAAATTTCACGGTGCTCTAAATAGTGAAACATTTCCTTAGCACTATTTTCCCTATGAACAATGTCATACACACATTGAAATTATGACATAAAATATTGATATCGTCTTATTATGCCACAAAATGCACATCACCCAATAACATTTAGCGTTACTAATTTACAAAATTAATGGTAAATAAATACTCGGCTGAACGTGGGCATTTGTGGAGTAATCAGAGATGATAAGTGAAAACGTAAATTTATAAATTGATGGAAATAATTTATCCGAAGATCACTATGATGATAAGCAAAAGCTGTAAGGTTGGGAATAATTTGGAAACAGGAGAAAATTTTGCTATGACCGGGAATAGAACCCGAGTTTTCCACTTGCCGGGGGGATATTCTACCACTGAATTATAACAGCCGATTAATTCTAGCGTTCCAGAATTAAGAAGATACCAGTTCTGAAACGGTAGAATTAATTTACAACGTTAGTTCAATGTTAGAGTATCCACCCGGTAAATGGAAGACCCGGGTTCGATTCCCGATCATGGCAGATTTTTTTACCCGTTTCTTATTTCCAACGTTATTTTACTTTAGTTAGCTGTGTGTCTCTTATATATATTTTTTAAAGGAAACTTTTTCTTGAAACTGGAAGTTATTTTTAAAATATCCTAAATCAAAAACATAAACATTTCAAATGTAGATATTCAGTCATGCCAGAAAATACCATCTAACGTTGACGTTTATACCTTCGCAATTTTTCAATGATACTCCATTAAAAAACCACGTGGTTACCTCGCAGTAAACGTTGAAGAAACAGCACAGGAAAACTTCAAAAGAGAATCGATTTTCATTGGTCGGTCTCTAAGGGTAACTTCATTTTTAGCCAATGGCTACGTAAAATTTAGCTTGTTATTCTCGAAATTTAGAGGTTTATTCTTTTTTTTTCGAATGTATTTTTATTTCGGTCTACGCCCAAGTCTCTGCTGGAAAACCACATTAGTCGCCTCAATATTCCTCCCCCGCCTCCTCCTTCCTCCTCTTCGAGCAAAAAATGAGCGACTCGTCGCCTCTCCCTAACACGCTCCGAAATTTCACCTCCTTGAAGATTTTAGCAATATCAACGCTCCGCCGAAATAAGCTTCTCCTTCTCTACCTTATATATTCCTTCCCATCTCTCTCTCACTCTCATCCACGTTCTCAGCCTTTTACTTTTGTATTCCTCCTCCTCTTCCTTTCTCCCACTTTCCATCCAACTAGGTATTTACGCATTCCATAAAGCAAGCGGGAATTTATAACGATATTTTCGAAATGGTTTGGTACGAGAATAAACGATGTACGCAGGCGAAATTTACGAAATGCGGTTTTTTTCGACTAGAGATCCAATGAGTTCGGCTTGGTTAGAGAGTTTTTTCCTCGACATGGTAAAAAGATTTTGACGCATGCTAAAAACACGTTCTGATTTAAAAAAAAAATCCCATCGTCGCTTTAAAAAAGAAGCATCGAATGATTTCTCCGTGTTCTTAAATTAGAGGAATTAGTGCGGTGGATGGAAACATTACATTCCTTTGTTCCCCTGAAAAAATATCCTTCGGAAAAGAAAATTCTTATGAATTTTAACGCGGATGCTCCCATTTGCTGGCGAATGAAATCAGCAAGAGCACCGAACCATACCGGAAGACATATTAGCTTTCCGTAGAAAAACAGCATTTCACATGGCGAAAAATCTATTAAGCCTAGTATTAAAAAACCAAGCAGCCATGTTGGCGAATCTAAGATTATTTACGTCCATTCAAAGATAGCGCGAATTATTTTACATTTGATTAGGATTGAGATTGGAGATGGAAATTTATTTTCCCGTCGAATATATCGACAAAGAGCACAAAGAGAGAGAAAGAGAGGTAGAAATTCTTTTGGCACAAAAATCATTTTGTATGTTTGATTATGAAAAATTAGGATATTATTCGATACATAAATTTTGAAGCGAGCTATTTTGAAGATACGCTCCAACAAAAAATCATCTCAAAAATCGCAAACCTCTCAGTAGCAGCGTCTTTTATGTTTTTCGGATTTCATTGTTTATTCTCGATAAATTTCAATGGAGTCTCTTAATGATTTATACTACATGTTTCCTTTTACATAAACGTGATCAATTCTTACTGAAGAATAAGTGAATGTGACTAAATAATGGCAAAAATTTCGACTTTTCAAAATATCATTTCATGTTTAACGCATGTCTTTTTCATCCCTGGACAAAAACAAATACCAATAACGGAATCAGTTATACTAAAAACGCACGGATACAGCTCCGGCTTATTAAAATGATTGTCTCGGCCAGAATATTTCAGCACGCTCCCGAGATATACGAATGTTTTCCGTGGCTGAGGAAGCTCGTCGAGAGAAATCGCATCCGTTTTGGTATTCAGCCGAAACACTTGCGAGGCCTAGCTGAGAATTCAAGGAATTCTAAGGGAGACGTTCTCATTTCGCGCGATTATCATCAGTGTTTTCGGTCACAACCCACAGCCAAAATTCAACTCCAGTGTTGCGACATTAGAATAAGAGGGCTGGCGGATAAAAATCTTTGCAGAACCAACATAAAATGTTGCAATTATCATTAGAGATTAATTGAAGAGAAAGCAGCTATGATCCGGAGTAAAGAAATTTGTGAGGAAAATTTCAATGGAAATTCTTAGAATGCTACAGATACTCGATGAAAAATACAAAGTGTATTTATCGCCGATTACGCCATTGAATATTTTAAAGTAAAGTTACAAATAATGTCCGAAAATCGATTATCGATCAAAATAAAACTATTACCGAGTACTATCATCTCAAGAATCGACTTTCGTGTAATTTTTAATGAATGTGAAAATCCTATTCTGAATCGTTTTTGTAAAAAGTTTGTCGAACACAAAAAAACACACCGAAGTACTTAAGTGATACAAATGCTCTGTTCAACTTCTCGCGGCAAATTTATACGATTTCGCGTTAGTTGCATCGGAGAAATGAGCGACACTTGTCTCATACAGATATTCCCCGAACTTTCCCTCTCCAAAACAGGATGAATCAGCAAACACGCACGTCCATGTCCAATCGTTCCGCAGCGATTCTCCGACCCACACACACGCCCTTCAAACACACACGCACACACAAACAGTCGCACATTCATTAAAAAAAAAAAAAAAAACAAAAAATCGCAAAAACCTTCATTATCATCAACCTCCTTCCATTTATATTTAGGGCGGAGAGATTTCTCATCACGTGTTCCCCCACGAGAGAAATAGAGAGGGAGAGAGATAGGCTGAACAGGGAAATGGAAGGCCGTACGTGTTGTAGGACGGGGAGTACAAAGAAGTGAGAAAGGGTAAGAGATAGGGAAAGGAAAGGGGAAGAAGAGATGGAAGAAGATGCGGTTTGGAGGTAGGAGTTTGCGAGAGATAGAGAGGGCGAGATGAGATATATGAGAGAGAAAGGAAGAGGATCCACAGCGAGACGGCGCACATGTTCCAACCTCTCCCTTCCCTCCTCCTATTCCTCCTCTCTGTCTCCCTCACTCTCCCTATCTCTAATCCACACCCTTCTTGCCTACCTTCCTCTCTCACTCCTCCCCGCTGACACATCATGCTTCCTAGCTTTCTGACCCGGCTCTACACGCGAAACCGCTAATATGCAAGCGATAACCGTATCCAGGGACGACCGACCACCCACCCGTTCCACCGACCCTGAGATCAAGCAGACACACACACACACAACTGGGCCACGGGATAGCATAGTTTTGAGGGAAATAGTAAGAGGTGGGGAGGTTTTTAGCGGGAGGATGGAAGGGTTGAGAGAGGGTGAAAATTAAAATTAACTCATGTTTCTTGGTGGCTGAAGAGAGAGAGAGAGAGAGCGAGAGAGAGAGAAGTGTGGTGGGGTGTTAAGGCTTAGGAGGTAGAAGAAGAGGTTCCGCCGGCGTTAAATCATCGAATATATTAGTCTGCGGTCTCCAGATAAACACCAACTTGGGTGCATTTATGATTTCCGCCTGAGCCGCGTTATCCGGAAACTGGGGCATGCTTTTTTCGCGTCTCTTCTTTTTTTCCTTGCTCCAAAACGGAACAGCATTTGTAATTTTCCGGGAAATTGCACATTTCTTCAGCCCGCGTTCTTCGCGGCACTTAATTTTTTTACGCGGATGATGCATCGAATCTCAAGAGAGCGAATTGGAAGACGTAACGACCGCTAATGGAATCCTTCAGAAGTGGTCGGAATGAGTTTTCTAGAATATTCTTCGACGGACACGATGGAAAACTCTCGCGGAATTAAGGGCATGAAACGGCAAATCCATGTTCTTTGCGAAAGTTGTGCAAGTATTTTAATAGGCTAACATGTCTGATATTGCTCGTTCAACATTTTATTACTTCTCTCATGTACGTATAGCCACATATTTCTATAAAAAGAAACGTTAGAATTTCCAAACAAAATAGCTTGAGAGTTTATACAGTTTCGATTTAATTTTCAATATGGCCGTTCTAAACATCTTTATTTACTAAATGATTAGGAGATTAAAATTAAGGCGTCGAAAAATTATTAAAATTTAAGAAAATAACATGTCATACGCATGCACATAAAAATCACATATAAAATAAATTACCCAACAATGTCATCATACCTACCCAACCCTCAATCGGTGGCCGAGCCCTATCATCTACTGTTTACAGGGAAGTTACTATTGGAAATTAATGAACTTTTAAACGTCTTTACATCACAATGTTGATCTTTGAGCACAAAACAATTTTATTTTTAAAATCTAACTCATTCGAGAAGTTGGAGAATGAACAGAATAAAAGTGGCGGGAAAAAAAAAGGAGGATGTCGTAAACGATTAATTTTCTGAAACGCTAAGATAATGGAGTGAACGTGGGATTTTAAACTTAAAAGTAAATTATTCGCAATCGTCTTCTTTAGCACCGTAAACTTGGAGAGAAAATTCAATAATTGTCCAGAAACTTAGAAACACACGATAAAGCCTACATACGTTGGCTACAATTCAATGAGAAAGTAACTGAAAGTTGTAGAAAATAGTTCTGCGGCAGATGAGGTATTTTTGGCTGACTGGAAGTAGAAGAAGCTGAAACAGCTTTAGTTAGACAAAATTTGGCATAAAAACCATTTTTAGTGTGTTCATTAAATTCGAGCAACTGTTCGACTAGTCAAAGATCGCCCAAAATAAACTAAAACAAATGGTGTATAAGTTAACTATAAAATATGTTTTACATTTTTTGTTGTTCGTTTGCGGACATTGTTACGATTTCATCTTATGCAAATGTAAAAAAGGTACACGTAAGAAAAAATTTCATAAAATTCGAAAAAACACATCAACAAACATAATTAGGTCAATTTCAACAGTAAACGAAACAACAATTCATAAACAACAGAACTTTAAGCGTTTCAGGAGGAAAGGATACATGAAAACGGAGACCGATCAATCTCGACATTAACTGAGTAAAATGTTCGCCCTCATCCTATTGCACCGACAATCTCCATCTCTTAATACTTCAAACAAACCTTTTTGGAATACACGGAAGACAAAGCAAAAAATAAATAATGAAATCAAGTGGCCCCATTTTCATCCAATGTTTCTATTTTTGTCGTTTCGCTCCCTTTTCAACCCGAATCTTATCGGACTTGTAACGGCTTCGGATTGACGTATATCCCAGCCGTAAATATTTATTTTTCCCTCCAAAACACCCGGAATTTTTTTCTCGCAAATTGAAATCTGACGGAAATGAAATCGACGGGTGACGTAGGCTGGAACGACCATGAGGCGTGAGGGCGGGGTGGTTTTTTAACGGCTGGGTTATGGGGTTTGTAGAGGGAAAGATAGGGAGAAGGGGGGAGAGGAAAAGAGAGAAAGCAATGGCAAGCAAGAGAGAGATTTAGAGAGAGGGAGAGAGGCAAAGAGGTTGAGGAAGGAAACTGGAACTAAACGGACGCAGCAGAAGTGATGTTACGCAGGGATAAAATGTCGCGATTCAAAAACAAAAGTTTTCCAAACTGCAATGCACGGATGCAGACCACGAGATTTTTGCTAATCTCAGGATCTAAAATTAATGGCAGGCGGAATATACAACTCTCTCTTTCGAATTTATGCGGATTTTGTGCGTAACTCACGCGAAGCACGGAGCGTGGTAGGGGGAAAAAGGTGATATAAAAAATATGTAAAAGAAATAATTTGGTCTTAGTAAAGTTTAATTTTAAACATATCACGCCCTTGATATTATAAATTGCAACTGTTAACAGTGTGCATGCTAGCTCTTAGACGAAGCATAACGTACATTTAAAACAGGCTAAGCTTTCATTAAAACTTCTACAAGCCAAACAAGAAATGTGTAGCAGTGCAGCGAGTAGTTCGAGATACCATTACGAATGTTTTTTGCGATAAGAATATGACTTATTGGTGCCATCTTTTAACCCTAGATTACTAACCATTCGTCTGTCAGACGACGACCAAAACAAATATACTCCCTCGACCCCATATTTTTTAGTTCTAGGTTTTGTTTTTTTATAGGCTCATTTTAGCTTGTGTTCTTCTAGTGTGACTGTTTGCACAAGGGATTATCTGCTTTGATTTTGTACTACGCAACTGGGGTCGCCTCATAGACGAATGGTTAGCCTTAACGTTACTAGGTGTTCCTAAAATTAAGTCGCACTCTTAAACCGATGATCGCTAATGTTCTGCAAATAGAGCTGCCTCAGGGGAACCAGAATAAGGGTTAACTGAGTAAACGTTCGATATGTTCATTTTGTCCTTCTAAGAAGAGGAGAAATACAAGATTTCACTCAAGTCCATGTTCAAGTGCTATTTGTGGAGAACATAGTGAAAACGTGTTTGGAATGCTGTGATAAAATTTAATACAGTATTGTATTGTATGTTTAAATGTACCAGAGAGTGTTGAAGTATTGTTAATTATTTAAAAAATGCAAGTGTAACACTTTTTTCTTTTATTAAAAAATATAAGTATGAGGTAGTCTGTTAGACGAATGATTAGTAATCCCGTTTGTAACACTAAAGTTAGTAATCTAGGGTTAAACTGTCTTTTTCCTTGGATTACATATTCAGATTAAAAAATCATAAATATGAAATATACAGGGTGTTCATAGAGTCCGTGTGCACTTAAAAAGTTTAATAATTTTGGTTGTATATGTGATAAATACAAACTGTAAACGGTATTTAAAAGACAATTTATTTAAATTTTAACATAATCAACTTTTAGAGTGTTAAAGATCAACATAACTGCTATCCGTTAGGATATAACGTTCGATCCGATTTTTCAGCACCTTAAAAGCATTCTCCAGCTGCTCTTGAGTTATTTTGTCGATCACATGTGTTATTCTATCACGGAGTTCCTCCAAAGAACGAGGTTTCGAGGAGTATACTGTTCTTTTAACTTGTCCCCATAAATAAAAGTCCAAAGGGGACAAATCAGGTGAGCGAGGTGGCCAAACAGTTGGCCCGTCTCTGACGATCCATTATTCTGAGAAAACGTCATTCAAGAAGTGTCGCACATTACGAGCGCTCCGTCCTGCTGGAAGATGATATTGCGTAAATGACCTGATTTTGTCAATTTGGGAATAAAATAATTTTGCAGCATTTCAAGGTAACGCTCGCCATTAACTGTTGTTTCTTCGAAAAAGAAGAGACTAATTTTTCGCGATTTTCCTAGAGCACACCGGACATTAACTTTAGAGGAATCTCTTTGATGTTGCCAGATTTCCTGAGGCTTCTCTGTCCCCCAAATGCGACAATTGTGGAGATTAATTTTGCCACTAATGTGAAATGTTGCTTCGTCACTAAACATAAAGCTCTCAAGAAACTCAGTATCCTCTTGAATCTTTTCATTAAACTGGTAGCAGAAACTTAACCTTGCATGGTAGTCTTCTTTCTGTAACATCTGATGCATTTGAATCTCATAGGAATACTTATGTAATTTCACTTTGAGAATTTTGTGCACTGTTGTTTTTGGGATGGCTAGTTCAACAGATGCCCATTTTAGCGATTTTCGTGGGCTTCTCTGAAAAGCCTCACTCACAGATGCTACAGTCTCCTCAGTTGTTCCAGTCATCCCAGATCTCGGTTTGTCATTTACGGAACCTGTTTCTTTAAACTTGTTCATCCATTTGGAAATTGAATTTTGATGTGGTGCTTCCTTCTTGTAATGTGCAGTGAATCTTCTTCTAACAGCTGATACACACTTTAGCTCCGCTAGCCATTTAATAGGTTTAGGAATCTGTCATAAAAAGTAAATTATTATTAGCAAAAAAAGTACAACCATGAACATTCTCTTCCTTATAAATTTAACTTAATTATCATTTAAATACAGTTTACAGTTTGTTTTTATCACATATACTACCAAAAATATTAAACTTTTAAAGTGCACACGGACTTTACGAACACCCTGTATATAATATATAATATAAAATATTTAATCTTAAATAAAATATTCTGTTTTCCAAACTATAACAGTATTTTAGCAATATCTTTATGCTAACCAATTTAAATTAACAATTAATACGATAGTTCAGAGCTTTTAAATGATTTCCATCACTTTTTAGCATTCTGTCTGAAGAGAGGCCTTTTCGTAAGTGTTGAGCCGAGATCTCCACATTATCCTATTCTCCGCAATATACTTCAATTTTTGGTAACTTTTTTATTTTCCAGTCATCCGTCAGCTAAAACATTTTTCCTTCCAATTTCTTTTTCATCCACAATTTCTCCTTCAATCACGTCTTCAATCATAGAATCTTTCTTTCTTATAGCTTGTATCAAAGAACTCTTCTTTAATACTTTTCTTAATGCTTCCACGTAATAACTTGATCGGTCTACCTTATTTTCAGTATTCTTTTCCAAGCTCACATCTAAAAGATCTCCCATTAACTCACATCACTTTTCATAAGAAAAAATAATACAATAGTAATAATAGATGGTATTTACTATACTAAGTAATTATTAGTATAATGAACGATTTGACATAATAGCATAAAATACAATTTAATTATTTGCAGAAACTCTTACACTTCAGCCATAAATGCCTCCATACAGATGTGAATTGCTTCTTTATAACTTCTTTATAGCTTTATGCTCGAGTAAAAGAACGTATATAGAGAATATTTCGAGAAAAAAGATTCGCAACTTCAGCTTTAAATTAAACACTCTACGTAATGAAAAACTCCGAAATTAAGTTCATAAGCTAAAAGAATCGATCTCATTCACGCAATCAGCCTAATTAAAGAAAAAGCCAATGTAAGGTGCATTAAACTAATGCGTGGAACACAAAAATGAATCATTTCCTTTAAGTGCGACCAGAAAGAGAATCCGTACCTATGACGTAAAAGACGACAAATCGTAAAAGGTTAAAAAGGTAGGGGGAGCCACGGTCGCATTCTAAAGCCATTCCAACGAGTGACGATAAATAATAGAGGAGTCCACGGAACCTAGAATAACAGAATACTTAGCCCGTGCCGCCCGTTCTCTAGTCTTGAGCAGTTGAGTCAGAGCAATTATCCCAAGTGCAGTCATTCCTCAGGGAAAACTCCCGAGGAGAACGACCACGATCATTTCGCTATTCCTCATGTTCCGCCAACAAAGCTGCGAACTTGCGAGGCATTATTAAAATACCAAACTTCCGAGTAACCTACTGGGCTTCACGTAGTGGAGACCTTGTTTATAGTTTACCTCAGTAGAACTGGGCAATAAAGTTTGATTAATTAACAATGAAAATTGAAATGAAACGTTTTTATAAGGTAGCTTGAAATAACGCAAGATAGTTTTGGGCAGGGCGAAAGCAGAAAACGTTTTTTGTTGAAACTATTATCAACGAACAGTTAATATATTGGCAATGTAATATACAGAAGGAGGCGCTATGTAAATCCATTCCTCGAGATATCTAAAGCTGTAAAAAGTATTCCGTGTATGTTTCGCCAAAAAGCTTTTATCGCTCGAAGTCACCACTCGTTCTAGGTGTTTGAAGTTTTTCTTGGCAAATTTAAATGCCGTAGGTATATGCTGCTATTAAATTGTTTCCGTCATAAATAACTGATATCGATCAAAAGGTTGGACAATATGTATCTGTCGAGCGTGCTGAAATTCATCTACGATCCTAGATTATAGTTTTATCAGAGTTTTTAATTCTTGGAATAAAGCATGCTTTAAATCCTAAGCTGATAAAATTAGAGAATAATGCTGAAAAGGTATGCGGATGAATCATTGTTAATATTATAATTGTTTAAGTATTTTCCAGTTATTTTTTTGTTTTGATGATAATCTAAGATTATCAGTTTTCATTGTATAAATCCATTCTTTTGGTATCACTTAACTATAAAACGCTTATTCTCTTGGTCACTTGGTCATTCTGTCCATAACGCTCAATATCTCAGCCGTTTCTTCAGTCAGTTCAACCAAATTTGATAGGATTGTTATAATTACGTACTAATAGCAAATGACATAAAATATTTTTAAAAAGGTACCGGATACGACTCCAGAGAGTGATTTCAATTTTCCGTAAGATAAAACGTAAAAATCTATTTTTCGACTTACAGGCTTTTACTCTGTTGCAAAATAAAATTAGAAAGAAACCGTTTCAAAGAAAAATTAAGTTTTTTATTCTTATTGTCATATTTTGCCAACGATATAAAATCGCCCAAGTTCTACGTTTAAATAAAATTTATTCAAATTTTTTAAGTTTTTTAACGATATGTTGCCTTACCGACCGTGTCATTGTTAAACCTCGAAAGTGTATTCTCATCTCAACCCTAATACTAGCTGCGTAAGAAAAGCGTGCTTTGAATGATTTAATACGTGAGAGAGGAAGAAAGGAGAAAGAGAGGAAGAAAGAAGGAGAGAGAGAGAGAGAGAGAGGAAGAAAGAAGGAGAGAAAGAGAGGAAGAAAGAAGGAGAGAGAGAGAGGAAGAAAGAAGAAGAGAGAGAGGAAAAAATGAGACGGCGGAGAGAGGAGTGAGGGCGAAGAGAGAGGGGGAGATAGAGAAGGATGGAGAGGGAGGGAGAAAGATAGTAAGGAAGAGAGAGATAAAGGGGAGGGAGGGAGGGAGACAGAGGGAGGAAGAGGGAGAGATAGATATATTGTGGTCTTGATTAGGATGAGATTGAGACTAGGAAATGAATTTTTACAGAGAAGGAGAGATGGGGAGAGAGAGGGAGAATGAAGAGAATAAGAGAGTAAGAGAGAAAAGGAGAAAGAATGGAAAATATCTTAGATTTAGTATTAAATCCACGCAATCAAATTTGGTAGGATTGTTAATATCACGTACCAATAGCAAATGACAAAAATATTTCACATGTCCCAGGTTCGACTCCAGAGGGTGATTTCTATCTTCCATTAGACGCTCAATATCTCAGTCGTTTGTCTGATTACAAAGCTCGTTTTAAGCGGGCTAATTCATCTAGTTTCCTGAATAAAAGAATTATTTTTCGTACATTTTTTCGTATAATTTCTACGAATAGATTTTCCCATGTCACTCACACAAGGGGAAATTCAGTTTTGGGAAGTTAACACCACGGGTGTCAACGACAGATAAATCAGGGAAGCGGGAATAAAAATCCGCACACGAACAATCCGAAAGACAGACATTTATTCCTTGAACATTTTTGTCGATTGAACATCCGCATCGTGTATAAACTAAACTCTTTTGCTTTTATCCCGCGATATTGAGCAGACGAACGCTACGACGTCACAAGAACACGAAATATGCGAACGTAACACTCAAATAGTACCGAAACTTCTAACCCAAATATATGCATCCAGAGATGAATAATTCATGCGTGGCACGAGTGAACGAGCGCAAAATTATGCAAATCGCGAGCGTATTGGGAAGAGCAATGCTTGCGATAATAAGCGATGATGATATCGTACAACGACCGCGCCCTTGACCTAAGCAACTCATTGACAATCGCACAAAACACCTTTAACAATGCGCGATGATTCAATTTGGGAGAGAAATCTCTCCGATGCGATACAGTGCGCCGAGGGAAACATTCGGAAATGTTTCACCATAGGTACCATCTAACCAAAAGGCAGAACAGCCGCTTGGACATAAAAATTACTTTTGAACAATCTCATTTAGGAAAAATTGGCCATTAAAATATATAAAAACAACAACAAAACTAAGGAAAAACACGCAATAAAATATAAAAATTGTATAGTATTATATTAGAAAAGGTATAGGTACAAATTTGGTCTGAATGAAGTACACAGAGTAATAGAAATTCATGGTTTAACATCTCTGGGGAAGGAAGAATCTAATAAACTGCGAATAAACTAATATTAAATACTAGTACAAACCGTGTAAAAGAACGTATTCGTAAAAGTTAAAGCATTTCAAGCTTCTTGTCACGCCATACGGTGGGTAGCGTGACCCTTCCCATTCACCCAATAAGATACCTTCTGACTAGACTACACAAACCCATCATAAAATTCAGTCGATAGCTGAAAAAAGAATTTCGAATAACATTAGCTGGTTTCCAGTTCTGGCATGTTTCGTACATATGCTGCGAGTACTCACATTGTTGACATGGGCCTCGCGACCTAGCTTAATGTATCATGCGACCCAGTACGTTGTAAAACGCTAATTTTTATAGTCGACCCTATGGTCACATGGCGTCACGAAGGATGGAAATGTAATATAAAGTGCAGATAGATCGACACTATTGGACAATTTTTATTTTAAAATACGCAAATTAAAGAAGATGAATTCATCTCCGAACCAAACAAAAAAGAACATCCAATGAAAGATAAGTAATTTAAATGCACAGCAGGCTATGGGTTCTATCACTTAACCTAAGTAAACACAAATACACAATTTACGACAGTGTTTTTAAGCGGCATTAAATATATCTAATTGATTTAAAACTTGAAGAAATTTTAAGCATTTCTCTACGTTGAATAAGCAAAGCAATGAAGCAGAACCCACCAACAGTGCAATATTCTCACCGAAGCTCAGAGGAGTAGTTTAACTGGACAGGCGGGATGGAAAGAACTAAAACAGATTATCGATTCTAAAATTCAAGCGTCTCTGACATAACTGATAATGAGTGAGACAGCATATGACGCGAGTTTTATCAAAAGATCAAATGCAAAATATATAGTTTCACACGAGGATATGTATGATTACCACTAACATTTTATTCGTCAATAACTAATTACTTTGAACATTGGTTGATAAAAGATATTCGTACATATGCATTTACAATTAAAATGCAAATGAAAACAAAAATATTTCCTGTTCTACGGATTACTTAACTCGCACGTTAACATTATTTCATTTATAGGGAATGCATAAGTATGCATAAATTTGTTGAAGTGAAATCAAAGAAATTTCAATAAAAATAATAGAGATACTTGCAATTTTTGGAAAAGTTAATAAATGTTTCTTTTAGAGATTATCAATGGGTACGAAAGTGAAAGAAGAAACAGATCTAAGGTACTGGCGTCATTATTTTTTTTCTCTCCCGTAACTAGCAAAATAATGGAATTCTCTCCCGCATTAATTGGAACCTTCTTCTTATAACCACCCAGCTTCAGCGAGAGTAATATCGCCCTATCCTTTCAAGGATCAACGCCAAAATGAAAGAAAAAGAAAAAGAAATTCCGACGTTATTTCAGATTAGTCTTCCGTTTCTTACAGGCGCTTAGAATTCGTTTTTTCTGACGCCCAACCATATATAAACGAAAAATATCAGACAATACCCGCGATACTGCACATCACGATCAAAACTATTCCTGGAGCGGAAAATAGACGGTTTTAAGCAGACGGAAAAAGAGAGGTATAAAAACGCCCTCGTGATTGGCTGGAGAATCGAAAAAACGCCAACCAACGAACGGCAAGGGATAGGCTGCAAACAAAAAGCTTTCCCAGGGATCGGTCTCGCAATAGGGAAAAATCAAAACGGACTCTGGACTTAACGACATGGAGCGTCACTCTCGGCACAAAAGAGAACAAAAGATCACGAGAAAATAAAAAAATTCCGGATGTATTATGGAAAGAGAAATATTCGTGCAGTGCTACAAAACCCAAAGGTGAACTGGTTGAAGTGAATATATTCAAAGCAGAAAGTTTTAAAAATTCGATAAAAAATAATATTTAAATGCTTTTATAAAGGCTTATTTAAAAAATATATTTGTGTTTTATCCAGTTTGGGAAACAATCTGCTATGCTGCATTCGTGTCAAAATGTAAATGTGGCTTTCTGTAACTCCTTTGTTGGTATTGGCGCTACCAAAGATATGTATTTGTTTTTTTTTTAGGCTTTGATTCTTAAGTGTACATTTTAATACATTTTAGATCAACAATTAACTGTAAGAATATTGTTATGAAAAACCATCAGAACAAACTCTGCCATAAGAAAGAAACCATAAAAGCACAAGTAGACTCAGGTATCTGAGTTTTGTCTCGTAGCATGCATAAAAGAACGGGTATGCGCCGGACAAAAGAAGCGAGCGAATGCATAACTCTCGGGCATGGAAGCTTTTGCTAATTGAAAACGCAGCAGGAGCGGATATAATAAGTTCGCCAGCCATACGCTCCGCAGATGCATTTTCCGATGAGTACGCCAAGACCGACGAATTAAATCAAGTCGCCTCTCCGTAAAGTCCGAATTATACGCCACTTAGTCGCCCACGCTGTAACGTATTACCGAGTATATGACGCTATAATCAACTTTTAAGGTACTCTCTCCCTCTCTCTAACGGCACGCACATATTCTCTCTCTCCGCCTTCGAGATAACGAGCAATTTCCGGATTACGGCTAGAAAACCGTGCGAAAATAAAGCGCCGCCATGAACATTTTAAAGCTACACACTTGCTTGCCGGGATCTTGTCTTAATACATATGACGAAGTAGTGGGGGGGGGGGGGAGAATTGGTTCCTGGATGGTGCGCACGCGCGCAAACACGCTAACTCACACACACATCCAAAGTATGTTCGCACAACCAAACACCTACATAAGAGTGGATTAAGAGTCGCCTGGCGACAATTTGCGTCGACTTCCTTTTTCGCCGGCTCGCAGAAAAGAGAATGAGGTAGAGGAGGTGTGGCTAGTTCACGTAGAGAGGAAGAAAGGGGTTGGGGGGGATGAGGGGGAGATTACCTGCCACGGGCGTGAATAAAGGCCTGTGGGATGGAAGGCAACCCTCGCCTTGGTTATGTAGGGGTCTAGAGAGGGAAATAAACAAAATTCTCGGAAACCTTTTGGTTACCCCTTCTTCCCCTCCTCCCGCCGCCATCCCTGAAGAGCCCTACATTGTTCATTGCGGATCTCCGGAGACCATAAAGCATTTAACCTTAACCACGAGCACTGTAAAACCTCATTTTAAAGCTCGCGTTCAACCTTTAACGAGTCGTTTAGGATGGACTCGCGAGAAACTAAATTCCGGAGCTTCAAAATGAGAGAAACGAGCGTATATATGTTTAAAAGGAGAGGAAAAAAGTAATGTCGTGAGGAGGCGTTAAAATATTTAGATTCCTAATGAATCTGGGGATGTGGAATCAGGAAGTTAAAAATTTCCGCGTCCCAGAAACGCTTCGTCGCAACGCTTTCGCAGGTCCGAAATGAACGACTCCGCTCGCTTCTACGGATAATTTGCTTGCAGAGAGCCAGCTTTTTTTTAGAAAACGGGATGTAAAAAAATAGCTTCCCTTCGCGCTCGTTAGTCACGTAGGTTCGACGTATTAGCGAAAAAATTTTAATGAGACGTTTTCTTCGAATTTTCCACGAGCATTGATTGCAAGTATTGATGCAATTCAAATGTTTTCTGTTGCGTCAGAGGTGAATGAATGAATAAGATTAAAACGAATGGACATCTTGGGCGACTGGAGAGAGTTTTTTTTTCTTTCGACGTTACGTGCAGGATGTATACGCAGGAATTAGCAAATGACGGTCCAGTTCACCAGTCAAGGAAAAAGGCCACTCGCAAAACCCAAGAGTTTATTTCGAATCCGATTAACGCTTTCACGACAAAATTATAAATTTTAGTATGTTTCAGTTAAAAGCCACTTTTAAAAAGCAAAGGAAAGCTGCTAAATAACCGCCCACGGATACATGGTTGGTCCAAAAAACGCTAACTATAAAAAAAGTACTTGAAGAAGGACTTGGTGATATCCCGGCGAATACTGTGCGTAAAACATTCTCGGGTTTCCAGCCGGGTCGTCTCGAAGACCTCTGCCGGCTCTATTATCCCTATGAATAACTTAGATATGAATTTATCTGCACAAAACAATTATTTTTTTATTGACAGTTTGTTTTTGTTTATTTTTTATTTGATATTGATGAGGCTTTTATGAAAAAAAAAACATTTCTCCTGACCCTCATATTTTCTATAATTAGCTTTTTTGGACAAACCTGAATAGGCCACCCGCGTACATCGTGACTTGGTCCTGCACGTAAGTCCAAATTTAATTATTAATAGCAATTTTTTTATTTGCAATTTTCACAATAAAAATTATTTAAATTGTGCTATCGGTTCTCCCGTTGAGTCTATTATGGCAACAGCCTTATTACATTCCTTAGTCGACCCAATTAATTATTAAAAGTGTAGTAAAAAATTGACAGGAAATCCGGGATTTCTCCGTTCTTCAGCCATGATTTTTCACTCGTCTCGGAGAAGTAGACGGGCGTATTTGCTCAAACGTGTGCGCGAGCTAGAGTATTTTTTTAGTTATTCCTTTCTTAACAAGTCTTTCAATATGATACCTGCGAAAACAAGAGACTAATGGATGGGCCTAATTTTAAACCTTTGTTTACTGAATTATTTAAAAACCATTTTTAATGTAACTTTATTTATTATATTAGTGTTTATAATGGCACAAAATATTAATATTGTAAACTAATTACAAAGGTCATATTTACGCGCTGGACTCAGAAGTCCCGTCAGATCACAAAGGTCTTGTTGCTAATATACTTATGTAAATTACATTTGTCTTTATTCTTCTAAGTAATTATAAAAAATTACTACCTTCTAATATAAAAATGGAATAACCATATCATTACTCTTGATGACATATATAAAAACAGTTTTATCTCTCATTCAGGCAGAGAAATACATTTTGAATGAGGTCTAGATTCGATATTTTTATATATTTTTAAATAGTCACCTATGCCATGTTTTAGAAATTGTTGAGGAAGAGATCAAGTTATTTCCGCTAATTTTGAAATTATGACCTGCATTTTACATCGATTTTTCGTTTCCGGGACTCAGAAGTCCTGTCAGTAAATAACGGGTTAATATGTGAGAATATTGTGAAATCACTAATAGAGGAAATGTTGAAGGGAAATAGGCATAGAGGAAAATCCATACTACAGTACATAGCTGGCTGTAAAAGAGAAGAGTCGCGGTTACGGACTAATCGTTAGACTGATACACTACTATTAGTAGTAAGGAGTAAAGTATTAAGAGAGGTTCAATGATTTTCTTAATTTTAAAAACTTGTAATTAATCATGGTGGAAATGACTTATAATACCACTTCAATAATGTGTGCCATAACCAAATTCTAGCTTATTTTGAAAACTTCGTTCAACTCCAAATTGCATTGCTAAATTACTTAAATATGCGTAGTCATATTTGGGTTCTATAGTTTTAAAGACAAATTTTGGTTAGTCAATGATTTTTTCGTTTTGACCCAGTTCAAAATCATTGGCGTTGAAAGTTCGTTTTGAAATTAAAAGTTATAATACGAACAAACCAAGAGCCTAGGTAGATATGATCGTGATATCTAACACCTATAAGACGATTTATTGCATTTTATATAATGATCGAGTTGAATATAAGTATTTCGTCATTAAACGATGGAATACTTTCAGTCCCGGTGAAAAACTATCGTGTTACTCTATCGTTACTGTGCTCTTTCGTAGGTATCAAAATTAATTTGTGGTGATCATTTCTATTTTTAGATGTGGAATGGTTCAAATTTTGAACTTTAAATTATACACGACATCAAATTAATTTAAATAGCTAACTTAACTACATTTACGTTTTCTGATTCTCTGCTCCAATTTCCGTGAAGACTTCATTCCTGGGGCAATAAAATGTAAAACTAACTTAGATTAATATACCGACTAAAACAGTTCTACCTACTCTCTGTGCTGCTTTGATCCTTCATTTTGATTGGAAAAATGAATAATTAATATTTTCAAGTTAATGTAAATCATAAAGAAAACTATATATTTATACAACTTTTAACCAGGAAAATAATATTATTTTCGTCAATTTGGTAATGTTTTATTTTTAAGAAATAAAGCTAATACAGCGTTACGTGCTTGGAAATGTATTTACTTTTCTGGAATTTAAAAGATAAAATGGTTATAAAATACCGCAGTGAGAGAGAGTATAACGGCACGGAATACGATCCAATAAATCACATTTTATAGATACTCAACGGTTTTGTGAAAGAGCATCCTCTTTAAAAATAGCGTGCGCATATGATGACCTATTTGTTTACCTTTAAATCAAATATTAGCTTGCAGACGGCTATCTTTAAAAGAAAATTCGTTTCACGCATTAAACTGGGCATGAAATTTCAATATCAGAGACTCTTCGTAAAAAAAAACCGAAACGCTCATCAAACATCTAGGACAAAAATAACTGATGGTTGCTTGCCATTAAACACATCCTACGCGATTTTTTACTTCGTGCGTATGGCGCTTTAATTTGACAAAATGCGTTAAATATGTTTATTTCGTGTCGACCGAATGAAATGGAAGCTAAGAGAATGAGAAAAAACATTTGTAAGCAGTGCGTAATATTTTGACGACGCGTCGTTAAAAATACATGTAGGGCGGGAATGTTTAGACGACATGACTCCATAACTTCTTTCACCGCGAGACAGCCCTTAAAAAAGTGGCTTAACCAAACATGGCGGGGGAATGGAGAGATACACAGAGAGAGAGAGAGAAAGAACGAGAGATACACCATGCCTTCGCGGCATTACGATTCATTCGCACTTTATCGCGGGGAAAAAATAAAAAATAGAGATGAAAAAAATGAAGAGCGTTTTTTTACGTGCGCGTTACGAGTCACAAACCAATGGGATGACACGGTGCGGCGTAGAGCAGAGCGCTTTATGGAAAGATGATGATCACCACCTCGGTAAGGGTAGGTAAGGAAAAAAGGCACAAAGGATGGACGAAAGAATGATGCCGCAGAGAAAGATGGATAAATACGTAGCCTGAGGAAAATGGATAATAGATACAAAGAGGAAGGAGGATAAAAAACGCAAAATCGGGATAATATTATACGAGGCATTCTGACGGCAGGGCTTTTTGTTGAATCGAGAAACACGTAATGAAACCTGAAAAAAATATTCTGCCACTAAAGACTTGGAAAAAAGACCTTTATCGACAAGGTTGCTGGGGAGTTTTTTGTCATGGGAGCATTTGCAAAGTCTGTGACGGCATTAGCTACCGAGTAAGATTTAAATCTCTTAACATTTTTATTAAATCACCAATAATCGACGTAGATTTGAAATATAACGCCACGCAAGTTCAAAAATACTGATATTTCAATTATTCTACCAAATCTATACCAAAATCGTTTTAAAATTACTTTTATGTATTTCACTGGTGACCGCTAGGCTTATTAAACAGAAAATGTCTTCGCTTACAGTCAAAGTAGTATAACGGCATTATACTATCACTTACTCCTAAAATTTGTGCTAAAACCTAAATTTTGTAGGAATCATTAATTAACTAGTGGGATTTAATGTTGAAAATTTTTAATATGCTTTATTTCTGCTCTATAAATCACGACAAAGGCAACTGAAATACCAGCATATTTCGATCGGGAGAGATCTCATATTCAAATAGTTGAATTAGCTGATATATGATCACTCCGCTCGGTGGATAACCAATTAAAATGAACACACAATCACAACATGCCTCATTCAGCTATACCAATTCGTTAACATATGAAATAGCCAAAATCAAAGGGTGCTGGGTAAAGCCAATTGTAGCTATACACGTACGCATGACTGAAATCGAATCCAATCTAGTTTTCAATTTAATTGTTTTATCAGGACGCTCCAACGTATCCACTTCCATTTATTAATACGAAATCATGTCATTTCTCCCCAAAAAGCAATCTGCGCTACGGAAGCGACTTCAAAAGAAATTTCATCTCTCAAAAAACTTAAAGAGCAGTAATAGAATCGAAAAAACTTTATTTTAAATACGATTGCTACGTTAGAAAAAAATGAAGAAAGAAATAGTACGCAGATGTAATTTTTAAAGGTTTCCATGGCGTATAATCGAATAAGATTATATGACAGCATCACAAAGAAGGATCAAAAAGACGGTTTCGGTTTTTGTCGACGTAATATAGTCAGGTTTTGTAAAACTCAAGGGGATACACCAGCCACAGGATACAGAATTTAAAATCTGATTTGATAAAAATGCCGATAATTTAAGGCTGAGGCGACGAGTCTTTTGGAACAAAAGAGTGAAACATGAAATTGTGCGTTTTATTTATTGAGGATTGTTTAGAATTGTAAACGTAATTTTTTTATAAATTAATTAACATAATTATATGACAAAGTGATTTATTCAATAATTAATTTTAAAATGTTAACTTTCTATACATAACCATTTGCTCGGTATCTTAATTTGATAATTTTGAAGGAATTCCCTGCCGCCCACCGATTTTCCAAAAGCATTTCTTCCACAGTGTTATTGATGGCATTAAAGGCCACACAATTTTTGAAAAATTTAACTTGCTACCTATAGCCATTTGCTCAGAATCTTAATTTTATAATTTTGAAGGTACTACCGATTTCTCCTAAATGTCTTTGGCAGCGTAACAAATGGTCACATAGATCACATGCACTGCAAATTTCAGTCATATCTTTTACCGTTTACTTGACATTTTAATGCACTGATTGCACAGATGGACAGACAGAGCAAAAATATAAGCGCGATTATAAAATAAAACGCGCTATAATTAGCTTTATAAGATCTGATTTAAAGACGAATTAAAGATAAATAGTTTCTTTGAAATTTTATAAATAAATATGTATGGAGATTGAATATAATATTCGATTTAGCATATATAAGAAACAGATGAGATAACAAAACACTAACTGTTTCATTGAAGGGCGTATTCTTTTTAAAATGTTAATTTTAGTTGGTAGTTTAAGAATACTTGACCACACAATATATATAGTATTAAATCTAAGAATTTTTTAAATAACAATCGATTTTGTTTGAAACTTCACTATCTGCCAGATATGCAGATAAGACATAAGATACCATATAGAACGGGAAAAATAGCAGAGAAGGTAATGCAGTTCCATGTCTTTAAAATAATTATCTAATCTCCATGAACAGCTTTGCTTGGCTGTGAATATCATAAAACATGGAATAATATTTATATTATTCTGTCGCTATTAATAGCTTAAATGAAATAAGTCACTTGCCAAATACAGATACTAATAAGGAAAATCAAGCAAGATAAACAATATTGAGATTCATGAACAATAATAATAATTAATTTCGAGGTATTTGTTTACCAAAAAGAACAAAAATCACGATAATGTAACGATTAAAACATTTTATGCAATATTTGTTTGCATGTAAATGATGTAACTATAAAGCTGCGTTGTAAAAAAATCTGATGTGGTCACCACATGACTTTCTCCATATCTGTAATATTTCTAAAAATTCCAAGTAGGCTACATAATAATAAATATTTTAAGAAACTGCGAGAAAATTTTAGACTTTACAAAGAACAAAAATAAACTCAAACCATAGCCTTCTGATATTGGATATAGCCACAAAACTCCAACAATTAAGAAAAGAAAAAGGCGCGTTACTAAGACGTAAGTAAGCGTCAATTGTTAGCAATAGTCGTCGGTAGGTGGCGTGGGGGTGGCAGCTAAAAATATAAGATATCTCTTAAACAATACATTATATGGAAAAATATTTCAAAAAAAAGGTTGTAGAAAATTAAATTTCCTACAACTTTTATTCCAATATATTTTTACATTTATCAAATATTAAAGCAAATATTTCAAAATAACGGATGTGACTAGAGTAAACACCCACTTCCGCTTGACCGATTTTTACCAAAAACTAATCAGTTCTTCTGACTTTTATAAAAATGTTAAATATAAAATTTTGCGTTGACCTGATTAATAGTTTTTGAGTTAGAGCACCCACAAAAAAAGCTATCACATACACAAACACGCAGACATCATCGATAAAATGGTCAATACGTGTTCAGGGGACCTCAAAACGTGTATTTCCGTTGAAATCTCGAAGTCGATTTTTTTCATAAATACGATACTTTCCCATGTATGGAGAGAGTAAAAACGACAGATTTCAAAATAAATTACATAGACAATGGCACTCGCTGGGCTTCAAATTAAACACGAGGTAAGGGAACAAAGTTGTAACGTGACCGAAGCATTTTTATGACGGCCAAACTTTGTAAATATGATTTGCGATGATTTCACTTTAAAATTAATTACGGCTACGGATCGAAGAAAAATTGAGATTTAACGTGATTCTGGAACGTATTTATGATAAGAAGAATGAATTACCTTCCGTGTTGTGGACCCACGCTAGCAGAGTCATATGCGGAGCTGGCAGTGATATCAACATCCGGGATTGCACCACTCTCCATGCCGAGCGGCTCGTGGCATTCACCTGAGATATAGGGGAAAATAATAATTGTTAATTTACATGATAATCAAGTAACGTCAAACATCTAAAATCTCTATAAGCTATTAGTTTCCGGATCGAAAGATTCGGAAATGTTCAATTACAATTTATGGCGAACAGAATGAGGGCGAACATTTAAATATGAGCGATCGTCAAGTCCATCAGGCACTCTTTTTTTAGTACAAAATTAATGTTTTTTTAAAAACTTCTGCAAGGTTGACGGGGGAATAAGGCGGCAGTCAAAATGCAGAGCAGATGGGGTGAAAGTAAAACATGAATATACGCGCAGCTGCTCAGATTGATTTCGTATTTGAATTTAATATAATGAAAAACGCGTTTTTCACGAATTTAACGTTCACCTTCTAAAAAAATCGAGTAAAAGTTTTGATATTAAAAGTCAAATATCAGTCAAATACAAGTTAAAAAAGATGTTGCGAGAATTTATACGTGAAATGTTGAATGCGATATTTTAACGTGATTGACTTTGAAGAAAACTGAAATACATTTAAATTAAACAGAGATAGTACTCAAAATTTCTAAAAATTGACGTGAGAAGTGAATGAATAAGTTTCATCGGGAAAAAGGCGTACAAATTACAGCAGTCAGAGAAGATAAATTTGCTTGATTTTCGAAATATTCCGTCATATAAAATATATACCTCTTTACAGATCAATTTATATTCAGGAAGAAAACGATGTTTATTTCATGCTTGTTTTTTTACCGAGAGAGGAACGTTACGCTAGACAGCATGAAAGGAGAAGCAAAAGGGAGAGAAAATTAAGAAAGTTTCAGTTGAAAATATTTTTGGAATCGGGAGGACGAAGGGACATTTTTCCGGTGCGGAAAGATACTCTCGGAACGAAATCGAAGAGGAGATAAAGGAAGGGGGAGTTATGGAGACGAGATGACAAGCGATGAAAGAACAAAAATACCAAAAGCGAGACATAAATTCGAGGCGGAGAATGCGAGACTTAGGGATGTAGATGGAAAATGTTATTTTGAATTTTACAAAAAGAATATGTGGCACCGATGAAGAGAAGATAAAACATCTATCATAGCAACCGGACTAATAAACAAGAATTCAACTAATATATTTATAGTAAATTAATACATGGTGACACCTATATTTTTGAGTAGGGCGCGATACAGTTTGGGTACAATATTGCCGTTTTTCATATTCCGGTATATTATCTATTTTCCTTTGTAAATCAATGAGCGATCAATAGAATATTACATCCATTGATCTATAATGAAGATGATGTTCCAGCTTGCTGATGGATGGTTTTTCGTCAGATTTAATAATTACTAGAGATATATAAATATTTTTGGTCATAAAATAATTTTCAATAACAGTCCCAAGTAGGGACTAAAATTTGGTTCGTGAACCTCAGGTCTCCTCACATATCGTGAAAATAAAACGCGCAAGGATTTATTTATAGGAGAAATCGAATTTAAATGACGCCTTTGATTCCTTTAACATGAATATTTCAGGCATACAACTTTTGCTGTTAGTCTCTGGTTCGACGAAAATAAAGCTATTACCTTCTTGACGACTCGAACGCAAATGCTTTTTCCTCGGTCGAAAGGCCAAGGCAGGTTTTACACCTCCCTTCTCATCTCCTACCACGCAACTCGAACAAGGAAGATGTACTCCTGCGCCTAAAACAATCCCAAAGGCAGTAACTACGGCAATACTCCAAAGAGATGGAGGAAGAACCGATTCTCCGAATCGGGTATGGTAATGAGGAGCTTTAGGAAAGCAAAGGAGAGTGAGACGTGTGAAGAGGCAAATCCGTTCGAGAATGCTGGGATTGATGCTTGAGTGAGGGGAGATAAGAGAGAGAGAGAAAAGTGACGGTAGTAGAGGGAGGAAATAGACGGAAAGCTTAACGCTTTAGAAGGTAAGAGACGGGAGAGAAGAGGCGGGAAGGGAATAAGGAACGGAGGGAAATCTTTAAGGAAGGAAATGGGGGAGGCGAGAGGGAGCCATTTGAGGCGCCGAGAGAGAGAGAGAGGCTGGATTCCTTCATGCGACAGCCGTGACTCTTCAAGGGGCCTCACAGACACCCAAGAAGAAGTGGAGGCGGTGGAGATCTCCTCCGCCACTCCACCCAGCTTCCTTCTTGCTGTCCTCTGCCTCGCTATGCCTACCCCTCCCCCCTTCCCTCTCCCCATTCAAGCTGCCCTTTGAGGTTTCTCGAGTTGTCAACGGGAAAGAATAAGGGTTTACTTTTTTTTCGAACGACGCTTGGCACCGAATTTATTCAGAGCGCAGAGCCCGCCCTCAGCGAAAATAAAAAAAAGAAGGTCGAGGTCTGAGAGGAGGAGGGAGAGAGAAAAAAACTAACGAGTTCCAAAAGAGGAGAAAGCTTAAGCAGCGCTAAAGGTAAAAAAAAAGACTTTTCCCTCGCGGTAATCCAACTTAATTGTCTCAAAAAGACACGCAAAGTATCTAAATATACCCACTCTTCTTGTTTCTAGCCCGCCTTTTTTTTGGAAGGCCTAACAAACGGGTGTCCACCTGCTCGGCTTTGGTGACAGTTTTAACAAGTGCGGATGTCCATCCATAATATGGCTCTGAATAATCCGTTTGCCCGCTGGGGATTATCTTCCATCTTACGATTATAACAAGGACCTACAAATAAATTCAAATTCAAAAGGCTTGGAAATTGTTTGAACTGATTGAACGGTAGTAAAAAAATTACTGGAATATCAATCTTTTTGGAGAAATAGATCGAGTGATTTTTGAGGTAAGCTATTATATATTTTCGAAAGTCGGTTCTCTTGGGAAATAAATAGCCCTAAGATATCGATATATTCATTAGATAGTATGCATTCTTTGGTCTTCCATTATTACTATTGATTATGATCTTATAGTATACTATATCTTATGTTTTTTATTATTATTATTCGCGAGGTAACTTTAAGTGTAATTAAACTAACATTATTACATGCAAATTTTGGAACGTTTTCCCATAAAAATATAAAGAAAACGTTTTCCTGGTAGCCTAGCTCTACGCCAATTTTAGGCGAAACTGCGAAAAGTTAAAATAGCATCGGCCGCCGTGAAAATTGCCGGGGAAAAAGCTCCGCATAAGGGAATAATAAAATATTGAACGCCAGAAGGATAGAGAGAGAGAGAGAGAGTGCAGCATGTCTCGGCTTGCAAAATACAATATACAATTCTCGAGCACCAGAAGGAATCGACCGTCTGTACTGCAAATTTTGGATAAGAATGCATAATAGAGCGAAAGAAAGAGAGAGAGAGATAGCAGTGAAATGGTGTACAAAGAATCAGATAGAACGGGAAAAGAAAGGCTAAACAACGCTTTCCTGTGTGAAGAAAAAAGCACTTCACCTAGCCTAGGTCGCCTTAGAAAAATAAAACAAAAACGAAAAAACAAACTCGGTTCAATACATGTATCTAAAATTCCCCAACGGTCACCGTTATATTTCTCCAACTTTGGCCGCTTCTCTGCGGGATTTTTCAGATCCTAGATCGTATATCGGTTACAACATTACACCGCAGATAGAAAGGGGACCCTTTTCGCCTCTCTCCTTGCATCTGACCGTCCAAACCCTTTCTTCCATACACCAGGAGGCGAAACGAGAGGAGATTACGAATTTAAAATCTGAACAGGAGAATCGAGGGCGTAATGTGACCATTCGTGGGCCTTTTCAATTGCACGCGTCCGTTCATTTCACCAATCACGACCGACAAACACATGGAACACCCGGCTACAACTTTTTCCTCTTACGCCCACACGCATGGAAGCGCACGGAACGGCGAATCCGATAGAGATTATATTTTCTTTTTTGTAGCTCCTCGAGCAATTTGGACGTAACCTGAATGTTGAACGCGCGCGTCTGAAAATTCCCGCAAATTGCAGTGTCTAGGATTACTCCGCTATCAGGTTGCGATAAAATTGCAAAGCAGCGATGGGAAGCTTGGAGTTTACCTGTGCATGTAATTGACGCAGATGAGATGCAAGGGTACAGCTTTTCGCGACTTGAATTACATATGAGAAATGGAAGAATTACAATTCGCTGGATGGTGCAGGAGATTGAAAAAGAGAAAACTCGCTAAAACATAAAATTTTTACCATTCATATTTGATAGATTCGTACATGGTTATGAGAGTTGACGGATCCTCTTCAGATTGAAATTTTTAGGTTAAAATCGTAAATATAAAAGAATTCGTGAAAAAGTAAAGATATAAAAATTAATTTTTATAACCAACTTTTATGTAGTTTATACTTTAGTATGAATAAACACTATAATATAATTATGATAACCTTTCTGCTTGCATGGGCGTAAAAAGTCGCAAAAGTGTCTTCGAGCTGTTGAGTGATGTGAAGGTCTCTCTATTTAATCTTTTTACAGTTGAGAGAATGGCAGACAGAAGTAGAGAATTCAGTGGCAAACGTAAGAATGTTTGGTATATAAGTAGTAGTAAGAAGTGTGATAGTATCTTCTGTTTAATTAATGAAAATACTGACCTATCCATTCATATTGCTTAAAATTAACGAAAATATACTGTTGGTTCGGAGTAATTCAGCTTTAGATACTAGTCGGAGTGAAACTGTTGAATATTTCATATTTTAGTCACTTAACTTAAATGACAGAAATAATAAATTGTTTTTTTCCAAACATCACATCTACTATCCATATAAAAACACTGTATAAGTATAGTTAGCTGAAGAATTGCTAAGCTACAACACAACACTTTAAAATGTTTCATTGAAATTTGTTTAAATTAACATCCTTTACAACAGTAATACCTATCTTAAATAGTGAATGAAGATAAAAAGTTTTTAAGATAAACAAGAACTTACGATCAATAATAATTACGATAACTAAAACCTTACAATTATTAGCAGAAATATCCCTTCAAAAAACGTAGGAATGATCGTATCAAAACAAATCCACATTAAAATAAAGTGACTTCTATTACACCACAAACAATGACAATAGTTTGTTTAATCTCGTTGCTATGATGGACGCTTGTAATTTGATCTATCTTCCCACGTGAATTCAAATTAACATTTATCGCAGCGCCAACGCTTAGATCTGGTGGCCGAGGTGACTAAATCACTGTATTACGCGATGATTATCTCAGGTGAGGTGGTTTGAACCATGCAAAAAGTTATTATAACGTGTCTACTCACTCAAGCAAACGTAGATTATCAAATGCGTCATCAAAAAATCAAACTATCAGTGGATGATGAAGTTTAAGTAAAATAAGTTATATGTTACGCTGTATATTTAGAAATGGTATCCCCATCAAAATTTAAATAATACCGCAATGTTGGTATACACATTTATAAATAGCTTCAGATATTTGAATATAATATACATAAAAATTCCAAATTTAAAAATATAAATTTATTATATAATATAAGAAGGGTGGTTTTTCAACACTTTGAGCTAAATATAATTGCTCTATATTTAATTTTTCGGCGAAAAAGAGGTTTGCAAAAATAATTTCTCAAGTAAAAACAATTAGCTAAATCAGGTCAAAACTGATTTCGAAATACATGTTAAGGCCGATATAAAAATTCGCTAAAATCTAAAGGAATGAAATCATTCGCGGTTATGATTGTATTAAATCGTTTATGTGCGCTTTACTTGTTCGTAAATGGTAAAACAGTATGCTGGGCTAAAAGGTTAAAATTTTATCAGAAACAAATTATCACAAATTATCACGAAGTCGTTCTTTACCAATCCCTTTTTAGAATCCAGACCACACATAAATAACTTTTTCATCGCGTAATTACAAGTAATATCACAGGCTAGCATAAAAAACGGAGATATGGACGCAAACTGCTTTAAAACGAACGAAAGAGTGACAAAAATCTCATGAATATGCATTTTAAGTATAGCAGCCTACTTAAAAAAATCGCGCGAAATTTTTCGTTTAATACTTTTAAACTTTTAACCCCACGCGTTATTTAATTTTTTTTTAAATTCTGCATATCAGTTCAACCGAGTCACTTTGGGAATTCAAGGACGGCAATTAAAAACGGATAAAAATTATTTTCGCGAGAAAACGCTAAAGACTGTGTGGAGACGGCTAAAGGGCATGGAGGAGGGCATAGTGGTGCTGGTAACTTCAGAATTCAGGAGGAGGGTGGCACTGCAGAGGGTGGAAGGGGAGGAAGAGGGAGAGAGGTGGTATGAAAAGGAAAGAAAAAAATAACACCGTCGCAAAGGAGATTGTGACACTTATTAAAGAGGACCCTCGTTAATCATTCCGGATAGGACAGGCGGCGTTGGTGTTGCATCCTCTACAAGCCCCGCCTCCGGCATCCATTCCAGCACCTCCCCCCCACACCCGCCGCTACACTCCACCCCCCCCCCTTCTATACCTCCTCTCTTCCACTTCTTCACAATCTCCCTTATCTTGACACCCCATCCGGCACCGGTCGACATGCGGGGTGGCGTTTCGGATTTGCGTCGATAGTTTGAGGTCGCGGGCCGCTGATTTCTCCCGATGGAAATGATCGTCCACTATTTTGACGTGGTCTTCCGGGCGCGGCGAGGCGAATCTACATTGAATAATTCGTCCCTGTTATCCCTTCGAACTAAAAAAAAAACGTCGGCGGAAAATATTCTCCGCTACCTCTCCCTCTATCGGATAGATTATCCCTGTATTTTTTTAATTCCCTGGCAGCATTCCTTCGTTCAATATAACTCTGCGGTTCGCGAAAAATGGCATTGCTCATCCTTTTGTTTCCTTCTCACAATGCCATTCTTCTCTAGTAAACCCTGTTTCTTTTTCATGTCACCTTCCGTCTCTCTTTTCTATTATTCCGTCGTGCTTATTGTCCCTTCCTCTATATTGAACCATCTCATTTTCTCTTTTCCTTCCCATGACACCACATTTTTAACTTTCTTCTTTTTTACGGAATTTATCATCCTTTTATACCGTCGCATTATACCCTCCGAAGATCCTCTTTATTTCACTCACTCTTTACGCTCCCTCTAAATTCTCTTCTGTATTCATTATTCTCCCTCTCTTTCTCGTAGTAAAGACCCATTTTATTTCTTTCTCCTCTTTCTTTCCTTCAATTCCTCTCCTTCAATCCATCTCCTCCCACACTGGTATCCCTTTAAATTTCCTCCTTTTCTTCTTCATTATACCCCTCTTTCGGTTCCTTAGATCCCCCTTATCACTCTTTCAACATGCTCTCCCGTCTTCTTCCATCCCTCTCTATCTTCCTCAGTTCCCGTAATCTCTTTGACAAAATTCTACCCTCTCACCCCTCTCTTCTCCCCCCTTCACTTTGGTGGAGTTCGGCTTCCTTCCCCATCCGCAACCATCCTTCTATATATTCTTTTCAGCCTCACCCACCCCCTCCTGCTCAGCTATCCCCCACTCCTGTTTACCCCCCCTCTGTTCCTACCATGACCTCCAACACCGCAATGTCCTCAACCCCCTAACATGCTCTCAAATCCGTTCGTTCCTTCCTCCACTCGCGTTCCATCCAACCGATCCGCCCTCCCTCTACCCCCCATTCCCCCCGCCGTCGCCGTGTCACCGCACCCTCGCAACACGGCACCTCAAAGACCCACCCACTCCCGTTTCCCTCTTTCCGCCTAAAAAATGGTCGATGCAACGCACCGCACGCATTATTCCCTCCGTAATGAAACCTTTGTGTCCGATCGATAACCACACCAAGGACGAGAAGGTTTTCTAGAGAGAAAAAATCGCGCCCGTCGACAAACTTGACATCGCTCTCCGCAAAATGTCTCCCGCACGCGAGCTTGAATGCATCCGTGTTTTCCGTCTCTCCCTGCGGCTGATGATAGCCTTAATAATAGGCTTTCGAGGGATATCAAGGCGTTTCGGGGAAGCGTGCGATCGAGGATGCGTTATTTTCCTCGTTTGCTTCGCGGGAGGAGAGGGGGAGTTATTCTGGAGGCGGAACCATTCTGGGAAACACCGCACATCTTTCGGATTCGTTTTGACGGCGTTTTGCTTCATTTGTTTCATTTTTTCCAGACGCCCTCGAAAAGAGCTGTCAGTCGGCTCGTTGAGGAGACGATGGCGTGCGAAATAAGAGGCATGGGAATGCGACAGGAATGCGGGAAGGAGAAAATCACGTGGTAAAGTCATAAAACCAAATTTCTCCACATTTTTTTAGATCATAATGCGACGTGCGAAGAATGATCCAAACACAATTACAAAAACTTTTCCGGTTTGTATTAAAACCTCATCTCTATTAATTATTTTCCGCAAAAAATTAAACACGTCGCTGATAAATATGAAAATGTAAGACAAAGTTTTCGATCGTTACTTTCTGTTGTTTCTTCCCTATTCTTTTAAG
Organism: Tanypteryx hageni; assembly: GCA_028673005.1. Taxonomy (NCBI): domain Eukaryota; kingdom Metazoa; phylum Arthropoda; class Insecta; order Odonata; family Petaluridae; genus Tanypteryx; species Tanypteryx hageni. The sequence continues at coordinate 159,796,298 of CM054112.1, forward strand.
GCCATATCCTCAACCTTAAGAAAATATTTAGCACTGTCAAGATAAAGTCGATCTAATTTGTCTATCTGAAGTAAAAGAAATCACGAAATATAAACAACGAAACAACAGATTAAAAACCATAATTCAGTATGCATGTTTATGCGTACGTGCAGTTACTTGTAACCTAATTTATACAGCATCTAATTACAGTTGTGGAACCAGGAATAAAAATTACATACTGAAATCTAATTAATTCTATTTATTATAGATTAGACTTCGCAAACACCGAGTTTTTTTATTGCAGGAAACCTAATTTGTTCAAAAATGTCGATCTTATCGCACACTTCATTGCAATTTATTAATTTAATTGGCTTAGATATAAAAACGATTTCCTCATAAGAATTTGCATTCCAGACCAGAAAATTGAGCGGCGAGGCCCCAACTTGGAACAGCATAATAAGTTTCATAGTGAACAGCTAACCTATTTTGGGCGAAGCAGCATTCATCTATGTGCAGTGTAATTCCGCAGAAAGCTCATTAGTTATACATTGTCACACCAGTTACTTAGCCTAGCATATCTCCGCCGGAGTAGATGCAACACGCACAATTAAATTGTCTAATTTCCTTCTCAGCCACTTTGAGTTCTTCAAGCAGAGTTTAGAATTTCATCGTTAAACGTTCAGTTAAATTCAAATGAACTAAAAAAAAGTTGACAGTAGCAGGTAACACATCAATGACAAATCAAGTCAAATCTAAACGAGTCATGTTCAATTTCCATGGAAATAGTTTCAGGACAACAATTTTGAACCCGTTGCAAACTCGAGCAAAATGGGAGAATACAAGTCGGTGAAACGGAGTGGTGAGATTATTTATGCAGGATACGGAGAATTTGATGGTATTTAAAAAGCCTTTCCTTGGAGAGAAAATATGGACGAAAAATTGTTTAAACACTTCAGTCAAATGTTAGTTCCACCTCCTGAAGACATTATTATAATAAATTAAGACAAAATCAAGTCATTTCACGTACCTCCATATTAAAATAACAACGTGATGTTAGTCTAATTTTTAGAAGCATTACACCACTCCAATGAAAACAGGTTAATTGAGAGGATCTCTGCCAACCAGGCCTTCGAAAACTGACGACAATGTGATGACCTCCGCCGGGTCGGCATAAGACGTACGTCATTTGGACGACTCCCTTTACAACCGCTCAATAATGGCTAAAGCCACGCTCGCGGGTAGGGAGGGTCGAGCCGCTGCTTTATAACCGATTTAAATCAAACCCCTCGCCATGCGTCATCATCTTTAAGCCGGCGCAGATTGAGCGTATAGCATCTGACGCTCGGGAGAGATTGTCAGAGGCAGCCGTTCAGAGTTCTCCATCAAGGGAATCGCCGCCCCCACATGAGTCGCGGGGGCTGGATATGATGGAAGTGTGTGAGGGGAGGGGAAGATATAGGACAAAAGGGAGGAGGAGGAAAGAATGAGTGATAAATCTCGGGTTTCTGGGAGAGAGGAGGTAGGGATGAACCGAATCGTTCGGTTGGGGAGGATGTAGGAAGAGGGGGAAGAAGGGGAGGGAAAGGAAGTGGTAAGGGGAGGGTTAGGGAGGCGAGGGGAGGAATGCAAGGGGGAGAGGTGGAGACTTTCCAATCGCACACAGACCGGCAAAGCCTCCATCATCGTTCAATCCAGAAAATTTTACATGCTATTAAAGAGTCCTTAGATTCGAACGCTAAACTCGGCGTAGGAAATTTACAAGGCCGATACGAAATATAGGATGCCTTCAGAAACACAAGTGCCTCGTAATGACTTAATGGAAATTATGGAGCGTGACATATAGGGAACAAAGTTAATGTAATACTTACAACAGCAATTTATGATAGGAAATTAAAGATTTCGGATGTCAAAATACATCAGCGACGCATTTAGGAATATTTTATTGGGGGAAATTGTATTCAAGTTTCAAAAATTATTTTGTATTTCAGCAGCACTTGTCATAACTATTCACAAATCCCTGTGACAAAAATCATATTTCAATAAAAGAAATAAACCCATGGATTGAGCCGAGATTATCCGTATCGACTGTTTAAATGGAGCGTTGTAAGGAATTCTACACTAACACTGGTATGAGGAAAAGACAGACCGGAAATAGAAAACGAAAACATTCACTCAAAACTAACTCATATTTTTAAATTTCCTTATCTATTTAAGGTCGCCTCGAAATTTTATTTAAATTACGCAACTTAATCTTTCAAACAATTGATCTCCAACACAACCACTTCCTATGAAGGAAAAAATAAAGGAGAATATTTTTATTGCGTTTTCCATTGTATAAACAGATAGCGTCTCTGTTTAAGAGTCGGCTTTGTATCCTCTTGTCGGTTCCAGCCAAAGTTAATTTAAGGATTAATAAAAGATATCCGATTTTATTTTTAAAATCTTTTGACCTTATGTGAAAGTTGCCCTTTATTTACCCAATTCTCGTCAAATTTGTTTTTTTAAAGGTCTTTTTTGGTTCGCTATGTAAAGGAAGTTCAAGTATAAAAATAGGGCTCTTATCTTTTACCTCATTTTAAGCAAGTTATTATATGGCAATATCGATCAGATTAAATAACTTACAAGTTTGCGTATTTTATACACGATTGGGCAATAAAATGAAAAATACGGAATGCGAAAGGGTCAAATTATAAAGGTATTTGCTATAACATAGAACCATCATTTACATTTCAGTTTTTATCAAAGCTCATAATAAACTAGCGTAAAATAATTAAACCAGTATAACCTTAAAAATTAATCAACAACATAAAATCAAACTATGTAATGACAATAGTCTCTATATAGATGTCTGAAAACGCATTTTGCTAAATATTCAATCCCTAGGAATTCAAAACGTTGAAAATCTTTAGAATTTTATGCGAACTGTAATTTTAAACAACTAAGAGGTATTAGCTCTTTTTATTGTATAACAAAATAACCGTATTTTTAAGGAATAAAAGCATATACAAAATGCGAAAATATATCAATCCAATCTTTTAATTGAAATTTTAAGAAAATTTAACAAGTAAATAACACAATGCATTCCATTCATTTATAAAAGTTTATTTTATGGCACTTTCAACTTGGTAGGCTATGCGCTTTTTCTAAATACAGACGACAACATCGCTAACCACAAACAGAATTTTTTAAACACTTTATACACTAGGCCTTAAGCAGATAAGGTCGTTATCGAAACCGCAAAAACATGTGATGCAGCCCCAGCAGCGTCCCGCGACTATTCTATCGCCATTCGAATAAAATGACTCGATTCAAACAGTAATACGAGTTCCGTAATGGATACCCACGTATATTATGCCGAAATCAGTTAGCCTTATGGGAATCCCCGCGCTTATCTAATTGCCTCAGTAGTCGATTTCGGCCGCCTCTTTCACGTATGCTCGTTCCGCGAACATACGCCATTATGTGACGCAGAGCTATGCGAGTTGCCTCTCCATCCGGAACGTTCATGTCTCAATTGCATTTGATCGAAACTTAGTGAAATGTACGTCATATCGGAGCAATTGCCCATCGTCGACCCATTTTTGCGCCGCATCTTCAATATCCGTGTCAAATTTCTCGAAGGGGGACACAGGGCTTCGTTTTTCGGGCGGACCACTCAAATTTCGAGAAGGCCCCACTAAAACAACGCTAGCTGGAGAGAGAGAAATGGAAAGAGAAAGAGATAAAAGGCCCTTCTCACTCTTTTTTTCCCACCCTCCTGTTTACTTTTTAATAAAAAATAAATAAAACTTCTCAGGGATCGAGCGCTTTCCCCCACAATCGAAAATACGCGTCTTGTCCGGGAGAGATCCTCCACCGTCCCTCTACGGCCTTAATCCTGCGTCGCTCGCCCTCGCAACACAATCCCCTAAAATAAACAAAGACATTGTCTCTCAGAGTTGTTTTTTTGCGTGCTCGTGCCACGAGGAAAGGACTTAAACCGGCGGCGGCCGCGTTTTGGGACCACCGCCAACTCACGGTCCGTTCCCTTTTCCCTCCCCCTCTTAGATGTGGGGAGCGTGCGCGGACGGCGAAATGGGGAGGAGGAGGAAGATTATTGGCGTGGGAGGGAGGAGGAGAGCGTGGGAAGACTCGAGTAGGAGGAGAGGAGTGTGTATGTATGTGTTCGTTAGCCGGAGTCCATTAGCGAGGATTACTCCCGTGTGCCGTTCGTCGGGAGCGAAGGGAAGAAAGGGGAGAGGGAGAAAGGGGAAGACTAAAAATAAGCCGAAAGGGAGGAGGAGTTGAAAGAGGATTGAAGAGGGGGGAAAAGAGAGAGAAAGAGAGAGAGGAGAAGATTAGAGGAAGGGAAAGGGACTCAAAAAGGGAAGGTAAGAGGAAAATCGAGGTAGGGGAAAAAACGTAGCGAAGTGAATCGGCGACCGGGAAAAAAAAGTTCGGCGGGGAAAAGGAAGGTCACAGGAGGATAGACGAAAGAAAGGAATGGACGCGATTATTAGCGAAATATCGCTAAAGAATTTCAGGACGGAGAATGTATAAGCATTATTAAAAAAAAGGAGGACTTAATCGGATTAAGGTATAAATTAGCATTCAAGTATATTATGGAGAAAGAAATGATGGATATCTCAGCTAAGCTGGCATGCAATGAGACGAGAAGTATAATGCATAGAGATAATGTTAAAAGAAATTGATATCAAACAATGCCAGAATAGAAAGGACTTAAAAATACTGGTATTATTTGCGAATGGAAAAGATGAAAGAGTTCGGGAGAAAAATAGTAGAGGCGGAAATAAATGAGAACCGGAAAAAAGAAACCTCCCTATTATATTCCCGGCATTTCCTTATCGTTCTGTTAATTCCTCGTAAAGCGTAATTCTGGGAAATCTTTGGTAAGGTTTCCCATTCTCTCGGTATGTATTGACCTTAAACCACTATTAAAGGTCATAATATCGCGAGATGGGAATTTTTGCAACTTACTCGGTTCTGAATGCATGGAAAACGGCGGATTTGCCGTTTTCATTGCTTTATAATGATATAAAATTCTGTATTAATTGCTTAATACAAGATCTAGATAGTTTGCGTATAAATTGGTTTATAAAACATCTTTTTCGAGTTTAAGAAATATTTATGAAAATTTCCTATGAAGAAAGGGAAAAACTAAAGGTTTTTTAATTTTCGAAATGACTCGCAGGTTATATCTCAGGATAAATATCCACTTTCTCTCTGAAGAAAAATGAATCCTTCAATATCTAACAATAATAAAAGGCTACTTCTGTCCCTTTGTGGTTCCCTCTGTCACGCTATAAAAATGCGAATAACTCAATAATGGAACGAGATTCAATTGTGATATTTGGCAGGAATGATCGATTTACATATTGTAAGATGATGACGAAAAGAAATCTCGAAAAAAATCCTAGGTTCGATTCCAATATGATAACACGTAAAAATAGACTTTTTGACTTGAAGGGTTTATTCTTTTTGAGATCTAAATCAGAAAGAATTCACCCATGATCTTCGAATCTAGCCCATTTTAAAGAAAAACTATGAAGTTTTTTATTCTGTTCATCTATTTCCGCCTACTGTTCGAAATTCTTCATGCTAAATGTTTAATTCACATATTTTGGGGAAATCTTGCATTTTAACGGGATGTCGCCTTGCCAACCCATTACATTGTTAAACCTCAAAATCCTATTGGTATTTCAATCCTTATGGGTGCTTTGCGTGCTTTGAATGCTCTTACAATAGTACGAGAGGGAGGAGATAAACATCAATATCAATAAGAGCGCGCGTTATATTAACATTATTTCAGTATTCATTCATTGATATTTTTTAAATGATGAACTTTTTAAAAGTACTTAATGCTCATAGGAAGATGCTCAACATGTCATTATTCGAAATATTAATCATATGACATAATCATAAATTAATCAATGTGTTACTTTAAAAAATTATTAAAATTCGATCTAAAGCTTAGAGAAACATATTTATAGAATGACTCAAAAATGTATTTAAAGTTTACTATAGAAATGATCGAAAAATATTTAAGAAAATAACTTTTAGTGAGATTCTTACATACCAATAAAATGAAAAAAATTACATGCGGCTGTAAATGATATAACTTCCTTTCAATAATGAAAGAAGACGTGCGTAAATGCTGAACGATCGACCTTCAGGAGAACTTACGTTCGTTAGGAATTGAGATCGTTATATCTGGCTATATGACGAACAAAATTTTTATTAAAATCAAGTTCCTTCTATAATTCTTTTAAAGTAAAAATACACCCATTAATTTTGCAAGTAAAGCGTTAATATTTACTGTATAAATTAAACCTTTTGGCAGTTGTTAAGAGAATATAAGTACGCCGACGATCGAATCGTCCGGTTTTAAAAGGGTGGTCGTTGGTCGTTGGGAAGCCCATGTTGAAAAAACCGGCCTCCAACAGGATTCGATCCCATGCCATTCACCCATACACGCACACAGACATTATACTTACAAATTCATATATATAAACCGTGTCATTATCTGTTTATTTTATGTATATAAGAAGAAAAACATTGCCGAATGACGAGTCGCTGAACATGAAAAAGCAAATTCCACGAAACAGCTGAGAGCTGTTTCTGGACTTCAAAAATGTTAACAAAGCTTTTGAAAATACTAAATGGTTCACGTCCGGCATGATGTAGTGGAGCTTTTCATAGACGGGAGGGTTTTTTTGATGTTCCAGAACCATAAATTGCCGATAATGCATCGAAAATAGACCATAAAAAGGAATCGCGAACGAAATGGATTTTTTTAAACGTGGAATATGCTTTTCATTGGGACAGACGCTTCACGATACATCAAGATTGAGGCCAAGGCTTCCTTATTTGCGAGGACTTAACGCTATTTCTTACGCTTTTTCATGAAAGTAAACATTGAAGTAGACTAATGCCAATAAGTTTATGATTCAAAATCGTATAATTTTTGAACAAATAAAGAAAAAGATTTTGAATATTTTCTCTTAGTTTTGACGCAGGTATTCTAGAAAATGTTTCCTCCTTAAAACGAGGAGTCGCATGGTCGCATATAAAAATTACGATTGCATTTTATTTGCTAATACTTCTTAACCTAAGGAGAGTAAGATCTATTTCACTTCAGCGGTAATTTTGATCTTCAGTTGATGAATAACTGAACCGAACGTGAGAAACCCTATACGGACGAAATGTGAACAGGGTTGCAGTAAAGGATTAAGCTGACTCTCTCAGAAAACATATCTATTCAACACTCACAGATTTTTTCAAAGCACAATGAAGTGAACAACAACTACGAGACTTCAGTGTTAGCTGACAAAGATACGTAAGAGAGAAAGCGAGGTAATGAGTCCATCGAGGCGTCACTCATCAGTTTTTCCGATTGCATTGACAAACATGTAGTATATAGGTATTCAGGAAAAATTGTCATTTATTGTTTCACACAAGTACCGTTTCTGCACTTCAAGTTTTCAATACGATTATTGTCTTTAGATATAATTAACGGTGCTGAAAATTTAATATTTAAAAATTGACTTTCAAGAACAAGCTACTAGAAAAGAGTTTCCAGAAAATGTTTGAATCTTTGCATGCACATTGAAGGAATTTCTAAGGGAAAACGTAACCCTATTTCTCAAGAAAACCTCTTCCAATGAGAGGTTTCAAGGTAAAACAATAGCAGAATGACAGAAAGCGAGAGGAGAGAGCGAGACAAAATTGATAGATAAAAGTAGATAAATGAATTATTTCGAAGGAATACATCAAAGGGGAGGAAGATTTGAAAAGGAATTACACGGAAATTGATGATATGCCGGTCAAACGAAAAAAGAAGGATAGAGGGAATGATATAAAAAGCGTTCAAAGGGGGTCGTTAGAGAGAGGGAGACAGAGAGAGAGATACAAAGAGTATAACGGCTCATTCTCACACACAGGAAAAAAGGAGAAATGGAAATGAGAGCGGAAACTCGTCTCGTCTCTGGGGTGTGGAAGTCATTGCAATGCAGGGCCACTCGTCTCCTTTGTTTTTCAATCCATACCGAAACATTGGCAATAAAAAGAGTAGCGGTCAGGCACATAGACTGGCGCGAGAGAGTCAAAAGGAGGGAGGAGACATACAGAAAGACCAAACATGGATACACACACACGGCGGAGTAAGGTGATATTCTAGATTTTTGTGCTAGAAATGCGTTTAAAAGTGGAATTCCCTCTGCTCTCTCTCTCTTTCTCTCTTACTTGGTCGACGTCTTTCACAGCTTGGCCTCTCCGTACCCTTTATGAGGCTTTTACTTACTTGTATATATATATATATATATATATATATATATATATATATATATATATATATATATATATATATATTTCGCATCATCGAATTATATGTTGTAAAATGGTGGCCATCTCTGGGCCGTCTTTATCGAATTGAGACTGAGAGTTATATTGCGAGTGCATGTGCTTTCGCGTGACTGGGCTAATGGAAGTTACAATGAAAAATGTATTTGTAAGGTAATAAAACACAACATGTTTATTTAATCATAAAACGGAACAAAAAATAAATTATATATATAAATTGAAATCATTTACTCCTCTAAAGAGTATTTCCCTATGAGCCAAAAGTAAAACAAATGCAATTTCAACGTTTTGAATCACGCCAAGAAATTACTTATTAATTTTTTATTCAAATAAACTAAACAAATATGACAAGAAGTTCGAATAATAAGCCAAAGTATGAAATGAACTAACATAATTAACTCCAAATGCCTATCATATAATATTTTTATGGAATAAAATTTGTGCACCTGTTTTTATTGGAGAATATTTTTAAAAAATCACTAATATACTCATGTGTAAACATTAATATGAATCAGATAAAGTACTCCATCCATTGGCGGGAAACGAATTTCCAAAAATCTTAACACAGCGAATAAAAAGTTGAACGGCCGTAGTACACTTATGTTTCTACCAACATCGCAAACAAACTTAAAGTGTGATACTCTCCATTCAAGTAATTTCAACGCTTACTTAGTAACGAACTCCTTGGGAAGAGGCATGACTATGTGGAATCACATTGTGAAAAATTAAAAGACGATTTATAAGTGAATTATACTCAACAACGTTTTTTAGTAATACTGGGAAGGTTCCGCAGATTCATACGTATGCCAACTTCATCGATGATATTGTATTGTAAAATCTATTGCAAAGATACTTGTTCTCCTTTGTTTTATTTATACTATGTAAATGTTTGCTTATTCATCTTATGTTGCCCTCAAAAAATACCCCCTCCAAAGAAGAGCATCCGAAATTAATCTCATCAACACAAGAGAAGCGTGGAATTTATTCCAGCAAAAATATACGGTCCCGACCTTGAAGTGCGTGAGAAGGGGCAATAATAGGTTTTCCTGGTCCTGCGGCAAAGAGGAGGCGCGAGGGGGTGGGCCCATGTGTGCACGGAGTGGATTATCGGCCAGAAAAGAAGGTTTTCGAGAGGGAGAGAGATGGGAAGAGAAAGAGGATGATGTGACGCGCAGGGAATAAAGGCGCCTGTAAAAAGAAACTTAAATCCGAAAGGCGTAAAACCACTCGAAGGACAGTGGCACTTCTCGGATGGAAAACCTTAATCCTATCTTTCCCCTTCATACACTGTACCTTCGCGCAATTTGAATTCCTCTCTTCATCTTCCTTCTTTTCTATCGCATTATATATATATATATATATATATATATATATATATATAAAATAACAAAGCCCAACTCATTTCGGATGCGTGTCGTAGTCGCGCCTGCAAATTATCGAACTATATATTTTGGCTACATATTGAATACTGATTTTGGATCGTCGGAAATTTCTAAGATGCAAGTTGAGAGGGAGCAGAAGTTTTAAAATGGCTTTCGATTGAAGATTAAGTAAGGGTCAAAGGCTAGGTCGAGACTTCCATTGCGGATTTTCAAAATCGTCTTAAGGGTTTATATGGACTTTCTGGAGTGAGAACTCGGATGTTTTCCACTATTTAAATTTCCTTTTTTTTCTGCAACTAAATATCATGTACCGATAAATTATCTAAGGTGTCCTCCACAATGTTTAATTTTTAGCGTTATTTTAGGCAGAAGCGGTACATTTATAAAAAATATCTCAAATTCATTCAGCGCATTCAGAATTTCTTGCACTAAAAAGCAAAATAAATTCCTCATAGTAACATACATAATTTTAAATAACTGGTGTGATTGCCCGTCAAAAATGAGGGGTATTCGTGAGTTAAGAATTAAGTTAAAATAACATTTATGTGGAAAATAAATTAAACCATCCTGCAGCTGCACTAAAACGGGAAACAAATATATAATTAATCTAATTGGATGTTCCAGAAAGTAAAAATTGTTTTGGGCATATAACATTTGTGTGGCAAAGAAATGTTACGGATGGCTTATTTGTTAAAGGATACGTTACACAAAGTTTGTATGACCGAAACTCTTTTTACTTTCTTGAGGATTTATTTATGAGAATTTTATGCTAATTGTTTTAAATTTTAGTACAAATACAGGGTTTCATTATTTTTAATACAAATTCTATTTTTATTTTTAGAAACAGGTTCAATATTGAACTATGTAAATTTTTTGTTGTATTTCTTTTTTTATTTATGAAATCAAATTTTCTGTCGACATTTTTTACAATAAGTGTGCCAAAATTGAAAAATAAGGTGAAAAACCCAACCCAACCAAATCAAAGGTAATCCTATTATTGTACAAAATTTTGAAAAATTAATTTCATATAAAAACAAAACCAATATAATAAAGCATTCAAAGTATAGGTTTTTGTCCTGTATCTATCATTAATGAGACTAAAATATAACGTTATTAGTTAAAATTTGGGACCAGATTTCTTAGCCAAAATTTGTTTCCATTGATTTTTTCCCTCCTTTTAAAATTTTTGACCCCAAATTTCAATAAATTTTCATTGTAAAACAAATTTCCTTTGTGAACAACAAAAATAAAACTAAATAACACAGATTAAAGAAGTGAACATCCGCCAAAACTTATTCAGCTTTCGCAGAAAATGTACTCAAAATCTTTTTAAAATTCAGCAAATTATACCTCTATATCTGACTTTAAAACCCTTATAAGCACAATGCCAATGAATAATGAGATTTATTTTTAACCTTTGAATTGTTTGTTTTTGCCAATGTATTGTTTAAACTTCAAAATCCCAATCAACCATTCGCAATTACACGAAAACGGCAACAATGCATATCACCTTGACAGCGAAAGATGTTCACGTGAGAATACGTCAAATATTTGCGTTAAAAAAAGATTTTTGGACCGATTCGACTCGTAATCGAAAGTTGACGAAAGAAAGCTGAAATTTCCTTTCTTTAGGCGTCCTTCGGTTCAAGACGCGATGGCCTACGATGATTCAATGTAATTTTAAAAAGTAAATGATTGATATATTCCGTGATTATTCTTGGTTAAACCTGGTTCTCCATATACTCCTATTTTCCGCTGTCCTCTTTATATCTTGATAACATTCTTTCCCTTTCAAATCGTCTATCAGCTGAAACATTTTCCTACCTCTTTCCCTTTCCCAAATAGTTTTCCTTCTAACACATCTTTAATCATACTCTCTCTCCTCAGGTAATGTCCAACCCAGTTAGCCTTCCTCTTTCTGATAGTTTGTATAATCATTCGCTTCTCTCCTATTCTTTGTAGCACTTCATCGTTTTTCATCCTATCTGTCCATTTTATCTTCAACATTCTCCTCCAAGTCCACATTTCAAAGCTTTACAAGTATTTGATGTCATTTTTCCTTAGCGTCCATGTTTCTGTCCCATACAATGCTATACTCCATACGTAGCATTTTATCAACTTCTTGCGGATGTCTTCCCTTATATTCCCTGTAAGTAGTTGTTTCTTTCTCCTGAAAGCCGCTTTTGCTTTTCCTATTCTAGTTCTGATCTCATCCGTACATTTTGCTTCTCGTGTTATAATGCTTCCAAGGTATTTATATTCTGAAACTTGTTCTAAAGGCTTTCCCTCAATACTTATGTTCAGAATATATATATATATATATATATAGTTATAAATATTTTTTATTCTTAACCCTAAAATGGGATTCAAATTTACACCCGTGACAATTTTTAACGAAGTTAAAATCATACCACCAACAAAACTTTTGCAATATGGCGAGAATAAACATCGATTCAGATTAGAAATTAACTCGCGAGAACACGCGCTACCTTTTAGAACATCATAGCACGCACGTTAGGGAAAAGACCAATTGATAAAAACTTGCATTTTTAAATTTATTAATGTGAAAATTGTACTTGTTCATGCTTGTTAATAAAAAAAGAACTCGTAATTACATACCTAAAAAAAACTTCTAAGAAAGAGACATAACTTTTAAAAAAATATTTTATACCCAAGTGTGTAAGGTAAATAAACTCCACGAAAATAACTACATATATCGAATAAAATATACTATCAGTTCTATCGTGTTTTGAGAATGTAGCAGGTAAATTTAAGTGGGTAAATTGAAGCGATTAAATAAATTCCTTCGCGAAACTTCACGTAAAACTTTATTGACCGTAAAAAGGTTATTAAGAATTAATTAAGCTTGTTTACACAAAATCTCATTACTACTATGAAAAACCACGATCAATTCATTAACGTGATGCAAAATATTATTATTAAGCGAGACATTATAAATCACCGTTAACGGTTTATTTCTCCCGCGCAATAAAAGCAACGTAATGATGTAGGTAATTCAAAATGAAATCGAGATATGCTTCCAACAACGAATTACTTACGCTTAAAAATAAATAAAAAAACTCACTCATCGCAGTAATTTAAAACGCTTTAATCCAATTCCACCTGCGAAATACCCCCGCACAAAAACGCCGTTATTTTCCGACCCGTTATCCGCTCAACAGATTCCGAAAACATCTTCGCATATTTATCTACCGCCTCTACACACACAAATTCGAAGCATCAAATAATTATCCATGCCGTAGCGGCCTACACACCCACATTCACAAACAGCACCACGCCATCCGTCTAACATCCACATTAATTAGTCAGCCCGACAAATACGAGAGAGAGAAAGAGAGGGGGATAAACGAAGGAGAAAAAAAGACGAACGACGACGATTTCGGTAATTTATCCAAATACACATAGTCCCCCTCTCCTTTCTGGTCTTGCGCTGCCTTCGCGTAACTTTAAACTTTATTACGTGAGCAGAAAGCCTGAAAATTCAAACGGAAAGTGGAGCGAGAAGGGAAGGGCAGGGGAGGGAGGGAGGGAGAGGAGAGGAGGAAAAAGAGTGTGTACTATATATATATATATATATAGAAGAGGAGATGGAGGGAGCGCGAGAAAGGATAGGGAAACGGAAAAAAGGGAAAGACAGCGAGATAGAGAGAGAAAGCGTACGGATTCGTCTCGGAGGCCACGTACCACAGCCGTATACGTGGAATTCATTAATTTAGGCGTCGGACAATGTAATCCAAAAAAGGGGCGAGGGAGACTGACAAACTTTCCGTAATTCGCTTTTTGGGATAACGCCACTCTCTCTCTCTCTCGAAACTCCTCGCATATCCCCGGCATGGGAGCGGAGGATGAACGAAAAAAAACAACAGCGGAAAAATTATTGTAACAAAGCATGGGTCCGTTGTTTTCTTCTTTTTTTATTTATTCCGAAAAGACCGGTGGCGCCCTTCTCATAAAAAAGGGTTTGCATACGCATGCGCCCACGTGGATGGAGACCTCCAGCCACAAAAACAGACATTAGGGCAAATAAGCGATCAAGGTAGGAAGAAAACAAAAACCTAACGTAAAATACATGTGGGCAAAAGGAGAGATAAAAAAAATTTAAACGTAAACAGCTCTCTTTAAGTTTTGGAGGAGAATGTGTGGATGCGAGAGTCAGCAGGGATGGTAACGAACAAATACAAGATTAGAGCGAATAGGAAGAGGAATCATAGATAATATTGCGATTGTTTTCATTCACGTCATTAATTTTATTTATGTGAGTGTTCATTAGCAATTCCCGCGTTAGCTATAAGAAATTTTTTTGTCATAACCTATAAAGCAAATTTGTGTAACTTTATGACTGTTATGACTGTTATCATAAGTGTATCGGTGAATCGAAAAACAGAATGATTTAGTGTTCGATATGACTTAAAAATTAATTCATAATGTAAAAAAGTCTGTTTTTTACGCCCTCTCTGCATGAGAAAAGAAACTTATCGCGTGGTGACATTTTTATCCAAATGTTTTAAAATATCAGTTTAACAGTGCTAATTAACTAATAAAATATATCACTTATGGTCATAATACTACAACGTAGACATTTATTTATTACGGGCAAAATAAACAAATATCACACACGAAAAAGCAACCTCACGTCAGAATAACTGCGATATGAGTGAACGCCGTAAATATAGGCAACGCAAATTATATACAAGTTACGCAGGTTGCATAACAACATCCTCGAGAGTTGCTGCCATCTTCCGAAAAAATTCATCAACACGATTATTGTGGGTAAAGCCAACGCGTATGGGATAAGTGTTAGCAAATTTCACAAAGAAAAATAATCCTCCATATTTTTTAAAAATGAATAGGATTAAATGTTAGTCTCGGCAATAACCATTTTTGGGCACTTCTACTAGTAATGAGCAAAAGTAGAAATTTAGTAATTTCGGAGTGGAGAAACTTTTCTGCATGGTGGCAGTTCTGTTGGTGGCAGTGAATCCTTCGGTGGGCCGCATTGGAAATCACTAGTACTTTGGCGGACTAGATTAAAGCTAAACTGGAAGTTACCTAATGATTCTTAGGCGGTATATGAGCGAAAATTTCATTAAAATTGGGTTTATAGGGTTAAGATTTCAATATTAAAAATCGCGGTGGAAATTACTCTTAGAAATACCTTTGAGAAAATACCATAAACAACATTTTTAAAAACTTGTTTAAATTAAGAACTTTTTATTGAGAGGTGGACTATTATCGCCGTAACTTCACTTACACGACTTCGCACACAAGGGGGTGCAGGTATTAGCTTATTCTTTCCGAAAAGCACCAAGAGGACCAACTCTTTTACGTCTCATTCGAAGGACGAAGCGCTGACTTGCGTATTCTTTTCAAACCATACAAGTAGAAGATCCCAGGTTGAAAAATCCGAGTTCCGAAGGATTTGAACCTGACGTTCTAGCCACTCCACAACCGCTATCCCTCATCCCGCTATTTCTCAAATAAGTTTTTGATAATCCATTACCAAAAAATGAATTCGTTCAAACGTCCTGATGTTAGTAGGAAAACATGTACAACTTTGTTTCAAGATGAGGATGCAGCAAAATGTTTTTTATATTAAAAAAGAGCCAATCTACAAAATGTTGGGAGGTACTGGTTTAGGCGAAACAGAAATGTCAAAGTTAATACTTTATATTTGGTAGAACATGTTAAGATCCATGACTGCAATTATTCACCTTGGGTCCAAGTATATCTTCTTATCTTTCATCGGCTCATAAAAAGCGCTCAGAATAAATTAAAATAAACTAGTTAAAAATGACAAGGATAATACGTATTTTTCACAATCACCGTAGGATTTGAAACAATAACCCTCGTCCAAACCGATACTGGCGCATTATGCGATGACAATATAACGTGAAGGACTTCTGTTTTCGGTTAAGCATATTGCACATACATTTTTAATTAGTGAGATGAAATATACAAAACAATTTTTGGAGCTATCCAGCGTGAACATAATTGCAAAAAAAAATCTGTCGCAGAATTTTATCGAGTCTTTGATCTGAAAAATATGCAGATTTAAACCAAGCATTCAAATATCCCCCTATTTATGAAAATAGTTTTCCTATATCCGAACAAACACTTAATGCTTACGATAACGTTGGATATTGCGACAACCAATATATATTTAAATTATCATTTGAAATGCGTTAGCAATGAGCTACTAGCTTGAGGCTATCGAACATTCGTACAACCAATAAAGTAAGTTTACGTTTTTTTCTAAGAGATAAAATACATATCAGACCAAGCCCGAAATTGGTTTTGAATCTGAAACAACAAAACAATGGAAAATTTCAATTACCGCGACTGCCTCGCAGATTGCTAATTCGGTCAAACTTTTTTGCTAATATCGACAAGCGATGCGAATCGTCAGGATGGTTGGGCCCCGTAACTGGCCAGAATTTGAGAATCTGGTGCATCAAAACATAGTATGACGTTTTATAGAAGCATAATAAATAACACTTATTGTAATTCATTCCAGCAAAAAAATGATACTTCCAAGAAGCGATCATAAGGTAAAAATTCGCCCACAGATATTAACAAAAATATTACTGATATAGGATTTGACTAGTCTAACTTTCATGGAAATGCAGAAAATGGGTAAAAATAAGTCTAGCAATGTACGTGATCCTAACCCAATCTCACCGAAGAGCCCTGGCGGATTTGCCGAAGCTGATGAAAAGGCATCGCTCCAATGTTTGCAATGGGAAAGATGGATTTCCCGAAGCCTTCGCCTCTTTCAATCATCCCCATGCACAGAACACACCTCTTCCTGCTATACCACACCCCACTTCATCCCCTTTTTCATATTTTCCGAAATTCACTTCCTACTGGCAAAAATCCTCAATATATTTCTCTTTCACTCTTAGATTTTTCTAACTCTTTCTCCACGTCAAGTTTATGACGCCATTTCACCATTTCCCTTCCTCTCAATTGGTCCATTCTCGCCTCGCCTATTTTGCCTCTCCTTGCTATCTCTCTTTCTCACTCCTCCTCGACCATGCAACCCTACCTTTCTTCTATCTCGACTTAAACCTATTTCTCCATAACGCTGCGGTATACGTCTGTTCTCTTCCGCTCTCTTTGGCCAACCCAATCCCTCTCATCTCTTACATGTATGCGGCGCATTTCCGATGAAGTATCAAGAACGTGTTCCGCGCCCTAGAGAGGATGTGTTTCCAGGATCCCTTGCAAGGTTACACGAAACGGGAAAGAAAGGCATCAAAGTTGGATCCAAAGCAGAAAATCAAACAGGAACGGCTCGTATCGAAACAAAACAAAAAATGTGTCTTTTGATGATGAAATCGCGCTGCAGAGAGAAAGGATAGGGGCAAAGAGACACGAGTAATGATACGGGGCACACACATACACAAAAGGTTTGCCGATTGATTGGAGACTGTAGAGGGCGAGGCGAGGGTCTCTGTTTTGTGTGCGAGTCGAGGAGATAATGGGGACCCGCGGCTTCCTAATTTGGAAAGTGACGGGCTTGGAATATTTTTTTGTTCGCTTGGATGTCTTTATATCTCTCTTTCGCGGATATAAAATACCAAAGCGGGATCGAGTTGTGGCGGATAAAGTGTACGCCGAATTGCTTCATTTCGAGCGATGTACCATTTTCGTTGTCGTTATAGGTATATGATTCCAAAATCATATCTATAAACTGGCAACATAATGGATGTATATTCTGTGTGATGGTCGCAAAGCATTCTTCAAATCGGTTTGGAAATGAATATTGGAATCGCAAAATAGAGTGCTTAACTTAAATATAAAATGGAAATTGATTCTGCGGTAAGCGAAAACATTTTAAAGGAGATATTTAATAAATACGTTAAAACAAAATCTAATGAAATTGAATTTTAATTGATTGCAAAACTTTTGATGGGAAAAATAATAGTCCATTCTCAAATTGTAATCAATTTTGCAATAAAATGTTTCATTGGCGTATTTTCACGGCTGGCTTTAATAATGAATTCATTCAAATGCATATTTTGCCGCGACTTATCCCTGACATGGTATTAAATAATTAATGAATTTCACATATAATTAAAGGATTAACATATTCTGCTTTCATCACCTGCACCCCCCTTTGGTAATGTATGAGTTTAATTATATGCATGAACTTTTTTTAAATCGGATGTGGCCACCACATGACTTTCTCCATATCTGTAATATTTCTAAAAATTCCAAATAGGTTACATAATAATAAATATTTTAAGAAACTGTGAGAAGATTTTAGACTTTACAAAGAACAGAAATAAACTCAAACCACAGCCTTCTGATATTGGATATAGCTACAAAGCTCCAACAATTAAGAAAAGAAAAAGGAGCGTTACTAAGTAAGACGTAACTAAGCGTCAATTGTTAACAATAGTCGTCGGTAGGTGGCGCGGGGGGTGGCAGCTAAAAATATAAGATATCTCTTAAACAATACATTATATGGAAAAATGTTTCAGACAAAGCTTGTAGAAACTTAAATTTTCTACAACTTTTATTCCAATATATTTTTATATTTATCAAATATTAAAGCAAATATTTCAAAATAACGGATAAGTGACTAGAGTAAACACCCACTTCCGTTTGACCGATTTTTACCAAAAACTAATCTGTTCTTTTAACTTTTATAAAAATGTTAAATATAAAATTTCGCGTTGACCTGATTAATAGTTTTTGAGTTAGAGCACCCACAAAAAAGCTATCACACAGACATCGTGAAAATGGTTAAAATGTGTTCAGGGGACCTCAAAACGTGTATTTCCGTTGAAATCTCGAAGTCGATTTTTTCACGAATAAAATACTTTCCTCTATACTACGTATATGGAGAAAGTAATAAAATAATTAATTATAATACACCGACATGTTGGTACTTTTTTTATTCTCAGATTATATTTATTTTAAATTTCAAGTATGGGGTCGTATATAATAATATTCTAAATTTAAATTGGATATTTATTAAGTTAATGAAGTAGTCCGCTGAGCTATCTAATGTATAATTTAATGCATATCTCTCTCTCTAATCTCATATTCCTAATTTTCCTTTTATACATACATAACAAAAGTGTTTGCATGAGTGCGATAAGGTTATTATTAAATTCAGAAAACTCCACACATAATTTCGAATAATTCCCAAAGAAATTGAAGACCTCCTAATGTAAATAACTTTAATTTAAATTACCATGCCCCAAATGAAAACCTTTCTCGAGAAAAGAGAAAGAAAATAATCTAGAAAAGATTGAAGGATAAAATGAGTGAGCCGAGTAGAAGATCCCTTTGAGATAGGATTATCAAACTTAATTACGCTGGCAATCTAATGCTGCGTTTAGCTATCACATCCTGGAGCCGTATATCCGAATTTTAGTCAAGAATTAAAACTTCTGCGTTAATTCCTCGATCAAATACCGCATCTAAGCAACTCCTTTTGAAACGTTCCTGCCTATATTTTAGTCAGGCAACCTTTCACCGTCAGCCGTCTAATATGTCCACCGAATTCTAGAGACCCTTGCGTGAAGTATCCCAATGCAATAGTTTCAATGACAAAAATATTGTTGAACCCCTTTTATTGCCCCTCTTAAATAATTATATAGCTCACACCATTTTCATAACCAAAAACACATACCTACATGATTTAGACTACCGGCACACAGTAATTTTTATTTTGTTCACTATTTCTGATGGTACGGCATATAGTATCTGAGGTTTGTTTAGTATTAAGTAATTAACGCACCGGCCATGCGTCAATATCGAAAGAAATTAATCACAAACATTATTAATATAGTAATTTGCTTAAACTGCACAATAAAACTTGCAAACCAAACGATATTTTCAATGTAAGCTTGAAATATCTTTCTATATGAAATGTCAAGTTGTCCATTAGTACAATGCATTGGAATCTTTTCCATTCTTCGTCACGTTTTACATTTGTTTTATATTTACACGAAACTTTTCACATAAATTTTCAATTGGTTACTGTCCTTGATGCGTTTCTTTTATTGCAAGTTTAGTGCAAATGCACTTGAATGTGCGAGTCTACTTAAAACCTGCAAGAGTTTGCGCCAAGTATTCAGGCGAAAGATTCGTCGAAATCAAACAGACCGTTCTCGGTTTATTTGCGTTCATGCCCGAAGGTGACGTCACTCGAGGATTCAGACGCAGGCAGAGACAGCGGATATATATATATATATATATATATATATAGAAAATGAAAGCTTGGTATTTCAAATTTTAACTATGACGACTAAGGCATCGATTATGCCAAGAGAGATACTTAATCATTTGATTATGCGAAGTGGGTGTGAACGATACTAGAAAATTAAATTTCTTATTAATCAATCGTTGCTTTCGAGAAATTTTGCGTAGTTTCCGTTCTTCCCGCGTTCCAGCGAGATTATATATGGATATCGATAAATTTATACGTGCATTTACACATAAACACAGTAAGTAGACTACATTGAATGTTGATATGTGGCTGTTTAATTTATTCAAATCCTCCTTGCCTGGAGTTTGCGATGACCAATATATTAATATATTGATGAACTTACTACAACTTAGTAATGCGATAAACATAATACAGTTATCAATTTGCAATTAAACATAACGAAATGCAAGATAATTTGTAAATTTGTGACATTGAAAAAAAAGCAAATTTACTTTCATCTCGTTCTAATAGCGCAATCACGGAAGCAGAAAGTGGAAGACCTTACGTTCGGCGTAATAAATCTAAGAATGGCCTATCTAATTTCAATCATTTTTCATAAAATCGGGACGAAACCGGATAAAACTCGGATGTAGAGAGCGATTTATAAAGAAATAGTAGATTCATTCCCCTAATTGTTATACAATTTTCAATCGCTCATAATATAATTACGAAATAAGCGCTCTATTTCAATAACCGACCCCATCCAAAAATCAATCTCTTTTCTTGCGGCGCGCGCTCCAAACATCTCCCTTTCTCTCCTTAACTCTTTGCAAAAATAATATAGAGAGTAAGGGAGGACCTGCGGTTCAGGAAGCCCTAAATGCGAAACAAAAGGCCCTCACAAAAAAGAGCTGCGCGAAAGGAAACTCTACCGTGATTAGTTCAAGTTCCAACGGCTTTACTCTCGGAGATTAAATCCTTTTATTACGACGGCACGGATTTTCCAATTATTAAGTTTTCAGCTCAGGATATATCGCCCACTATTACACGATTCTAACGCCATTAGAATTAATGAATATACAGTGATTTCCCGCGCCAAATTTTGTCGATTATTTTACAAATTTGGACTTCTTAAAAAAATATTTTTGTTTTTCAAATTACGATTACGCTGGTTAATAATTTTTTAAAAATCTTAACAATTTAATGTAAACTATTCGGTGTAGTTAATTAAAAATGGTGTCACTCCGTGGAGTGACATTATTCAAACTAAATAAAACTCTCTAGGTTAAATTCTGATTTAATTTATTTAATATTATTTATTTTCACGGTAAATACTGCATCGTGGGTAAATTTATAAAGTATGATTTCATTTGTAAATCGTTCTATTTGCAATGATCTCAACTTCTTTTTTCATGAATACATCAAAAAAAATAATTTTTTTATTCCACGAAAGACATGAGAAGCAATTTTGTGTCAAAGGTGGAATTTTTAATAAACTTTATCTCTTTGAACTCAACTAAAATATTCGAGAAATTAAATTGGAAAAATATCCATGACGAAATAATATTAACTTCAACGAAGTCACAGTGCGAGAAATTATTATGACTCGAAAAAGCGTTAACATGAATATATGATTGATCACAGATGAATTCGTGCGTTAGAATAAACACAATTCTGTCGTCGTTATTATTCGTATGAAAGTCTATTGGCAGTAGAACGTTTAAAAAAATTAGCTCTGTTGAATTAAACTCTCAAATAGGCGTATACCGCACCGCAAATCTTATATTCGACGGAGCGCTCAAGAAAATCGACGCAATTCTTGAGCATGTAAGTCAGGATATTAACGTCTACCAAAAAAGTTGAAATTCACAAGAAATATTAAAATAGCATCTTGAAATTATCCCATAGAACGCAGTAACAGAATCGTCCTTAGTTAAAAAATACACCAACGGCCGTTCTTTTTCGTAAGCAATTAGAACACCTCTTCTGAAGCGAATTATACATAAACAACGTGTGGGTGATTGTCATCGTAACGCTGAGGTCATCAATGGAAAGTTTTAAAGCGTTTTTAACAAATTTTCCGATTAGTTGGAAGGCTGAAATTTCGCAGAAATGTTTGATTCAGATGTGCAAATTAAATGACAAAAACAATACGGAAAAATACCCGGTTTCGACTCCAGGGTAGCGATTTCCATTTCCCGTAAGATAACACGTAAAAAGCGACTTATTAAAGTGCAGGCTTTTATTCTTTTGGAAATTAAAATTAGGAAGAATTGACGTACGATCTTCGAATATGAACTATAAATTAGGAATAATTAATGAAGATTCTTATTCCATTCATCTTTTTCTGCCTACGGATCGAAATCTCTCATATTAAACATTTAAGTCGAATATTTTGAGAAAGTATCGGCTATTTAACAGGATGTTGTCTTGCCGACCACGTCTTTTTTAAACTTCGTGAATCAATTGTTGTCTCAACCCGCATACGTGTAATATATACGAGTGCATAGATTGCCTTAAACTGGAGTACGATTTTTGCGAAATTACGTTTTTCTAATGGCACTGAGATTTAGTTTGGATTCTTTTGCTTATATAAACAACTATATAGATGTATAGTAAGAGAGAGAGGGGGTTGTGGGGAGGGAGATAGGAAGGAAGAGATATAGAAGAGAAGGTATATAGAAAGTAAGTGTGGTATAGAATTAGTATATTTTTTCAAAGGAGAGAGAAATGAGAGGGAGGGAGGATGGGAGGGGGGGGAGAATGG
Organism: Tanypteryx hageni; assembly: GCA_028673005.1. Taxonomy (NCBI): domain Eukaryota; kingdom Metazoa; phylum Arthropoda; class Insecta; order Odonata; family Petaluridae; genus Tanypteryx; species Tanypteryx hageni. The sequence goes on from CM054112.1 coordinate 159,818,970, forward strand.
GAGGGAGGAAGGATGGGAGAGAGAGAGAGGATGGGAGGGAGAGAGGATTAGAGGGACAGAGGATGGGAGGGAGAGAGGATGAGAGGGAGGGAAGATGGGAGGGAGGGAGGATGGGAGGGAGGGAGGATGGGAGGGAGGGAGGATGGGAGGGAGGGAGGATGGGAGGGAGGATGGGAGGGAGGGAGGATGGGAAGGAGGGATGATTGGAGGGAGGGTGGATTGGAGGGAGGGAGGATGGGAGGGAGGGAGGATAGATAGATAGATAGATAGATAATCGTCTTTATTCGGGCGAAATTTAGACCATAAGGTCCATTCTTACATTTAACCCTTCGTCAATATAATAAATACAAAAAAAGAATAAAATAAGGTATAACAAAATACATCATATAAACATTATGTACTTAAATCATACAAAGTAAAATAATAAAATTGAATACAGATTTGTGTTTGTGGGGAAAACCTAGGTAAAAACAGACATGTCCTCCCTAGTGAAACCCACGCAGGAAAACACCCACTAAGAAGGGGGGTGTGAAAAACCTGCGAAAACCCTAGATAGTGTACATATGATAATACAAAACTACAACATTAAATAAAAAGGAGTATGTACAGTGGGAGAGTTTGTATATACAGGGTAATTATATACCGTCATAAAAAAGTACACGTAAAGGTGATAACGTAATGTAAACAAGAAATATACAAGTATACAGAATGAGATGAAATATACATTAAATATATACAATGAATGAATATAGAGAATGTTTTGGGGCATGCATATTATAAGAAAGCAGGAAATGATATAAAATACATAAATATTATAATACAATACAAAATAATATAAAACAATGGAAAAAAATAAATAAAAACAACACAAAAAATATATAAACAATAGATGGGAGGGAGGGAGGGAGTATGGGAGGAAGGGACGGAGGGCGGATGGGAGTGAGGGCGTATGGGAGTGAGGGAGGATGGGAGGGAGGGAGGATGGGAGGGAGGGAGGGACAGACAGACAGACAAACGACTTTATTAGGGCGAAATTGAGACTATGTAGTCCCTTCTTACATTTAACCCTTTCGTCATATAAGTAATTACAATATTTACAAAATAAGAGGAATTAATTACATACAGATTTTAACAAAATACAAATTAATTACAAGTTAATATATTTGTTAGTAGATAGGGAGGGAGGGAGTAGATAGGGAGGGAGGATTGGAGGGAGGGAAGATGGGAGGAAGGGAGGATGGGAGAGAGGAAGAGAGAAAAGGAGGAAGAATCGGAAAGTTCCTTAAATTTAATACTTAATCCACGCATCCCCGTCATATTTGACGGGTAATTACGCTAGTATTTAAAAAATGGACGAATCTCAAAATTTACAAGCCATTCGTATACTTGGACAAGAGGATGGCGGGAGTGAAGGTGCATATGAAAATTTGATATTTTGGCGTTCGCGTTCTATACGACAACAAGAAGCCTTTCCTCCCGTACGTTTAGGTCACATTCTTCCAGGAATTAATTTAACGCGCGGAAAACGCTTCCGGAGACAGAGAAGACGCGAAAATTGAAGAATTAAATATACATACGCCTAGGTACGTTGTTTTTATCACATTTCGTCTTCGCCGTGCTCGCGCAATTCAAACTCTTGAAATAGCACTCTCGTAAAAAGAAAAGGAAACTTTATACGGTTTAAGTTCCACGACTCACCCCGGGATGAACTAAATCTTTTATTTCCGCCAAAAATGTCCTGTTAAGATTTTCTGTAAAACCATGCATTTAGAATCTATGTTGCTTGTGGTAGAGCCTTTCTAAGATGGAAAGAAAAAAAAACTTTTTGTAAGGCCGCGATGCCATATCTCCGGCAAGGAGGTAATATTTTATCGCATAATATTCCTCCATAAACTTTAGTTTTAGCATTTTTTCAATCGGTCGCGTGGTTTTTTGCCTAAAAATAACAAATTCCGATATCCTCGTAAGCCAGTTTGTAACTCGCATGTGGTTGGGTAATCACTCCCTCTTTGCAAAGAAAATGTCTTTTTTCTGGCTGTTCCTTTCATACGTGCTTTTTGTGAACTTTTGGAATTCAACTCCAATCTTCTTAGTTTACACACGATTTCTGCTATTTTTTCAAGAAAACTCTCTCCTGGGAGAGGGTGTAGCTATTCCACAAAACATCTTCTTTTACCCCTTATCCTCTTCTCTTGCTCTTCTTAAAACCATTCCTCTGACCTCATCTCAATGTTACCTATCTGCAATTCTCCACTGCGCCGTTATTTGATTTTTTGCAACACTACAAGATAAAAGTAAACTTTCCATATTAAAAAAGTTAAAGAAGCAAGATGTAAAATAGTCAACATCGTTATTTGCCTTTTATATATCTTATATTATATTCCCGTAATCGTAGTAGTCGTAGGCGAACTATTTGGTAGGTTGGTTATAATAACCTATTTGGAAGTTTATATCTCCGCCGCTGTTTGGGCTATTTTCGTCATCTATAATTTGTAAAGATGAAGAAATCTCCTGTTCCTTTTACGCTACTAAATTTAACTGGAAATGCTAAATACTTTTTTTTTAAGGACGGTCTTCCGACACCCCTGCAATCCTTAAGAAAAGCATTGGAATCAGTTTCGTGGATTATGAAATCGCATTTTAAAATTAGTTAGAATCAAGATAAGAAGTCGGGAACCTAAACGGTTGTGTTGAAAAAAGAAAAAAATTAATTTTGGTTAGCGTGAAAATACAGAATTTTCCGGAAAATCCGTTTTTAATAAGAAAAAAACGCGACTTTTAAACAATGAGAATTGTCAGTTACCATGGCCACCTCATTTGGGCCAGTGGTAATATTGAGTGTATACTCTCAATCCCCTTGACGATATTACGTCATTTTGTTTGTTGACATGCATTTCGAATATTTTTGAAGAATAAGTGAACCTTTTCCCTTTGAATTAAACAACCATTTTATTCTTTATTGTAGCATCTTTTAAAAATTAATTTAATTAATTAATTTAAGCCAAGCGAAAAACATTTTAAACAGTATAAGATTAAAATAGAACCCCTTGTTTGTTTACATTTATGTTGATTTGTCTTTATGTTGAGCCTGGGTGAGCCTGTTTATAATATTTACGAAGAAAGAAGTTTAAAAGAACTTAGCAAGGTCAGTTATTTTTATTTATCACATCACTTGTAAAATAGGAAAATTAAATTAAATAAAAATTAAATTATACGTATCCTTAATCCTAATACAGGCTAATAATAAATAGAAACTTCTGTTCTATTTACGAAGAAAGAAGTTTACATCTTTTGTCAAATAAATGTCTTATCAAATTAATTACTTTTTAAATAAAAATATACTTAATGTGACAGCGAAGCGTCACAGGCTCTCTAGTTTATAAAGAGTTGCCAGGTCCCAGGTTTCGCACCCGAAACGATTATTAAACTTCTAATATTTCCCGGAGTTTCCTTATTCCGGAGGCATTCGAGTTATAAAAAAAGGTCTCGCTCGCCGTTTATCTCGATTTTTATTGAAAAGAGCTCGCAGACCACGAAGCGTTGGTGGAATATGCTTTCGAGCAAAATTTCTCTCTCTCTCTCTTTCGCTTAGAATGCGTTTGGACCTACTTTTAATTAATTTTTAGAACGATAACGAGCGAAACCTCACCCGAGAAATAAGCATTTGTTTCATGCAAGATAAAATTACGTAGAGTTTATATAATTCCAAGAATGTTACTTAATAATAAAACGTAATGGATTAAAAATCCTTTTAGATAGAATGAAATCGGTTAAAATTTATTTTAAATATTTAATTGTATATAGAATTCATCATACCAGCGAGTATCCAATATTCAAGACCAAACATGTATTTTATCTTAAATTCTTTATGCATTTCATTTTGACCTGAAAATACTATAACTTTTTCAATGTTACTAAGCAAAAATATTAAAATATTTAACATTCCATTTATCATAGCTTACAAAGCTCAACAAATTGTGAAAACGGGATTTTATTTGAAATAAATTCATTACAAAACAAATGCATTCTACATTTATTAAATAAATAACTATCCACTTTATTAAATGTTAAGTATGTTGTTATGAAATTTCGTGCAACTTTAAAAACCATAGATATGGTCTACAATATCAAGACAGCAAGACAATTTTTTCACTAAAACTCATTTTTGCTGTAATGAACTTCACTTTAAAAACTAATAATTCATAGTCTTACAGTAAAACTGCAGTTGCTTTCGGAACTGATCCAAACGCACATGAGATATTTGGTTGTAACATTAACTCGGAGCAGAATTTTGTTAAATGATTCCATAAAATGTTAAATCAAGTTACATTCGATAACATCCTCACACATCCGATCTTACAAAGCTTAAGAGAATAAAATTTCTTTGAACACGCGCAAAAATAAAACTCGTTGGAGTAACATGTTCTAATACAACCTTCCCCTCCCCAAATTTCCCCTCTCCCCTCCCCCAATTAGCAGATTTCCCGGTCGCAGCAGTAATCAAGGACTGTAAAGATGGCCGTTCCAAGCTACTATAGAGGGCGGAGTGAGGCAGTTAAAATCATTTAATCGGAATGGGCGGAAGTAAGAGAGATGGCCGATGGCTATACGAGGAAGGCATCGAAATGGGGGGAGACGTGGAAGCGAGAGGAGGCGGGATGGGGGTGGAGGGAAGCTCACGGGCAGATGCGTGGGAGGCGGTGGAAGGGTGACGACGGGACAAAGGTGGATAACCACGTCGATGATTTCCCAAAGGACAATTATCTAATTGGATGGGTGATGTCAAATCTAATAAACCTCGTTTTCTCATCTGCTTCAGCGGTTTCGCTTCGCATTCCTTCCCATCCCCTCTCTCTCTCTCTCATCTTCCCCAACCCACAAGCTTTCCCTCGTCCACTCCTACTAGCAACCCATGTCGCTATCTCTCGGTTCAATCCCCTACTCTCCCCCTCACTCCCCTCCTATCTCTCTCCCTCACTCCCCTCCTATCTCTCTCCCTCACTCCCCTCCTATCTCTCTCTCCCTACCCTCCTCTCTATCCATCCTCCTCTCCCTCCCCCATTACTCTCTCCCTCCCTATCCCCCTCTCTATCCATCCTCCCTCCCTATCCCCCTCTCTATCCATCCTCCCTCCCTATCCCCCTTTCTATCCATCCTCCCTCTCTCTCCCTCCTTCCCTCCCTCCTTTCCACCCCCTCCCTCTCTCTCTCCTCCTCCTTCTCTACCTCCCTCTCTACCTCCCTCTCTATCTCCCTCTCTCTCCCTCCCTCTCTATCAATGTATCCCAGTTCCTTCTCCGTAGCGGTAATCTCTCCCTTCTCTCTTTTTCATCCTCTCTTTTCATTGCCCCTTTTCTCATTTTTCCCCATTCCCTTCGTTTCGCTCATGTCATCCGTTCTGTCTTCCCCAACTTGGAACGCCTTCATTTTTCCGCCGCTTTCTTCCCGTGCCGAATTCTGTTTTTCCTTCTCGCTCGTTAGTTTCGTTCCCTTTCTGTCTTTGCTTCCACGCATCAGGCTTTTTCTTCACTTCTCTCCACGTTCTCATCTATTTTTCCCGTTATCTGCGCAACTCCCGCCCCTACTCCCATTTCATCTTCGCCTTATTTTTAAAAAATTTCATCTTTTCCATTCGACGGGACTTCGATAACAGGCTTGACGGAGATGCTTTCTCTTCCTCGCCCTTTTGCTCGTTGGATTTTCAGACCAATCTCTAATTTTGTTTGCAGTGTAATTCATCTCCCCCGAACCTAACATATTATACACACAGTTTTTTCAACCATATTTCATTATATGGTTTGATATTTAGTAAATTTATCACAATTCCCATAATAAGTGGATTGCTTTCGAAGTTGACTTATAACACACTGAGTTTCTTTGCTATCTTCTAATAATATATTATGCTCTAAAAACACATTACTGCATTGTGAAAATATTTCACATAACATTTTTCATTCATTTTGCGAAAAAATGATATAAAATATTCTCTTGAACCTAACCATCCACCGACCCACAGTGCGTGTTATGGTTAATTTTAGCGTTCTGGCTGAGTGTCTGACTGCGCAGATTATTACCTTTCCTCACCTTAATATGCAAGATATTAAGTACCTACACCTCAATGTTTATTGTCCAAATTTTTATTATGAAGTCATCATTGCAATAATTTATTAATTTGATATCACATTAATTACTTAAATTTAATAAAATTTTCTGAAATAAGTTTAAAATATAGTTTCTAGCGTCACTTCTCGTATGACTATCAATTATGATCCACTCTATTCGACTGTATTATCTTAGTATTTGCATGATTTTTTCGTTATAATTTTAATTTAATATATTATGTTTTAATTAGAAAATGGTTGAACTTAAGGGCATTACTTAAATATAATTCTCCTAAAAATATATCAGGTTTTGAAATTTGGAAAACCAGGCTTTACTACACCTTCCTAACAGCATTCAGTTTCCATCAGCGAAGTTTATATACAAGTTTAAAAAAAAACATATCTAGAATGTTTCGTTGAAACATGCAAACAAAAATTATTAACGATCCCTCCATGCTTCCTACCTTCCTCTCCCTACCATTCCATTTAATGCAGTATCTAGTTTTTCGTCCCGCCCCCACCCTCCCAACACTCTTGCTCCTGGCCATTTCCTTCCGTGCCACATTTTCCCTCCATGGCCCAATCAACAGAATATTCATCATAACCATGACCACGCCCACTACCACCTTCATTTCGTCTCGTAACACCCTATGCCATTTACCCACCACCTCCCACACCGTCACACTTCTACCCTTGTACCTATCCGTTTCCCTCCACCCTTCCCCTCCCTCGCCACTCTCCGCCGTCACCTTTTCCTCGCCCTCTCACTCTCTCCCCCTCGTCGCGTCCACCAACTCCAATTTCATCACGAGGGTGGAAAAGGTGTGACAGAATGAGGGAACCAATTCCTCCCGAGGAAGATGGAGTCCCTGCCCAAAACTCTACCTCCGCCATCTCGGTTATCATCGCGCATGACACGAAGTATTAATCAAATTCAAGGCGAAAGAGTTTATAGGGGTGAAATATTACGCCTTCGCAGAAAATGCGAGGTTTTTGTTTCGATTCAATTTGAGACTACGGCACTACATTTTTTTCTGCCTCCTTTAGAGGGTAAAGGGGTTGTCTGGAGAGAGGTGGAGAGAGAGAGAGAGCACACGATTGGCGTTATTAAGGTGCAAATGCGAAATGACTTCATCGTGTTCGCTTCGATCAAATGTAGTCGCATTAGAAGAAAATAAAACGTATTGTGGAGGAAAAATCATTAATTATTGTATCCTTTTTGTTGAGAAATAAAAACTTATACGAAACTTAAATAAAATGATAGCGCTATGCTTCCGCTATTTGTATGGAGTTTTTTATCGACAATAATTACACTATACTATACTATACTATGAACAAAATAAACTTGACTTATTTACAATAATACCAAAACATACCCTGCCAAAGTACAGCAATATTAATCATCCCTGCCGAATAATGCCTATCGGTGTGATGTCAACAGTTTGAAATTCTTCGCCAAAAAAATTACAACCGCCATCCAAGTCCTAGAAATATATGTTCATAAAGCAAATCGTATGATTAAGTGCCAATCCGACCTTTTGGAGCAAATTCAGTTTCTTGGAAACATGATTTTTAAATTCCCCCATAACATTCACATATAACACTCCACGTCTAATTTAAAAAATTATTTGCTTGGATCTTTATTTCTTGAGAATAATAAAGAACATATTAATTTTAATTGCAAGATAAATGCATCTTTTAATTTAAAATAAGTTTTATTACAGTTTTGCGACTAAAAACGAGCACATGCCAAGAGAAATAAATGTTTCCGTGGTAGATATTTTTTTCTCGCCACAATTACCCGCAGTTTATTTTATAGCCAAAACAACGATAAATACGGGGTGGCGGCAATATTTTTTTCAGATAAACGTCCCGAAAGAGATCATAAAATCAGCGATTACGACGTAATGTATTATTCTGCAGGTGGTAAGGTTCAGCATTATGCCACCCACTAAACCGTCGCACCGCAACGTTTTGTTATTAAAAATAAATCACCATAAAATGATTTAATGTTTGGTGATAATTATTTAAGTCTTTATTTGCTAGGCTGCTCCCCTGCGATACACACCAATATTTGTTTGATTTCGTAACTTTTGAAGTTCGAAAGAAAAATAACGGAAGTTTTTCTCCAACCCAATGTGACACAGCTAATCATCGTGTATGACTCTATCTAAAGTTTTTAGTGTTTTGAGTCTATTAAACTCTTATAAAATACAAATAATTCAACAAATTTCTGAGCAATTTTTAAATAAAAGAGCTATCAAACTATCCTAATGCCAAGAGCCATTCCTTGCGCTTCAGGGAGGAAGTGCGGCGAATTTACCTTCAATACACCTCACAAGAAAATAACGCGATGACTGTTGAATTCTTTCGGATTTGGGCTTATTAAATAGAAATTTATTTAAGTTTCTTGAGGGGTCGTATCCCACGAAAGTATCCATCTTCTGGGGAAAAAAACGCGTATAGTTCTATACCATAAGCCTGATAAATCTATTAGCTACATCAACGTATCTGAAAGAATATGAATTTCTAAAATAAATCCGCACTTTAGGGAAATGGCTCGTGAAACGAAGGGAGGAAAAATGCCACCGTCCTTTTCTGAGGGAGGGCCAGTCAATTCCCGAATACCGAGATATACATCGCACGCATCCCAGTCTCACCCTCAATTTCCACCAAATTCCCACCAACTACCACCCGCTCCACACCCCGTTCGTGCCATTCGGCACGAGGAATCCGTGGCAGATCGGAGCAGGGGGGGGGGGACGACGGAGAAATGCCGTTTGTGGACGGAATGGCAGCGAGAGAGAGAGAGAGAGAAAGATGGTTTCCCAAAGCGTAGCAAATTGAACTCGAACCACTTCTCCCCACCCCCTTTCCCTTTCCGAAATACGCACAACGCTTTATGCCCCTCTCCCATCTCCGTGACTCTCTCTCTCTGCCTCTCTCTCATCACTCTCTACCGCAGCATTCATCGCAGAGAAAACCGCGCGGTCAACCACAGTCTCTTGTCCGACTCTTTTTCTCTCTCTCCGTCTATCCGCCTTCTCTCCGACGTAGCACAAGCGCGTCTAGTCTACGTCGGATTCGGAAGAATTCCAATAGACGTCTGCTTTTATCGACTGCGCCGCCAACGGCATAAAACTCGGGCGAGGCTTGGAGAAAGGAATGCCGCAGGTCACAGTTTCGAGTCGAGAGTCGCAGATGAGAGTGGTCTCTTTCTTATATATATATATATATATATATATATATATATATATATATATATATATATATATATATATATTCCGTTGCGATCGGATAAGGGTCTCCTATTTTTAATTTAATTGCCGAGGCGTCCGCAGACTTTATGCGTAGGGTGCGCGAATGAAAAATGATGCTTTTGTGGCTACGTCGCGGGATGGAATTAATTTTGTCGGTTTCGCGCGTACGAAAAGGGACGAAGCAGCAGAAAAAAGATGAATTTCTGTTGTTTCATATTTGGGAGTACGCTTTAATATCAGAAGTTATTTATTATTGCGAGTTTATTTCCGATATTTTCATAGTTTCAGCTGCAACTGCTTATCGAGGATATTATCTTTCGCTGAAGATGACTTTAAAAATATTAAATTATCAATGCAAAGTATAAATTCGGTTTTCATTCGTTATAGCACCTTGACGCTCATTTAACTTAGAAAAAAAAATTATATTTATAAGTTTTTCTTATAGAATATTGATTATGGAATGTTAATAAATGGGCTAACGTGATAAATATTATCGATTTCATTGCCATAACTTCTGTTTCTATATTTGAAAGCGAACAAAGCATCAACGTTCTCTTTCCACAATATTCAACTATAACGCAAATTTTAAAATTCGAGACTGTAAGAAATGGAAGAAGAATGAAATTGGCCGTAAAAATTGATAGTCGTTATCATTATTTTCATCGTAAAAAGATATAGCTTTAAACTTGTTACATGGCAATTATTTTAAATTTCACCCTATTCCAGGCAGAAGCACAAAAAGAGACCTGCTTTAAAAACCAGAGTAATCAAAGCTCGTTTCTGAGTCACAAAATTTGGGTGCACAAAATAACTATTAAGAGAAAACAAATATTTCAAATTCTTGGATATCTAAAAAGAAATATTAAGAAAAATCGCTACAGCCATATTAATTGTAGGATCGACTTCAGCATTCTTTGACGAATTTTAATTTTCATCGAAATTCATTCAACCCGAAGAGAAAAAGCCAATCGCCATTTCCGCGCAATGACACGCTTAAAATCCATATTAAAAGCTTTTAGAGGGAGAAAAATCTCAAATCCGTCCAACATATCCTTCTCGAAAAATTAAACGTTTTTCTCTCTCTTCAACCGTTGAATTACAATATTTTCCCTCACACGAAACATTACCATTCCAAATGGTGCGCGTCCAGCCCCTTAAATTATACGAAAAAAATCACCGGTAGAAAAAAATAAAATAAAACAAAAGCTTTTTAATCGTTAAATATTCCGACAATCTTTTTTATGCGCAAATGAAACAGAAGCCCTCTAGTGACGTCGACAAAAAACGAAGGCTGTGAGGTGATAAAAAGTAAGAGAGGAGCGGTAGGGAGAGAGCAAGAGAGAGAGGGAGAGAAAGAAAGAGGACTATAACGTTGACCGTGGATGCGAGAGATAGAAAGAGAGAGAAGAAAACAAAGATTTATGTTCATAAAACGTTTGGGAAAGGGTAAAAAGGAGAGAAGTGGAGGAGAAGGAGGAGGATGATGTCGCAAAAAACAGAAGAATAGCGGAGAGTGAAGCAGCAAAGGAAATAAATTAGGACCCTTAAAGGAAGATAGAGGACGTTCTCGCCAGAGGGCGGGTCGATCTGTCACGTGGAGTGGGGAGGGATACTTCCTGCGCCCCTTCCCCTTTATTCTCTCTCTCTCTTGGTCCTCCACACCCTCTTCGCGCTAACCCCGACACGCCCTGGTGAACCCCAGCCGCCTCCTCTCCCACTCCTCTTCACTTTCCCATCCCACCGCTCCCATTCCACATCCCCCTATTTCCGTCGGTTGACACTTTAAGCCTCTGGTCCGCCGCCATCACGCGTGCCGGCCGCACAGAGATGAAACGTGCTTAATTTTGCAAAGAGCATTACAGCCGTCATCGGTGAGGCAAAGTATAAAGTATCTCCCTCCCGCACCCTTCCCTTAAAATGGCTACTGTTCCAATAAAAATGATGAAAAGGGATATTTAAAAAAAGGTTGTCGCTCCCTTTCCCCCTCAAAGGCCGATTGCATCATTCGTTTTTATGCGCTCTCTGTTCGTCGGTGAAAAAAGTAATACCGGTTGATAGCTTGGGACCCCCCAAAAAAAAGTTTGGGAAATATTACGGCTCGAGAGAAAATTTTCAATCTCGAAAATTAGATTGGCCGATAATTCCGAAGTGATATTGCCTCCTATTTTCCCTCCGAATTTTTCGAGACGCTTTACGATTTTGGTGCTTGCGAATATCGTTCTCGCAAAACGCGCGATGATGAATTGAACTCGTTTTTTTAAGGGAAATAATCGCATAGCGATAATCTTAAAACCTATGTGACAACTGACTTGAGACATTGTGAAAATTATTATCTCTAAAGTAAAAGAGGCATTGGAAACGTCAATGAATGAGCATTTCACAAGCTGTGGTTGGATTTAAGAAGTTGGGTAAGAAAAGAGATAGATAAGATATACACGAAAATGAAATACCTGCAAATTGGGATTTAAAAATAGCAGCAAAAATGGAGGGTGAAAAAGATTCTTAAGTTCTTGCGGAAGAGAAGAAAAGAAAGGAGAAAGTGCGGAAACGGGCCTCGAGAGATAAAAGGAGAGTTAGAGGTCAGATAATGGCGGAGAGTTAATTGATTTTCCTAACGATAAAAAGGCTACTCCACCTTAATCTGATAATGTTGATGACTATTGCAGAAGTTTATTATTTCAAAGTACTACATCGTGATGATATTTTACGATGGACAGTAAAGGAACATAAATTATGTATCTATACCCCAATAATAAATTCACGAAAGAGATCAAGCCGTGGTCATCGAAATTCGTGCTAGTCGTTAGCATTACTAAATGGGTGTAGTACAAAGGATCTGGAAAGATTTTATGAACTAGTGATCATTAAATAATTTCTCACTTAATGGCACTATTGCCTTGCAATCATTAAATATGGGAAGAATTCGATTAGTACATACTGCGTATTTTGGTATGACCTCTAAGTACATAACAGTCGCTAGTAATATGATTTAATGACCGAATTCGGCGACTGCAGACAACAAATGTGTAAGCTACGTCGTATATTAGGAAATGCGAGTACTCAATGCGTGCATGATAGCAACTGCAAATTATAAATTTTTAAAATTCCTTCCTCTCATCATGTCGGAATAAACACTTCACGCGTAAGAAGCTTGCATCAAGGATTGCATTTAATTCATTGCATTATGTCTAGGGTGACCATGTTCCATCAAGATGAAAATGGAACATTTCCCATCATTTGTAATTAAAAAAACGGGACAAAACGGGACAAACTTTCCCCGTGACTTTTATTAAAAGGGTGCTTTTTATCACTTTAATAAATTCATCATTTGAAAGAGTTTGAACATCTCTATAGATAGGAAAATTATGTGTATCTGGTTATCTATGTACATAAAAAAGAATTGAACAATACTTCATGCGAGTATATGTCACGGTATATGTGCGTAGTCCGGTAAATGTGTACATTTCCCGGTTAATGTGCACATTTACCACCAGGTTCGGTAAATGTAAGTAAAACATACTTTTACAGATTGGATTAGGGAAATGTACACATTTACCTAGAGACACTGGTAAATGTGGATAAACGTCGCAACACAGGCCACAACATGGCGGCGTCGCGAACATCTGTTGCAGTTTAGAAGTACGGTAAATGTGCATTGTCCGGTAAATGTGTAAATTTCCTGGTAAATGTGCACTATTAACTAAACTAACTATACTAAATTTGAACATGAAGGAAAATTTTACTCTGCCCCACAGGGTTGGGTAGGTTAGTCGAAGTGTTTTTGGCTTCTTCTCACGTTCACTGTGTTCCTCCCTCGACTTGGGAAGCGTTCCTCTTGAGTCGAACCCTCGATGATTTTTGTTATAAATTAACGTAATTATTAAAGTGTAGCATTTCTCAATCTTACTTATTTCCACATTTACCAAAGCACATCGGTAAAAGTGCACATTTACCGGGAAATGCACGGATAATACGTATTTATGGAAACTTAAACTTACATTTACCGAGCTTGGTGGTAAATGTGCACATTTACCGGTAAATGCACTCACTTCCCGATTACGTACCTTAACCGTAACACATATAAACTTAGCAGAGGCGTTTTTTATGAATTTTGGAATCATGTCAAGAACAGTTAAATACCTTTTTAATGCCAAAATTTTCTTTTCTCTAAGGAAAAATCGTTCGCCGTTATGCTAACTTCGTTGTTTTATTTTTCAAGAAAAAACTTAATCCTAATGGGAATGGAATTTAGTATGTATTTTTTATAATCTTTGTGACTCTCGATTTTAACACAATAATAAACTAAGCATAAATGTCGGTGATAATTCAGAGCAAACAATGAAAAGAAATGGAGATAGCAAAACCTAATGCTGGAGAGTAAATTTGTTTCCTGCTCAATGGAGTTGTAACGATGGCCTTATTTAAATTTTCCTAGACTGAAAAATGATGAATTGCGATTTATTAAGATCAATATATCTAAGAATCGTACATGCATAATAATAATAATTTTAGCTGCTCTATCAGAAAATCAAACTTTATTGCGACAGATTTTAAAACGGGACAAAATGCCGTTTTTGTCCAAAACGACGGGACGGTCTGGAAAATTCCCTAAAACGGGACTGTCCCGGCAAAAACGGGACGTATGGTCATCCTAATTATGTCCATCACCATGTGAAATACGAATAGAATTACTATTATTATTGAAATTGAAAACTAGGACATATTTGGCAGGAAAGAGAGAAGTGTTTAGATCAGTGGTATTTTCATAGGCAGGACACCCTTTCAGAGACAAACAGAATTATGCAGCACTTATATCCTAAAAGAAGGCTGTTTATTTTTATATAGGAGCATCTCAAACATCTTGTAAGTATTCATTCGTATTTGTTAGATATCATCTAGTTATTAGAGAAAAGATTATCACCGCTATTCATACTTATGTTAATGTTTAATGTTCATAATGTTAACTGAACGGATGAGAGAAATAGGACCGACGTGAATTTTTTGTGATCATGCTGCCACCTCGTGAATGTATTCTTGAATATGTCATCTTCCGATTCTCTTTGCCCACAAGTAGGTTAGAATGCATTGCACGAATGAATCCTTTACACCAGTGGTGTCCAACAGAGTTGTTCAGGTTCGCCACACTTGTGGCGAACGGATCAGCCTTTTCGCCACATAATACAAAATGTAAATATTATAAGTAAGATTTAATTTAAATAAAAGATTACGGTGATACAAAATAACGATTGAAATTATTTATTAATTAAATTAATCGCTAAATTCAAACTAATTTTTAATGTGATACTTGACAGTTCATTTGTCCAAATAGCGCACTGAAATTTGGTGTAACATTCACACTACGTAGCAGCGGCAGACCCGGGGGGGGGGGGGGTGAAAAGGCGCGAATCATTATTTTGTATCACAGTAGCCTTGTTTTTGTGTAAATTCCTACTTATAAAAAATAATTTGTTGTATTATGTTGCGAAAAGGACTTTGTACTATGTAAAATTTACACACCAGGATATAAACAAATTTAGTACTATGTGATTTAATAAACTTATAAAAAATAGCAGACAGTAGACTTTGGCCGTCAATTCGCCACATATCAATGACCGATTCACCACAAGTGTCGAGTGGCAATGAGGTTGGACACCACTGCTTTACACCGTTCAAGTGTATATTACTGCCAGCCAGATCAAAACGGAAATATTCGTTAGAAACAAATTGTTTATCGATCGCATATTGAGATGAATAAGATGATTTAATTCTGGGAATACGATTGTTTAATTCAGTAGCTCATAACAAATTTCAGTAAAATAATATAGAAGGTTTTCAATTATAACTGGTCGTAAGAAAATCTGATAGCATTAATTAAAATATTTTAAGCCTCTGTTTCATTCGTTTTTTAAATTGAGCCTTTAAAAATATAAGTAAATAAATACCCACCCAAATCCTTGCGGTCATCCTCCGTAAAACAACAGGATAAAAACGACTTTTGTGCCTTTTCTAAACCAGGCACAAAACAATTAGTAGTCAAGGGAAACCATAAACAAACGGCTAATTAAACAATCGAAAGAGAATAAGTTAACCTAGCACAATCTCTTTCGGAGTATCGGACCTATCAATATACCCCACCCAATCACGATCCAAAACAAAAAAATTCGTCGAGAAGACGCCAATTAAAGGCAGTTTAAAAAAAGATCCAGCCAGCCTCTTCCTTCTATTGGCCACTCCCATCCTCCTCCTCCGACCAGGGCTTTCCGGTCCATTTCCAGCGAAACAAATAATTCCTTTCGTTTGACCGAAAACAATCTTTCAGGAGACTTTCCCTTCTCCTCGCCAAATGCGAGATCGCACAATCTAAACCCACCTTCTACCTTTTCTTTTTGCTTTAAAAAAAAATCTCCCACTCACCATCTTCGACCACCTACCTCCCCCCTCCATTCCAACTCGGTTTAATCTCCTTCAGCTCATCTATCTTTTCTTCTTCTCCATCTCCCCCTCCATCCTGGACCAAACCAATCCCTTCAAATAAACATCCATTTCTTATACGTTAACACCTATGTGATCTATAGCAAGCCATTTAATAACGTTCAGCGAAGATAAACTCCGAGAGAATAAAAAAGACGCAAAAAATGTCGATACGCAACAATAGGCGACCATATCGATTTCCATTAACCAGGCGAATTTATAAAGCCGCGGAGTATTTTAGTTGGACATTCCTCTTAAGTTCTATCGGCGCTTAGTCAATGTATCCATTCGTTTACGGAATATTTTCATTGCTACGTCAAAATACTTTTATCGTTGTTCAAATATGGAATAAAAATTAGTGAAAGAAGGGAATCTTGAAAAATCCTCTGCATGGAACAATTCGATACGTTTAGCAACAGCGGACATTGGAAAGTAGTCCGAAGAAAAAGTGTAACGTAATTCACACAACGGTTTTAAAAGGCGAGAGGCAAGATCCCTTGAAAAAATAAACAATAAAAGCGTATCTTTAACCTCACTTACATAATGTAGAATTCCTCTCTTCCTCTATCCCACATTTCATCCGCCAACACCCTCTTTTTTTATTCTCCTTTTAAAAAAGTCTCATCCTCTTAAAAACAGAGTAACGAAAAACTATCACAGGCCCATTTCTCGTCCAACACCCCCATTTCCCCTCATTTTGCCCATCACCTTTCCCTCGCATATAAAAAAACACTCCCATTCCAATTTCAATCGCCAGCACACACAAACACAAGATCCAAAACCGCCTTAAAACTACCTCCTAAAACCCCCCTCCTTCCCCCTTCTCCCTCAATTCCTCTCCACTCCACCCGCAGACCTTCCATTTTCTATCACCTTCCCGTCTCCGCGCCGATATATTTTCCTCCCCACCTCTCCGCGGCAGGAGAGAAAAAAAAACAAGGAACCCATCCCGTCTCCCTTCCTCACGCCCTATCTCCTTTCCCTCTCTCCTTTCTCCCCCCCTCTCCCTTACCCACCCTCCCTCCCTTTAGAGGCAGCAACCCATCTTCAATTACTATCTGCTCCATCTCACACCCATTTACCATCGGCGTCGCAGTCGCTGTCCTTACTAACCCCCTGGGCGATGGAGTGGGACGTCCACGGAATGACAGAAGAGGGAGAACGAGAGAGAGACCGGGAGAAAGGAGGAGGGAAAAGAAGGGTTTTTAAAAAAAGGGGGAAGAGGAGAGAGAGAGAGAGAAAAAAAGAAAGAGGTGACGAGGAGTTAAAAGTCTCTAGAGAAGAGGAAGTGGTGTGTAGAGAGAGAGAGAGAGAGAGTGGATGTGGGACGGTAGAGGTGGAGAATTAGAATGGGGGAAGAAGAACTTAGCGATGGAAGAGGGAGAATATTTCACCTCACCATCAATGACCTCGCCCTCCCGCCGCATCCTTCATTCCGTCTTCCTACCGTTTTGCGCGGCGTCTCGTTCCTCCCACATACTATCGGTATACTAGGTATACTTGCCACCACCACCTTCGTTAGCTGCGGCAGCGACATCCATTAAAAACTTCTCCCCTCCTCCAATATATATATACATATATATATATATCCTCCGCCAACTATCTGACCAAACTTCTTACCTTCCTCTCCCCTCCAACCCCACTGACCGCCACTCCTCCGAAATTTCTGCATATCTGCGTTCCGTGGGAAAACAAGAAGGCCTCTCTGATTCCACCATTTCCCTGATGATCCCCAACACACCCCGGACCCCAACCTTCTACCTACTCCCAAAAATCCACAAACCCAACATCCCCGGCCGCCCCATTGTTGCCAGCTTTAATTCTCCCACGGAACGCATCTCTGCCTATGTTGACTCCCACCTACAACCTCTCGTCCGTCAAATCCCATCCTTCATCAGAGACACAAACCACTTTCTACTACGCCTAAAATCACTCCCTTCCCCTCTCCCACCTAACACAATTATGTCCACTATAGACGTCTGCTCCCTCTACACCAACATCCCTCACAACCAAGGACTGTCCGCCCTGAGAAAATTACTGGACTCCAGACCACCTGACACAAGACCATCCTCCCATTTCCTAACGAAGCTGGCTGAAATGGTGCTCCAAAAAAACAACTTCTCTTTCGGAGGGCGCCACTACCTACAAATAAAAGGTACCGCGATGGGCACTCGCATGGCGCCCTCCTATGCCAATGCCTTCTTAGGCGAATGGGAGGAACGCTTTCTTGACGTTTCCCCCAGACCACTCCTATGGCTGAGGTATATTGACGATATTTTTCTTCTCTGGACACATGGACCCGACTCGCTACAATTCTTTTTACAACGCCTCTCATCCCACCCCACGCTTTCCTTCACCCACCACTCCTCTGCCTCCAACATCACCTTCCTGGATGTCGATCTCTCCATCCGGGAAAACAAAATCCACACCAGCGTGCACCTCAAGCCTTCCAACCGCCTTCAATATCTCCAGTTCAACAGCTGCCATCCCCTCCACACCAAAACCTCTATTCCCTACGCCCTAGCCCGACGAGGGCGGAGAATTTGCTAGGACAGAGATTCCCTGTCCGAGTACTGCTCCACCCTCGAACATGCCTTCTTACAGCGCGGATACCCGCCGGATCTGATCCGAGACCAAATCCGGCGGGCAGTCGCACCCGCCACCCCTAACTCCCACCTCAATACCCACACCACCACCGATTCCACCCTCCAACTCACCCTAACCACCCTGTATTTCCCCGGCATCCACGAAATTCTGAAAAACATCCTGAAAGCCGCCCACCTTATCCTCTCATCCTCCCCTCACCAGATTCCATTTCCCAGACCACCGATGCTCTCCTTCCGCCGTCCCCCTAATCTGGCAAATATTCTATGGAAGAAAGAACCCCCAGCATCCACGCCTTTACACCCTGCCGGATCTTACCCCTGCGGTAGACCACGATGTCTAACATGCCCAATAAACCCCCCCTGCAACTCCTTCTCCAGTCCCACAACTAACATCACCTACCCCATAACTTCCACCACCAACTGTACCACCCGCAATATCATTTACCTCCTGAGATGCACCCAATGTCCCGCCTTTTATGTTGGCCTCACCAGCAATCCCCTCAACATCCGCATGAATGGCCACCGCAACAGCGTCATTCTCAAACGACCGCTGCCGGTGGCCGTTCATGCGAACAAACATAATTTAAAGTTCAACAACTGCTTCACAGTGAGAGTCATTCGCGCTCTCCCCGACAATGCTTCGGCTCCCCAACTCCGTCAGTGGGAGCTTTCGCATATCCATCTCCTAAACTCCTTCACTCCCCCAGGCCTCAACCTTCGATAGCTTTTCACACCCTTTCTGTCTTCTTCCAACACCCTACCCATCCCCAACCCCCTCCGTTTCCTCCAATCCTCGACCTTTCCGTACTACCCTTCCACCCCCATGCCTCCACCCAGTGTCACCGCCATCAGTTCTCTCTCTGTAGCTGAAGAAGGAGTAGTTCCGAAAGCTTTACGTTTGTGATGTTTCTGTGTTTTTGTGTTATTTTACGTGTGTCGCTTCGACATCCCCGGAGCCTCGCCAACCTGAAGTCGTCTGATTGGTGAGTGCTCACTGGGTTTCCTCATCCCAACACCTTGTTGACATCCATATATTCATTTTACCTTTCCTTTTCCGTAAGTTGTTATATATATATATATATATATATATATATATATATATATATATATATATATATATATATGACAACTTACGGAAAAGGAAAGGTAAAATGAATATATGGATGTCAACAAGGTGTTGGGATGAGGAAACCCAGTGAGCACTCACCAATCAGACGACTTCAGGTTGGCGAGGCCCCGGGGATGTCGAAGCGACACACGTAAAATAACACAAAAACACAGAAACATCACAAACGTAAAGCTTTCGGAACTACTCCTTCTTCAGCTACAGAGAGAGAACTCATCCCAACACCTTGTTGACATCCATATATATATATATGTTTAGACAATCGAGAAAAATTTTTTTCTTTTTTTATTTCCAGCGAAGTCCCGGAGTTTTTTTTGCGTTTCCTCTTCCCGCTGTTACAGAAGAGGTCGCCATATACTTATTCCCCCCTCTACCTCCAACACCCTCCTCCCTCTTTACATACATATCGGTTCGACGCCCACTGTTACCTCTTCAGGAGATAATTTCGGCAACCCCCGGCGTCGTGTGGTGTGCGACACGAGTGTGGTAGAGAAGGAAATGTGTCATAGAAATGGGGAGGAAGATAGGCTGAAGGAGGCGGCGGTTACACTGAACTTATCCTGCTTCTCCTCTGCGTCTCCTAAATTCTCTTTTCTTCTTCTTCTTCTTGCAACCTTTACACTCCCACTCCCACCATCACCCACACCTTCAACCCCACCATCACCCCCACCCCCGCCACACCATCTCCTTCGCTCGGGGCGTACGCCATATATTCTCACCTTCGCCTCCGCGTCGCTATATACTATAAAAAAATGTCGCCGAAAAGGATAGAGTGGGTAGGTGGGATTTTCTCTCTATCTCTCTCTGTCCCTCTCTCTCTCTCTCTCTCTCTCTTTCTTTCTGTGTCCCATGAGGACGGACCTCTAATAAATGGCAAAATGATACTCTGTGTGTGGCCTTCTTTTTTCATCACAGTTTCGGGGAAGAAATAATAAAGAAGTTGGGATTCAATTTTTACGGGCGAGGCGAGATGAGGAGAAGAAAGGAGGAAGAAGAGGAACCTTTTTAAAGCGCGTCAAATTTCCCTGTTTGCTCACGCAAATTTCCTAGTGTGGCAAAAGAATTCTTTTTTCCCGAGAAAAGGCTGCCTTACCTAAAATTAGCAAGTCAAGGGAGGATAAACTACGTTGCTTTACTCTTTTACGGTAAGATGAGCTATTCTGAAGGAAAAAATAATATGCAAAACTGTAAAAGGTTGCGAAATCCAATTATGTTTCGTCAATGAGCAATCGTCAAACGGAAACATAAATTGCAAGAAATAAAGTTAAAAACATTTCCTTAAGGAGCATAAAATTTCAGCAATTTCGAAATTTTAATGATAATTAGTCACAATTAATTTATGTGGTTATTACAAAATGATTTAATTACAGGTTAAAAGTGATAATAACGTTAAATCCCTTTATTGATCTTTTTATTGTAATTGTAAGTGAAAAATTTATGCAAGATTTTCAGTAATATCACGAAAAAATCTTTGCAAATTTAAAACGTCTTTTTACTATTGACAGGTTGTTTCCTCAGCATTAAAATATATTTTTTTGTCGAGCCATATGTCTAGATCGATAATTCTCCTTTAAATAGTTTTGCTGTGATAAATGAAAGAAAACCGCCTACAATTCCAATTACCCATAAATATCCCATTACGCCACCTACAGATTTGCGAGAAGGAATTAGAAGCTCATAACCCACGGAATATTATCGAAAAATGTCATCCACGAAAAGAAGAATACCTTTGCAAAATACTATTTAATAATTAATATAAATTTACAAAGGAATATGTAAAATTATGTGCATAAGTACTTAGGTAGGTTTTAAGAAAAATAGCTGCATGCCATCTCGTTCGACGTGAAACAAAATCGTCCGAACGGATCGCATGGAATTTGGGATGGAAGCTGCCGAATGAGGAAGAGAAAGAAATGGCGTAAAACACGAGCGTTGGATGACTGCGAAGGAATCTTCAGAGGAAGTCTGGATCATGTGAGGGCGGTAGGTGAGGGGACGGGGCAGAGCGAGAGCTGATCCGAGGCAGGTTAGAAGAAAAGAGTCCACAGAAAAAGGATACAGATCTGATGCTGAGCAGCCCACTTCTGGGTTTGTGTACACTTCTCACGGCCCAACGACGAAGCAAGCAATAAGAAACGACGGAGGAGACGATGAGGGGTGAGGGGGGGGGGGGGGAGATGGAAGAGGGCGGGAGAAAAATGCTCGCGAGTCCGCGCGCGTGGGCCGTAAAAATAGACACTCAGCAGACGGAAGAGGAGAAAAGGAGCTAAATATCGACGAGGAATGTACGAATTCTGGTTAGAAAGAAAAGTGGTATTATTTCGGAAAGAGAAGAATAGGAATAAATCTGTGATTTTTTTACCTCCATAGAACATCTGGAGAAAAACTCGTCGTCACCGGCAGAAGGGCATTTTGGTTCCGTTATGAAAAGGCACTTTTCGCAACGGAAATAATCCGGCCGGGAATTGTATTCCTGGTCTTACGGTGTTTTTTAGCAAATATATGCTTTAAATGAACGTAAAAGACGGGGAAAACGAATCGAAGATTAGGATAAAATTTTTTAAAAACTAAAATTCGGAATACATTAGATGCTGACTTGAAATATTAAATTATGAAGGCAGTATTGAAAGAAAACTTATGAATCAAAACAAGCAAGTAGCACGTAAAACAAATGAAGGCGCGATTTATAGGACACAATTTTGAGAAGAAAATTCATTTCAAAACAGGAAATGGTAGAAAACGCTGCCGTTAATAGCATACGCCCGATCCAAGATTACCCCCTTGTCGAATTTATACGAAGAATACATTGCTGTTCACTTGACTCAAGAAAATTACTGCACATTTAACGAGGCTTTAAACTCGCGGAGTAAACTTCTATTTCGCAAAGCTTTAAATTAATAGACAGGGGGAAAACGCTAGCTCGAGGATTCATCAATTCTTCGGTAAATATTTTAATCTCTAAATTGGTGTTTGTTAAGTAAAGCACATGGTTTACTTTAAAAAAACACCAATTATCCGCAGAGCATGTTGCAACATAACGCGGCGGAACTAAGCGGTGACCTATATATCGAAAGGGAAGGAAAGAGAGAAATGGAAGAGGTTTAGAGATGGTGTATGGAAAGAGCAAGAGAGACGATTATTTCCAACGATTTGCCACATCAAACGCCACTCATTTGCT
This sequence comes from Tanypteryx hageni, assembly GCA_028673005.1. Taxonomy (NCBI): domain Eukaryota; kingdom Metazoa; phylum Arthropoda; class Insecta; order Odonata; family Petaluridae; genus Tanypteryx; species Tanypteryx hageni. Next base: position 159,841,711 of record CM054112.1, read on the forward strand.
CCCATTAAATTTCAAACACTTGGCATGTCCGAAATGGAAATTCCGTCTTCCGAAAACATTTCGAAAACTCCCTTCAGATTCCCAAGCGACTCCGATAAGACAGATTATAAGAATTGGTCCGTTAAACAGAGGAAAAAGAAGTTCCATGACGTCATTCTACAATTCGATAATGGCGCGAAATTTTAAGCATTTGAAGTTGATGAAACTAGCCTCGTCGAAAAGTTTAAAATCGTACATAAACGAATTCTTCGTTTTAATGTGACACGTTTAAATTTTTACCCTCGGTTAAACAACCGAATAGATGCTTGAGAAGGGTACAAACGAAACGTTAAAAGGAGACGACGTATGAAAAAATGGAATAATGAGGAAAATGGGGTAACAGCAAGACCTACACGGAAGAGCTGTAAGGGGTAATAAAAAAGATGTCGAGATTTGAGAAGGCAGGAGGAATGAGGAGTTTTTTTTGGGAGGGGATAGAAGAGCTCTTCCAAAGGGGCATTTTGAAAGTTCTGGACCCTGGTTGATAAGGACTCCTATGGATAAGGGACGCCAGCCTACTATATATATATATATATATATATATAGAGAGAGAGAGAGAGAGAGAGAGAGTGTGTGTGTGTGTGTGTGTGTATATATATATATCTATATATATATATATATAGAGGAAGATGGGAGGAAGAATGGGGAGTAGGGAGAGAAGGGGGAAAAGGGAGAGAAGCGGAGGCGTGATAAAGAAGAAGGGCGGCTGGGTAAGGTTGGCCAGCGCGCCTTGAAGAATGACCGCTTTTATAAAAAAATAAAAGTGACGATCGAAAATGTATTTTTTCACGAGGAAGCTAAAAAAATAGATATAAAGAGAGAATGAGAGATGGAGATGGCGTCAAATTAATAAATTTAATGCTTTTTGAAAGTGCGTCCGCGGAATGGAAGATTTTTTTCGAAGGAATAAATTAAGGAGAGTTTTTTTAAAAGGCCCTGTAGAGGCGAGGAAGATTAGAGGAGTGCGGGAGAGGGAAGAGAGTAGGAGGGGACAGTGGGAGGGAGGGGGGAATAAGGATAGCCTTCTCCTAAATGAGCGCTCCGACGTTAAGACGAGATTTATCGCGGGCGAGGAAAATTCTCCAAAGTGCGAATATAACAGACTAACCGCAGTCACTTCAGAATAATTGGTTAAAGGATGCGGAAGGTAGCGAAACTTTCTTTTATTATTTTCGGTCCCGATATAAGTGGAGCGAGAGTGATTAAAACTTGTTGCGAACGATTAACTCGTTTAATTCGTTTAGGAAAAAAACTAATTAACGCGTCTTGAAAAGTTGCTCGTTCGAGAGGAAGTGACGACGAGGAGTGAAAAATTCGCCGCCCGGGCCGATGCCGAAATTTTTAAGCGGTTCGAAAATAAAAAAAAACCGTGCGGGCTAATTAAACGTTTTTTATAGAGGCGCCGTTCCGAGATACAAATTACCTTGGCAACGGTTATGTACACACACACTCTCCGTGGCTCAAAATTACGTGCGGTTTAAATATCAATTTAAAGGAGACGAAGAAGAGAAAGAGCCCCAAGGAAGATATATTTCTTCCCGAATTTAATGGCGCGCCGAAACCACCATGAACCTTTCGCTCGGATTGTAAATCAATTTTTGAGGAGCCACCCTGCACAGCCCGTCGATCTGTTAGTTTTTTATTTTACATAAATTAACATGGTTAATGAGGGAGGAAAGATAAACACGAAAATAGAACGGTCAAGCCAAAAGGCGAAACAACGAAAGCTGACGCGTTTGGTTATGCAAGCTGAGGTTAATTAGCGAAATCCGATGTCTTCTTAACGGTAGACGAATGAAACGTCGCGAGGGAAACACGATGGAAGCCGAGAGATAGAGCGAGGAGACAAGCTTGAAATACGCAGGGAGCTGTGGCCAATTTTTCTAACCGAAATATATCTACTAACGTTTTCGACGAATGACTAATCATACTGTCATTTTGTCCAAATATATTTACCAATTGTGACACGAATTTCATCGCAGAGTAACATAATTTGAAATACTATGTAAATGATGAATAGCGATGAGGAAAATGGTGATGAGGTTGTTAGAATCTCATACTGTTTAAACAAGGAAAATGTATTGACGAAAAAGCAAACTCATCATTTTCATGTGAATTAGTTTTGTATCCAATTGTGAACATTTGAATTGAAACGAAAACGCAAAATTTAATTGCTAAAGCATTTTTAGAGAGAACGAAAAAGCTTTTGGCCATAATTTGATCATAAAAATCAGCTCTTGAGTCCATTAAAACATAAATTTTTAATTGAGATCCTAATGACAAGTACAATTAAAACGAATAAAATCTTAATGTTGGAGTTTAGTAATTCCTAATAAATATTTGCGTTAAAATTATTAGTTTGCAATAAAGTTTGTATTTATCTTACAGTTTGATGATAAGTGTGATCAACGAATTTCACGACAAATTAATTTTGACTACTGATAGCGAGCATATTTCCCAAACTAACTTACTTGTTAACTCGAGTTATATGTTATAAGTTGATATCTAAAGGTTTTTGCTAATATTATAAAGTTACAGGAAACTTTAAAAACTGCTAGAAATTTTATTTCCAAGCCATTGGTTATAAATACTTGACTCATGGACATTTGTCTAGGAAAATGATATTGGTCAATTTGGATCCTTCATAATGAAGCAGAATGTCCCAAATTCACACTCGAGCAATAAATACAAGACGTGAACTGCGTTGTAATACTGTGTGCTAAAAATTAAAAATTAATCTATTATTTGAAAAATCAAAGCGTAGTAGGTTATGTAAACCATTAAACGAGAAGAACGTAAATGTTAGTCCAACAAGTTGAACATTCGCAGTAGTGATGACGATAAAATATTTTGCTCCCACTTTGGGTGATGTGAGGAGGCTTTACGAATAAAAAATAAGCGAATATTCAGAAGAAGGCTTTACCACAATAAATAAAATAAAAATATAAGTGAGCCTTAAAAGACGTATGTTAATGGCGGTGATCACGCTCCAAAACTGTTTCAACAAGCAGCAGAAGAGATTTTAGAGAAAGAGCTCATTCGACGTGGACACACCTTGAGTATGCAAAGCAAAGAAAAAAGTGAAGTTCGAATATATTATCGGCGAAGTTGTAAGAGACTGAAGAAAAATTTATGTCTAGATATAAATGGAATTTAAAAAACGTGAAAGCTGCTCCAGATGTGTCTCCTAAAGGTCTGGCCATTTCCTCGCTAGTAAGAAAGCATATGGCATAGTAGCTGGAGGACATTTCCATGTCTAAAAATATAATTTAGGAAAATGTCTGACTCCAAACCATAAGCCTTGATAAAATTTTCATTTCTGTTTGCGTTGAATTATAAATATCGATGATTGAAAGCATTGACCCTTTAAAAGATGGAGCTGCAATTTACATCGTGTTTACATTTCATCTGTAAAAGGAATTAATTTAATCAATTTACTGTCATATAAACGAATATTTGTAAAATTTTTGATCGAAATGGTGCAAAATCAAACTCTCGCTATGATTTTAGCGTTGTAGTTCTAAATCATTCCAAATAAGAATATCAATGAGAAATTCTACTTCATTATAAAATAATGACACATACATGTAGCACGAGAATTAAAAATTAAATAAATGATTGCAAATTGAGAAATACTTTCACATTTCGGATATTTCTAAATAAATATAACTATAAAAATCTAGGAATTTAAACTCGCGACTTTTTACCCAACGACCTGCAAAATGCATTGAACTATTTTCCCGTTAAAACGATAATTTCGTCATTAAATTTCGACATCATTTATAGAAACGGTTCTTCCCAAAATTGATGAAACAACGCATCAAAAATTTATGAATATACGATAAACCGCAATTTTTTTATTTAATCATTAATAATACATGTTTAAAAGATAAAATAGTTACGTTATATGGGTAAATAAAACTCTCCCATGAATTTTTAAGCGAGGTCTTTTATTTTCACCTAAAAATATCCCCTCGTGATGACGAAACATGTCAAGCCCGTAATCAATGCGTTCATTTGTCAAGTGCGTGTTACATCACCTCAAATCATAAGTTATGTCTGACCTCTCTAATTCGCCCATAATCCTCCCTATATCATCAATCCGAATCAAATCAAACCTGCTGCTAATTTTTTTACCCCGATTTCTTTCCAGTAGAAAAACATCGTCGATAAATCACTCGTTTCCCGCCTTATCCCGCAGAGTAACCGAGGAGAAAAAACCTGCACCTGTGCGCTCATTCCATCGCGACTCTTTTACAGCGATCTTAGTCTTGGAGAAATTTAACACTCGCATGGAAAGAGAAGTGGTAAAGAATGGCGAAAGAATTCTTTTCTCGAGAATATATACGAGATAAAAAAATAATAATTGGTGAACTTCCGTTTACATCATATAGGAGGAAGGAAATGAGAAGGGAGAAAGGGGAAAGGGGAGAAAATCGGAAGGAGATGAAAGAAACTGAGTAAGAGAATGGAAATGGAAGAGGAAAGGAAGAAACATGATTTATGAGATGAAAGATAACTATAGAGCGCACTGAGTAAAAGAAAGGGATGATGACGAGAAGATAGATAGGATAAGAGATTAAGAGAGAGAGAGAGAAAAAGAGGCGAATAGACGGAAAGAGAAAAGAGGCGGAGAGGACAGAATCAAGGGACATAAAGAACGCTAAGAAAACCATAGAGATAGAGACACCCTGATGTAAAGTGTTTACGACTTTACGGGTTGAAATTTAGGGTGCTGGAAGCCAGTTGTGGAGAGAGGAAAAGGGTAGAGTGAGAGGAAGAGGAGGAAAGAGGAAGAGAGGGCATCGGGATGGAAGTTTAGAGCATCGGGAATGGTCCTTGTTTATGTCTGGAGCCCAAGGTGGTCGATGGTGTGAGGCCTCTAAACAGAATGGAGGGAAGAGACGGAGGTAAGAAGCGGGAGAGATGGAGAGAGAACGTAGAGAATGCGGGAGAAGAGAGAGAGAGATTAGTAGTTTACGGAAGAACCCACTCGCTCTCCCTCGCTTCTTGCCATCCCTTGCTTTTCCCGGGAGAAAAACAAAAGAGGAAGGAATGTGATCGGGCGAAAGTGAGATGAATAGGCACTCGCACACGCCGATGGATACAAATTCTGTTCGACTGGTAACGAAAAAGGAAACGTAAAGACAACGTCGAAGGCGCGATATATTTGCTCGGTGTGTTGGATTTATGTGAATCGGAGGGAAATGGATCATCGTAAAACACAAAAAAATCAACAAGGCTCGAGTCTTCTCCGTAAGGGATGGGGGATGCAGAGAGTCACGAGGATGAAAGCGAGGCGATTCTAGGAAATGTATACGGATAGGAAAACTCATCGCGGGAGGATTATACGCTTGCGGAGACACCACGGACACGCACGCTACCGGCTTCAAAGAATGGCTAAGTCATTAATTAAATTGCACAGTCGAGGCATTTATTTAAAACGAATAATATAATTTATCGCCCAATGATGCCAGGATAAATGTTAGCCTACCCTTGTTTCTCGTTTGTCCTACAAATGCTCCTCGTTAATCTAATCTAAAATAAAACGACACAAATGTATTGTTTGCAGCTTCTGGAACGAGTCCTGTATTTAAAACAATATTTCATGCTGAGGACCGCTTTTTTAAATTAAAATGTGCTTATAAATAAGATTAACGTGTTTCTCTAAAGTTAAAATTGTAGAAAGTAAAACTTTGGAAACTAAATGATTGTTATTGGATTAAAACATCAAATATGGTTGAGGCTATATTTGAAGCTAAGGAGAAGACAAAGCTATTTCTTGCATTCTACACAAAAAAAAACGAAAAAGCTGAAAAAATGAATTTTTTAGGATGGATAGCATATATTCCTTCGAAAATAAAAAAACGATATTTCATAATCTTTTTTTTATCGAGAGTAGGGTCAGCACTGACGCACATGGATAATATCGACTGCGACGCAACATATTAATCAATACACTAATCTTAGTTCCATTTACTTGACATAGAAATTCGATTCCACATCGAGGTTCTTTCAGTACTTTCCGAGAGAGGCGGTATAAAAATGACGTTACCCGCAATGATTACCACGCCATTGTTCTAAAGACCTTAAACGAGAACCTTGCCTTGCCTCTTCGTTATCGATAGCGACCGTAAAAAGGTGTGATTTCTCCGCGTACGCCACCGCCATGTTAAAAATAAAAAGAAAACAATAGACTCCCCTTAACGAAATTACGGCGGCCCCAAATTATTTCGTTAGGAGACGGTTTTCGAGGTCATGCTGCACGTTCTGAAAACCCAATATCCTTTGCTTTGTTCCCTATCGATCGTGCGCTGTTTGAAATAAAGTGTTCCCATTCCGCTCTCGGCCCGTGGTCTCGGGTTCTCTGTATGGAAAGCCACGGGGGGTGGTGATTCGAACGAAAAAGTGGGTTTTAGGAGGGAAGAGGGGAGAAGGAGGGAGGAGGAGGGAGGGAGGAGGAGAGAGGGAGGAGGAGGGAGGGAGGAGGAGGGAGGAGGAGGGAGGGAGGGAAAGCGAGGGAGTTGGATGGGAGAGTGGAAAGAGGGATAAGTGGGAGAGGGAGGGTTTTAGATGGGATGGGTTGTGAGAGGATGGTCGGGCATAGCGGCGTGGAATTTGTAGGGATATAAACGATGGGGTTTTGTGGCAAGGTGCAAGTCCCGCGTGTGTGCGAGGGGGATGGAGATGGGGAGAAGGGTCGAAAAAGAGGGCGTTCTGGGCGAAAGGGAAAGGGAGATGAGTGTCGGAAGCGCCGTGGATGGAGAGAGAGGAAGAAAAATAGAGGGGATGGAGAGGAGAGAGAGAAAATACAGGAAAAGATAGAGATAGAGAAAAGGAGAATGGAAGTTGTATGAAGAAGGAAAGAGAGAAGGAAAAAAGATGTGCAAAGCAAAAATAGTGAAATATACGGAGGGGTGGAATTAATGAAGGCACGATGGGGTTAACGATGTTGGATCTGAACCGTAATGGCTCTCAAAACGATACATGCATATCGCGGCGGATTAGCTATCAGACACGCTATAGAATGTGCACAACTGAATGTTACGTGCGTTTTTTTCAGTGTCCAAAAAATGAGATGGTTAGCGCTATTTCCCAAGCACTTGTTAAACTATTCAGACTGGATAATGGGACAAAAGACTCGCAATGTTCCAATATTATCGGATGTCCTTTTCATAGTGAAAACCCCGGTACGTAAATTGTATGATTACGTTGGAATTACTTAAGCGCACAGACAACTATTTTATTGTAAGGTCATCTCACTTGTAAAATAAATTATTTTTATTTTCATACGAAATACTTAAAACTGTTCACATCACGACAGGTGCCACACAACGTTATATATTTTTACGAACTATATAAAATTCTATAATTGTATATTTATAGAAATGGAAACAAATTTCAATTTCTGCGATACATAAATATCAGATTCAAGATGAAAAGTTGGCAAAGGAACTGCTGGAAAAACAATACGAAGATGAAGTTAAAAGCGGAGAATAAGAAGAGGGAGGGAAGGCAAGAAGGAAATAGTTGAGAAGAAAAAAGGAGACGCACACACAGAGAAAATAAAATGAATGGGATTACTGAGAAATTGCGAGGAAGAGAGGTCAGGTATCGTAGGAAATTTCACAAAAAGTAGGTCAAATGAGAAAAAATACAGAATATCATGTTCGAAAACCAATATCCTGTGAATATTGAAACCTATAGGAAATCTGAAAGCCAAATAAAATGATGGATCTTTGATATTGGAATAGCTTCAATGATCGCGAAAATATCGTCGAATAAAGTCGGCCGAGCTACAATTCAATGCAAAAACTGGAGCGGATTAATAACTTTCCACTGATGGGTTTTATTCAATTTGGACGATCCCTTAAAAAGGGTTTTGAAATATTTACGGTCATTAACGTGCAAACTGAATACTGAACGTAAAGAAAAGGATTTTATAGGATTATGTTCGTATTAAAGGAGTACACCTTTTCGTCATACTGCTGATTACTATTATTCGATAGCGTATAAAATATCTATTAAACCATACGCCCCAACTGGAAAACGAGATAAAGATAACATGATGCACGAATATTAATCGAGAGGGTGCGTCCATTACGTTATAAAAATTTTTAAAGTATTAATATAAAAAAATTAAACGTAGTACTCGTAGTATCCTACATGGAGGTAAATATGTGCATCGTCGTATGTATCCAACCATAAACCAAATTAAGTAAGAGATTACGGTTAAAAAATAATAGCTAGAGAGAGAGAAGTCACACAACTCGTATAGCCAATTGCCTGCGCATGAACTGCATTACTCCACGGTCATCACGTGGAGGGGGAAAAGTGAGCATCGGATGGAAAAAGAGATAAGAGGCAGCCTTTCGGACGTACTTAGATTGAAAACAAATGGCGCCGCGTTCAAGAAAGAATGGTTCTCCGGAAAAGGTTTTAAGAGTGAGGGAGCATGAGCTCTCCCCTTTCCCTCCCCCCCAATCAATAAACTGTTTACGGCAATCGTGACAGTTTACTGCCTCCAGCTCCCGAGCCATTGGATTGTCTGCGACTCGCGCGGAGTGCAACACGACGGGGCGAATGGGTTTCACAGACTCTCCGTCCTGCCTCTCTTATCCCAGACGATCGTATTCCTGCCTCCCCTTCTCTTCAGCCCTCGCCTGTCTCGCTCCTTATTCACACCCATTCAATACGTCATAGGCTTATACGGTGTTTATCGCACCCCTTAACAGAACCACCCATCCACCATTACTCCTCTTCATCTCTCTCTCTCTCTCCTCTCTCACTCCCTCGCACTCATTCTCCCCCTGTACGCGTCGCTGATGCTCAGCAAATCTCCTCGTACGGGCGGCGACTTGTTGCCTGAGACCTTGCTCAGATCTCCTAACCGGATGTTCGATGGATCCATACCTTGCCATTATCTCTTTCTCACCCTCTATCTCTCTCTCTCTCTTTCTACGTCTTTCCCTAATAAAAACGCGATGAGTTCATCCGACCGATTTCGAAGGAACGGGAAAAGAAAAGGTGTACATGTCGCCCCGACGCTCTTGGAACCTACGGAAAACATGTATCGCCCCTAAAGGAAAACTTGATACAAAATAAAAATTCCATATACTCATGAAACGCGGAAATCACCTGATTGTTTCAAAATGGGTTTAGTTTGTGGCCACCGAAAAAAGTCATTAATTAATCCTTAAAATTAGTTAGAAATGTAAATTTACTTTCGTAACAAAGCAAAAGCTTGAAATTTCACTGCGATAAAACTCTCCGTCGCCATCAAATGTTTATTCATTTTCTATAGGCCGTATTTTTTGCGAAATGTATTTCCATTGGTCAACGATTTACTTTGCAACATAAACTTTCTGTTACAAATGAATATTTAAATCCCAAATTTTACCTCGCTAAGGCTATATCAAAGCATCACCGACGAGGAACATTCACCCATAAAAAATTACAGCATTTTCATGGGCAGGCAAGATTTGTTTGGTCACAAATGACGGTGTAACATGGTGCAAAGAACTTGGTTGCATTTCGTCCTAGACATTACGAGGTTTATTCATGAAAACACATTATACTCTTTTCAAAAACGTTATGGAATATTTTTCCGAGTTTTATTCTCAGTTACGCCAACGCTGGACAAGTCACTCACGGGAAGAAAAGGAATCTCTTTCGAACCAAGTCCATTGAAAGGCATTTCCGAATATGTCTACCGCCCGCCACACAAAACATCTGACAGAATCCGCGACTATTTCTCACGAAATTTTACAGACCGAAACCTTTTTCGCGATGAAAAAAAAACAAATTTTCCAACGGGAGCCGAGAGAGAGAAAAAAAAACATGAAAAAAATCCCCCCTATCCACCGCATTACCCCTTTATAACGCTACTCCAATTTCTTTGTCCTCTTTTCCGCTCAACCTATCTTTCCCCCTCTTCCTATCTTATCTCTTTTACATTACGTTCTTCTTTTTCTCTTTACTTCTAGTTCTCCTGATTTATTAGAGATTTCCATCCCTCGTTTCTTTCTACTAGCTTTAGTTTCGCCTCTATAAGTATCGGATTCTTTTTATCTACCTCATTCTCCTCATCGTCTCCCTTTCGGTTTTTCTCTCATCTCTTTCTTAATCTCCCTCTAATACTCCATCTTCTTTTCTTTAACTCTATCTTTTCCTTTCCTTTCATCTTTCCGTCCTCTATCTTTCCACCTCTTCCTATGTCTAAACTTGTTTCTCTTATCATTCTCTCCTTCCAACTTTTTCTCTTCCTCTCTTTTCCCAATCTTTAGCTCCATTTCCACCTATCCCTCTTTCTCTAGCTCTTTCTCCAACTTCCTCTCTTTCCTTCTTCTTTCTCTCTTCCTCTGTCCTTCTCATTTTCCCTCTTTTTCTCATTTTTCATCTTTCTCTTTTCCCTCTTTTTCTCTCCTCTTCCCATATTTATCCCTTTAGCTCTCTCTTCCTCTCTCTCCATAGCTTGTCCTTTCTTCCTTCTCCACCATTTCATCTACATCCTTATTCCTCGCCTTATGCGTCATAGCCTCTCTTTCTCCCTTTTTTTTCTCTTTACCAAGCTGTGCACCCAGTAACAAACACACTCCAAGCTTAAAGAACTCCCTCGTCAGTCTCTACGCCTGGTTCTGAGAATGCACGACCCTCCGAACCTCTCATAACCCCCGACGGGTGTGGTATGAAAACCCACCCTTCATTCCTCTCCCATTGAATCCACACCTCTTTTTCAACTCCTCCTCTCCCTTCTCACCCCCCTGAGGCCAAGCAGAGCCTTCGGCCGCACACATATACACACACGTCCCCCATCACTCTGTAGCGCAGAAAGTGCTGCACTGCTTCCCCATGAGTTCCCGGGAGAAGTGAGGCTCTTCCTCGCGTCACTGCTGTATATTTTTCCTTCGGAAGGGAAGTATGGCAAAGGATGAGACGAGGGGAAGGAAAGGCAAAAAAGGATGAGGAAAAAAATCGACTTTTTTCTTAAAATAAAAGAGGTGCGACTGAAGGCTATACGGCGGGACAAAGATAGAAAGCAATGGAAACGAGACGATCTAATTTTTCGAGGTGGTGTTAATAAAAAATAATTTTCTTCCGTCAGAAATGTGAATATTAAAAAAACGATAAAAGTGTGTTCTTATTTTACAAACAACTTTAAAGGAAAATGTGTTGGCGCGAGCGAGGAGTAGGGGTTTTTAAAAGTCCGTATACGAAAATTGTTTACAGCTGGTACAGAATGGATGCGAGTGGTACACAAAGTCTCGTAATGGCGTAAACATGGTTAAAATAGGGCAAAAGAGGCGGCGAGAGAGAGAGAGCAAATGTAAAAACGTTGAAATGGATCGAAGCAGACTTTGTGTGCTAAGAAAACGGAGGGAGAAGGAATGCACACTGTGTTCCCCTAAGAGATGCATATAAGACAGTAATGGCGCATAGTTTCATTCCAGGGAAATGCCTTTCATATCTTCTCGTAGATTATGAGATAGGATTTCTTCAGGTGATAGAGCTAAAAAGTGCAAGGTTAAGCGATATTTTTTAAACATCTCTCGTGTTTTGTTTCTATTTCTCGTGTTTTATTTATCGCCTTTAATTTAAAAGATAGAATCCTTGAGAATAATCTAAGTAAAATATCAACTAATATATTTCAAATTTAATTCTGGCATCTAAAAACAAAATCATTTGCGTTCTTATTAAACTTGGCTGGTATTCAATTTCATTTTCTCTTTGAAGTACCTATCCTACCTACATCGCCACATGATAAGTTATCCGCTTATCCTTACAAATTAATACATACCGACGACGTAGGACGAAACCTCAGCTCTGGTTCCATTTATTATTTCTTTCGACACCAAAAATACCGCGCGCACATATATATATATCTCGTATTAATCAAATATAAACCACCACTCATCGCAAAGCACATCAAATATGTTAATCCCACCTCATAAGCATACGCATATATATTCATTGGTATTTGAAAACTAATCGCCATTCCACATTATTTGGGGGGTATTTTGTCGCTAGTCAAATAAGGTAATTAAGGCGTTCCTTTTCAGTAATCTTTTCGTAAAGTGTAGACCACAAAAAATCTTTCCTCCCCCCCTCACTCACTCCCTCTCCCACTCCTTTTGGGAGCACCAATGCATTATCCGAGAGGAGAATAACTCACCGCGGCCAAAAAAAGAATAAGGACGAGGCGGAAAGACAAATCGATACACTTATCTCTTAAAAAGATACAAGGACCCTTCCCTCCCGACCTCAAGACTCCTTCCCTCCATCTCTCTCTCTCCGCGACTAAAACCGATCGCGGACGCACAAACGAGACCGGGCATTAATCACGGAATTCGCAATCAGGTGCACGCCCTCGAGACTTGCGGAGAGACCACAGGAACCGATCCCATCGCCTCCCCTTCGTCCCCTCCTTTAGCGAAAGGAGGGCTCTTTATGGAGAGAGCGGTAGAGGAAAGGAGAGAGAGAGAGGTGGAGGGAGGGTGGGCGACGGTAGAGAGGGAGAGAAAAAGAGAAAGCGGACGGCTGGAGGCGTTGCGGTGGCGGAAGGCGCGGAGGCAGCAGGAAGCAGCAAGCGGCGGCAGCAGTTGACGTCCCACGGTGGAATCGAAACGAGGAGGAAAGGGTAAAAGAGGGAGGCATCAACGAGGGTGGCAGGTGGAGGAGAGGCCTTTCTCGCGAAGGGAAAAAAGATAGAAAGGAGAAACGGATGAATGGGATAGGAGCGATGCAAAGGGGGCCGCGTGGGCGTTACATGTGGGTTTAGCGAGCGCAGAAAGATAGAGAAAGAGATGGAAACACTACCCGTTCTTCATTCTGCTGCGACGGCGCAACAGCCGACTTCGACGACAGCGGCGGAACGCGCGGGATAAGGCGAAGGCCGGCGGCTGAGAGGAAAAAGAGAGATGGAGAGGAAGTTTTATTCATATAAGAAACGTTCATTAAGAACGACTGGGAGACTCGGGGGATGAAAAGTGCGGGAACGCCGAGAGGTGGAATGAGGAGGCACCCTGGAGACCTCGTCCCTTCAGCGGCAAATGAGCCTTCAAGATATCGTTCCGTTGCAGTCTTTGGATGGAATTAAGGGCTGTGGGATGAACAATTGCGATCTTTACGGATTGCTTTATTTTTTCTAGACGCTTATATTGCACACGTTTGGAAAGGTATACATATAGCCTGAGATCGCGCTGTAACTCGGTCTACAGAGTCCATATCATGAGACCGTTTATAAGTGAGATCAGTTATGATGAGGGGATTTTTTAAGTTGCAAAATGTCAAGAAAAATTCATAATTTATATTAGATAAAAAAGTAACAAAATGAAGACAATCCATTCAAATCAAACTGCCTAATACCGAGGTCAGCGACATATCTGACTGCGAATTATCCATGACCCTGTATATATGTATTGGCTTCGTCCAAATTATTTCAGTTATCCGTCATTCGCCTCTCTCACCCAAGTTGGCCCATCCAGTTTCACAACTAAAAACCACCTGCATTTACATACATATGGACAAACATGTATTAATGATTATGCAATTGCGTTTCGAAATAACTTTCACACAAGCGGAGAGATTTACAGGCATTTGAGTCCATAGAAGTTTTAGAAAATACCTTATGGCGAGATGAAGGAAGAGTGAGATTGCAGCCATTTCTATTTCTTTGAATTATTTTTTTTTGTATTTTACAGTTGAATGTAGTGTCTGATGATAACTGAAAATAAAACTAACGACGGCGACTTCGCTGGAAATTTTCCCCATCACTTCCCTTAAAAGTTCTTCCATCTGCTTGCTCATAAGACACACCCACGCGTGAATTTCCATTTTGGAAACGTCTCTAAACATTAAATCTTCTTGAAGCATTCCAAAAGTCTCTTTTATGTTAAAATCGCCTATAATATTTTGTTTCCGATGGTGTTCACGCGGCACATAAATTCGTACAGCAAAACTCCAAATACTGCTTAAAAAGCCAATAATACGCAGATTATCTGACATTAACACGCTCGTCTATTCTTTCGCGACGATTGAAAAATCATGAGAGGAGCAGATAAATAGCCGATTCTCCCGAGACAATTTGTCACTATTGGGAAAGTGGCAAGATTATTGCCATTTGAAGAGCCATCTGAACTAAATCCACATATTAGTCAATATGAAACGCGAAAAATGTTATAAGATATAATACTGTGGCATGTGTGCAGGGGATCCACAGACGATATGTCCACTTCCTATATGTCCACAGTTTTTATGTTTACATTTTTAAGTCCACAGCCTATATATCCAAAGTTATGTATGTCCACAGGCTTCATGTCCACAGTCTTTAGGTCCACTCTATTATGTCCACAGTCTTTATGTCCACATTTATATATGTCCATAGTCTTTAGGCCCACAGCCAATATGTCCATATTAATAATGTCCACTTTTATATAAGGAAACTCGACCCAATATGGCCTATCTAAGCTTTATGAATTTTTAAGCATCTTTCCCAAGTGCTGAAAGTAAAACTAACATAATATACTCTTAGAGAGTTTATTTAAGTAAACAAAAAATGTTACAACTATAACGGTTCAACATGGAATTACCGGTTAGCATTTTTGAAAAACCTTAAAACCATATTAGGAACATATGATCTCAATATAGCCTATTGGGTTATTTTTCAAAAAATGATAGAACAGGAATCTGAAATATTTATCAAATACTTGTGTCAAAATTCTAATGCTTGATTGCTCAAAAATGGTAACAATAAATAGTCGGTAGGCAAAAAAACCTAAAAAATGAGAGAATAAAAGTCAATATTCTAATTTTAGACAGGTCAAAATAGTAAAATTGTACCACCAAAGATTTAGGCACGTGAGGTCAAAATTTAATTTAAATAAAGAAATGAACAACAAAATAAGATCTAAAATCATTTTTTAAATTCATTGTCATTATTTAAGGCTCACAAAATGGGCAATATGGCCTACATTGGCCGTATTGGGGAGACTTGGACTAGTAAAACATATTCCGTTGGAACCACATGACATCTCAATGAATTGCCAAGCCAATCACACCACTAGTAGTAGAGACAATTATCTTCTAGAATGCCTAAGGTCAAATTAATTAATTAACATTTACCTGTACAATAAATGACTTAACCAATGTCTTGAAATTAGATGCAGGTAACCACAAACGCTGGTCTCAAACAAAACACTTCAGCAAATTCAATCAACTGAGCGCATCCAGCGGAATTCCATATAAACACAGTTGTTACTGCAACCACCATCTATCAATTTTGTCAGGTAGTACGTTCGATACAGCGATTAGGCCATATTGGGTCGAGTTACCTTACGTCCACAGTCTTTAAGTCCACGTAAGGGAAATTGAGGTGGGAAGAGAATATGAAATAAAAGAAGGAAGAGGAAAATGGGGGATGTAGGGAATCCTAATGAAACACAGTCGACAACTAAGAATTGTATAACACTTGCAAATACACAGCAATAAAATAACAAGATGATCCAAACAGAATTTATGATGCCTACTTTCTATTTAATCATTTATTTTATACTTATAGTATTGACTTTAATAGCTTTATATTCATCGCGGATATGTAGCTCTTTGTGTTCCCAAATTTCATAATTTAGCGTATTAAATACTACGAATATATTCGAACGGAATATTAAATTGATCACACGTATTTGATCGAAAAAAATAACGCGTGCGCGTATTAGAATACACCGAATCTGAGTCCAACAATAGTTGTTGCTATGGTAACACTCTCGTAATGAGTGATAAAAACTGCAAAATCGTCAGTATTTACGCGAAATTCTAAGAAATACAAACGATAAGCAAAATTCTGTGATAAAAATTAAAATATTCATTCCTTTTCTCAGAGAATAGTATAAAACTCGCTCCGATATTACAATTCCAAGATATTTTAATGTGCAAGAGTAAATTACCCTTCACGAAGGATTTCAGATTTTCTGTGTAAATCAAATGGGAAGGATAATTCCTGGAATTGAACTCGGGACAAAAACTGTCCTCGGGAGCTCGGCCCACGTAGCCAGAGATTTCCACCAAGTGTCATAAAAATCGGTCTATTGGTTAAAAAGTTAATAGGGGGACGGACAGACAGACACAACGACAAAACTATAAGCCTATTTCCATTCTGGAAAGTAGGCTAAAAATGGAGGGAGTAGAAGAGGGGAAGAGCAAAAGGGGGGGGTGAGAAATCCTAAGGAAACAGTCTACCCTCTCCATTTTTATTTTATTGCTGCGTATTTGCAATTGCTAAAAAGTTCTTAGTTGATTGACACCAATGTCGACTGTTTCCTTAGGATTTCACTAACACACCCCCTTATTCTCTCCCCCCTTCTATCCCCTCCGTTTTTATTTTATTTGCAGCGTATTTGCAATTGTTATTAAATTCTTAGTTGATTGATACCAATGTCGACTGTGTTTCGTTGGGATTTCCTGCAACCCCCCATTTCCCTCCCCCACCCTCCGCCCCTCTCCGTTTCTTTTACGTCATATTCTCTTCCCTCCTCCATTTCCCTTACGTGGACTTAAAGATTGTGGACGTCAAGTCTGTGGACATGCATAAAAGTGGACATATATTAATATGGACATATCGGCTGTGGACCTAAAGACTGTGGACATAAAGCCTGTGGGCATATAACTGTGAACATACAGACTGTGGACTTAAAAAAGAGGACATAAAGACTGTGGACATATAGGTAGTGGACATATCATCCTGGAAGCGTTCAGGGCTACGGTTTCAATGCAAACGGGCGGCCGCTAGTTAGGGACGGCTGATGGCTGCTTCATTTGTTTTTCTAAATCTCTGCCACGCCATTGTTCGGTTTTTAGAATCTACTGCATATATTTTTTTCTTTGTAAATTCACATAATATCATTATTAGTGTTTGGATATTTTATGCCAATGGTATTTTATTGGAAAATATAGTTACAATATTTTAGCTTTGACTTAACGTAAAATAATAAATTTTCGTTATACACTATTACTTTTAAAAATCAAACGGTGACGTCTAACTGAAATAACCGCAAGTTTAGCGGTGAAAGGGCTAAGTGATTTCAAAAGTAAAAAAACACTCAGCATCAGTAAAATAACGGGCACGAGTTTTTTTACTGTTAGTTTCGTTTGATTGATGAAGTAAACTAACGTTAGCATACCCTTCCCAATAATCTTTAACAAATTAGAAATTTTTTATAACTGATCGATATAAAATAGAATAAAATCATTTCTTTCCAAGACGTCATTTGGCATCAGAACATCATGATGATAATTCAGCGCTCCTCGAATAAGGAAAAGTCGATTTGACTTTTTTTGTCCTCTAAGATGATTGAACGATTTATGATAATTTTCACAGAATTCCTGAAAAAATTACCGGCGACTTCGAAAGCAGGCCCGACAAATTATTTCATACCTCGTTGCTACATAAGTATGGTACATGATTGTACCTGAACAATCCAGCGCGATTGCACTTGACAGCGCCATAAAAATCTAGGGCAAAATTATCGATCAACGCTCCAACGGTTTTTACATGAAAGATGTGATATGCACTTGACGCCGTTAAGATATATCCTTTCACCTGTTCATGCCCC
The DNA here is from genome assembly GCA_028673005.1 of Tanypteryx hageni. Lineage (NCBI taxonomy): Eukaryota > Metazoa > Arthropoda > Insecta > Odonata > Petaluridae > Tanypteryx > Tanypteryx hageni. The sequence goes on from CM054112.1 coordinate 159,859,356, forward strand.
CGACGTAGAATAAAAAATAAAATTCCTCGCCCGAAGGCCGCAAAGGGTTTAAACCCGTGGGCAGGAGGAAGCCGATGGGCGGATGCGAGCAGAGGGAAAATTAATGGACGGAGACTAGAATGGAGAGAAGCAGATGTGCAGCGAGAATGGCGATATAGAGGTTGTAAGACCGCCTCGGACCACACCTATCTCTCTCTCTTCTTAATGGAGCGGATGAAATTTTGTCGTAAATAATCACCAAGGGGACAACCGAACACAAGATTGACTATGAAAAGTGGCGGTAGGTATATAAAACGAAAGCACGTCAAACCCCGCGTGCGACGAACGCATTCACAATTACGGGTAAACGGGAAACACTTTCCGAATCCTCGATTGGATTTAAACTTGACCGGCGTAGCGGCTCGTGCACCTGCTCCTCCTTTGTTTAACGAGCTTCCCCCGCATTCGCTTTCAGATTGTATTTTGCGCACTGGGTGCACAGGATAGTTTAAAAGGATAATGTCTGAAGGGCAAACGTCTTATAATTGTAAAATTGTGCTACGGATATTTTTTCTAAGTTGACAGGAAGAAAGAGAGAGAAAAACAACTATTGTTTAGCTATTTAGTTTCCATAGGCTACATTTTCATCTAAACGTCTGACTGAAATATTTACAATATCCTATCGCACAGCGTCGCATGAGACGAGCATGAAGCTGTACTTACAAAAAATTATTATCTAAAGCTCTTGCCAATTGTTTAACGAACTAAGTTACGGCATATTAGCTTTGAAATAAGCATTATTGTAAAGAAAAAGGTGATTATGTATTATGTATGGTTGAGTTTTGTAATATTGTAAGACTTCGTTTTGCTGTAAGGCTTGTTTAATATTTATGTAGGCTTTCCTATTTAGGGTTTGGGCATTTTTTTATGTAAATAAGTGTTTGTGTCAATATGTTTTGCGTTATGTTTGGTGGTATTAATATACATGAGTGAAATTATGGGCGATTAGGTTAGCTAGAGCTATCTGAACATATTATAAAGTTGAGATCTATTCTGTAGTGTCAACGGTGAGGCAAATGTTAGTGTGTGATTCTTGATTCTTCTTCCTGATATTCAAGTGCATTACATATTTTTTTGTTGGGCTATGTTCTCAGAAAGATTAACCTTTATACTTATTACGAGTTGTACGTAGAGGCACAATTCATTTAAAAATATAAATGATATTGTTTGATTTAGAGTTTAATTCCGTTTATATAAACTATATGTGCACACTTGATTCGATTCGTGATTTTGTGATTCGCAGGGACCATATATATATATATATATATAATTCATATTTGGCTCTATTGAATTTCTGCAGAGAAATTAAATAAACACTTTTCCTCGTGACGCGAGATGAAGCGGCGGAGTGTGGGGATAAGAGGAGAAAAACCGGCCCACCTAATTAAAATCCACCTCTTATGGCACAAAAACTAATTAAAACTTTCATCAAGTAACCTTCAGATTTTTCCTCTCTCTCTCTCTCTCTCTCTCTCTCTCTCTCTCTCTCTCTCTCTCTCTCTCTCTCTCTTCTCCCGTCGCCTTCAAAAGCAAAAAAATATTCTTCCATCTGCCACTCGTTTCAATCATCCCTTTGATCGCATTAAAGGGATATTAGGTATAGGAGGAAGAGTGAGAGGAATAGACAGAAAGGGAAAGAGAGAAAGCGGAGTATGGAGGATGGATAGGAGATCCGGTCTTTGAGAAGGAATTAAGGGTGAAGATATTAAATAACCAGCTTAAGTTTTGGCGAAAAAATTAACAAAGGCGAACATCGCATTTTTTTGAGAAATTAAACTTGCTGATGACTCTGTATCTCCTGCGCAGAATATTAAAATCTTTTGATTCTTTCGAGTTTATCCGTAAAATATTTTCGCTACCTGATCTAAAGTTTTAATTGAGTTTATATTTTCTGTCTATTTTCCACATACACGCCTCTGTTTTGCAATAATTGCTCGCTAGATTGTCACTTCTAAAGAAGCATAGATCAGAAGACTTAGCTGAGGAGTTGGTCGGAATAGTTGTAACATCCACGTACGTTGAGACATGGTCACAAGGAAAGAATACGTGAGATCGATTGGACCGGTGAATATCAAGGCTAGCTGCATTCAAAGATCATAAAAGGAGGGCCAAACCTCGCGAGAGAAAACATTTTGGAACATTTTGGTACATTGCACCCCCTGCCACCCACCATCTTGTTGAATTGCAGAGCAAAGCGTAAATGTCCATGTACTTCTACATCTAATGGAACTCGCATAACCTTTTTGCTACTAAAAGGATTTAAATATAGCCTTATTGAAAAGTTATATATGCTTTCTTAACGTGCTAATTCTTCTCGTTCTAATGCCTTGAATGTCTCGAGCGTACACGCCCTCCCTAACAACGCAATCGCTTTCCCCACCTCCTTCTCCTGCGTCACCACTAGGCCATCTCCCACGCACCGCCACATATCTATTTAACTCCGGCGCTAGGTTACCAACTATTCTCGGAATTACGCCCCGATGTTCCCAAGGGCGGCGGAGAGAAAGGAGGATGCCAATTGGATTAACACTGATCCCTGACCCTTGCGTCGCGAGAGAAGCAGGATGTCGAAGCATGTCCACTCGGGATGATTAGGTTGCGAGATAAGGGGTTTGCATCGGGAGAAAGGATCTGCGGTCTTAATAGGGTAGGAATATAAGAGATGCCAAGTAAAGAATCAGCCATCCTAGAGATACCTTTGCTCGAGAGCGTACACATTGACATGACGTTCGGAGGAAGAATGTATATCTGCTATACACTGGAAATTGTCATTGAGTACAGGGTAGGCAAATTAAATTTCCAGATTATTAATTTAAGCTATCGGAATTAATTCCTAATAGAGGAAAGGCTAAATTTTATAAATGCATAACTCCTGTAATGCTATGTGATTTTGGAACTTCTGAATTGCTAAAAATGTGTCATTATTCGTTCTTGTAGTTATTTATTCAAAAGATATTCAAACAAACCAGACAATATGACAATACTTGCAGATTTTTAAAACTAACGCCTAATGCACTGTTTCTATTTCGTCAAAGATTTATATCTTCTTAGGATAAGCAGCGAGGAAAATTTTCCTTAGTTTATTGGTAATTAATCTCATTAAATGAAAATATTCAATAAACATACCATGGATAATTATTATACAAACCGTAACTCTGCAAAGGAAAATAATTGCGTATCTCGCACATTATACTCACAATTTTTATACCCCTTATTTGTACTAAAACGGCCCATGTAATTAATATATTTCTTATTCATGTAAAGGATGATTCCGGAACCAATTCCAGTTGTCAGCAATGTAAGCTCCCTTATTAAATGAGTTTAATTTTATCCTATTAAATGAGTATAATTTTATCGTTAAATACGTTAAGAACGAAAGGGAATTTCTAATAACTGAAAATTGAATATATGACTAATAAAGTCGAAAGTTCATTATTTCCTAGAGAAATTCGATCTTTCTCCTTTTCACGTGGTAAGTCATAATTAACAGATTATGGAGGAAAATTATGGAGTCAAATAACTGGAGCTAGGGCTTTCACTTGGCATCCCGATTAAAATTACTGTTCGATTTCTCCATTTATCCTGGCCATCTCGAAACACAATTCAAAATTCCTTATTTCCCCTGCAGTAGCAAATAAATTAATATATCCTCTTCTATTTTGTGCCTTGGTAGGAATGATAAATTAATATTTTGCCCGAGCGCCATTTTTTCAGACAATTCATTTTGGAAATATTTGTTATTTGCTGGAAGAATATCTTAGGAAATAAAATAAGTTGCACTTGGAAAATAAATTTTATTTCCGCACCGCAGAGGTTATATTTATTTCACCTTGAAAAAACAACTGGAAATGAATACATAACAGTAATATACTCAACTTTATCTCCTTCAAGTTTATTGCTTCATTTTAATAATAATAATTCCTGCTGTTATAGGTATTATTGAAGGGGAAAATGCAAACACTTACTATAATTAAATAGTTTCAAGTCGTAAATTGATATCCATTAATTTAGAATAACACGACTATCCATATCGACAAAGACGAAATCTTAATCTTCATTTAACGGGCAACTCTATACCTGGATGAAACCATCTGAATCCGCTGACTCACACTCGGAATAACATCGGTCTAACTTTGATGACGTCTCCCACAAACGCACTAGAAACCTGACCGATCCCGTCCACACTCCGCTTCCCTTCGTTCCTTAATCTATCTCCTCTCCCTCTATTTATTCATCACCATCAACATCCTTTCACCCATACCCGCAAAAGCCTTCCCAATCCACTTCAACGCACATCTCAAAACGACCTCGGGTCTCCTACTATCAGGGGTAACTGGCTCGAATCCAATTTGGCACGGCCAAGGGAGGAAGGAGGATAGCGGGAGGAGGAGAAGGAGGAAGATAGCGAAGAGAAGGATTCGGGGACGTTGGGTGGGAAAAGGGATAGAGAAGGAGGCAAGGCAAGACGGGCCAGCTGACCAGCCATAGCCGCTCTCACAACCCACCTGGCGAGGGTGCCATCGGCGGTGGCACATCCCTTCCTCAGGACACAGATTCGCCGACCGAAATGGGACGAACGGGAGGAGGGAATGGATATATAGGGAGGCAGAGAGAGAGAGAGAGAAAGATAGAGAGTGGGAGGAGAAAGGGAGGCAAACTGAGACAAGAGTCTCCGAAACCGCTCGTTGACACCACCCACGCCTACAGCACAAAGTATCCCTTTCAGCGCCCATACCGAAAGGACAAGATGCTCCGTTTAGCCGGACGTCCAATATCTCTTCCTCCGCGACACCCTCTGGCACGAGTGGGCGCAGGGAAGGGAGGGGGAGGAAAAAAGGAGCGTTCAGACCGCAAGGATTCCATCCCTATCGCTCCTACTCCTCCCACCCTCGCCCCTCCCCTTTTCCTCTCGGGAGGAAAAGGTCAGCCGCTGACCGCATCTTCCGTCGTGTGTGTGTGCGAGTGTATGTGCGTACGTTCTGGCGCACGTTGGTTGGAGATTTGAATCCATTAGTGGATCGTTTTAGTCGGTGACCTGATAGGCAATTGGAAAGAGAATGGTTAAAAAAATCGAGTAAGGATTGGATAGATAACGCTGGAGAACGTAAAAAACGTTCCATTCGAGCATCGATGCAACCGCGAAGAAAACGTACGGGCCGCGTTCAACTAGTGTTATTTGGTATTGTTTTACTGAATTCTCGCAAAAATAGATTTTCCCTCCGTTGTTTTAGATAATAAATACATAGTTTATTTCCAGTGCAGCTTGTTTAGATACTACCAAGGAAAAACTATTATACCAAAAAATTAACATGGATTTTCGAAAATTTATTATTATTATTATATATTATTATCAGTTAGAAAGAAATCTGTTTCTGGTCTTCCAATTGCCGGAAAGATATTCTACCGCTGAACTACCGTGGCTAATTCTCTTATTTCAGAATATGGATTTTTTTCTTGGTTGACGAGAACAGATATTAGCTCGGCTAGCCCCGCCACAATCAAAAAAATATCAAAATTATGAAACAATGGAAATGCTCTCCCACGTTATTTCAGAGGTAGAATATACGCCCGGCAAGTAGAAGATCCGGATTCGATTCCCTCTCATGGGAAAATTGTTCTCCCAGTTAAAAATTTCTCCTGTATTCTATTTCTTTTCGCAGAGGGATCGATGATTAATTCTTTCCAACCAAAATCGGTTTTAAAGTGATAACTCGAGAGAAAATTTGAAGCTATCTCAAAATTAAAGACAGCCAATTCAGACAGCTTCGTATTTCCTTACTCAGTGAAGGAACTAGAAAATAATGGACGAATAAAGTTGATCATTGTGATAGTAAAAATCACATTACCACCCATCTTCAACCGAGTTCGGGTAGAAAGCTAACGTCCAAGCCAATTGGAAGATGTCTGGACTTAAGACAGTGGATTAATGCGCTCGATAAGATGGAACGTCATTAAAAGCATAACGGATCAACGTGTATATATTATAAAATTGCAACTGAGTGCCTTCGGCTTTGCTAATTACACAAAAAATATAATATATCCATTTGTCCGCGCTCCCTTATTAAAAAAGTAGGCGTTATCATTTCGAATTCCAAACAAAAAATTAATATAACAATGTTTCGAGGGGAATGACGTCAAAGGCGCAAGCACTGGAAATTACAATAATAATAATGATATCCGTACAAAAGTGGATGGGTCCACATGACCTAGAAACGCATCCGTTCTACCCATTGCAACAATCCCCTTTTGAATTGAGCTTTGACCTCGAGATACAATCCATTGAGAGGAGAAAAACGCGAAAAAAAACCAAGAGAGAAATGGAGAGAAAAGTAAAAAAGAAAGATGGGCGCGGGGACTAGCAAGACAAAATGTATCGCACAAGCAATAATAAAGACCCATTACTATTCTATGGATGAAAGTGCGCCAATAAACTGAGGTGCATGCTTGTAAGGCCACCTATCTCTCCCTCCCTCTCTTTCACTATAGAAAAATACCGGCGCATTTTCTCCTAGCTTGGATTTCTTACACGGTGGAGTTATTCACAGAAATGTAGCCCAGTTTTACGAAAGCGAGGAGCAAATTACGTCACGCAAAAGATGATTTATACCATACTTCAGTATATCATTTCATTCTATAAATTTTTAAGAAGATTAACAGCAAAATACTTGACTGTATGGGCGTTAACTTGGCGGTATTCCATCATAAAAAACATGACACCACAATTTATTTTAGAAACTTAAGATTCGGGTTTCGATATATCGTGTTTTTGATCCATTCGTCACCTGATGATTATCCTAAGCAATGAAACCCGAGTCGTGAGTTTTAAAAAATAAACTAGTGCTGTAAAAGTTAACATTTGTGGTTATTCTTAAATAAATCACAAGTTTTTCACATCTATATGTGTAATGACCTGCAATTCTACTAAATAAGAGCTTTCCAGGAACAAAGATTAAATTTGAAAAATAGATCATCCCAATAAATTTAATTTAGCTATTTCCATAAATACATATATAACGAGTTTCGTAGTAGAATTTTTCACTCATTTCAGTAAATCTTCGTTTCAATAATCTTTAAAAATTCCTTTGGCACAAATATTTACTTTATCTTTAAAAATCTAACAGCGACATCGAATACAATGACGCTAGAAGATGTATCCTTTCATATTAATTGAACATGTTTGGATAGTGTAAAACTATATATAAATTTGAATGGATCTTATATTTAGACGAAAACAATAGATCCAAAAATATATATTTTTCCTTCTTTGAAAACTGAGACAGAAAATACTATTCTCCGGCATTCGCAACTTATAATTCAGAATGATAACTTCTGCACTCAACTCACTGCCTACAAAAAAGACTCGAGAAAAATGCGATCTCGACGCTCCCTCTGGGGGGTCGAAACCGATTGGTTATGCATGGCACAACCTTTCTTAAACATCGCGATGCGCACTGCTGCGCGAGCGGAAAAACAAAATAAAAATAATCTTCGATATTTTTACGGCACGAGAGCCTCTCACGCCTCGAGAACAACACATCTCCTTTCTATTCGTAGAAGGAGAAGACGACGAGGCATCGCAATCGTGAACGTTTTTGGTGTCAGGGCGAACGGGAGCAGGAGGTGGATGAGATACGAGGGGCGAGAGAAAGAACTTAAGACCGTGAAACACACGGATTCACCCCTTCCCAACCAGATGGATTCATTCTTCAGCGCCGCACAGGAATATGCGCGTCCAAGGAATAGTAAGAGATGGAGACAGAGGGCGGGGGAGGGGGATAAAGAGTTCCAGAGGCGGGAGATGAGGGGCGGCGGGGAGAGGTGGAGGGGAAGAAGCAAGGGGTTAAGGCTCTAAACCGTGCATTTTGCGTCCTTGCGAGACGATTTCCCATTACGAAAGTGCGGATGGCGTGAAATGCGACTTACACAAAGGCTCGCGGAGAGGGTGGGAGATACCCTGGGAGGGAGAGCCGCTGCCAGCTCCCGAGAATTACGAACAAAAGAGCATCATCAAGCCGGGAGAGTTACACTTTGATAGCTCCTTTAAGGCGATGCCTCGCTCCGGGTACGTAAGAAGGAGCTACCGAGAAGGCATCTCAAAACACGAATTCCAAAACGGTTGGAAATGTCCGAAACGGACGGCAGTCCGCCATTCATTCTGTGGCGTTCTATGGAGTAAGACGAAGACAATTTCGAGGAGTATTTTTTTTTTCAATTTACGTCATTCGCTGATGCTTTTCCTTCCCAATGTGAAGGAATTCAATCTCGGAAAAAATTAAAACGTCGTTCCCTGCCCCGAGATCAGAATATATTCCTCTAGAGCGCGGTTTTCTATCAAAAAGTCACAAACAATGCTCGATAAACACGAATATATTTTGATATTTTTTATTCTAATTTCTCATTTTATAAGGACGCATATATAATTTTAAATTAAAATACCTCGCGTTTTGTAAACATATCATACATACGTATAGCTTCCGCGATCTTTACGTCTGATGTAATGCTCATTAGTAGGGCTTTCTTCCGCTAGAATTTTCGACGCTGTTTTGAACGACGGTAACAAAAATAAACATATATTCAATTACTATTGATATTCTGTTGATGAAGTCGGATATTACGATTAAAATTGATGAATTTTTCAAGGTCTTTGAGGACATTTCCTGCGAAAGATAAGTTCCTTCTCGTCATATTGACTAGCTTTCGTATAAGTGTGTTTATAGTTACAAGACGTGATGCAGGCATTGTCAATTAATGTCATGCTCATTTGTCCTTTATTTCCAGTTTTGGATCAAATTCCTGGCGTATTAATGAATTTTCAATTATTCATACAATTCCATTCAATATTTATTTTAAATTCGAGAGCGAAACGCAGATAAAACTGATTATTTTTTATTTTATAAGCATTACTTTCGAGTTAAAGAAAAACGTAAAATTTAACATGATTCTCAATTTTCGGTCCGAGATTTTTTCACACAGGAAGAATTAAGGGATGCAATTTTTCAAAATCATAGATGATCGTAGGTTATGACCGAGAAAATTGAAATTTTCAAAAAAGAATCAAGGGTTTGACTACAAGAAAGTTTCCCTTCCACATGTGATTAAGAGGAGTGTGAGATATTTTTAGTTTGCATGTGAAAAATAGTTACGGCCAAATTTTTCAAGTTGTAAAAATTAAAGTAAATTTTACTGCTATTTACACCTGCATTGTTACCGCATGGTTAGTTTCACATTAAAAAAACAAATTTCATAAATACATATGTATATCGAAGAATGTTATCTCTAAAGTCATTAACTCTCCATGTCTTCCTGTAACTTCAATGTAACATTTAATGAACCAGTTTTCATATTATATTTTTATTGTTAATTTTTTACCGAAAGTTTAACTTTGAAAAAAACAGTGCTACAACCAATAATAATTTAAATTAAACAATCATGCTATTTCTAACATTTTAGAGCCTAATTTTCATACCTCAGATATAATTTTGGTGATCGAAAACAATAAATAAAACTCTAGTTCTCTGAAGAGACGATGTAACTATTACTGATAAGTTGTCGATCAGTAGCGTGTTATGCAGTCATTTGTTTCCAAAGAATGTGAAAATTATTAGTATAAAATTATAGTGAAAAACTTATTAGTAATATAAGCAAAAAGAAAAAATAAACACCGTTAAGAGGTAAAAAGATATTGAAATGATATTAGGACGCTAAATGTTAAACCTTTATTTTTAATTCATAAGACGAGCTCGATAGTTCCCTGTTGAGTTAAATTAACAATAATCTGCATATCTATAAACTCTACTAGAAGGAGAAATATGATATAATGTAATTGATCACCGTTTATTTTAAAAATTAAAATATTTAAAAAATTAAAAACGAAGGTTTTTTTAATTTTTCCGGGAAATCGATATTTAAAGGGAACATTTAAAAGAAAAAAATATGCTAAATAAAACGCAAATATGTAAGTTATCAATATAAAAGTTGTCTAGTTACATGATATAATAAATAATATAAATATATGCTAAAATGTAACCAGGCATGCGATTCAAAACATGCATTTTAACATATGACATAAAAACATATTTGAAAGTAAACAAAAAGCCGAGAAGTTAATGCAAAAGTAATTACTTATAAAATTGAAAATCACTAAATTCAAAGGAACGCATCATAGCATCGTAAACAGTATTCCATAAAAGTCTATGCTCTATCTGTAACGGAAGCCCTATCTATTCACTATAAGTATCAGTATAAGCATCACTATCGTATAACCACACGAAATACCGAAATCGGCTTAACCGAAGCTGCTAAGGAGGCACCAAGCAAAAATCAGAAAAATACCTCCTCACTCCGAGCATTATCGCCTTTTCACATTACGCGATGGAAACCATAATGACGTTGTCATCGAAAGAATCTTGCGTGTGAGAAACGGAAAACAAAATAAAACTTGTAACCATTTAATCCCATTCTAGACCATTATTTTGTAAAGCTCTTTTCTGCCTCTCACAGAAATAATAACTACTCTTTTTTTGTCTCTTTCAATACCCACCACGCTCTCGTTGAGTCTTCCTCATAATACTCTTTCTCCGTCGAAATTCCACATCCTCTTTCCTCCTCACACTCAACTCCAACACGCCATCCTCCACCACTCCTCCATTCCTCCTTCATCCCTTCCCCACTCCTCCTCCACTCCTCCCTCACCCCTCCCCCAACTACTCCTTCACTCCTCCTCCACTCCTCCTTCACCCCTCCTCCACTCCTTCACCCCTCCTACTCCACTCCTTCACCCCTCCTCCACCACTCCTTCACCCCTCCTCCTCTCCTTCACCCCTCCTCCACCACTCCTTCACCCCTCCTCCACTCCTCCTTCACCCCTCCTCCACTCCTCCTTCACCCTTCCTCCACTCCTTCACACTTCTTCCACTCCTTCACCCCTCCTCCACCACTCTTTCACCCTTCCTCCAATCCTCCTCTTACCCCCGCTCCTCAACCACCACGCGAAAGCCCACTTTGATAACAAAGTTCCCTCTCTCTCTCTATCTCCACCTTTCAAAGGAAACAGCGACGAATACTAATTCCATAGCATGATTATGAGGCTCCAGCAACCGCTGGGAGGGATGGAGAAAAGGGTGTGGGGTGCAGGAATCGGAGTGGCAGAGCGAGAAACGGGCTGTTCGATGAAATAAGACACTCCGTCTGATTAAGCACAGGCAAGCCATCAGTTTCACCCGTCTTGAAATCTCAGCATCAGCTGTATCTTTTATTTTTACTATCGGTCTCTCGTCTCGAGTGGTTTCGAAACGGGTGGGTTTTGCTAATATATAAAGGTTGGTTTTTTTAAGGAGAAACTCCGATTGTATATCACGCAGGACGCGTCTCGTTATCGGAGCTCCCATCGCTCGCAATCTTAAGAAACTGAAAATCGGGAAAATAAAATACACCGAGAAAATTCGCACGCTCAAAAAGTCCCGTTTTCGACACAAGTCGGAAGCAGCGGCGCAGTTAAAGATTAAACAGTTAAACACGAACCGTGCTCGAGTACCTTAATAACGATCGTTATACACACCGTTTTCCAAATGAGTCGCTTGCTTCGAGAGCGTGGCAAGATCTTAGACAGGGAGGAGTAACATCTTATCCGGCAAATGGCTTCGGGAGATTAGGCCTCCCTTGCACTACTTCTATGCTCGCCGCCGCCTCTGCCCGCCGCGAGACTGATGGATAGTAGTCGAGGGAAAGGAGGGCGTAACAGAGCCGTCTCTAGCGTTCGTCAATATATCTTCTGGAAGCGGGAAAACTTTACTAGCTGAAGAATGGAGAGGTAGGAGGAGGAGGTGCCTTTGTGGGTTTACTAAGCCGCGCACTCGATTATCGTGACGCCTTTGTTGTTAAAGGAGGTTCTTGGTTTGTTTCAAGGGAGTCCATTCGTCCCTTCCCCCTACTCCCTCCCGACTTCCTACGCGGAAATTATATTCGTGCCTCTTCACCATGTTCCTTCCTCTCTCGCCTTTATTCCTCCCCATTCCCCGCCACTCCTCCTCCGCCCCTCCTCCTCGCCCCTCTCCTCGCCGCTTCTTCGGGCACTAGGGCCCGCGTGACCCGTGATAAAAATGCTCGCGCCTTTGTAACATCTTATGCGCACGTGGACCGAGAACAATAAGATCCCGCCTCGCATTTTTTATTCTTTCCTCCCGCCGAATCCCATTATTTTTTAACTGGAGGGAGCATCAACGGGGAGGGAAAAAAGAGTGGGAGCGGGGAGAGAGATGATGAGAGAGAGAGGGAGAAAACCTTGTTTTTTCCCATTGTTTGTGAGGAAAGAATGGGTGATAATGTATTCACGTCAGGAGTTCACGAAATTGGACATTTTTCACAATAATTCCGCGTCTTATTACGAGGTCGGACGGAGTCATTAAGGAAACGCCAGGATGACGGTTCCCACACCCTCTGATAAAGAAATTACTGGAAAAGACTCTAACTCAGAATTGATGACGTTCTTTTAATGGGGATAATTTACGTGATTCGCTACTCGCCCCCGCTTTCCATCTCGCCAACGAAGAAGATAATCCACGTTCGCCCGACTTAACTGTGAATTATTTCGCTATAGCGATCAATACGAATTCGGAATTACGCTCCTTGTCGAGGACATCACGGTAATTTTCAACGGTAAATATGACGATTACAGTGTTCAAATTTAGTTCCATGTCATGTGGTACTATCTTGAGTTTCAATTAGGGAATTATACATAAAGAGCACGAAATGAAGCTTCTGAAGTTATCACGACATGCTCAGAAATGTAGGATTTTATCCGAGGTTATTTTACGAAAAGATATATCTTGCTACGACTCAAGTTAATGCACGAACCTAGCGTTTCAAGGAAATCTAAGCATTCCAGCTTAAATTTATTAGAGTTATGCGTTTAAGGGGAACGACAACTCATTTCCGATATTCGTAAAAAACTAAATCAGTTTATGAAATTTATTTACTTAGAATATAGATTTTAGGGCGCAGATTGACTTTAAACGAATACAGCTCAAAAATTAAACATTTAAATTAAATAAAAATTAATTACCCTTGGTAAAACATGAGGACCTTTGTGACAAAATAACAATGGCACCAAGAATTGCTTTCTTTAGCGTGACGAAGTTGGTTTTTAAAGTTGACCATTTAGCATTCAGAGAAATTTGCTAAGACAGAGTTCGACGACCGACCTAAAGTCGCATGAAGGAATAGTCATTCCGGAAACGCCAGCAGAGGGACAAAGAAAGGAAGCAGGGTCTGTGACGTAGTGGAGAGTGGCGGAAGGAGGGAAGGAGTGAGCGCGAGAAATCCTCCAGACCGAGACATGGGTCTTACGGACTATCGCTTGGGCGGAATAATAGCAAGAGACAAATCTTTTCGGAAATGATTAATTACCGGGCCTCACTGCCTCAAACTATCCCTCCCTTTAAAATACCCCCCCTCTCTCTCCGTCCTCTCTTCTCTCAACGAGAAACAAAAAGAGTACAGATAAGGAGAGAAAAAGATAAAGAAATTGAGTGAAAGTTGAAGGAAAAGAGAGACGCAGAGAGAGTCAGAAAGAGTGAGAAAGAGAGAGAGAGACGGAGAGAGAAACTTAGAGACGAAACTACTCAGACGTGCTCTTTAAATTCCCCACCTCCTAAAACTCATCCCTTCCCTTTCGCACCCTTCCCACAAACCCTTTCGACAAACTCCTCCTCACCATCCTCCTCCTTCCAAACCTTCATAATCAAACTTAATGCGTCGCCTTCTCTCTCTCTCTCTCTCTCTCTCTCTCTCTCTTTCTCCCTCCTTGCTCCCCTCATCTCTCACTTTCCCTCTAGAATGAACCGGCCTCCCGCAAGCGACATATGTTGAACAGAGAGAGAGAAAGAGCGAGAGAATGAGAAAGATAGAGATGGGAGATAGTTGGAAGTTGATGGGTGCCACTCATCATTTGGTGGGATAATGAAGGATATAAGATGGGGGGAGGGCATATAAGGCGTGAGTTGGAGTAGGAGTTTGACGTCGGTGAGGAGGAGAAAAAAATAGTGCGGGAAGGAGAGAGGAAATATCGAACGACTGCAAAGGAAGAATTTCTGCGTTAGGAATAAAAAAGATGGCGCGAGTGGGTCCTTTTTGAGTGGAAGAGGGGGAAGGAAGGGGAGGAAAGAGGAGGGAGGGAGGGGGAGAAAGGGGGGGATACGGGATGAAAAGTAGGTGGAAGGAGGAGGAGATGGAGAGGAAAGGGATCTTTTTATCGCGCGCGCTGAATGTTTATACATCCTTCAAAGCAACTTCAATGGATTTGTTTGTCTTTGCGCTGCACACAGATAAGCGCACGCCCACGCACGAACACAAAGACATGGAGAATTGGGGTTTCGGCGGCGTCAATCTGAAATAATGCGCGTGGGCAGGACATGCTGAGGGGATGATGTTGGCTTCGTTCGACTTGATCTTGGCGGAATTGAAACCGTCCGATTTTGAATTGTGAGGACGTGTCGTGGGCGAGATATTTGCGCGGGCCATTTTATTTATCACTTCGGATGTTTAATTTATGTCTCTGATGGTGCAGACCCCAGACTGAATCACAAAATGAAAATAACTCTCAACATTGGATACGCGATCATTCATGAGCTCTGAAGTTATACCAATTTGGGTCGCAATATGAGAAGTGATATCGATTGAGACATTATCGACTATCGTCTTTAAAACAAGTTGGTGCATATTGCCATGTTCCTCATATATATTTTATCAGGCAATAGATGACTGTATTAGTGGTTTCACATAAAAATATTTCTCGATGGTGATATCATCACACAAAGTACATATAACAGTAATTACTAATGTTAAACTAAATCTCATCTACATATTAAATGAAAAAGTATAACGATTTTAGATTTAGGATTATCATTAATAAAGTAAAGTACATCACTAGTAATAAACAAAGCCTCAACAAAATTTTTTGGAAAAGAAAATAGCTGCAAGTAAAAGAACTTTGATCTAAACACACAGAAAGCTAGGGAAGGATCCATAGTTTAGTACCTACTACGAAGGCGACTTATAAATATTTTTAAAACTTTATAATTTAAAATCAAATAAATCCTATATACGAACTGGCAAAGGAGGTGCACAAGAAAATTACAATTTATGATTATTATCATGAGACAACCAGAATAAAACGTGCGAGAACACCCCTATAACGGTGAAAATTAACACACTTCTGCTAAGAAAGGCGAATTCCGCACAATAAAACATCATCCCCGACGACCCAACTGAATCCTTAAATAATCAAAAACGTTACGTCGAAAATCCCCATCAATTAATCCATTCTTGTGCAACCAGTCTCCATTACAAAAAAGGAACGCTAAATTGAAAAATATCCACTCTCGGAGACCGAAAAAACTAACCGATGAGTCACCGACCACATCCGTTTACCAACCTATCGATTTTTTTTCTTCGAAAGACCGACACACACAACCTCCTCCATCCAAGAACTCGATATAACTGTCTCCTTTTCTCTCTCTCTCTCTTTCTCTCTCTTTCTCTCTCTTTCTGTCCCCATCTCTTCACCCAAACCCCCACCCACTCGCAAGTAAAATTAGTTAACTCCCGACAAGAAAACCGAGGTAAGGAGGGAGGGCGGAAGGAGGAAGAGGAAAAAATAAATATCCGAAGAAGAAACAGGTAACTCCTGGCAACGCAGAGAGTAGCCCGCCTTGACAGGAGGCTTTCAGGCAATTCTCTTTCGAAAGTCAAATATTGGCCATAGGGTGGCGCCTGCGAGTCTGGGGGCGGGGCGCAAAGGGGTTTGTACAGGGGATAAGTAGGAGGGTCGAGAGAAAGTAGGAGAGAGAGTTAGAGAGGGTGGGAGTTTGAGGGTGGGAGGGAGAGAGTGGGCGGGAGAGGGTGGGAGGGAGAGGGTGGGAGAGATAGGGTGGGAGGGAGAGGGTGGGAGGGAGAGGGTGGGAGAGATAGGGTGGGAGGGAGAGGGTGGGAGGGATAGGGTTGGAGAGATAGGGTGGGAGGTGAGAGGGTGAGAGGAAAAGGGTAGGAGGGAGAAAGAAGGGAGGGAGGAGAGGAAAGAAGAGTGCGTGTTCGGTGAGGAGGGCGGATTGGGAGTGAAGAGGAGGAGTGGGATAGCGAGAGAAAAAGGAGAGGGAGGTGGAACGGGTTTGGGTTGAAAGAGCACAAGGGAGCAACAACACACGGCTGGCACGCACGTGTATCGATCAGGTCGTGAGGGTATGGGTGTTGAGGGAAGGAGGTGGAGTAGGAGGGATTGTGTGGCAGGAGAGTTGGCGTGGCGAAGGGTTTCCGATAGATGGGAGCAAAGGGAGAGAGAGAGAGAGAGGTTGATTTTGTTCGGCGGAAGGAGGAAGACGAGGGGCATGGCGGGGGAGGAGGGGATGGAAATAATGCGGGGGGCGTAAGGAGAGAGAGAGAGAGAGAACAGGATTTCGGGGGTACGAGGGAAGTGGGACGATAGGTAAAGAGAGAGAGTTTGTGAAAGAGAAAGAGGGAGAGGTGTGTATGCAGAGAAAGAAGAGAGTGATAAGAGGGCGGGTGGCTTAGAGAGAAGTTCGAGGAAGGCACAACTAACGAAATGATAAACGAAAATAGTATAACGCAGGGAAGTTTTAGTAGGACGCTTGTCCAGTCCCCCATCGACTGCTACTACACCGTACAAAAGCATTCCCGTCATCACATATCGACCGCGCCGCGAGAGAGAGAGAGAGAGAGAGACAAACAGACAGACAAGAGGGGGAGAACGAGACGGAATGTCGTGATTTTTATTTTTTTTTCAAATCCTCGGTACCATTCCATTGCATTCGTTCCGTCCAATTCCAACCCGGTCGAAATGGAGAGGATAATGACAAAAAAATCGCGAACGATTTCGAAGAATTTTCTGGACACCGAAAGACAAAATGGGTCACGGTATTGAGCACAAACGCACGCGTACGCGGCAGAGGCGAGGAAACAGCCTAGTTTTTTCTTATTAATGGTCCCTAATGAAGGGGCGAATTTTGGAGCAGAAGAAAGTAAGAAGGGGAGAAGTAAAGAAAGAAAGAGAGAGAATGTGGTTAAAGAAGTTGAGTTGAGCAGCGGTGAAGGTCGGAAAGATCCAGGAAATCCTGGAATGTTAAAAAAATGATAAAGACAGCGAGATAATGAACTTACGCGCGGCAAGAGGGAATAAACAAAGAAATAAGAAGTATCCTGATTATTGAGACCTAGATTTCAAAAGTAAGAGTGGGACTTAATCTCTATCTCTTTTTATCCCCTCCCCTATTCTCTCTCCTCCTCCTCCTCTCTCCAGAGAGAAAGAGAACTATTTGTTTGATCGCCTGATTGAGCGGTAAGCAGGGGGATCAATTGGCGACCGAAAAAGGTAGGAAGCTCTAGATTGAAAGGTTGAGAGGGGAAGAGTTTAAATTAGTCGGTTGAGTGGGTCGAAATAGAGGATTTTGCGAGTTTCGGAGTGTTAGGTGAGGGAGATCGGAATGTAGCGCTAGGAACGACAGGAATGCAGTATTATTGAGGCTCGGATGGGCGCAAGGATTGCGGGTAAAAGGGCAGAGTGGGCGGGAGGAATGGAGAGGGCTGACCCGAAGGAGGAGGTTAAAGGGACGGGGAGGGTTATACGGGCAATATTGTTGTTCCGTTGAGCCATAATTAATTTAACCTGAGGTGGAGGTAGAGAGGAGTTAAAGAGCGGTTGCTGGAAAGAATAAAGAAAAGGGAGGTGCCTAGAGATCGGACGTGGTTGTAGATGGCAAAATCTGGAATGGTGTGGGCATCGTAAATATTGAATAAATTCGACTTTTTTACGTTTGATAAGTACGAAAATTATGAAAATAACAGTGCAATACATGCTGCACAAACTTTCTCGTATATACATAAGCTTCGATAATTCCGTTGATTGTAACGCTTGGCGGTAGCTACACTGTTATATTTTGACACACATGGTTCATGTAATATTGCTCATTGTATAAATGTTTATTACTTGAAGTGTTTCAATAAAAATGCTTGTGAATATTTTTACTTTCTCCGTACCCGGTATAAAGTAGTTTTTCGAAAAAATCGAATTCGAGATTTCAACGGAAATACACGTTTTAAGGTCCTCCGAATACCTTTTCGTTATTTTCTCAATAATGGCTGTTTCTCTATGATAGGAATTTAGTGCGCACTCTAACTCATACACTACCTATAAAATCAGCACAAAACTTAATATAAATGATTATTTAAAAATCAAGGTCTTGTTAGATTTTCGTTGAAATATGCTAACCGTAAGTGGTTTACTCTTTTCGTGTTTCCGTTTTTACCAAATAATCCCTAATGTAAATTAATTCATTATTAATGTAAATTTATGTTATAATTACAGTTCTAGACAGTTTAATTTTATATAAAAAATTTTTGAAACATTTTTTCATAGAACATATTGTTTCCGAGATATTTCGATTATCCGTCTGAAGGTGTTTAATACAACGAATGTCGCTGTGAAAGCTTGTTTTCGTTGCAACGATAAAATTTTCGAATTGCTAATAGTGACGCCAGCGCTGTCAGCGGTTATTTTAATCGCGATCAAAATTACCTCAATACCATCTAGCGTCACATTTTGTAAACAAATTTTCTTGTAAATATTCCCGGCGATGCCAACGCTGCCAACTAAAATTTCAATCACCAATATTTTGCCCAGTAATTTCACATTAGTAGTAGGATGCGCATAAATATCTTTTATCCATAGCACAAATGACAATTTTCTTTACCTATTGTTTTTCAATTTGAGAAGCGATTCATAGTATTTTTCATTGTGAAAGTCACTCATTTAAAATGTATTGACGTGAGTAATTGATGATAATTATTCTTGAAGACATTGTTGTCGAGAGCAACTTGTAAGAACTATTGCAATCACGCCCATTACTCTGCATAGAGAAAGCCTGGACACATCAAATTTCTGAGTATGTCGATAGGAACAGATTGCCCCATTGGCACGCGACATAATTCATTTCATCAAGAGTCCCAAACTCAAAACATACGTGGAGCACATTATGGCATTGCACTAAATCCGCGGGTCGCATTCCATGTCAAGAACGTTCTTCTGTTCCCCAGACTGCGTAGAGTGCGTTAAGTGGAAATGAAAAATACACTGCGGGTATTCTGGAAGTGTTAATTAAATGTATTTCTTAAGTGATTTGAAAAGATTTTATTATATGAAGTAAGCTGGGGTTTGGACTACATCGTAGTATAAAACATCTTTAAATCTCTATGCGGGCTACATGAGTGCCGCTAGCAGTGTGTTTGATACCCCTGTACAATTAAAAGGCGAGATTTCTTCACTTTCTCTTTAACTGCGTAGCCCCCAGACATGCGCATAGACGAGAAGTTACTGAGAGATGAAATTGAAAAAATAACTTCCGGAGTCGAGGAAAATAAAAAATTTGCTCATTCATCATATTCTAGCCGAATAATTTTTTCACTATCACAATACTTTCTCTAGCTTCATACGTGAGAAAGTAATATATAATAATTTACTGCCAACCGAGGAAACCGAAAACTTGTTACGTTGCTAAAAGCATATTATTTTGTTAAAATATTTATTACACAAAATAATGGAAATGTTAAGTATTACGAATTGTGACGTATATCGTTAAAATAATAATCGTGAATAATTTACAGATATCATAAAGTATGGCTTTCCGACCTAAGGAGTTAAAACGTTTTCATAAAATCAAAGCCCACATCCACACCATCGGGGAAGATATAAAATTTCTCAAAGATTGCCGCAAATTAAATATATTCCCAAATTTCACTAACATTTTTTCCAAAAACCACAAACCCCATCGCTTCAAAAGCTATTCTCTTCGCCAAGCAAAAATGGCTAAACTTAGAAATCAAAAACTCCTATAGAAAACGATCCTCTCTAGAATTAGAAGCGTACGATTTGCACCTAAAAATAACCAAATATTTATCCGGTTTCAAAATCCCCATATGGGGGAGATAAAATCTGCCGAATTTCAATTTAGGACATGGATGTAGATTTATTGAAAATGAAGAGGAAAAAAGAAATGACGAGCTTGGCCCAACAATAACCAAAGAAGAGTTTCATAAAGCTATTAATAATCTTAATTCTATCCGTGATACAACAAAAAGTTCAAAATAAAACCAACAGACTTCGCAAAAAATACTACTCTCTTACAAAAAAACACCAGAAAAACACTTCCTATACTTCCAAACAACACCAAGACAATGTAATAAACCTTACAGATACAACCTTCACCAATGAAGAACTCTCCCTATTCGGAAAAGGACTTAAATACACACTTCCACATAAAAACCACCCATGGATGACATTGTGGCAAACATTGAATCTTCTATTAAAACCTTACCAAATAAAAGCAAAAATATCGTCAGAGCCACCGCATTATCACATATAACAGAAAACTGCCAAAAACGAACAAAGAACAACATGAACATTCCTAACACAACACAATTAAGTCTCTTAATAATAAAAATTGTTTTTATCTCGAAGCAGACAAAGGTAACACCGTAGTCATAATGAAAAATGATCAATACCACGACAAAGTAGAGCAAATGCTAAAGGAAGAGTCGTACACAAATATCCCCAAAAATCCTACCAATAAAATGATCTCAGAAACAACCAAAATTGTAAAAACGTGCATCACACTCACCGCGAAACAGCTCAGCCTCAACTCCACACCTCAAACCCCAGTGTTCCCATGATGTATTGTTTACCCCAAATCCACAAAGAAGACATCCCCCTCAGACCCATTGTTTCTTCCATCAACAGCCCTACATATAAAATTTCACGTTGGCTTAATGATTAATTTAAACAATTCCCTCTCAAGCAAGATTCAAATATCAAAAAGTCCTTATTTTATTAACGAAGTTAAAGACATAATACTACAGAGCAATGAAATTTTAGTTTCTTTTGATGTTTCATCTCTCTTTCCTAGTGTTCCCATCAAAGAAACATTACAATTCCTCCCACAATGGCCCACCTATCAAAACTTACAATCCAAAACTGTAGATGAATTAGTACGACTAACACGCTTATGAATGGACCAACATTTTTTTCAAGTTAACAACAAGTTCTACCAACAAAACCACGGTACAGCCCTTTCAACTTTCTTAGCCAACAATGCAAAAACACCAACTACTTCCCACGTTTATGGCTAAGATACGTAGATGACATTCTCGCTATTTTCGATACCTCCAATAATAACATAATAGATTTTGTACACCAACTAAACGATCAATATTCATCGATAAAATTTACACATGAAGTAAAAAAAATACATAACCATTTCTTGACCTACTCTTAAAATGAGAAAACAACAAAATTAAGTTCGGGATTTACCGCAAACCCACACACACAGACACGTACATTCCTTCTGATTCCAGTCATCGTATTTCACATAAATTAGCACCATTCCATTCAATGATACATATTTAAAAAATGCGCTAAAATCAATGGTTACGCCCCTCAGATGATAGAAAATATTTTACTCAAACACAAGCGTAGTCTATCTTTAAAAAAACGCATTACCCTCACAAACACGCCACCCAAAAAACCAAAAAACGTAAAAATCCCCTTCGTCCCTGGCATCACAAACGGCTTATCAAAAATCTTCTCAAAACAGAACCTTAAAACAGTACTTGTGAATAAAAACAAACTCTCCAACTTACTACGCAATCCAAAAGACACGATCCCGACTCTACAAAATTCCGGCATATAAAAAATCGCTTGCTCAGACTGCGAGATAGTTTACATAAGTCAAACTAAACGAAAGATAGAAACTAGGTCCAAAGAACACCTTGCACATTACAAACACAATAGGTTTAACAGGTCTAGCGTCGCAATACACATACAAGAAAACAATCATCCTATTTAAATCGAAAACATGGCTCTCTTAAAATCAATACAAACTGACTGGAAACTAGACCCTTACGAGACCATTTTCATAATGATTGCTCACTTGGATTATTTTACGGTTCAGGAGTTTTTATTTATTCCCAACTTTTGATGCCATTAGATCTTTATCATTTGATTTGTAATTTACAAATATTTGACAACTCGTAAATAAATATTAATGAGCCTAAAGTACAGCACTCCATTTTAAATAATATATTTTAGAGATACCGATGCCAAAATAATGGCATCGATAAATCAAGTGGATTACAATATTTAAAAATAACATCAGGGCATGTTTGCTGTAGTTCGAAATCGAAACGTCGAAATGATGAAAAGAATTGTTCGTCCGTTCATCCGAGTTTTGTTCTATTTGCAATAAAAAATCTTTTAATTTTTCAAAAAATTATTCCCATTGTGCATTCGCATCCACGCACTCATCTTTTATTTTGTCTCACGCATGCTTTGATGATGTCCAATTGGAATTTTAATGTAGCAACATGCAAAAATAATGTTCCGACAAGTCAACAAGCAAGCGTAATGGAGTTAATAATTCATCACATGGCAAGTGATCCAAGATAACAACGAAATTTCGTTAAAAATATCTCCAAGACCAGGCAGCTTATAAATACATCAATATTAATTATACAACTGCAAAGTCTATTATTCCCAAAGTCAATATTACTTTCGAAATAGCATGTAAAACTCATTCGTTCTATACCGTGGAGATTACTATTTGAAAAAATAAACGAAAATAATTAAAACATTTCCAATCGCAAAACACTATAAAAAATTGCTTCGTTGCAAGGTCATTAAATTACAAAACGTTCCTCCCGTTTTCGTGTAATAAAAGCTTCTAAATAAAAAGCTACCTATCAGGATTCTCGCCAGTCTTTTTAATGATTTAACGAATAATCTTCACTAAGCACGTGATCTGAAGATAGAGCTAAGCAGTCGAATAAGTCTGGATCGTCGGTCGCATGCGCGTTTAAAGCATGTTCACAGACGCCACCAGGCGTAAACGTACCTAATACGACTAGAGCAGTGGCGAGCAACCCACGGTTCGTGTGCCATATGCAGCTCGCGAAACTGTGGCGAAAAAGTGATTTGTGAAAATCAACAAAATTTTAAAATGTTTCATTGAAATTGTGGTTCTGTGACACTGAAATGTTAACCCCGAAAACCTTATTTAGACTCGATTATTTAAGAGGCCTCAGAATCCTTCTTCCTATTAAAACTTGAATGCGGCCCACCTAAGCATTGGCAACTATGAATGCGGCCCGCAGAATAATTCGCTACTACCAATGCGGCCAACCATTCCAAAAAAAAATTTCCAGCTCCGATGTAAAGCATTGGTTTTCAGACGGGATACAACGGCACCCTATGATGCAGCGAAAAACATTGTTTAATAAATAAATCAACAATTTGGAAATGCCAATAGTTCATTAAGGCAATAAGTTTTCCTCTAATTAATTGATGATAAGGTAGTACTAGCAAATGAACGAGCCCAAACGTACTCTATTTATGGCCTATTTATTCTGTTTAATGCCAATGGCGATTTAAAGTATTGTTGACATTTTAAACCCTTCTATGGCATTTTATTCAATAAACAGTAACTACGCACTTTTTATGATTCAAAGAATAACATGCAATATGTATTTTGACAAAAATGTTCTTCGAACGATTAATTTGAAGGGGGAATCCGAAAAGACGCTTTTTATTTTTGACAAAAATAGCAGTATAATAATAAGCCAAAAAAGAAACCGTTAAAATATATGCGACTTTTTACAAATTACCATTCTCCCAATATTTCTAAAATTGCATGGCTACAGTCATGCGTGGTGTTATCAAAATATAATATATAATACGTTCGACAAATATATATAATAGATATCTATCACAACGGGTCACAACTTATGAGCAAAACCATGAAAACACACCAAAGCTAGGTGGCAGAAACTGGACTTTTAAGATTCGGCAAAAAAATTATCACCAGAATGAAAACTTTAATTTTATTCCATTCGCATTTCTCTCGGGGACTAATTACTTCAGCATACGCACTTTACAGCATTGTCTCTTAAGTAAACCAGAATTTTCGAAAAACAAAACGGACGGAACGATGTTAAAATAAAAATAACGTTCATATTATTTTTTAATTTCTTTTCAATTTTCAATAATAAACCTTAAATATGCCAGTCCAAGCACGCCAACTGAAATGGCCATTAAGTAGACGCATTGCGTGTAATCAACAAAGGCGCAGCAAAGATAAAAGATGCCTTTGTTTTTAGGAAATTAGCATTAGACATAAGAGGCTCTATTCCTTTGTCTCTTTCTTGCCTTCCCTTCTTACATTTAGTAATTAGGATACATCAGATCCCATTACAGCATTGTCGGAGTCATGTAAAGCAATGACAATATAAAGTTTAGGAATGTTGGGAAAAATTTAGGAGTGAGGAGTAATGCCTCGCGCAGAAACGGGGTACCGCAAAACGGTGTTGGAGAACGGTTGGTTGAGAAAGACGTGATATCTCTGAAATGGTGGGCCACACTATTCCGCAATGCGCACAGAACACCCGGGACTAGATTGACCCTTCGTGCGGCATAATGGAGACTTTCCCGCGATAATGTCCCCTCGCATTCCTCTCCTTCGCCTCTAATTACAACGTGACCGTAGCCTGAAGGGCCGAGCATTTTTTTTCAAAATCCTTCCAATTTATTCCAAGTTTATTACTTGTCGTATCCGTAAAAGGCGCCCGTTACTGCAATTGGATTTTGTAAGAGTAAGCATCTCTATTATTTAAAGGATAAATTATCCATGCAACAGTGGTTATTCGCAAAGTTTATTCGGTTGTGAAATTTTAAAAAAATAATATAAATCACCCATCAATAGGAATAAGTAGCCCTCGCAGTATGGTTAAATATTATTCGGTAACATGCCGTTTCATATATTTTGAGGGATCCTGCCCTACGCGCTACACGCATCGCATTTATTCTCGCTAAGCCGAAAGTAAATTTTGAAACTGCTCTTATCCAGAAATTTATTGTTCGGAAAGGTTGTTTTCTCCGACGCAGCGTTTTCGAAATACAAATTTTCAAAAATATTTTAAACGGCCGCCATTTTGTTTTAAGATGGCGGATGAAAATAAAAAGTTTTTTAGTGTCTCCTAACTCATCTCGTTTACCGCATTTCTCGATGGCAAACAGTTTCTGAGATAAAGATTTGAACGGACGTACAAACACTAGAGAAATTATGAGGCAGCAACACTAACATGCGAATATTTTTTACCTAATAATTTTAACTAATATTATCTCATTATCGTGAATATGAGTTGAACAGCATCTCTGATAGCCATGTTATTAAAATATGCTGTTTAATCCGTCAAACCTTGTGCATCATACAAAAATTAATATAAAAATTTCTTCATAACGTACATCCAAGTGCCTACAGTTTCCTGAAATTCTTATACTTGCGATATTATTCTCAAATAAATGCTAGCTAAGGTTTTCATTGAAGTAAAAAAAAACATAATATGCTCCGAATAAACCACAAGAACTTAAATCTTCCAGCTTAAACAAAAACTAAATTTTATTTCAAAACTCCTTCGTATCGCAATTTCGAGTAATACGTGCAAAGATCTCCCACTCTTTCAAGAACTAATAATGAGGACCAAAAGAAGTCTGAGTTTTTAAAAAATGGCGTCCGTCTTAAAAAAATATATATCTTCAGATCGCCTCGGGTCGTCTTAATGATGAAGTTCAGTTAGCTTTCTTTCTATCGGGGGGCAACTGACCGCTTGAGAGGGTAGAAGCGAGGAAAGCGAGAGAGAGAGAGAGAGAGAGAGAGGCGTGTACAATGAAGTGCACCACTTTTCTCTTCTCTGAGTAGTCTTGACGCCCTTAACATGCCCTTGCACTATGCAAGAGTGCGCTTTCGAACTAATACGTTCGGAAAAGGTAACTAGACACGCAAGTCCAGACGAACATCGAGCTGTAAAATTTCACCACGATGCGATCTGTGCGACTAATTTCACCTCATCAACTTCTTGGAGAAAAATTATTATTTTTTTTGCGAATATGTGTACAGCCTTAATCTTCATCCACTTTTCAATGGATTATCACAACAATATTATAATGGATCAGGTGTGAGTTTGTCTGTCCGGGTTCTGATTTGTTACCGAGAAGCGACAGCTCTACCTCTGGCGACAAGGAATTTAGCTGCTTCGTAATTTTAATTTAAAAATAAAAATTTGTTGTGTTTGTTTCTAAACTAAACCTTTTTTGCATGAATTACTAAGTAAGACTGTCGTAGAATAAACACAAAACGCACTATTGGATGGAAGGAATCAAAATTACTGCTGTGGAGGATTTCCACAGACTACCTCACGACAAACTAACACTTAATGATACACAATATAAAGAATCGGATATACTTACGGAGGACACTGTCGTGCACGCTAAATCAATAATTTCCCAATAAACATTAAAATAAACAGAAAAAAGATAATTATATATTTAGCACATTAAATCAATAATTTACTTTGAATTCCTTTCCCTGCAAACAAAGACTTTAGTAATTAAAAGGAAATGGACTATCTGTGACAAAGTAATTAAAGTAAATATAACAATATTTTATTAATTATTATTACAATTAACTGTAACTGAATGTTATTTAATTTGAGTTAAATTACGTACCATTTGTTTGTATTTACTTAAATATGCGTGTGTCTCGAGGCAAAATTAAGAAATTCTTCGATTTCATTTCAACAACAAAACAGTCTAACAAATTATTTATCGAATATTTATTAATATATACTTCAATGACGAAACTACCGATCGATCCTTCGTCATGTTAATAAAGTCTATTGTTTTGTCACTAAAAAATTAAATTAAAGTCGAATGATATAGTAGGAAAAAAGTATCGATAATATATATATATATATATATATATATATATATATATATATATATATATATATATATATATATATATTATCGATACTTTTTTCCTATATATATATATATATATTCACTTAATTTTGATGGGAAATAACGCCAGTACACATATTTACGAAATAGTGTATAAGAATTATAAAATTAGACAAATTATGTAACATATGTATGTAAGATTACCTCATTCTTTCGTTGATTTCAGTATTTAATCGTTATATTGTTAACCGTATGGGTTGATGTGTGTAAATTGAATCTTTCTCTGCTTATGAAACTAGCCTTACAACGTTACATCAAACTCGAAGAAAAAGACCGACAAATTCAATTGAAGATAATAAAAAACGAACTAAAAGACTGGCAGATCAGGTCACGAGGCTAGAAAATAAACGGGAAAACGAAAGGGAAGGACAATGGAAGCAGAGATTGACAAATCAAGTCGTAAGATAAAGAGCAAGGTGTATAGATGACATAATTTAACATCGCAAAAAATGTCAATTACCTTTTCGAATACTCGGTAGTATTAGTAGTAGTGGCATTTGAATGTAATAAATTCCACACGCTTCACTTTCTGGGTGAATTGAAATTAATGTAACCCTCCCGTTCATTTTCAACAGGCAAGTCTCTAATTTGATTAATTGTGATATTTATGAAGACAAACGTGCGTTATATTATATGTGGCGAAAATGTTTACCGTCATAACCATTACTATCAAAAACAGATTCATATAATATATGAAGAATATACGAAATTCGAAATTTCCGTCCATTTTTCTTACAAATGTAACATTTTTCCAACATTAATGAATATAAAATATTCCAATGGAAATGGAAGTCGAAAAAAACAAGATACTTAAGGCTGCACCTTCAGGATTAGTGGCGCGATTTATTGACGACATTTGTAAAAGTGAGAAGTTTAGTTAAACATAGAATCTCTCTTTCCGGTCACGGAAATGGAATGCGTATTCATAAGAAATAAAACGCAAAACTGCTTTAGTCGTAGCTTTTTAATGATTGCAATTATTCATCGAATAGTTACGGGTATACGTTCATCTCTAATCACTTTCTCATTATTTTCTTCTTTTTCAGATTTGTTTGAATATTTTTCAAACAAATAATTACCACAGTCATTAGCACTTATTTACAACGTTGTCAAAATGAAAGTAAGTGAAACGTGAGGTGTTAAAACAAAACGCTAACGAATATGTTAAAATCGATCGATTATGAGCTAATTTAGCGTACTTGGCCAAACTTGGTATAAAATCTTGTGCAGTGATTTCCAAATTTCTATGTCAAAGCCCATTTTCTTTCTACGAAAAATTAATTTTGTTATTCCAATATGGATGCGAATGCTGTCTTCCACGAAAATAAACTGTATTTTTAGGCATGGGTACACTTTAAGCCCTGACGCCATCGATATTAAATATATCGCTGTTTATCCATCATTTTAATCAAAAACTGTCCCCCATTTAATAGACCTTCATGATAGACTCACATACTTCATCCATTCTCGTGCTCATCTCCTCGGTTATTCCCCGAACGGCCTACGCTGCGATAATGCCGCCCAATTCCCCGCCGGCACGCAAACAGGTGGACGGGGAAAAACTTTTGGCAAAGCAAGTGAAAGCAGACAAGAAATATATTGATATGCTGGCATTAACCAACCCATGGTAAATGCAAAGCCAGGAATCAATTCACAACAACTAAATGTTTCGTCGATAAAAGGAAAGTTACGTAAGCAATGACAATGTAGCCTTAAACTAACATCTACATCTACAAGTTACCCTGCAATTCACCAAGTTGGTGGGTGGCAGGGGGTGCAATGCACCAAATCCTACCTAAAGATTGACTAACGCAATTCGAAATTTCCTATTGTGATCTCGTATTGTCCTCGGAAAGAACGAGCCTAGATAACGCTCCGTCCTACAATCGATCTCACGTATTTTATCGTCTCGATCATTTCTACCTATATACGTTGGTGCCACCATTATTCCCACTACCTCCTCTTTTAGACTTTCCGACCTATATTTCTCCAGAAGTTTCAACCTTGAGTCCAATCTACGGTCCTCCAGTGATACCCAGTTCAAATCGCTCAATAAAGAGGTGACGCTTTCCTTATGTTCGTGCTTTTGTTTTACAAATCTGGCTGCTCTACGCTGTACTCTTTCTAGTTGAATTATGTGTCCCTTCTCGTACGGATCCCATATGCTCGCTGCGTATTCCACTTGCGGTCTTACCAGCGATAAGTAGCATATTTCACGTACTTTCTCTGTAGTGTTTCATACTATTCTTCCTATGAATGCCAGTTTCTTGTTGGCCGCGCCTATAACTCGACGAATGTGCATGTCCCACGAAAGATCTCGAAAATGGTTACTCCTAAATATTTTACATACTCAGCTTGTCGAATACTCATTTCTTCTATTTTATATTCGAAATCTAAATCTTTGTTCTTACTTTTCCAAAACGTGACTGCGGCACATTTAGTATAATTAATTTCAATTTGCCATTCTTTGCACCACGCTGAAAGGGCTCTTAAGTCTTCACTTCACTTGCTTCCAATAGGTGATGACCGCTGTTATACTCATTTGGATGACGCTCTATGAAGCAAGTGAACTACGATAAAACGGAGCAATTCTGTTGTATTAAATGCCATATTGGCATAAAATTCGCAGACAAAACAATATTTTTTATATGTCTTGCTGTAAATCTTATGTGAAGACGTTTGTCACGCATTTTTATAGCAAACCTCTGAGATTTATTTGTTTCTGCTCACATTTACCATGATAACATTGTTTCAGATATGCGTAGTTATAATTATGTAACCACTATCAATTTTTTCGAAAGCCTGTTTTGATAATATATCACAAAACATTTTTATGGGTGATCAAAAACTTGTTTTTATAATATATTATTAAATATTTTAAGGATGATCAAAAGTTTGTTTTGATACTTGATTACTAAACATTTTTATATATGACCAATGACTTACTACAATACTATATTACTAAATATTTCTATGGATAACCAAAAACATGTTTTGATATCATATTAATGAACATTTATATGGATGAGAGAAACCTTTTTTGATAAGATATTATCTTATATTTTTTTGTTTGACCAAACAACTGTCATATAATATAACGATTCTACTTAGGACTCCTAGATCTGAACACACAACATCTATAATTCCTTGCGTATAAAATAATAATTTTAATTAAGAAAATTGTTTTATTAATTTCCACGGTTTGATTATACATTTTTATCGCCGTATAGAAGCAATGGCGAATATGTCGTAATGATATTATTTTATGATTTGTCAACTAATGACATAGATATAATATTATCGTCGTTTGAAATAAAAACAATCGTTTTTACTCTTGACCGAGAAAAATCAAAGCATAATTTCAGACGGAATTTTACGATTCATGGTTAGTTCATCATAACGAGAAATTTTAGGCGAAACCAAGCTAAATTTGTCTACAATAAACGATACGTATACAAATGAAGAAAAAACTTGACTCACCGAGTTCTAAAGCTCCGCTACCTCTGAGCTTCAGCAGCTCCACCGCCAAAAAGGCGACCAGCACCGGAAACAGCCGGCGTGCATCCCAGCAGCTCGCCATCGTTTTTTTTTCTTTCCCTCTCCAAAAAAATTTAGTATCACGCTTCACTGATAGAGGGCATGACCCTCTTCGGTCTCCACCCTCTCTCACACACACACTCACACATAGACACACACAACCACACGGAATAGGGAGTCAAAAGAGAAACCACAGCTGACCCAAACGCGCCGGTCAACTGGATGCCGAATATTTTTGCAATATATATCCCCCGTAACCCAAATATTCCTCCTCTGACAAAAATAAACTAAATAGAAGACAGAGAGTCGCTCATTTCGAAAGCACACACACGATTCACATCTTCGAACTGCGAACTTTATCCATTTTTTTAAGCGACTCGCAATGATATCGCGGGATATATAACCGTCGGTGCCATTCGTCGAACGATCTGCCGCAGCACACGTCCTTTTCGGGTTCACAACGCGCGTGGAGGCGTCCGATCGAACCAGAATCTAATTGGCGAGTTAGAGTGGGCTCTAACCCTCTCCATCCCTACCCTCAACGTTCAGAGGTTCTGTCATCTCTTCCCACAAGTCGTTAACACTTATAATTTTTTTAAGGACGCACAATGCACGTATACGGTAGGAAGACTTGAACAGAGAGAGAGAGAGAAACAAAAGATTTATCTACTTGCGTTCTTAAAGCATCGCGTCAAAGAAAAAAAAGGCTTTTCAAAAACGCCAACTAGAATGAATAGCAAACAAAGCGTTATGACTCACGGTTAAATACTTTTGAAAAGAGACGACGAAGCAAAAGTGTTTGGAGCGATGCTCTCACGCTAATTATGTGATACCTATATATAAGCGTGGCAAACACGTGCACGACACGGTGATACCCTAACCGTCTATTTATCCTCTCCCGAACAGCACGCAAACTTCGCCATTAAACGCTATTGGTCAATCACGTTAGGAATCGCAACAACAATATAGTTTACACGGGATTGCGATTCACGGTCACAGATCGCCCGGCTAGTTCCGCACGAGTCGGCTAGGCGGCTTTAGCGACCCCCTCGGTGACGATGATGATGAGGAACCGTGTAGCACCACATTGTATGGAGCCCTGGAGGCTTGTCATGACGACGGATGCATTTTGGCGGCGCACGACGCCTGCTCACGCACGGCCGCGACAGCGAACCGCGCCGACACACGCCTCCGGAGGTTTCGCGACGCGAGTGGCGATGGCGTCATGATGTGCAGTCAGGGCAGAGGGATGATGCGTGTTTCCGCCGTTGTTTTCTTATCTCGCTTCAGTTGTTTCAGTGGTTCCGGCGGCGACGCGGGACAGTTCATCCGACCTGAAGAAAGAAAAAAAAGGAGGGAAACGTTTTAGTAAAAATGAACGATGGTTTTATAAACGTCAACGTTTTTGACCACCGAGATGCCCGTTAGACAGGAAGGGGAGAAAATTGTGGATGGGCTCGTTAAATGATGAGGATGACGAACTCGAACTTGTTGGCGTTGATTGATTCATGTTTAGAGGCGCGGCTAGGTGGTCGCGCCGAAAAGTCATTTAACGGTTTGCTTTCACTTTTTTTTGCAGAATTTGTTTCATATTTGGACGTCCCGGCTGGCAATGCGTGCGAGTTTTGAGTAATGGTGCCCGCGAGGGTGGGACGCGTGCCAAATGAACTCGTAAGGTTGCCGCTGGATACCAACCTTTCCCCTAAAATGTAGGGCGATCGAAAATGCACGCATCCCATCAGAGATGTAGGTTTAACTTAATGTGTTATTGAAATAACACGGTTAAAAATTACAGAAGGTGTTGGAAACGAAAGTTTTCTCGGTGATTTATGCGGAGATCGCAAGAAACTCAGGTGGAAACTTTTCAAGAGTTTCATCATTTAACACTGAATGTCGGCCGGACCGCTCCGTATCTTTAACACTGCCTGTCTCGCGGAAACGATTAATGAGACGGGATATTTTTTGCTTTAATTTTAACAGGAGATTCTGGAAATGATTACCTACGCGCATTCTGGCAGTCTACGCAAAAATGAAACGTTTAACTAATGTCAACGATAAACGTGTTACACTTGTGAAAAATATAACCTTTCGCTTCGACTGTTCTGAAACAATTGATGCCAGAAAAGGGGAGTGATCAGTGGACCAATCACGTGCTGTGGGCTATGTTGACTCGAGCACAATTACTACTGTACTCGAGTATCAGTATGCTGGGTTTACATTTTTAATACGTTGTGGTCAACTGGGAAAAACAAGTCAAATTTAGGGTTGCGTGACATTTAGCTCACCTTGTATTCGTCGTAAGTTTCTGTGATCGTTAAATGGTCCGTTAATTATTTAAACGTCTTGAAGTTTAATTTTGCTCTGAATTTTAACCGTAGTGCATACTTCCTAGCAACCCTCGCGATGCGTGTTGCGAGGTCAAGAATTCATTGAGGATCCCCTTGGCTTTACGTCGTATTCCGTCCATTGGGAACCTTCGCACACGATATTCCCGAATCGAACAGCCCATCCGCCCTCTTTTGGTTTAATTACAGTAATTCTAATGCGACACAAATCATTAAGTAAGGCGATAAGAACACCTATTTTATGATTAAAAATATAAAATAATACAGGCAGTAAAACGTACATAATAATGTCAAACTAGCTAAACGTTCACCGTCTGTTTTAACTGGGCATGCTATAAAAAGAATATAATACCAGTATTTTCGAAAGTGACTGAAGTGTACATTGCAACAATGAGCATTTCTTAATAGTCGATATTTTTATTAATTAGGTTTCACTGTATATGAACATTTTTTATCTATAATCCATTATGGAAGCCTAAATTTTGTGGAATTCCATACTTCGGAACAATTAAAACAACAAACTGTGTAAAATTCCCACTACATAACTTAAAAACAGGACCAGGTTTCAACGAAACAACGTCATCATCAGGTGATATTTCACAGATTTATATAAAGTAGGACGATTAAAATTATACATAAATATATGTATGCTTCTTTTTATTCTTTATTGACTAATTTGTAATAAATTTCTTTCTCTCTGATTTCATTGGTTACTCTTTACCGTCCCTCTGTATATAAATCTGTGAAACATGTTCGCCTGATGACGACGTCGCTACGTTGAAACCCGGTCGTGTTTTTGAGTTATGTAGTGGAATTTTTACGTAGTTTGTTGTTTTAATTGTTCCGAACGTTTGATTTGTTTACTATAGTAGGTAACATAACGAGAACTTGAAAATTGATCTGTAAAATGTTGGTAATTGGAAGATTACTGTATCACTTACCGAATTACCTAAGATGGTAAAAAGTCATTCAGTTTTTTTCCGTATAATATTAATGCAAGATTAGTGTCATCAGTTAGAAGTGACGATAAATGCATCTCTCAAAACTCAACTCATCATTTCCATTTCTTGTAGTAGTTTTATAAGAGAAAAATTAGGCATTCCTTATTTCGTTATGAACATTCCTCACAATAAATAGGTGGCGTACTTTGTAGCAGTCGTTAAGCTCGTTACACGCCAACGCATCCAATGAAGGCATAGTGAAAACAAAGTAAAACCACTCTGCGAGTGCGAATATTTGATTAGCAACGACGCTGAAATGAGGTTTTGACGCAAAACATGTTTTACGGCAATAGGATACCTTTTACACGCTCCGGCGAAGTTAGCCTCAATACGAATTCCCTTTTAAAATATCCGGCGAGCACAACCTTGAAACCAACCAAGCCCACTTTCCTTCCTTTCCGCCCTTCCTCTCCCTCTCTCTACCTCCCTCCCTCTCTCTCTCTCTCTCTCTCCTTCTCTCTCTCTCTCTCTTCCCTTAAGCGAGGTTTTTTATTATTATTAAAGTTTTGAAGAGAAATGTTTAGCGGCCAGAGTGGATATGAAATTGCAGCGAAAGTGTGCTTAAGTCATCTCTTTCACGGTCCTCTCAGACCAAGCCGCTCCTTTTTTAAAACGCTAGAAAAAAAGGAAAAAAATAAAATGGCCGTTTATACGAAGGATGAGACGAGGGAAAGGGGCAAAAAAACGGAAAAGATAAAAAAAACGATTCCAGCGGAAGGAGGAAAAAGAGGAAGGAAGGGAAGTCACGTGCTCGGATGTTGAAAAAAATATATTGTAATGCGAAAAAAATAAGGGAAGAGTCACCAGTGGCAGCCAGATGCGAAGAGGTCGCAAAAGCCGCGGAACGGAGAGAAAGTCGCTTGCAGCAGAAGCATCGCCGCGAAAAGATCGTTTGTCGGACGAAGATAAAAAAAATAGAGCGGCGCTTGATAAAGGAATGTAGGGGTGAAGATGATGCCGATTCCTCCCTCGCTGCTCCCTGTGAAGTCCCTTCGAAACGCCTTGCGTTGGCGTCAAGGGATCCAAACGACCTCGTCCTTTCAACCGAGGGGAATTGTGTTATCTTTTACGTTTTTAGCATTAATATTTTGAAATTGAAAAGAAAATTGGGGTAAAACTTTAAACGTAAAGTTTTAAAAATCATTTTCATACAACTCACACTGCATAAACATAACTAAACAACCATCGTTTCAACCCGTCAAGTGATGATCTGAGTTGCGGCAAATTTATTTTTCCATTGTGCATAAAATGTTTTGAAAACGCAATTTCACAAAGTTACTCTGTACATATATTCTACGACTTGGATATACTATAATGTGTTTAAATCAATGGTTGTCAGCCTGGTTGACGAGACATTCAGAGGGACGTGGGCATTTTTAGAGTGACTTGAATATCGATAAATTCATAGCAAATAGCATTTTGGCTTTGAAAGATAAACAATGCTTATTTGTGCTTCTAAAAATACGTGAATGTTTACATGCTATGGTGTACTGGGAGGCCAATTTATCTGTAAGGATAGCTTCAAGAAAATGGATGAAGGATGAGGTGCCAAAGACAAGAAACGAACGAGAAACATTGGGGTAATCGATAATTTTTAGCATTGCGTTTCTTTTAGTTACTCATTGAAGTGGATCCGTCTTTTAAAAATTCCCGTTTATTATGGAGCAGAGCTATTTTTATTATAACAATAGTTCTGCAAATTTTGGACATTTGCGTAGAATATTTTTTTCAAAATTCTACCTCTCTCCATAAGCAAGTACTGATAAATTAGAAGGCAACCATTATTTGGAAATAAACCTTGTTTAAAATATGGAACGTTTCAGCCGAAAGATAACTATTATATTATCGCGGCCACGTACGTTTCAACGATGGCGAGACTGACCGCTGTTCCACGTCCGACGTAGTCACAACTCAATTTACGAAAATGACAGGAGGGTAGACAATTGCTGACGAATCGAAAGAGCTTTTCGCTGTTGCTGGAAAATGTGCCAAAATCGCCGGTCCAATATTAATCCTGTTTCTGCGATCCTAGAATATTTATTTTGAGAAGCCAAACCCTGTGACATTGACTGAGCGATTTCCCATTAGTTTATTTTATGGAAATTTATAAAGAAATATATAGTTCCGTTCCTATGAGGAGTCCAAATCGGTAAGAATGAACACTTCAAATATTTCAAAATGCAAACAAAAGTTAAGAGCTGTAGTGTGATTGACCACAATTTAATTAATTTTACATGCATTAAAAGACTTGCTGCACAGAATTAGATCTTTTACCATTATAAGGATAAAATAATTTACCATACTGGTTTAACCAATCACTTATTGTATACTGAATCGATAAAAAAAGTCATATTTAGTCAAAATACCTAACTGGTTATTTATTTTTATCGCGAGCAAAAATTAATAAATACACTAGGTTCATTCAAAACCGCAGTGCTATTTTAGTGGTAGCATATATAAGATTAGAAACACATTCTCGGAAAGTACAAAATTAGCCAAAAACAGCACCGTTTCTTACATTCGCGTATTTTTTTCCCAGTGTTATATTATAACAGCATAAATAAGATTCCTCACGGCGATATTTTTCCTATAACAAAAATGCAGCGGCACTTCGCAAAAATCGTCTGTTATCTTCCTGCGAGTCATTTTTATTGCCAAGAGGGCCGCCGATGAATGGAATCTCTTTGACTCAAGAACAGAAAACTGTTACGGAAGTAGAAAAATAACTCTTCGGAGATATTAGGAAAAAGTACTTCCTCTACTCTTCGCTAGGACCGAGGTTTGAGTTGGGTCAACCGAACGCGACCGATATGAAACCGCAATATGGCAGACAACCGCAAGAATTCGAGTATTCCCTGTGACTCTATTAAGGGAAACCACGGAATGGCGAAATTTCCAGTCAGAATTACGAATTTCACAGAAAGCGCAGTAAAGCAAAGGCGGGAGAGTGGGGAAAAGTGCCCCTAGCGGCGGCCGCCCAAAACAGGGAGCACATGCTGCCCCGCTCGAGTCTCCTTTTTCTGTCCTCGACCGGCCGGTCGAATGCAACCGAATACACGATGAGATTGCTCCTCATAAATCATTCCTTGCGTTTCGTAGCCAGGGAATCGAGTCGTTATTGCAGCGGTTATTCATGCAATGTTTTTTCGTCTTCTTTTATTCGTGTTTTTTTTTTAGTATCGCCCCATAATGGGCAGCAAGATCGCCTCACGTAATTTAGCCATTCGTCTCGCATTCTAGCCGTTGCATATAGGAATAAGTCGCGCATTCGAGTCCCTTATCAGATTCACGGTCTTGCACTCATTTCTATCGAGGGGATTTTCACGTATTAACAAGTTTGGCGATTTTTTTGCGCGTTTCATGCAATATGACCAGAAAAACTATGAAACTGCACGCAAAGACGCAACCGACCACGTTTACATGTCAGAATTTAAAAAACAAGCATCCTTACAAAATATTTGCTCGATAGGTAAATAGACTTGAGCGAGGAAAAAGGGATGAAATGGGAGTTCATATAAATAAGACGTTAAAAGGATAGTTTTGAAATAACTGTCACCATGAAAATTCAGAAATATTGACAATTGTGTGTTCCCGTTTAAAACAAGCGATGCAGCATGATTCGAGGTTATTTAGACGTTTCATTCAAGTTTCCGAATTTCTCCCATGCATACGCGTCTATTCTTCAAGCGATCCTCAAATCTGTTGCAATTCATAAATATCGCGTTCCATTTTTTGTTCGGCACTTCAGGTTGAATAACTTAATCTTCAAGGAGGGAGTGTGAGGATAGAAACTTTGATATTTAGTCGTACATAAGAAATTAAATTTTGTTTTCAATTGGTTTGTTAGATCGAGTCAAATATAAGTCAAACTGAGAAAAATATCAGCATATATATCCACACACACGTAGTGTGTCAGAGAGAGAGAGGGGGTCCTGAAAATAAATAAAAAACAATTGGCTCTCCCTGTCTCCCACTAAGGGATGAAATCATCGTTTTACTTCCCTCCCAATAAAAAAACATAATACCATAAATACCTAATATTTCCACCTTTCGGATCCAAACTTACTGATTTTTCTCGCAGAAGATTGCGAGGAGGAGGAGTAGGAGGTTGGTGACCAAAATAAAAACGACCAAATTTTGGAAGTGCGCCAGAATATAAAAAAATGAAGTAACCTACGGCTGGAGTTTGCAGCAAGACTTGATAAACGACTCGAGCGCGGAGGTCAACGTAATAAACCGGACCGAAATCGGAGCGAAAGCGGCAGTGGAGCGAAAGGAAATCGCCCATCGTCCGACCATAGTTTCCGTCGTCTACCGGAGGAACACATTTCGGGACCCTCCAAAACTCTCACAGCCTCCCATAGGAGAGAAGTAGGTGGAAGAAGAAGCGAAGGAAAAAGAGAGAGGGAGAGAGGAAAGGAGATAGATAGAGAGAGAGAGAAAGAATAAGGGTCTTATTCCGAGGAAAAGTGAGGACTCGAGAGAAGTGGAGAAAAGCGGGTTCCAATTTGGAAGGTGCTTGAAAGAGGGAAGAGAGAGGGAGGGGTGGAATCTAGTCAGAAAAGGAGAGACGAGGAGGGCAAAAAGAGAGGAGAGAGAGAAATTTGAGGGAGGTAAAAGAGAGATAGCGGAGAGAAGTCGTGTTCTGGAAGTGTGGTGGTGGTGTGAGGCCGATTCGAGAGACGCAGGCTCCGGTCAAGGATTTACGGTCAGAGGAAGATGTTTAGAGGCATCGGCAGAACCCCCGTCCAACCCTGTGAAAGGAAGACTCCATCCCTCCATCCATACGTACCATCCTGGTTCTAACAATCGCCTATACGCGTTATAGATATTGCATACTTCTCCTATCCCCTCCCTTCCGGTTCGACCATTTTGCTTACCCATTTCCTCCCCTAAACGTCATAGTTGCCCATATAAGTGAATTCACTAGAGTACCTACTATGGCTGAAAAATGTTCAAGAATAAGCTGTTAAATATAAAAAAATTGAAATAGTACTTGTCTCGCCAGTTTCGGTTAGTTACCACTGATGGCGGCTACATTGTAGCCGAAACGCGCATATTGTTTTCACATCCTTATTGTGAATACCTGAGATGAGTATTTCTTCATTTTTTTGTTATTTAAGTGCTTATCATTGAATGCTAATGGATGTTCAAAAAAAAGTGTACGTTTTCCTTGCCGGAAGAACAAAGGCTATCCGAATTTTTTTTAATCTCATTATTCCGACTCTTAGTTCCCGCATAACGAAAAAGGTTGTCTTGCGTGTATTCACAAACATTCATATCGGCTGATCGCGTCGTCGAACATATACAATCCCATTATTATGTTAGCGTTGTGACTTACGAAGCCAATTACTCCTCCAGCCTTTCAACGACTGCAGTTTTTATATCCCATTTGCGATATACATTTTCCATACGATTCATGGCTTCTCATAACAAAACGCTATCACATTTCCCTCTGACCTCCATTATTCATATAAAGCGCCCAATATTCTGCATATAGCTATACCGACCACTTGGCCCACCAATTTCTCTTAACATGCCGTATGCCATTTCAACCCGCACTCCAACCCATTTATTTCTATTTCAAACTCTTAGATTTTTTTATCTAACCTTTACATATGCGAGAATAATTACCAACCTTTTCACCGAGCCAACAAACTGTCCTTCCACTTTCCATAAAATGGTTAGGAAAACCATATGCGTATTTCGGTTAGAGAGCAGCCGATGTCAACGGTGAATCGCCGATGTTAAATTCTAAAAATAATTACGTTCTTCCTTGGAATGTACAACTGGTGAATATCCACTGATGACGGCTGCTTCGTAACCGAGGTGGGCATTGGGTTTTCCCAACTTTTATATGGATAATGGAGAAGCAGTTTGATTTTAGACATGAGGTGAACTCGGTTATCTATGTAGAAAAAATCATTGTTTTTTTATTATGATCCGTATACCTATTTCCGAATCTCCCCATTATCCTTATTCCGAACGGCATTTTTACACGTCCCAAAAAATTTCAATCCCCGCCGCTAAAAAACGCGGCGGGCTATCCAAATCGATTTCCCCCTATACATCACCTCTCTTACGTATACCTTCCCCCGTCCTCGAATACTAAATTTATATGTCCCTCTCACACGCTCCCATTGCTCAATGACGCTGCCAATTTGATCGATGCCTGGCAGAGGGGCGTGACTTATCTCAGCTCATTTACTATCCCCTTGCCGAAAATTACTCCCTTAAAACCCTCCTTTCCCTCCCTACCTTCCAATTCCACTCAACTGCACTACTGCCACAGACCGGTCGCCTCCGTTCCTTTTACTCCTTTTTACTGCAGTCGTGTTTTAAATTCTTCGGGCCATAGCCTCTTATTTTCGCCCGGAGATATTGCACGCGAGTACGTGATAGGGCTTCTGGGGCCGCGAGTCAGAGGAAGGAGTGAGGAAGGAAGGTTCTTTGGCCCCTCTTTCAAGACTTGAACATTAGTCATCGTAAACGCTGCAGGGGATTCCCTCGGTCTTTCTAGAATGGCCGTTTCCCGCCGTATCTGAGAACTTTTTCTCTTTCTTTCTCTCTCTATCGCGCTCGCCCTCTTTCATCCCTCCCCCCTCTCCCTTTCCTCTCACACTCGCCCTGTTCCACCTTTAACCAGAGATTTACCGACCCGTTCCCGAACCGGGCCTCTGCAGATACGAATTATTCACAAACGTAAGGGCAGGGGAACATTCAAATTTTATTTTTTCGAGATGCTTTTCTTTTTGCAAGAGTCTTTTCAAGATTCCTCCACTTTTATCAAAGGGAATACATAATTTTGCGAAGTGGGGATGCTGTCCAATATTTAAAAACCCGATAATATTTTTTTAAACGCAAGAAGTGAAAATAATTATTTTATAAATTTATCCTCATATCTTGTTTGAAATGGAATTCCGCAAATAAAGGCTCCGTTCGTTCATTTTTCCGAAGCTATAGGAATCTGTATCCCGTAAAAATAGTAATTAGAACATGTGCCACGAAATAATGAATTTTGACACAGTATCAATGCAGTAAATCATACTGAAACCATAAAAAACAAACTTAATTCTTGTGAAAACAAACGATATTTTATAGATTAGTTTGTCTTAAACTATTTTTCAAACTCCTGGTGACTTTATGGAGTGCTTTTTCACATATTGAACAATTAAAATTTTTTAAATATTCGCAAAAAATGCCTACAAAAAAGCTCAGTCATAAATCACCTGTTATGCGAGCAGCACATAATTCCTCACCGTTAAAAACCGTTCGATGCTTGGCGAGTAAAATGTTAAATGGGCAACATTTTTTTAAATTCTGGTTCCTCTTATTTCAATTAAAAGGAAATCTGTTTCGTATGTCACCCATTTTGAATGTAATTCTACTAGTAGTATATCTTTCCCTTAATTAAGTATAGTCTGATGTTAATTATACAATCATCGATCGATATGAATTTATCTCTATTATTAATTAATTTCACTGCACCAATAAATATAAGTTAATAAGGACTTTAAGTTGGGACTTAGCCTTTAATACGTTTAATCGCATTCCTATTACTTTATAGTTCAATATTTCAAGGCTTAAAAACCACCATAAATCATCCACCAAAACAGGAACAACCCTTTTTAAAATGCAAAAATATGTGCAAGAAACGAATTTTAAAAAACTAACGGGGCAGAGGGGGAGAGAGTACATTTTTATTTATATCACATATGACGCCCCAGTATCGGCGCCATATATCATCATTTTGATACACCGGGTGACTTTCACTCCCATAACCTATGTATCGAAACACCTAATATAATAAGCAAATTAAAAGCGCCCTTATAAGTCTCGGCATTTTTTGTTAAGCCGTCGCTTTCGATGGATGATAAATTGCCTCGCATCATTTTAAATTATCTCACTTAGAGTTACCGACACTGACTAATTTCGCGGAAACCAAACACAATTTCTTCGCCTGCGCAATGAGTTACGGCTCTGCAAACAAATCTCTCCGCTTGAGCTACCGTTCCGAACTTTCCAAAGTCATTACTCTTTCTCTCTCTCTCTCTCTCTCTCTCTCTCTCTCTCTCTTCTGATTCCGCGACGCTTCAAAAATCTTCGGTTGCTCAGAAATTCTTATTTTTTTCCTCCAAGTTAATGGGATTGATTCCTGCATGCAAAACTTTCAAGTTTTCTTTAGGATCGGAGGGAGAGAGATGAAGCAAAAGTCAAGTCGCCCAAAAAGTACGGATATGATGTTCTAGTTTCTACAAGTCGCTCCTCACATAAATGTTCCCAGGAAAAGATCCAAAAGCCGTAGCATTTCTTCTAAGGTAGGAACGGTCGGATCATGTCAGATAAGGAATCCGTTGAGAGGAAAAGGAAAAAATAAGAATCAACTTTTATATTTGGAGCTTATTAGGAGCGTAGAGAACGCAAGACTATCGGTGGAGAGATAGAAATGAATCAGCACGGGCATACCAAGGGTCATTATCCATTATGGAAACGCAATGAGAAGAAAAGAGCTATCGAAGCTAAAGAGAGCAAGTGCTTTCAGAAGTTGAGCGAACGGGTAAGTGGAAAAAACCCAATTTTTCGTCTCGAATGCCAGGAAAAATAATGAATTCTGCCGAATATTAAGAGCTATAAAGTTAACTTCATTAGCAGAGAAGCTGTTAACTTTTAGTTATAACACATGGACACACATCTTCGAATCTTTAAGAATCGACGAAATCATTTCTAATAAAATTAATGGACGAGACAGAGACTTCGTGGAATTCCATAAAAAATATATAATGTGATGCTGTTAAAATTAAAAACGAAATATAAATTAAAACAACAGTTAAATTATACTTCGGCTTATTGTGAAGATATTTCTATCGATTAGCGTTTTTATACGTTGACTCGGATCTCTGCCATTTGAAGTTTGAGTCATACATGCATACATTCATTAACAAATTCTCTTAAGGGTTCCCTCAGGCAAATTCATCGTCTAATTTAATGACAAGCTCGATAATTTGTGTAACTCCATAATAGAAAAGGAAATATGCGGCAAATAAAAAGCTCGCACAAAATTATTTAAACTTTATAGCTTTTTCCAAAGAAGAATGTTAATCACGACGACAATTTTCATAAAATTTAAAAATCGTCGCAACTGGTAGTGTAAAAATTTTCCTCTAAAAAAGTACACGGTTTAGATTAATTCGTGTTTTTCTTTATTTATCGCTCGAGTCCTTCACTATATCCTTCGCCCTTAAAGCGGGATATTTATCAAGGCAAAACTAAACAAGTTTTGGCCAAATAGATTTAGCTTTCAACATCCAAGCTATATATATAACACACTAAATTGCACGAATTTCCCCGCAGGCGGCCTCACGAAATAGGAGAGAGCCAGGAAGAAAAGGTGGAAATATGATAGCAGTTGCGGAACAAGTGGATGGCAAGGAGAAAAAAACCATACATATAAGTGGGCTAAGGGGGGAGAAGGGAAGGCGGGGCGGGAAGAGAGAATAGGTTATACACTCTATAAGCGCGTGGTGGGTGGATGAAAGATTCGCATAAGTTTCGTCCAAGAAGCAGCCGGTGGGCGTTTTAATAGGTGGTGGCGAGGTGTAAAAAGAGACTGCATCAATCAACCCCGCTATTTTCTCGCCGTAACGTATCCCGCCTCCTCCCTCACCCTCCCGCTCTCTCTTTGAGAAAAATTGCCATCCGACCCTTCTCCTCCTAACCTCCCACCCACGCGACGGCGCATACACACGCACACACACAACGTCTCCGACCTCTCTCTCCCATCCCCTCTGCCTTTTACTACCGTCCGTGTCGCCTCCTCCTCCGAAGCCGAAACCTCGGCGGTGGCGATCTTGTTTGGTTGCTGCGATGGCACCACTCCTAGTGGAAAGAAAACGCCTCGCAAACAGTATCCCGGACACGCCCTTCTCCTCCCCTCCTCTCTCTCTCTCAACCCTCGAGATCACGCCCACGGCTATTCCTTTTGTGCCGTATCGAGGAACACGAAGGTGGAGGATGGAACGAGTAGGAGAAAGAGAGGATGAGACAGAGGATCACCTTTAGTTCCCGTACAATTCCCAATCCTCGTATATGCCCTACCCTTTCGGGACCCGACATCAACATAATGTTTCCACGGCAACGCATTTACTCTCCCTTGTTTATTTGTTTATTTTTTGTTTCCGTCGCATTCTCGTAGGTTTCAATTAATCTCCCTCCGTCTGTGGGACAAATTTCGCCGGCATTAACTCACGATGGGGTTAAAAGAAAAAGGAGGAAGACGCGCCAGGTTGTTCGTTAAGGAGATGGCGAAGAAGATCAAGGGTTACATAAGAGGAGGCGATTGTCGCTCGGGGCGAATTTTATTCGTTAAGTGAGCAAAGAGAACTCGCCTTGCGCCTATTTGAAGTGGACAAAATTTTTCTTCGAATGAAATGTCGGTTAAAGATGAAAGATGTGGGACGAAAATCTTACGGGAAAAGCTGGATGCTCCTAATTGTATCACTTTTTAAAAATTGATTTAGTCTTTATGATTGTATTTGAATTTGATGCACGAGAGGAAACCGAATAAATTATCTAAATCATTGGTGGGCAACATTTTCTAAGTGGGAGGCCGCATTGAAAATTTATCATTGCTTCGGCAGGGTCTTATTAGACTTTAAATCGGACGTTTACTAAAGAATCTTAGGTATCGTATCAGTGAAAACAAAGCCTAAATTAGACTTTAGGGTTAACATTTCAATATCAAGTCTTTTATTGCCGTAATTCG
Organism: Tanypteryx hageni; assembly: GCA_028673005.1. Taxonomy (NCBI): domain Eukaryota; kingdom Metazoa; phylum Arthropoda; class Insecta; order Odonata; family Petaluridae; genus Tanypteryx; species Tanypteryx hageni. The sequence continues at coordinate 159,903,948 of CM054112.1, forward strand.
AATGTATTACATGGTATGAATTTGTGTTAAATCTCTTTTTAATCATAGCTTCGAGGGCCGCATACCACGCTCTCGAGGGCCGCATGCGCCCGCGGGCCGTAGGTTGCTCGCCACTGATTTAGATGATACTCGGTGAAATATTCGGTAGTCCCTTGCGCAAAGAGATGGGTTTTAACTCTTGGAAAAGGGCGTGTTGGGGAAAATCGCATTACGCACATTTAATACACTACTGAAAAAAAACGCCTGTTCCCATAGGCTACGTGCTCTTTTACGACACATACGTAAATACGCGAATTACGGTGCGCGCCTGATTCAGGACCATATATTATCGAATTTTATATGTGTTAGCTATATATGTAAGTGTCGCATTTATATAACCAGGTGTAATCAAATCCGCACACCGGAAACCCGCGTTGAAGAAGGGTTTGCCGTAAATGAATAACGATCGAAGTCATAATAACAAAAAAGAATAAATTCATGAAACTGTTTCCTATTTCACAGCAAGTATGATTACCAAAAGCATCAGCAAAATGTTTTATTACCGATTCAAAATTTCCTAAATTACCATTCGGTTCTTATATAATATATATTGATATATAGCTGAATATGTTGCAGCGAAGGTGTAATGATTTCAAATTGCCCATCAAATAAATCATATTGTAATTTTAAATATTTAAATGAATCGATTTTCAATAGCATTGGTTATATTTCCAAACCAAATAAAATGCATAAAGACCCTGGAGCTTTAGTAAAGGGACGTATTGCCATAATTCTTGCAAAAATATGCCATATAAATTCCGAAGTGATTGTAAGGAAGATATACATCTAAAAATATTCATTGCTCGGCAATTCTTCTTGAGCGATTCACGTTGCGATAAATTTAAAAAAGCTTTCTCCCCGACAAACTTGCTGGGATACAGACGAAAATCACCCGGTTTTTAAAGCTCGTGGGACCAAAAAGAAACAACCTTCCGCGAGCTTTAAACCGACAATAAGTTTTTTAAAAAGCGTAACCACCGGGGATTCTCCTTCGTCGAAGATTACATCAAAACGAGGCAGAAGAGTAGCAAACTGCTACGCATACTATCTAACGAATCTTAAAACTTCAAAGTCGATTTAACCGACCTGTAAACCGCTTTCCTTTCAGGACAACATCGAAAAGCTACGAAGGTAAAAACAATTTACCCGAGCCGAAGAACTCGAGAAAGTCGTAAAAAGAACTGCGTGGAAAAAGAGAGAAGATTTATGCCCCTCGCTCCCTCCAACATAATGCCTCGCTTTCCTTTTCTTCCTTCCCGCAAACAGAACGCCAAAATGTGTTTCTTTTTTTTAGGGAGGAAGTAGAAGAAAAAAAATCCGAAACGAGCGACATCAAATTACAAACGGAAGACAGTGTAACAGGTCGGCATTATATATTTCGAACGAGCTATATGACCGATGAGTTCTTGAAGGAGGCCATTCGAGAAAACCAGAGTGTGACAGCTGCGCGGTCATTTTCTTACCAGATCGTTTAAACACAATGGGGATATACATTTTTTCGAACGTGGGGGTAAAAAAATGAAAAGAAAATGAGAGGGAGTAAAGGGCAGGCTACGTCAGGCTAAAGGAGAAAATATGTTTTATCATAGACTCCTTTAAGGAGTAAGAAAAAATAATGGACGCGTAGTTACGGATTTCGAGTAGGAGTGGAAATACGAGGAAAAAGAGGCTATTGAAAGAAGCGTACGTGGGAGGAGATTAAAGGACGGAGAGAAGACTGGAAAGGGAGGTGCAGGTGTGGAGGGAGAAAGGATAAAAGGAAGGGAAAAAGAGGAGAGGAAAATAGCGAAAGGGACGAGAGACAGAAAAATAGGGGGCCAACAGAAGAGGGAGAGAGAGAAAGGTGGAAAGAAGGAGAGAGAAGTCAGAGGAGACATGAAAAAAAGAGGAGGGGTGGAAAAAGATCGAGGGATGATAAGAGAAAAGGGGAGAGAGGAATGACGAGAGATGAGGAGGCAAGAGAGAGAAGAGAGAAAGGGAAGGAGAGAGGAGATAGAGGAAGAGACGGGGAGGAACAGGTAAGAGAAGCAGGCGAGAGAGGGAGAACAGAAAAAGAGGGGAAGATAGAAGAAAGAGAGAGATAGGAGAGAGGGGTAAGAAGGAGAGATCAAAGAGAGATGGAAGAGAGAGGAAAAACTGAAAGGGAGGTGGAGAAAGCGAGGGGTGAGAAGAGGAAAAGGGAGAGAGGAAGGATAAGGCAAGAGAGAGGAGGAGGAGGTAAGAGAGGGAGGAGAAGAGAGAGAAGAGGGAAGGGGAGAGAGGAAGGTAAAGAGAGAAGAGAGGGAAGGGAGAGATGCACAGGGGAGAGGGGGGTGGATAGAGGAAGGGGGAGAAAGGGAGGGTTAGATATGGAGGGAGGAGAATGAGGGATGTAGGGGAGGGAGTTTTGAGAGCATGTGGAAGAGGAGGCTTACACGGAATACTGGACCAGAACAAGAGCGTGGGAGCCCTCTTACACTATGCCAGTCAAGTGAATGAAGGAACAGTTACTCAACCAGTCAGCGGGAGGTGGCGAGACTTGAATCTTTAAGGCGCCCGGGAAAAACTACTGCCGATTCCCTTTTACCTCCCTCTCTCTCTCTCTCAATTTCATTCTTACTCCACCTCCTATTTCCACCGATCTTTAAAGCGGACGTTTGGCGAGGAGAGGGATGTGGGTGATGGCTGATTCCGACGGGAGGAATGGCTCGGCTTGAGCCGAGCAAATCGAACCTGGAAGACGTGGGCGATTCGAAATGTTCGATTGGAAAACGTTATTAAAAGGCCGTCTCATTTGTCTACGATAAGTGATGAGTCTCGATGTCTTTGACGGGATGACGGTCGGATGCCGGGACTACATCAAAAAAAGCTCGGCAATTAATTTCGCCGATTACGTAGGGAAGAAAGTCCCAACGGTTGATAAAACATGCAGGTAACGGATTGGTGTAATTTTTAAGGTGTATAAACTCTCTATGAAGGGAATTTTAATTCTGTCCCATGTTAAAATGCTCATAAGTTGAAAATATTCCTGATAAAAAGAGACTTTTATTTATGGTTATAATATTCTGAAAAAATCTCCGGTTTTAAATATTTTATAAAAGACGATCAATATTTAATGTTTTCGGGACTTTCTTTACTTTTCATAAAGCAGCATGCTGAAATATTTTTGCTTTTAATTTGATGAGAAAAATGAATGCAGAATGAATTATATTATAAAAGAAATTATTTAGAAGATATTACTGTATAAAAATAAATTTAATCCAAACAAAACGTAATTTACAAACTATGTCTAGCTAATAGCCATAAAAAGCTTAGGAAAACCAGATGCCTATTTCGACAATTCATTTTTTTATAATCTACTATCGGTGAATTATCGCCGATGACGGCTATTTTCTAATCAAAATGCGTACATGACTTTCTAAACATTTATATAATTTAACTTTGCCAATTTAATTAAAGCCATAAGGTGAGATCGTCGATTCTCTCGAATATTTTAATATTAAAATGTTAAAATGCAATTTGGCTGAGGGAATATGGTATAAATTCTTCGGCTATTCCGTTCCCATATATGGGCCGAAGAAACTTTCCCATACCTTTCCTTGAATTTCATCACATCTTAGCAGAAATTAAACGTGTAACGAGACCAGACCGATAACGGACTTTGCTGTTCATTTTATTTTGTTTTTGCGCGCAGCCAACAGGGTGCGCGTCAGTTCTCTCCTCTCTTGTGGAAGCTTACGTAGTGTAGTGTGCGCCCCAGGCGATTAAAGGTGTTTGTGTTATTACGTGTAACTTTCATTTGTGCCCTTTCCTCTCCGAGAAACCCTAGCCCGTCACAAACGGTAATTCCCCTGAGAAGAGACGATTATTATGCTAACTTCGAATTTATAAAAAGGAGGCACCACAAATTTTGAGGGACCGATTTCTTTTGACGGCAAATAAAAATTCGAGTTCATCTTATGTGTCCGAGATCCATGAGCATAATTTTCTACCGGTCTCCAAGCCCCTATTCTCTTTATACACCCATGTTACGATCCTTAAGCATCTTAGTACTGAACATTCGATAAAAAAATACAATATACCCGTTACGACTTCGCCGAATGATCCGCCTCGCGTCCGGCCTCGTGTCACGTGTACAAAAAAAAACGTCGCGCCTAATCTCCAAGATGGACGGAATTAAATCGCTTCGCCGAGGAATGCGACGGGAGCCGTCTCAACGGAACACTGATATGTCGGGGAGGGAGAGAGAGAGAGAGAAGCCATTCCAACTCCCGCGACGCGAAGATATACGCGCGTAAAAACTGAATCGGAAGGTGAGAGACCGCCCCAGGCGACGGAAACGCTCGGACATGGAAGACGCATTCGGCGAGATGTTTTCGACGGGCGGTCTCGTACGAAATACTGAGAATAGCAAAGAGAGAGAGAGAGAGAGAGAGAAAGGAAAAAATAAAATGAAACCGTGGAGACATTTTCGAAATATCTAAGGGTGGTCATGCTGCGGGCAGGAATTCCCATAGGCGTAAATCACTCCTCCAGAAAGAGAGATGGGAGAATGGGGAGAGGAAGAGGGGGAAAAGTCGGAGAAAGAGAAAGAGCTATCTTTTTATTTTGAGAAGGGGGACCGAAGAGAGACGAAGGGAAGGAGAGGTTCTTCTCGGTTTGGGAGAGGGTGGGAAGAAGAGGGATATGGTGAGAGAGAGAGCCGACAAACTCACACGAGACCGCTCCGTTCCTGCGCAACCAACACACACACATACATAGCGAGCCATAACAGCCGAGGCGACATCTGCGCGGCAGAAATATTCATCAAGAGTCGGCGACACTAATGAGGGAACGCGCCCGTATACACGCCTACCCGACGTAGCATGTTGGAAACTAGAGACATGGAAAGGGGAGGGGAGGTCTGTGGAAGGGGTGGGTGGATGTGTGCGAGGGTAAAAAGGGGGTTGCATAGTTCGAGAGCGCCGTATAGGGAGAAGAGGGGACGGGGCGGGTAAAAGTGGGGAGAGGGAATGAAGGAGCATGGGGTGAGTGGGCGCGGGATGGGACACTTTGGGATGGGTCGAGGGGTTCGGGGAGGGAAAGAGCATAACGGAACGGGGTTGAGAGGATGATGAGTGATACAAGGGGGTTACCCAAAGAGAGATTTAAACGTTTTGACGCATGTGTGTCGCTTAACATGAATATATATGGAGTGAATTTCGTGGCAGTACAGTACCTCAGGTGAAACGGGCGCATCTCCCCAATAGCCCTAGAAAAGATTCAATGCACGGTCCGCGAATATGCATAGAAAGTAGGTTGAGTCAATGGTTGATTACAATTGTCATATATGCATTAACAAACACAAAGATATATATATATATATATATATATATATATATATATATATATATATATAGGAACTATAATTAAATCCAGGACTCACTCCATTCTAAAACTGAAAAGACAAAGGATTCGGTTTTTGTAATGAATCCAAATTTCAGTTTTCTATCCCCATTGCATCGCAGACATTTAGTTTTACATAATATGACGCAATGCCTGATTTGTTCGATTTATCAACCGGGAATTTTTGTAATAAAATTCTATATTGACCGATAAAACAAAATCATAACATTGGACAATATTGCAACCAATTACCGGCCTTTACATAGATGTTTTCTTATACTTTACTTCAAAAATGTTATATGGATAAAAACTTCTCGTTTCAACATGGTAACCTACTGATTCCCGAGTTATAATAAATAAAAAGTCAGGAAGGCGGAAAAAATAGTTAAGCATGCCTGACATATTCGAAAGACTAATTTACATTTTCAATCGCAGTAACGCCATCGACCCGGGAAATTTTCATTCCTGTGAAAATAAGGCGCTTTCGAATAGGTATATATGTCACGGTAAATGTGCGTAGTCCGGTAAATGTGTACATTTCCCCGTTAATGTGCACATTTACCACCAGGTTCGGTAAATGTAAGAATAACATACTTTTACCGATTGGATTAGGGAAATGTACACATATACCTAGAGACACTGGAAAATGTGGATAAACGTCGCAACACAGGCCACAACATGGCGGCGTCGCGAACATCTGTTGCAGTTTAGAAGTACGGTAAATGTGCATTGTCCGGTAAATGTGTAAATTTCCTGGTAAATGTGCACTATTAACTAAACTAACTATACTAAATTTGAACATGAAGGAAAATTTTACTCTGCCCCACAGGGTTGGGTAGGTTAATCGAAGTGTTTTTGGTTCCTCCTCACGTTCACTGTGTTCCTCCCTCGGCTTGGGAAGCGTTCCTCTTGAGTCGAACCCTCGATGATTTTTGTTATAAATTAACGTAATTATTAAAGTGTAGCATTTCTCAATCTTACTTATTTCCACATTTACCAAAGCACATCGGTAAAAGTGCACATTTACCGGGAAATGTACGGATAATACGTATTTAAGGAAACTTAAACTTACATTTACCGAGCTTGGTGGTAAATGTTCACATTTACCGGTAAATGTACACATTTCCCGATTACGTACCTTTACCGTAACACCTACATAAATCCATGTTTTAGTGTTTAATGCAGGTAAATATTAAAATACGAATTCATTTTGATCAAATGCTAGAATAACAAACCAATTTTCTCATGGTTTCTGTAAATTTACAAAGTATCGTTATATTAAAATATCATCCCGCTAAATGCGAGCTTTGGCTACCAACGACGAAAAAGCATAACGAGTCTTGAATCCACGCCAAAAACTTCTCTTTTTCCTGCTTAAAAACATGTTTCCGTGTATCGTCAATCCGAGAAAAAAAATCTCCATCGCCTGTCTACATAAAAAGGACGCTGGCGTAAATCAAACGTGCCAGCCAAAAACTGGAAAAGGAGTTTTCGCACATGTGAAGTAATAGTGTTTCGTCAGAGAGAGAATTGCCTTTCTCTCTATCTTCCGCTCTCTCTCTTCTCGCGCCGCGGGCCACGCACTCCTCTTGAAATCGCCTCCATTGGATTCTCTGGCGATGTCGGAAATTAATCATCATTTACGGCGTTTCCATCAAATTCCAGTCGTCGATATTTCTTTTCCGTTCAGCGGACAAAGTCGCCGTGCAAAAATATGAGCGGCAGGCGAGCTCCCACGCTTCCAAATTGCATATATATATATATATATATATATATATATATATATATATATATATATATATATGTATGTATGTATATATGTATATGTATAGAGAGACAATCGGCCCTACCCTGTCTTGCGGAATAACTAGGATATGGGGATGGATGGAGTGAATTAATAATTGGAGCAACGGTACACCTGTCGACCTCGAAATTCCATCTGCCCCCGTTTCCAACGGCGGATGAATCCGCGTTAAAATATTTATGACTTAAAAGTGTCGCGCGCGCCGCCGCCTTCGATTTAAAATTAATTAAATCGCGAGCGCCGCAGCACGCGAGTCGATCGGCGACGGTAAAAAATGCGACGCGCTAACCGAAACAAATGAGTGGCTAATGAACTTAGGGATGATTTGAAATGTCATAGCGGTTGGATGTGTTTTCAGTAAATATTGGATTTGCGAGTAAGATTTTATTATTAATGTGCTCTGAATATGCAGCTGCGGCTTCGAATGAAAATATAGGCGAAAAATTGATTTCGGTGTCAAAAGTATGGCGCGAGGCATCCACGGACGCTGAAGTGAAAATGTTATGCAAAAGCCCGGGTTGCTAATCGATAAAAATATTTCTATGGCAGGCGGCAGATTAATTTTAAAGATCTGGAAAATCGACAATCTAAAAGTTTAAAGTTCAGTCTACTCAAAAATTTGAAATGTATGTATACATCTGCGGTTAAACAGAGTGGAACAAACAAAGTATTGTTTTTCATTCCAGGATCGTAAGATCGAATGGCTCTCGGCTGAGAGAATTCTTCTAATTGCAAAAGGTAAACAAGTAGAGCGCGATTATTGCCCATGCGCGGCAATTTGTGGGCTTTCCGATAAATATATACAGTTTTATAACATGACTCTCGTCTATGGCCAAATATTTTAATTTATCCGATGTTAGAAGTGAATTTTGAGGAAAATCCACAGAAATCTAGGAACATAATTTAGGTACGTCAATATTCTATTATTTATCTCCACTGACAAACTTCAATTGTGTTATCAAACTTTCTAAGCAGACCCAATAACTGTTCAACGTTTCACAACAACTCACAAATTCAAGAAAATATTTATTGATTCGAAAAAAAAATCGTATAACGAATATAATACGCAACGTGTTTAATCTTTCTCATCCGCTCGTTACTGATAATCGTATTATACGACGCTGAAAGTCATAGGCTCACGAGACAATTTATTGGATTAATAGCAGCGTGTATCATTCTGAAGGGCAGCCTTCTTATCGATAGAAATTACCATCCCTGTTGCCTGGAATACACAAATAACGTTCCACTTAATTTACCTACGTTCGCAAAATTGAACATTGCCACGAAATCGGAAAATTAGTAAAATTTCGAGAATTAAAGAAATAAAAAATTTCACCGCGAATATTTATAACGCAGAAACGAACGACAATCGCTAAATAACATTAATTTCAAAAGAGAATTAATAGTTGGAAAGCGCACGTTTTTCTCGGCTCTTATTTGAGGCGGGAGGACGAAATAAAATATGTCATTGGATGAACAAAAATAAATAGATGAAGACGATCTTTTGGAGGGTTCTTGAAAGGTTTTTGTGAGTTATGGCTCTGAGATAAGCCTGCTGGAAATACGTGCAGTAGCCTTTTAGTACAAGGAGGGAGAGAGAGCCGGAGAGAGTAAGGGTATATCGAGTTGGCGATTCCATGGGAGCGGGGAAGAGAGAGTAGGGAAAGAAAGGTGGAAGAGAGAAAGAGAGAGAGATAGAGCATTGTTCGTAAAGGTCGCGAGGAAATAAAGGTCATTCCGAGATCCTTAGCGTCTCACGGGACATTTCCCCACCTGCCGATTGAAAACCCTGTCGTCGGGAAGTCTGGATGAGGAAAGGATGAAGAGTGCACGGGAGGGTGTACGGAGGAGGCCAATTTGCTCTTCAGCAAAAGGGAAACACTTCGATTCGACCTAATTACGCGTTTCCTGCATCGAAAGTTTTTTTTTATATTATCATTACCCTCGCGTTGACTTTGTTTCATTCCGTTCAATAAAAAAAGTCTTTCGATTGGGGGCCGAAGTACGGAGTCGCGGAAATTATTAATGCGTCCACGTACGATTGTTTTTTGAATGCCTATGTCTGACGGACCGCTGACGTCGTCGATTCTTTCTCTCTCGCCGTACGTTCGTGAGCGGGCAACAAAGGAGGAGGGGGTCGTGACGTGAGTTAGGCAAGAATCACGGCCGAACTCGGAATGAGACAATTAGGAACTTGAGACGGTCGTCTGACGTGACTTTTCTCAGTCTCGCGAGAAGAGAGGTGAAATAAAATATGAGAAGTCGTCTAGGTAGGAGGAAAGCTGTCGCGGCTTTTTTTTAGAAATTCATTACCGCTTCGCTGTTTGTTGCAAAAAATCTGCAATTTAAATTTTATCATCGTCGTGCTTTGAACGCCGAGGTCAGAATACTTCAACTTGGACCAGAGGTGGGAAAGGTTTCTATAATGCGAGTCCTTCGGCGGGCCGCCTCGGGCTGCAGTTCGCCCTACTCTTGACTTAGAAGATGCGCCATAGAAAGTATTAAAAACAGTAATATAACAGATAATATCATTAATAAAAATCTACAAGCCATTCGGTTAATCTATTGAAAGAAAATTGATAACATATACTTTTGTGATTTCAGTTGTAAAAATTATATTTTTAATTTTTTCTATTTATGGTACGGAAAGTAGAGTACATTTTGTCGCTAGGTGGGAGAAAATTGAGAGCAGAGACCAAACTATTCTTTCTATATCAAACCGCCAAACCAACAAACAAACGACTAAAACAACAACAAAGTCTCCCAGTCACGACCGCAGCATTACCGTCATGTAACCGAAGGAGAAGCGAAAACAAAAATAAAATACACCGTAACGCATTTCCTAGGCGTCTTTTTTTATTTGTTACCTCTTGTCATATGGGAGCAATTAGTCACGGCAAGAAGACCTCATCGTCGTGCATCGGAGAATATTAAGGGTAAGGCCGTGGGCAATCTCTCTTTTTCTCCCTCTTCCAGGGAGAGCAGTACATAAAAAATACACAAAAGCGAGGGAAAAGTGTGTGCGAACGGTCGAAAGAGTGGAAAAGACTTGTGGGAAAAGTCGACAATCAGCGTTTTAATTAAAACTACTTTTACGCCGAGAAAAGGAAACGTTAAAACAATCACAGTTGCCTGCCACTGCAGTCTAACGACTAGATTGAGATATCTCTACCAACTGAGGTAATGAAAACGTACTACGGCAGGAACGAAATGTATCGTATAAAAATGTTTTCTTAGCTTGCACAAGTTACGCCGATGGAATTGCAAACAGTGCAATTTTGATTTAAAATATCTAAGAAACGATGGATTTTTCGAGATATCTTAATATAATAAAAGCCCATGTTGGTTGGTTCGTCACACTATAAGGCCAACTAAGACAGAGGCCCCCGCGGACCTATTTACTATAGGTGTTTGCACTGGGTGTGGTCAATTTTTTAGCCGAGCAAATCATCAAAAAGGAAAGGATGTTTTCAGACTACTTCTATCATTATCTACAAATTATTTTCTCAATGCAAAAAAAATGAATTGCGCCCAATTCGACCAAACAAACTCCATGCACGATCTCCGAATACTCAAAAGTCAAAAGGTAATGAGATTGTAATGCGCAAATGCACAGTTTGCCGCACTGGCGTGACCGTGGCTCTGCCGAGATCTAAGCGGTTTTCTCTCACTCAAAGGAGGCAAAATCGGAAATTGCTGGCGAGATCTCGAGACGAAGAAAAAGTGGACATATTTTTATTTGAAACCCACAAACACATATGCCCATAATCACATACGCATACATACTACAGAAACGAGAAGCAATGAAAAAGTTGTCAAAAGAAAAATTTGAAACGAGCAATAAGGAAGAAGCCCTCCTGCTTTAGGAGCAGACGAGAAAGGCGGAGCGAATACATATAGGGAAGCAAAGGCGGAGATGATAGGGAGAAGGGGGAGCGGGGGGAGAGGAAAAACCTTGCATTGGACATGGGAGAGACGACGTGGGAATCGAAAGTAGAATGAGAACGGGACACACACGGGCGTGCCAAAGGATGCAGGATGTAAGCCACATGAGAAGTACACGGCTGATGATTGTGCATCACGCTCTTGTGTCAGGGACACGGAGAATAGAAGGAATAGCGTATAAAAGAGGGAGAAAGAGGAAATAGAATATAAAGAGAATAGTGGTATTAAAAAAGGGGGAGAATGGAAGATGAAAATAAAGCACGGAGAGGATGGAGGAGGACCAGAAAGAGAGAGAAATAAAATTTTACGGCAATACAGGAATAAAGTAGAATAGAGGGAGAATGCAGGAAATAAGTGAATGAGAAATGAAAGAAATCTGGCATCCTCTTGAAATTCAGATTACGGATTTTTAATTTTTTTATAAATTCGGATGGATTTATTAATACATTATTAAAACAACAGTGCAAGACGCCTTCGCAGACGGGTGGTTTGCGTGTCTGGCTCCCAATACTAGTTGTCGAGGGACCGAATCTTGCCGAGGGCATAGTTGTATGTGATCGTATTTATCGTCCTATAATCGTAGTAAAAAATCTGCGACGGCTGTTGATGAGCTAGTTAAAATAAATGATACAAAAATATATCAAATTGTCAATGAACTCCTACAGAAACCATCCTGGCTCAAATGATAATAAAATAAAATAGGAAATCTAATTTATATCGAACTAATCTAAAATGATAGAAAGGTTATCATGAAAAACGCCATGCCAATAAACCAGTATAAAATGAACAAAAAAAATAGGGATGGAGATATTAGAGAATTGTTAAAATGAACGCAGGGTAAAGATTCGGAAGGAAACAAGAGTAACGAACAAAAAGAAACGACTGAACTTAGTTTTTTTATTGCTTCAGCCGTTTCATTCTGTAGAGAACGAGATGGAAGAAAACAGGATAACGAAGAATATTAGTCACAAAACGGAAGGAACGACCGTAAAATGAAATAAAAGAAAAAATGGCTGGAAACTGAGATTAAATGGGAGCGAAATTAAAGAGGAACGGATTATCGGGGATCGGAGACATATCATAATGAAGTTAATAGACATTCGAAACGCGAGTGTAGAAGAGATCGCGTTAAGTAAAAAACAGTAAAAGGCATATAGTAGATAAACGAGTTCGGAGAAACCCTATGCACACACGGGGCGAACCATGTTAAAAACGGAAAAGGAGGAAATTGGATGAAAATTAGAGCCTTTGATGAAGAAAAGAAATAATGAGGATAGGAAACTGGATGATGGAAACGGCGAAACCGTGGAAGACAGAGAGAGAGAGGTCGGAAGGAGGAAGAGGAGGATACTAACGGGAAAGATGGGAAAGAAATTCACGAGAGCGGAAGGAGAAAGAAAAAATTATGGAAGAAGAGAGAGAAAAATTGGAAGGAAAAATGTAGAGGAAGAGTGGTTGACAAAAGGACGAGGAATATGTACGTGTTAGATGTGCTGCGGAGAGGCGTGAAACGGATGAAAATTGGGGCGAGTAACAGGAAATGATGAGCAAAGGGAAGAATGAGTTGTGTTGAGAGCGTATAATGAGGAGAAAATGGAAGAGCAGAGGAAGAGAACGATGAGGGGAAGAAGCGAACGTAAAATCAAAAGAAAGTCGAAAAGAGGGAGAGAAAGATAATTGGTGGAGAGAGAGATATAGAGAATAGAGCGGAAAATGCGAAGAAAGGAAACGTTATTAAAACTATGAAAAAGAGGCGTCGCAGTTTTCAAAGGAAACATGTAGGAGGGGTGAAAATCCTTTTTCCATCAGAACAAAAACTGAAATCAAGTGACTGAATTTCACGTAGAAGGGGAAAAGGAACGGAGAAAAACGTGAAACGGAATAGGACGCCCAGACAGATTCTTGGGGAATAACGACTCCTTTATAAAAGAGACATACCTATGCTTAACTCATACGGAAATAAGGAAAAAGCGGGACACCGTATAGAGGAAGACATGCACGCGTGGGTGTGCGAAATACTCACGCTGCAGCGAAGAATCGAAGAGAGAAAGGAACGGAGAAAGATCAAGCGACGTAAAGGAGCAATAAGCATGTGGAATGAGGAAACAAATGTGAGTTATGAAATGGAACAGACCCTGAATAACGGTACAGGATCGAGAAGGAGCAATCGATTAAGAAAAGCGGCAATTTGAGAGGATTAGTCGACATTTTGTGAAACGATTGAGAAATGAAGGGTAAAGAAGCAGCAGGAATGTAGGACTATTTTAAGAAGGTAATATGTTCAGGAAAGGAACAGTAACAATACTTAGTTGGTTATTAATGACGGTAAAAGTGTTTCTTTTAGGTGACGCTTTTTATCGGCATTCAAATGTGACTCCCGCAGCCTACTATTGTATCCTTAAAGTTTACGAAAAGTAATGCTTGCAAGTCTGAAAGCAATGCGGGATATTTTCAATGCGACATACATTTAAAAGAAAACAAAAATTCCTTTAAATTATATATGTTTTGCAATTTTTCTATGAAATGCTGTGCCATGAAAAAATAATTTGACTTACCATAGGTTGGCGATCCCAGGGACCAGGGTCGTCCCTAGGGTACGGCGAATCGGGCCCCGCGTTAAGCAGTAAGATGAAGATTGCTGCTAAGTGTTGTCGACACTCATTTTTTACATTTTAAAAATTAAAAAACTAAAAAATTAAAGCAAAACCTAAACGGTACAAATCATTAATTAATTGATTAGTGCGGTTTAAGAGTTGATTAAAATTTATTTTTTAATTGTAAATTAAAATTTTTCACTGTAGTCTCCTTTCTCTCAGATGGCACTCATGGTGTTCTGCTGAAGAGGCATTAGAAACTAGCTAGGTACTTCTTTGTCATCGTAGATCAGCCTCTCACGTCAAAGATAACGCGTTTCGAACGAATGGAAGAATACGCAAATAATTTCTGCTTCATACATGATTTTCAAAACTTGGAAAATTAACAGAAGACGAAATGAAAAAACAGTGTATAAGTTTGGACAGCATATTGAGTGATAAAGATTCACACGACATCGACAGTACAAACCTTTCCTTAGAACTGCGTGTGCTTCAACAGTTGATCCCCCAAGGAACGAAAAGTGCATATGAAACCCTTAAGTTTCTCAAGTCATTAAATGGTTCCTTTCCAAATAGAGAGATAGGATTTTGTTAACAACTCCGTTTACAGTGGCATCAGCGGTGCGAAGTTTTTCGAAACTTAAAATAATAAAAACTATCTTAGGACAGCAATGTCCCAAGAGAGATTGAGTGGATTGGCTATGCTGTCTATCGAGAGAGATTTGGATTACAATGACCTGATGGCAGAGTTTGCTGCAAGAAAGTCGAGGAAGCTGAATTTCTGAAAGTAGACAGAGTGTGTGTTTTAGGGTTTAGCAAGGGAAAAACAGAGGTAAGCAGCGGGAAATGTGTTGGGAAGTGATGTTCATTAATGATGTCGTTAGGATGGGCCTTCACGTGGTAGAGGACTTCCAATTGTTCGAGTAGGTTGAGTCTCTAGCTTTTATTTTCAAAACAATATGGTTGGACAAAAATTGGCAGAATGTTTGTGAACGATGAGATGTTTTGCAAAATGGGATTTTTGGGAGTTGTAAATATGGCAATATTGGTGTTCTTTACAACGGGTCTTAAAATTCCTTCCCGTTTGTTTGTCCAATGTAAAATTTGTCGCAATCAATGAAACTCATTTCATAAATGCCGCTTTCATTGAGATTTTCAACGCTGTCTTTGCCATTAGAAAGAAAATGGCCTAAACTGGAGGTTCCATAAAAAGCGGGTCTTAATTTGTTTTTAGGGAGAAGATTCGCGATTTTAAGGGATAGAGATAGATAGACCCTGTGGTTTGGCTTCGGTCTCCGGAGAAGGGGAAAAATTTTTACTGAGGGCCAATTTCTTTTGTTTTCGTAAAAGGATTGTGTCTATTAAGGAAGGGGAATAGCCGTTTGCAGGCGCGATATGTTTGATAGTTTGATAGTTCTTTTTGGAAGGAGAAAGAGAGGTATATGTGTAAGGCGGTGTATCATCGAGTGGTGTCTGGAGGAAACATGCAGTGTGTGGTTGGTGTATGTGAGTTGGGGGAAGATGGAGAATTTCTAGGTTAGGGTTGAGGCGTCGGATGGTAAGGTCTAAGAAGTTCAGCCGGGGACTATAGGTACAGTACGCTGTTCGATCACACAAACAGAATGCGAAGTTCTACGCGAGAAGGTTTACGGAAAATATGAAAAACTATTGAAGTTCGAAAGAGAAATCAACGGCTGAAATATATAATTTTATCACTGTTAACAAATGGAAGGGATTTATGGCTAACCAACCTCTTGGATTATTATAGAGTTAACAAATGGATTTCAGTTGTATTATTTTATTGCGCAGGCGTCAAATCGACGAAAACTTTTCTAGGCAATGGATTGGGTTGGGTCGGATTTAAAATGCGAACTTGCTAACTTTACGTTCCCATTATCTTCTTTGTTCACGCACGACAAAAAAACTCGTTTGCGAACTTAGTAGATTTTTCTTACGACCGAAACTCCTCTAATGAGCCATTTTGACATCGACATTTTGGCACGTCGTTTCCTGCTAAAGACGATGACCCACAAAAATGATCATTTCCCGAACGAACTCTGCCAGCGTCGCAATAAATGTCAGACGACTTACTCGCCTTAAAAGTCCCAATAATAAACTGTTAACGCAAACGAACGCCGTATTTGGAGAGGAGAACCGCCGAAGATTGTTCGGAACCTAAAACTCCGACCATTGTCGCTCGTAAATATCTCATAATCCGTTTTCCATTACCGGACCTTTCTCTCCGACCCGCGCTTTCCACCGGACATGGGCATCGCTCGTCAAACCTGAAACCTTAAACCGAAACAAGTAACGGTGTTCGCCTCCTTTTTAATGTTCGATTATTTAACAGCCCGCCTTTTTCTAATGTCGGTTCGGAATTGGGTGGAGGACAGGGAAGGTACAAGGGGCGTGGAGCCTCGCTCTGGCCTTTTCTGCACCAGGCGCGCGCGCCGGGGCGTGCCGCGAGGGAAGAAGCGACGGCTGCGGCCAAGGAGAGAGAGAGCCGAGAAAGCCCCCAGCCGCGCTTTCCCTCCCGCCACGATCTTTGACAGCGTGCGGCGGCGTAACATAAACACGCGTCCCCCGGAGAGCGGGATGTCATCGGAATAGCCGGAGATCGTCCATCCCCTCCCCTCCCCCTCCCACAAACCCCTCAATCTCCGCCTCCGTCTTCCGCCCCACCCCTTTTCGTATGCCATCGCTCAATCCTTACCGCCCCCCCTCTACGCCCACCGCCACCCCCCTCCCCCCGCCGTTCCAAACCCGGCAACCGAACAAATGGTACCATCGACACATTCCATTCCGAGAAAACGTCGCCCTCTCTCTCTCTCTATCTCTCTCTAGCTCGGAAAAAATATTATTAAAAGGTTGCCACCATTTTATCCTCTATCGTCCCTAGAACGTTTTATTTTTTATTGCTCGAGTCCACGCCGGAATTCATCTGTTTCGAAAAACTCTTTGCGTCACGCTCGTTTTGAAAAACATCTCTTCTTCGGCATGGAAATCGGTTTAGACGCGATTAACCGTTGTGGCAAAGGTACCAAATAACGGGGGTAATTGGATAATGACGATGGGATCAAATCTACAGATTACTAATTCATCCAGTGGATAATGGAAGGAGATTAACACGGCGAGTTTTCGTGCGATTCGTTTATCCGTATGCACCACCTGATAAGATTCCAACAGGAGTGCCACGGCAATAAATTCGGCAATCGGATTTGCAATAGATATTCAAGTATTCCAATGATCGTAAAATTAACTTTTACCGGTCATTTTCCAAGTATCTGCTATGATTACGTATTCGCCACCTGCTTAACATATAAAACCAATACCTAATATACTTTTTTATGGGTGCAAAAACGCTCGTTAATTCAGTTTTGGCGGTTACATTGCTAGAACGTTTCTTTTTCGGGTCGTAATGTAAACGATCGTAACAGAGAAGCGAAGCATTCGATGAAACTACCTAATTAAATTTAATTTCATAGAAATGTTTTCCTACGGAAATTTCGTCAAAACGACTCATTTCAAAATGTGGTTTTCGCTGCCATCATCAATATGCATCAGATCTAATGGCGAAGTTTGCTTCAACTCCTTTTTAGACAATGGAACTGGTATGAATCATTTGTGGAAGAATTCCACGAATGAAATGCCAGCCCTTCACAGTGACTCATCCAACTGTACTAAAGGACGCAATAATTACAGTTTCGATTCATTTATCTAGGGCATAAGAACAAAAGACGTTATATCCGACTGCATGCTGTCGAAAATGATTTTTATTTATGACAAAACTCGAATATTGTAAATCTCAGGCAATGAAAACTCCGGGATATCACTTTGTTTCATGTTTTCGGAAATGCTCAGATACTTAGCATTTAAAGTTAAGCAAAGATGGGTAGTAATAAAATGGCGCATTTCAACTTAATTTTGCAATCAACGCAGGAATCATTTAATTCCATCTATAAATCGTAGGTATGTACTTCGGCATTCCACAGTCAAAAGAATTTTCGCGTGCATACGGCTAAAAATATTCTATTGATTAAACACGAGGACAACGGATAATAACTTTTAAAGAGAGTGCCACCCAGATAAAGATAGATATGCTTGTTCCAGCAGAAAATAACATTTCATTTTCTTTTCTTTTTTTTTAAGTTCGCAAAATTTGCTCTGCACTCAGACATCAAACGCGAGGATACATAGCCACGAAATCCAGGAGCTATTTACATCGGCATCCTACAACCCCTAGGCAGCCAGAATATTGCTTCGTGATGATCGCCGGATGCGACGTGGCGGGGCGGTTTGGAGCGTCGGCTAATGAGAGTAGGCTAGCGCCGGCGCTTAGTTCCCCTCCTCATCTCCCCCGGGGAGGAGGGGGAGGGCGTTAGCGAATGTGTGCATGAATGTCCACATCTGTCATTGAAGCAGGACTGGACGTCAGCCAGCAAAAAAATCTTCCATTTCGGTGTGAATGTAAACCAGGAGCCTAGTGGAACGAGAGGAACACGGTAACGGAACGGATATTTGCCCTCGGAATTGAAGTGGGGCCATCCAGGTCATGAGCAGCCGACAGATAGAGGTGACTCTCAATCGCAGACGCGGAGTATTTTTTTCATCTATTGGTCGATTAACGTTTGCCGCCTTTGAAATGCTTCATGTGTCGGGAAAGCGAAATTTATCGCACTATAAAACTCATTCCAGCAATGAGATGCTTTTAAAGAGGTGACAGCCGAGGATCTATCAGGATATCTGACAGGATATGGCATCGTGAAGTGTCAAGAACATCGTGAATCCGTTGTTGTACCAAACGGATGAGAGCCGAGGCCAAGCTCCAAGTGCTAAGAGCCCTGACGGGGATTGCATGTCACTTTCGGTGGTTGTTTAGATTGCTAAGTGAGAAACTTTCTTTTAACCTGACAGAAGGAGATGATAAAACAGGCACTCCTCGGAGAATGACTCATCTCTCCGGCAAGTTGTAACGTAAGATTTGCCATATAGGTGGAGATAGTTGCAATTCCAATAACACGAGGTTTCAGCAAAATACACGGACTTCGTTTTATCAGATAGTCAAATATATATTTTATAGCCACTGTTCCCTCCCCCCCCCCCCCATGCAACAGATGAAAGACAGCAAATTTATGGCGCTCGTGTTGCTCATGGGATGACTTTATTTGGCGTTCCGCCCATATGATGGCTAATTGAATTTTCGTCAATTGTTTTGTGTTGGAGATAAATATGGTATGAAGTGATAACTACTCACTAAGCATTGAAAATTTCAAGTAAACAGGGGGTATTAATTTTAAATCCAAATCGAATATACTACTATAAGTTGAGCGCAGAAAATCCTTGAGAATAATCCTCCAATTACATATTTGAGTCAACGCGTTTGCTAGTTTCTATGATAAAAGTATTGATTTAATAAAAATATGATAAGACAAACAGGCTTTAGAAACTACTTAAACCTAAATGTAAATGGTACTTCTAAAGATACCGAACTTGCAATAATTGAGGCCTTAAATAAATCTTCTTCCTTGAAATGAGATACCTATGTGTACCTAACTATTTAAGTCTCTGATAACGCATCGTTGACAAGATCAAACGAAACCGCACAGCTCAAAGAACTCGTTCCTTACGCTAAAAACTTAATTTTTTTCCATTTATGGAGTACTCCATGTTACTTGTATAATAATCGGACGGTATTCGCTCCATCAGTAAATGCTCCATTTAGTTCACGGTCAGGCATACAGTATAACTCAGGAATTTCCCTGGTGTTATCATACCAATTAACCACTCAATAAAAGATAAAGAAATTCGATCGTTTTCCATAAAAAGTTTCCGATTGGTCGAGTTGGCTGACTGACAAATGTGAGCGCAGATGTAGAGCGGGTCAAGTTGACATTTTATTTGGTTCGACGACCTCCTACTTCCACTTACGACAAATATCTGGAATTCCTGCCGTTGAGAACTTATAGGGCAGGTTCTTGAGATGAGACTAAACATTGCGAATGCAGACTTAGGAGGGCATGACTATAAGAGAGGGAGAGCGCCCGCAATCCAATCCGAACCAAACCGTTCCATATAACATCCGCAGCTGTTTATTTTGGACCAGGAAGCGGCTGCGTCTCGACTCGGACGAGGTCTATAATAAAGTATGTGCTAATGACACGACATTTCCCCCCCCTCATCTAGTCTCCTCCGAAGTGTCCCCGGTCCCAAAACGCAGGAGTTAGCGGGAGGCGACGGGGGAAAAAGGAGGAAGGTCCGGGATGGGTAGTGATACCACCTCCCACCGTGAGCGGGATCAGTGGAATATCAATCGGATGAACGAGGAACGAAAACAAGAAAGAAACTAAAACAGAGGACAGACGGAGAAACAATTCACGCATGAAGACAGGATGCCCTTTTCATCGCCCCTGCATCAACATACCATCGGTATTTCCGATCTTCAGAAATGAATACGAAAAAACTCCCGCGACCTCTCCTTCCTATGGGATTTGAAACACTGCATAGCCGGCGATGGAACGCGGGGGAGAGAGACAGTGGGAAGGGGCGTTGGTTGGTGCCACATGTCGAGAAAGCATGCGACCGCTAGTCGCATGGAAAAAAAATAACGAAACCTCTATGGCTATATTTTTTGCGCAGTTTTCAGTTTTTGTGTATTTATTTTTTACTCCGTTTGTAGGTCTTTGCCGTTTTGTGGGCCGTTTAGATGGCTATATGCGCGTGAGCTCCAGCTGTGTCATCGATCTTCGAAACCGCTATCCCCTCCGGGGCGAAAATCAATCGATGTACAAGGAGAATCACTCGGCGCTCAAATTAAGCGCGTGTGCGCAATTAAAAGTCCGAGTTGTTACTGCATTAATAATTTATTGAGCTGTTAGCATGATTCGAAAAGTTTCCACTTCATTTGCACTTTCAATACGCTGTTATATACGGGCCACGGGGTTTCCCGGTTTTTTAACCGTGGCAATAAAAACAATCACGCTTTGCAACTATCATCGCCATTGGTAATCTATCCACAGTAAGGTCCGTGATGGTATGCTAAAACCGGCTTCTCCACATTCACCTCCATTCCGCAAATATTTTCATTTCTTTATCATGAACGTGTGCGCGCGCGTTTATTTATATACATTAAAATTCTCATTTAACTCAATCAAGCGTCAATTAAATTTTGGGAATAAAATAGGGACCTGGTTTTAATCGAATGATTTTATAACTCTCGCACGAAAGAACTCGACGATACAGATTCCAAATCCTCCTTTAACCTCATTCAAAAGCTCCGATCGACTGCTGCGAGGAAGAAAAAAACTAAAATCGTCGAATCCCATTGAATAAATTGACCCAATTATTTTCGAACGACCAACTTGCTTAGTAAACGGTAAAACTTCCACTTCCCTTTTGAAATAATTTTATTGTTCCAGATAACTACATCATATTGCGTCATGATTGGGCCTCTGAATAGGTTAGTCGTGGTATTAACGTTAGACTATTACAGGAGGCCAAATAAAGGTAGTACGACTTAAAAAAAAATTCAGTCAATCTTTTTCTTTTTTCGTTCCGCCCTCGGTAGGAAATAGTGCCATCTGCCGTGGCTAATTGAAACGAAGAAGCGAAGCTGTGCCAACGGGAGGAATTCGTAAAAAGCCCCTCTTGCAGTTGATTAATTAGATAGTCTAATAGAGAGATGGAATACATGGATAAGGGGCAGAAAGGTCTGAATGGCGGGAACGGGGTGGTCATCCATATGGACATTGGAAACAGGCGATTAGTTCATTCATGTGTCGCCATATGACATTTTATTGCCCTATAATTCTACGAAGCTTTTAGCGATATTTCATATTGGATGAATGTTGTAAACTTTTGCGATTAAAAAAAGAAGATTTTCGCCCGGTAATGAAACACATGTCCCTCTTCGAAAAGAGAGGGCGTAATTATTATCTATTGACATTAGATAGAGAAACTTTGAATGGTCCGAAAAATAGCTCTTTCACGAACGACTTCAAAAGGGATTAGTTTTACTGATTGACAGGCATAATAAACCTTTTCAATTAATTTGACGTATGCGCGGCGAGCGGCTGCTTTACATCACGACAAAAAGAAATAAATGAGAGGTATTCTTCCCACTTGAATCAAATCTACAGATTCTATTCATTCGTTGATGCAATTGTAATTGCACTGATATATTGTGAAAATATGATTACGTTATTGGTTATTCGAGAAATACCATTATCCATGCCAGCACAACTCGGATAAATTAAAATTGATTCGAAATAAATTTTCTAGTTGCTACTTATATCAACAAATAAAACGTGCTCGTGTGTACTCGATTATCCGGATGCAGATTAACCGGAAATTCCGAATTAAGTTGCAAATTTCTCTGATATTATCTCTATTTCTACTATCTCTATTCATCTACTCCTTTTTTATGCATAATTTTGGGCACGTTATAAACTTAATTCACTAATTTAATGTTAGCTCATTAACAGTATTTTACTGAAATATTAACCCATTAGTGCCCACCGGAAACTATAGTTGTCATGCTATATTTCGTCATACAAAACGATAACAAAGTAACTGCTCGCGCTCAGTCTACAGGAAATTCATGATTAGACCTTACTTTGTATGATGGCTCAGCTTGAATTCAGTTACATACAACTGGTCGTGCATGGTGATTGGAAGAAGCCAACTCTGCATGGACTTGGACGCAGTACTTGTTGCACCCTTTTACAAAATGTAAGTTGTATGCCATTATTTATAATTTACCTAGAAGTTAGTGATGTAGTATAAAAACTAAAACATGCGTTAGTACGTGAGACTAAAAATTATGCTATATGTTAATTTCCTTGATTTTTATTCGTTTTGCAATATCTCTGGCAACTATAGTTGCCAACGGGCACTTAGAGAGTCAGTTTTTGGGGAAAAATGCCATTATTCTATATTTTAGCAGTATTTTCTCCTTTCTGAATCTGTCCAAAATTGATACGATTTTAGTAACAGAATTTTTAATTCATCCTGACTCAATTTTGAGGTCAGTTGTTCAAAAGCTATAATTTTTTTTAGAAAAATTCTCAGTTTTATCGATTGTAGTTATTGCACGCAGTTATTTCTCGTCATCATGCCGTGACTATAACACTTATTATACCTAAAGCGTGTCGATATCTTATTTCATGCATTATTTTTAACATTTACCTATATATATATATATATATATATATATATATATATATATATATATATATATATATATGAATTACTAAATTGTGTATACAGAAACTTAATGGAAACAATTGTGACGTTATCAAAAAATTATTTACATCTTGGAATTTGGACTCATTTTTTTCGTCAACATTGAGCGTTCGTGCAGTTCTTTTGTCCAACGCTCTTGACCAAATAATCACATTACATTTTCGACAGATTCACTTTAATCATTGTTTATCCTTGCCCTTTATTTGCTTCATGGCCTCATTCCTAACACCTTGTTCATAGGTCAGTCGAAAACCGAATTGACAGAGGCCTTCGCCTACATGAGATTCTGGAGGCTTTGGTGGAGGATGATATATCTCCTGACAATGTTGCACTTTGTCCACCAATTGAAGAGAAAGGGGCAGTCAGTGACCAAGACTCCGATTTGTCCGATGATGAAGCAGAAGGAGACTTCAACCATCTTCCCGCCCGTATTTTGCAACCCCAGGTTCTTGCACAGTATTCGGAGGAGGCAGAGGAAAAGTTGGCTCCAAGTGGTGGACCTAGTATGCATTCGAAACACAGCGTGCACAGTTCATCCTCAACATGTGTCCCCAAACAACAAACGAAAAGGAAGCGGTCACCCCCCCCTCCCCCCCTTAAGTTTCGGGAAGCAAATTCGAAAAACGTTTGTTATAAAATAGAAAATCCACCTCATCAGATTCACCGAAACTCGGAAGACTCTTTGCGTGAAAATATAAAATCTCCATACGATGCTTTCAAAGCATTCTTCACGCATGAACTAGTGAACCATGTATTTTCAGAAATGCTACGCAGGGCAACAGCTTGCTCATAGCTTAGATGCTACAGCCGACGGACTCCATGCATTGGTAGGGGTCATGCTATTGTCTGCTTACCATCGCCAATCACAGAAGCGTATGTATTGGAAGGTCTACCCTGATTGCCATGTTCCACTAGTGGCTGACGCCATCAGGCGTAATCGTTTTGAAAAATTTCTTCGTTATCTTCATCATGCGGATAATAATGCAATTGATGGTACTGATCGAATGCATAAGGTTCGACCAATATTTGATTTTCTCAATAAAGCCTTCAAACAGGTTGAACCTGGCACGGCTCTCAGTATTGAGAGTATTATTCCATATTATGGGGGCATGGCAATAAGCAGTTCATCAGAGGAAAGCCTATACCATTTGGTTTTAAATTGTGGGTTGCTGCAGATCCATCCTGTTATATTTTCCATGCTGAGCCATACTGCGGAGCTTCAACGCGTCTTCCTGACACGGGTCTTGGACAAGGAGGCGATGTCGTTCTCGGATTGGCGGAACACATAGGTCTGCCCAAAGAAATCAGGATGTATTTTGACAACTTGTTCACCTCTGTTGAGCATATGATGGAATTATCTAGAAGAGGCCTAGTACACTTAGAGAGAATAGAGTGAAGTCAAACATGAATCTCCCGGAGAAGGACTGGAAAAAACCAACTGAGGAAATATGCGTTGTACTTCCTACTATGACTTACTGGCAGTTCGTTGGAATGATAATGCAGTGGTCACAGTCCTTTCGAACTGGGATGCTGTTGAGCCACTGAAAAAGTCCTCCAGATTCTCACGGATCGAGAAAAAAACTGTAGTTGTGAAGGTTCCCGGAACGATAGCAAAGTACAATGTCAATATGGGTGGAGTGGATTTATGTGATCAATTTATAGCAACATACAGATGTGGAATCAAGACTAAGAAGTGTTGGTGGCCATTTTTCGCCTGGGCAATGGACATCTCCCGCGTCCAAAGTTGGCTTCTTTTCAGACGATTTGTTTATGAAATACCTGAATTAGAGTTCAGGCGCCATTGCGCCATTTTTTTACTTAAGTCATTTGCCATA
The DNA here is from genome assembly GCA_028673005.1 of Tanypteryx hageni. Classification (NCBI taxonomy): domain Eukaryota; kingdom Metazoa; phylum Arthropoda; class Insecta; order Odonata; family Petaluridae; genus Tanypteryx; species Tanypteryx hageni. The sequence continues at coordinate 159,928,769 of CM054112.1, forward strand.
GCTCCGTTAACATCCGGAGTACGTTCCTCTTTTTCTAGCTTCCCTATAACAAACAATATTCGAAAAAATCATAAGGATCACATCAATGAAAAGGGAAGTTCTAAGTACCGGCGTTGTCGCATGTGCAAGAAACGTACATGCTACCTCTGCCACAAGTGTGATGCTCCCCTTCTTCCTGAAACATGTTTCCGGGCATTTCACCTGTAGAGACTTTTACTTATCGATAACCATATATTTGCTTTTGGATTTTATTATATATTTTTATAACGGAATGTAAATCATGTTCCCTTTATCACAGGTGCTAATTGAGAGTAATGCCTAAGTAATATTTACACACAATTGTCTCCAAATATAGTATACTCTGATTTAAATATAACAAATAAAAATTATCCACAATAACATAGTGCATCTTTATTCGATTTATTAAAAACATTAAACTAGAAGAATACTTGTTTTACGTTTTTTTCCTATGCTACTGATTCCCCACAAGATATTGGTGTCAAAACTTCAAAATTTAACAAAACAAATACGATACATTTTAATTTAATCAACTGTTTTCAATCTGATGTATTGAAATAATTTACTGCAAATATAACTAACCGAAAGATATTGACATATTTTGTGTACATTTTTAAAATGTTGACTCTCCTAGTGCCCATTGGCAACTAAAGTTGCCACCTTAAAAAACCGGCTTAAAATTAAAATACAACGAGTGAAATAAATGTTGCTTAGAACAGTTATAGTCACTCAAACTGAGAAAATCCTCAAAATATTCAAACGGGAATTGTGGGCATTAATGGGTTAATAAGGAAAGAAGACAACGGCGAAAATATTTTTTGTAATTCTTATGAGCAATGCTGGGTTAACCGGAGCGCAGTTGCGCCAGGCCCCCGTGAAAGCAGGGGTCCCGCGGAGGTCCCAGACAGTGTGGGGAGTGGAGGAAGGAACCTGCAAAAGGCCCCCAAGCCCATTGCTTTGTTAATGTGGCCCATATAGTATTCTACTGCTAAATCCATAAAGAGCTAAAACATTTTATTCTTGCAAATTAAGTGTGTTACGTGAATCTCAATATTTACTTGCATAATAACTTTATCTCCATAGACATCGTCTTCCTTCAATTGAATACGATATGCAACTATTTTGTAAACATACATTTTTAATGTATTTAACAGATATTCAATAGAATTTTCTCTCTAAATTTTAATTTTCAGATCACGCACGTTTTCCTTTTACCTGCGCTTGCAGCAGTCCCAGGTAGCACGGATAATCGAAGTTTTACCGCATTCGTACGTGATACAACCATTTTCCTTGATTAACGATTTTTATAACAATATCAGGAATAGAACCAAGGTGAAATGGCACGCATGCACTCCTAGCTCAATGTCACGCGCATCGATAAAGATTTGGATTCCACTCCTCCTTTTACCAAACTTGCGCGACATGCATATTCGCAGCCTCATCATGAAGCGGAACCTCCGTTTGACATCGCGTCTCAGCACGCCCTCCCGCGTTAAAAAGGGAAATGAGCCGAGCAATAAAACAGCGCGAGCGAGAAAAAAATGCAAGAACGAACACAGGAACGGGAGTATAAGTAGAAACATTTTTCGCCGCGCGGAAAACTGATACGGGGAAGAGGAGGAGGGGGAAGGAAGAGAGAGAGAAGAGGAGAAGGGAGGTAACACGCGCCATAGGTACCGTCGGGGGCATACGTAGTCCTTGACACAGTATGACACACACGATAGTGGAGAGAGATAGAGAGAGAGAAAGGAAGCAGCGTTTTTCACCTCTTCATATTTTCGCGGCGGCAGTTACTATGGGCAACTTTGAGGGAGGGGGGGGGGAAGAGGATGAGAAGGAGAGGAGACGGGAGTGAAACGCAGAGGAGGGAAGAGGAGAAGAGCGGCATAAATGGTACCGACGTGAAGTGGAGAAAAAAGAGTAGGTGAAAGAGTGAGATACTGTCGGAGAGAGAGGGAGAGAGAGAGTTATGGAAATGGAGGGATAAACAAGAGAGTGCGGGTTAAACACGGGAGTGGGTTGTGGCAAGAGAGGCTCAGAAGTGAGAGGGGGAAATAGGGGAAAGGAGACGGGAGAGAAATGGAACGAAATTAAAGAAGACGGGGAGAAAAAGAATGGCAGAGAGGAAGTGAAGGGAGGAGGAAGGAAAGATAGGATGGAGAGGGAGAAAATGTGAAATAGAGAGGGGTGGAGGGTATAAATAGGAGAGGAGAAAGTGAAAGGAGGGAAAAAGGAGAGAGTGCGAGGGGGGTGAGATAGGTAGGAAATGATGGTTGACAGGAGACGGGGGGAGATGAGGTAGTTGAGACTGGGAAGGAGAGAACAAAGTGGAAAAAAGGGAGGGGGACAGTCACAGAAAAGGGGAGGGGAGAGAGAGAGATAGAGGGCGATAGAAAGGCAGGGAAGAGAAAGGAGGAATGAATGAGAGGGGAAAGAGGTAGAGTAAGAGAAGGGTTGAAAGAGAAGGGGTAGCGAGACGGAGAGGGGAGGGGAGAGTTTGAGTGGAGAGGATAAAGTGAAAAAGAGGGTGAGGAGAGAGGGAGAGAGAGAGAGAAGGGAGAGAGAGAGAAGGGAGGGAGAGAGGGAAGGGAGAGAGATAGAGGGAGAGAGAGGAGTGAGAGAGAGTAGGGAGAGAGAGTAGGGAGAGAAAGAGTGGGGAGAGAGAGAAGGGAGAGAGAGTAGGGAGAGAGAGAGAGAGAGTAGGGAGATAGAGAGGAGGGAGAGAGGTGGGAGAGAGAGAGGAGGGAGAGAGAGGAGGGAGAGAGAGGAGGGAGAGAGAGAAGGGAGAGAGAGAGGGAAGGGAGAGAGCTAGAGGGAGAGAGAGTAGGGAGAGAGAGTAGGGAGAGAGAGGAGTGAGAGAGAGTAGGGAGAGAGAGTAGGGAGAGAAAGAGTAGGGAGAGAGAGAAGGTAGAGAGAGAGAGTAGGGAGATAGAGAGGAGGGAGAGAGAGAGAGAGGTGGGAGAGAGAGAGAGGAGGGAGGGAGAGAGAGGGGGGTGAGAGAGGGGAGAGAGAGAGGAGGGAGAAAGAGGGAGAAAGAGGAGGGAGAGAGGAGGGAGATAGAGGAGGGAGAGAGAGGAGGGAGAGAGAGAGGAGGGAGAGAGAGAGGAGGAAGAGAGAGAGAGGAGGGAGAGAGAGGGGAGAGAGAGAGAGGAGGGAGAAAGAAGAGGGAGAAAGAGGAGGGAGAGAGAGGAGGGAGGGAGAGAGAGGAGGGAGAGGGAGAGGAGGGAGGGAGAGGAGAGAGAGGAGGGAGAAAGAGGAGGGAGAAAGAGGAGGGAGAGAGGAGGGAGAGAGAGAGGAGGGAGAGGAGAGAGAGAGGAGGGAGAGAGAGAGGAGGGAGAGAGAGAGAGAGAGGAGGGAGAGAGAGAGGAGGGAGAGAGATAGAGGAGCGAGAGAGAGAGAGGAGGGAGAGAGAGAGAGGAGGGAGAGAGAGAGAGAGGAGGGAGAGAGAGAGGAGGGAGAGAGAGAGAGGAGGGAGGGAGATAGAGGAGCGAGAGAGAGAGGAGGGAGAGAGAGAGGAGGAGAGAGAGAGAGGAGGGAGAGAGAGAAGGGAGAGAGAGAAGGGAGAGATAGAGGAGGGAGAGAGGAGGGAGACAGATGGGAAAGAGAGAGGAGGGAGAGTGAGGTGGGAGAGATAGGAGGGAGAGATAGGAGGGAGAGGGGAAATGAGAGGACGGTGAGAAAAGGGAGAGCAGGGAAGTGAGAGGGGCGATGCGATAGGGGAATAGAGGTGAGAGGGGAGATGAAAAACGGGGGACAGAGAGGTATGAGATGGAGATAAATGTAAAGGAGGACAGGAGGGAAAAGGAACGGGTTGAGAGCGTTAGTGAGAGAGAGGGAATACACCCAGTGGCGTAGTGTCACATGAAATATTCACATATCATTGAAGTAAGTGTGTTCTCCTCCTCCTCTCTGTCTGTCTCTCTCTGTCCGTCTCTCTCTGTCTGTCTCTCTTTCTCTCGCACCCCAAACTTTGCTCATCTGCTTAGGAACGGTAGAGGGAAGAGAGCTACGAGTTTCCGTTGATCTGGATGGCGAAGTGTTACGGAACAATGTTTACACGGAGAAAAATAGGCCGGGACGCTATATTTGTAATTGGAAGAAATCGGGCGATTTCTCCAACTCTTTGAATTCGTTTCACGTGTCTAGAGATCAAACAGTAGAAAGAATGATAGAAATGCATGTTTTAATACACCTTGTGTGGGATTTTTCAAAAGGGAGACGCCTTTGAACGCATGTCTCTTTTCAGTTATTGGGATTTGAAGGCGAAATTAATTTCCATCATTCCAATCGACTTGAGTTTCCCTTTAAAGTTTCTCAAATGAAAACTCATGAAATCTTGATGGTATTTCAACTTGAAATTGAAACTGGCAAGCAACTCGAAAGATGAATAGTTAATAAGAGCCCAGCGGTTCTAAATATGCTAGAAATTGCAGATGGGCTTCTTTTCCTATCTTCAAAGAGGAGTCGACACATTAGTTTGAGATAAAAGCACCCCTATTACAATGCGTATCCTCACAACATGGAAAATGGGGAATTTCAGCATTTAAAACAGCGTTAAATCTATCCCGTAGGACTTACGGAAACGACCGGCGGCAGTGGAAAAGTGATACTGAGCGTCATCTGTCCCACATTCATCATGACGATATTCTCCTCCATGTGTTTTGTAACTTATTTTTCGCAATAATCGCTATATATTCTAATTTTTACTTTAATCAGAAGGTCCCGATAATGCACCAATTCTATCTTCGATTACTTCATCGTGTAATACCACAAAAAGGTCGAAGAAGGTGCAAGATGAAGACCATTAATCACACAAACTTGAAAGATTTAAGGCTGCTTAAATTCCTTGGGCCAAATTGAATACGCTTCTCGACCTTATTTATAAGCGTCTTTGAGACCTTTCTGTAAAAAATAATTCTGACGTTGAAAGAAAATCTCCAATGAAGTATACGTCAAAACGATTTTTAAAATAACCTTCTGTTGGGTTATTATCCCGTCAAAATCGCGCCAATCCATTTATTCGTTATTTTTTGGCGATAATCAATTAATGGCGAACGCTTAATATGATGAGAGTAACTCTGTGAATCGTTCAATATTTGTCATCAAAAAAGCGCTAAAAAAATCTCGGTATTTAACGATCGAGCGAGTCCATTAAGTGCCGCTCGGGTCGTTCTAAATAATTCTCTATTCATGTGACAAAAGCAATCCACCCGGCGTCAATAAATTACTCGGGACTACAATTGAGGTGCTGCGAAGGATAAAAAGAGAGAGAGAGAGAGAGAAAGAGAGAGGTGCTGGGAAATGTTCGTTTTGCGAATTTAAAAAGGGCCATGAGCACTAGTCCCAACGGAGTGAAGAGCAAGGGAAAGGGGATGTCAGGGTGAAGGGGCTCAGTAAACTCCTACTCGAAGGGATAATTACTTCTCGAGGGAAATGAAGGATAAGAGAAAAGGGAAATATTCCAGATGGAAAATAATACAACAAGAACGGATGAGAAACGAGAATCGGAACGGACAGAAAAGTAGGAGAGAGCGACATCATTCACAATTAATGGAATAATGGCGAATAAGCCCTCGCATAATTAAGAAAAAGAACAAAACAGAAGATTCAAGTAGAGAAGGCTACGGAAAAAACCTCTTCCGATATAGCTAAGTACATTAATGATAAGTTCGTTTAATGGCATCATATTTATCTACAAATGTACTGTACGAAAGGGAAAAAAACGAGAAATGTTTTATTTTTTCGAGTCGACGATCTAGAAAAGTGGTCCTCAGAGAAGAATTCATTGTGACTGCATCTGCGACCACTTGCCATATTGTGGTGGCCGCATTGTAAAATTTAAGGTAAACGTGATACTTGGTATTCTACGTAAGACACTTAAGAAGTTTAACGAGATAAAAAAACATTAGAAAATATTAATTATAAAAATGTGACATCGCGGTATTCACCCCAGTCCGCATATTAATTATTGCTATGTTTAAATTATAATTTTGCTGGTGACCACATTAAAATTTTCTGGTGGCCGCACTTGAGAATCACAGATCAAGGAGATACAAAATTAACTAAATATAGGTATAATAGAGGTGATAAGTAGGACACCTATCTAATTCCATGAAAAGACCATGTATCTGTGTGTTTACAAATTACGTAAATATGTACTTTCTAAAAAATAAAACTTGAAGTTATTATGATGAAAATGAGTATATTTCGAATTTATTTGGTGAAATTTTACTAACGATTATTCATTGCTGTTTAATTTTTCCGTAAAATATTTATAGTTTAAAAGTTAACGTAATGTCCTGAAGCGTAAGAATACAAATGACCACAATATAAAAAATAAGGATTCATATCCAGTCTGGATTTGGTTGAATTTGAAATAAAATTCACCCAAAGCTATTTCTGAATTCTTTTAACAACCCGTCTGTGAAAAGAAATAAAATGCAACGAAGTCTGCAAATTCAACGCTATTACTTAGGTCTTTTTAATTTGGAGCCCTAACTAGTTATAACTTAAACAAGAAGAATTTATATAATCACGTTCTGCCAAATTCATGGCACAATCATATTTAACCGAGATCCGTGGCAAGTTTTGAGTCCGACTTTAAATCCTGGCATCAACTGTGTCGGAAATGTAATCATTTTTATGCAGCAAACCATTTTCACATGTTGTTCATCTAAAACGTCTTATAACACCGTGAAGATGAAAAAAACAGCAGAAGAGATCAATAGCCCTGCTTTTACCGCGCGTTATAGACTAAGCGACATGCTACTATTTTCTTTAAAAAATCGGAAAGGCAGTGCATTTCGAGTAAGATGAAAAGAATGGACGAGGATGGCGAGAGAGCACCAAAAAAAGGAATGAAAAAAGGAAGAGGAACATTGGGAAATTTCGAGGTCGGAGACATAAGGCTTCTCATTGTTCAGAAGAATCTTAATGGAGATTCGTCTATGGATGCTTCTCCTCTGGCGCAACGCCTCATGAAAAAATCAAATATACTGGAGAGGGAGATCGAGAAAGAGAGGAGAGATGAGAGAGACGGTAGGAGGAGAGAGAGAGAGAGAATAAGTAAAAGGGGAGAAAGAAGAGGGGAGAGTGAAATGGTAGGAAAAGATACGGAGGAAGAGAAAGTGAGGGACAGTAAAGGAGAGAGAAAATGTGAGGGCGACTATAGCGATACAGCCGGGTTGAAGAGTGAAGAGGAGGGAGTAGGAGGGGAACTAGAGACCTTGGCCGCAGGAGCTGTGGGCTCGGGAATGAGATACAGTCATTACATTCGGGTTTGACCTTCTGAGACGCACTCGAATGTGCTGCTGCCCTACCCCGACCCATATTCATTTTTTGCCAAGGAAGAAGTGTTTCAGACTGGGAGAACTGATAAGCAACTTCCACGCCGCTGTGGTCATTTTCCGAGAGAAGTTCTGACGATGCGTTTCTTACGATTTATAGGTTCATAAAGATTGCGTCGAGGTTATTTTTAGAATGAAGTTTCGGCCTGATTCAACACGACCAATACACAAATACATAATAGGTGAACTTTTACTTGCAGGAATGTGGAATCGATTTAAATTTCAGATCGCACCAAATTCTGAGGATATTTGTCGAAGAATTCTTACTTAAATTGAGTGACGAATCGAAATATTCCTTTTGAAGTATATCTGCATCAGCATATCGCCTTGAAGTTCAACTGGCTAACGAAAAAAATTGATCATGTAGTCGAAAAGAATGATTCGCATTCTTATATGACATTTAGAACTTATAAAAATATATTCTTTTTATCGGATATTATCATTACATGCGTTACAATATGTAGAATAATATTGTCTTATGTATGTATCTATGTTAAGAATGAATTCATTTTGAACTTAATACACGATTCACAATGCGAGAGTCATTTTATAAATATGTAATGTATCATACGATATAAAACGATGATATTTGTAATTCATTGTAGAGATTGATATTATCCAAATATAAGAAACATTTTCTCCGATGAAAAGACAACCCCGTAATTATTCGAGGAAAACCGACGAAACCAACCAGAGCGGAACGAGTAAAACCAGTAAAACTAAAAATTTTACTTATAAATTCGCTTGTAATTCCTCATTTCGATTATTGTGATTCCGTTTTTCTAGATCTAAAACAAGATTTGTTACAAAAGCTCCAGAGGACTCATAACTCTTGTGTTAGATACATTTTTAATATGAGCAAAAGTTGCCATATAACAAACGCATTCAAAGAATTGGGCTGGCTGTTCTTGGAAGAACGTAGGAAGATGCATATCCTAACGCAACTAAGAAGTATCCTCACCTCTTCCTCGCCTAAATACCTAAGCTACAACTTAAAACTCCTTAATTCTGGCCACTCCCTGAATACCCGAGGATCATCCAAACTACTTATTCCCACTCATCGTAGCAGTTTCTATAATAAATCCTTCACCGTTACCGCCTGCAATCTTTGGAACTCTCTCCCCTTTCACTTTTACTCTGTCAATGGTATTAACCAATTTAAGAATCATTGTGCTAAATACTTAGCCAGCATTAGGTCCTCATAAAAATGTAATACTTTCCTCTGTATTTTTCCTTCTATCCTTCATTTAAATATCAGCATATCACTATATCCATCAGCAAACAGGACAGTGATGATGATTTTTATTATTTTACTTTGTGTATATTTGTGCTGTACTCTTCTTATTTTTTTATTATTTATAAATACCTTGAAATAATTTTCATTTCACTATATTGATTTGTATTGAATTCTGTACATTTAAATTTATCATATTGTGTATCATAATGGTTAGGTGGAAGAAGGGGCCATATGGCCTCAACCTCGCCGTATTAAGAAATAAATAAATAAAATACGTTTTCGACGGAAACGGAATATCAGCTTAAAACGCTGGATACGGAGTGGGGGCCTTCGAATGGATCCATTAAATAACAAATTATATCGTTTTATCGGGTGAAACGGGCAATGGAAAACAAAAACAATTTACACGCATTCACAAGGGAAGAGTATTTACGAGTGCGAGGGAATTATAAGAGCCCTCGAGTGAGGAGGGAGAAGAAGAACGAGAGAGGTATGCGTTGATAGCGAGAGTATCGTGAAAAGCGAGACTTTTTCTCCCTCCACCATCTCTCTCTCCCTCTCATATTTTGCTTCGAGCCCGAGCACGCATGCAGCTACTTCTTCATTCGGAAACTCGAAGTGTCGGGAGTTGGGAGAGTGAGGAGATAGTGCTCGAAGAGATAGGAGAGAGAGGGAGGACGGAAGGGAAAAGGGAAGTAGAGGGAGATATGGAAGGATTAGTAGGATGAAGGATATAGAAGGGGAACAGAGAGAGAGACTCAAAAGTAGAAGGGAGAAGGTTGGAGAGGAAGCGGGAGAAAGGAGAGAGAGATAATGGGGGCGGGACATCTGGGAGGGCGGGCAGAGGTTGGAGACGCGATTGTTAGGGCATAGATGTTCCCTCGTACGGGTCTGGGCGTGTGCCCCCGACGTGAAGCAGAAGATGGATGGTGAATAGAAAGGGATAGTGAGAGAGAACTTGAGGGGTGGAATGAGGCGCGGAGAAGAGGAACAAGTGCGGCATGGTAGATAGCGGTAGGAATGGAGAAATGAGAGCGAGGGTCATGGAATCACTAGGGAAAGAGTAAAAGGAATGGAAGTGCAATACGAAGAGTTAAATACAAGTATAAGTGAACGATCGAGATCACGTGCTTATAGTGAAAGGAAGAGGAGGAAGTTTCGGTCACTGTAGGGAGGGAGGAAAAAGCAAAGGGCGAGGAGAGGTTATTCTAGCTAAAGAGAGAGAGAGAGAGGAGTATAAGGGTCGGCGAGGTGGAAAAAATAAGAGGGAAAGGGATTATGATAAGTGAGTGGGAGTGTGCGAAACAGATTTATTCGGCGAATCGGAGAGATAAGGTAGAAAGGAGAATTTGGAGTGGGGATCCTAGGGGGACGCACAATTAATCGTCGTCACATTAATTTTTTTTGTCCCCCATGTTTCTGATTTAATCTCATTTTAGGTCTAAATTACCAGTGAGGTCGCAAAATAAACACGCGGACTGCACGCAGGTATGGAAAAGTCGCGTTAGAATTGGAAAATAAATTATTAAATAAAGAAGGATAATTATAGTGACACGAATATACAGTCTCCACGAGGTTAACGGGGGAAAATAAAATTAATATCGTGTTAATGTGACCTTAAATTAGTAAAGCTCGAAACTTGAAGATTTACTCTCCGTTGTATTTTTAATGTACATATAATATGTTTAAGAACATAAAATGTCGTTCGTGACAAAACATTAATACTTGGAGAACTCAGTATCTAAGGCGGTCGAAAGAAAAAAAATCTTTAAGGAGAAAAATGATGACGAAGGCTTATTCCGACAAAAGCTGTTGGACAGATTTAGGGTGATTTTTCACCGAAAAAACTACAAACTATGTACTAGGCAAATAGCAACAAACAATAATAGTGCTCGATTTCGATGCTCTTTTCATACCTACAAAGCGCCATCAAATTTATTACGGTGGCGAAGAAAAGCTCTCATGCAAACGAACAATAGGAAGTCATTTAACGGCGAGGACGTGGAAGGAGCATGAAGGTGCCGTGGTAATTAGCAGAGCTACAGCGAAAGAGAGAAAGAGAAGTTCAGTGAACGATAAAATGAGAAGGGAAGGAGAGAAAGTGGGAAAGAAAATGAGTGACCCGGTGAGAGAGACTGAGTACGAGAGAAGAGAGAGGAATGAACGAAAGAGAAGAGGGAAATGAGAGAGCGGGAAAAGAATCTGGAGATGAGGAGAGAGAAAGAAATAGCGGAGTGACAAACGAGGTGAAAGGATTCGTCATGAGAGAGAGAAAGAAAGGTAAGTGGGAAGGGGGATGGGGAAAATGTGTCAAAAATGTGGAAAGTAATGCCGAGTTGGAAGCGTGAAAGTAGGAGTGTAAAAGCTTAAAGAGCCTCGTTGCAAGTACTGAAGAGGGAAAGAGAAGAATGTGGATGAGTGGATGAAAGTAGATATAAACGAGAGAAAAGATGAGAAAGAATGAATCAAGAAATGAGATAGGATTGTTGGGAGTTAAATGGGTAAACAATTAGATAATCGTATTTATTTTGAGGAGATTGAGACTAGAGAGCCTCTTCTTCCACCTAGCCATTACCAAGTATGAAATACCATATAATACACGCAATAAAACAGAAGTAGCGCTGGTGGAAGTTAAATGAGAAAGATATTTTAGGGGAAAAGTACGAAAAATTTATGCAACCCCCACAGCAAAGTAAAGGAAGATGAAGGAATAGAATCGGAGGCTGAGAGATTGAATAGGTAGCAGAAAGAAGAGAGGGCGAGGTAGAGAGGCCAGGAGCAATAAATGCAGATAGATTGAGAGTAAGGAACGGAGAGGAAGGAATCATTAAGAAGGAATGAAGGAAATGGAATTAGGAATGGAAACGAGAGTGGAGCAAGAGAAAGCCGACGGAAAGAGAAACTTAGAAAGGGATATATGCGCATAGGCATGATAAACTATAAAACGAGCGCTTGCGTGTTGGCGAAGCAAACAAGAAGAGATAGATGCGAGAGAGAGGGAAAGTCTGAATATAGAACTGAAATAGGGGCGAGCTTTCAAGAGAGGGGAAAATAGAGGAAATGGTTCCATGGGAAAGAGCGATGAAAAGGGGCGTAGATCATGCAGTCCAGAGGGCGTGGGTGAGCTCGGTGAAAGTACAAGACCGTAAAGGGAGGATAGAAAGAGAGATGAATGCCCGGGATGAGGGCAAGAGGAAGGGCGGTCAGGCAAAATGGGTTTGAAGGGGTTTGTGGAATGGGATGGAAATGCAGAGAGCGAGAGAGAGAATGCGGACGAGTTCTTGTGATGGGAGGAGCCTGGAAATGATAGTGTTGAGCGCTTCACTTGACGTATGCCCACTCACATGTGATGAGCTAGTGTTTTGTGGAGGAGCCTCGGAGTGGAGGAGAGGAACTGCGAGAAGGAAGGTGGTCGGTCGGAGAAAGGGTTAGAAACACGGACCAAACCACTCGGCGGGATGTTTGTATCCTCGATGGGTCAGGTACATCGCCTAATCCGCCCCGTGGGAAAACCGCGGATCTTGGTAGAGTGGCCCTAATTCCGCGTGCAAAGGGGGGGGGCGCTCTTGCTTGATGGGGATTGTTAGAGAAGAGGTACGGCCGCGATCGATGGCCTTCTGTCCGACAAGGCAGGTGGAAGGAGACCGATTATGTAGAGATTCTTGAACAGAATACGAAATAAGGCGACGATATGGACACACACACAAACGAGGGACTTCGGTCCGCTGGACTCCAATGCTTTTTTGTGAGCACCTTCGGTATGACGATGTTGCTTAGGGTTGGGGGAGGAGGACGATTGCGACAAAAACGACTAGAGCAGATTGGCGATCGTGTTTATCGTCGGTATCGAGAGAGCAAGGAAGATTATGAGATGGGCGAAGTGAGAATTCCGTGAAAGCTTAAAAGGGACAAAAAAAATCTTTGAAAAAGTTAGTTCTCATTGATAAGAATTCGTATTTGGAGATGAGGAATGGCATTTCTCGATTTTGAAAGGTGAGAATGGAATTGGGAAACCATTTCGGAGGAGTAGAAATGGCATTCGGAGAGGGCCCAAGGACGCCTAAAACAATGGGTCGTCGCCCTAATCATCAGAGAGGGTCATCGTCCATGGCCATTGTTGGATAACAATGCGTCCGCGACAGAGAAGTCGATATCAGGAAGAATCCTTAGCTCTGGAACTCAATAGAAGACTGACTGGCTTTTTTCTCATAGCACCGAAATCATTTCTCCGAGATATCGGTGTGGCCCTCACAATGAGAAAACCAATTTGGGAGCGGGAGAACACGATAAGTCTTCCCAAATTTACTGTTGCGAAGCTTGTCGAAGAAGATCGGAATTTTTAGCTCTTCGAGTGATTTCGCTTCGATAGGAAGTATTATTGACTTTAAGTAAATGTAAAAACAATACTTTAGAGGATGCGAAACGTTAACATTAAAACCCAAAATATTATTATCATAGAATAAATACGCTAACGATCTCACACTTGATTTTGTGGGTAGAGGAGGATTTGAAAAAATATAATTGCAGATAAAATGAAATATTTAAGGGATTATGTTTTTATTGCATAACAGAAGCTCAAAAACATAACTGCCAGAATAAACAAAAGAATGAAGCGCTTTTCATAAGAAAACAAGTTTTCGGGAAGAAAGTAATGTAATTAATCTCTTAGATTTCCACTTATTGGTCCTTGCGCTAAATATAAAAAAACATTGCAGAAATTTCGCAAAATAAAAAAGCGAAGCAAAAAAAAAGAACCTTAAAAAATATATAACACTACTGGTACTAAAGGGAAAACCCTTCGCCTGACCGAGTTATCAGAGCAATCTAAATAATCGCCCTCCCCTTCCTCCAAAAAATAAACTTCAAAAAATCTCTCAGACACACACAAGAACGAGGAAAAAGCGAAGCCCGTAAAAAAGCAGGAGTATTAAATAAAGAAATTTTTTTAAAAAATCTTTCTCAAATAAATGCTGAAGAAGCCTGGCTATGGATTGTGGGAGGAGGAGGGGAGTAAGGAAGAAAACAGGTGAGAGAGGGAGAGGGATGAGGGCAAGTTTGAGGTAAGTAAGGATGAGATGGTCTCGTGAAGAAAGAGCGAAGGAACAAATCAACGCGGGGACAAAAGGACTCCGGGAGCGAGCGAGTAAAATGGGGCGTCGGAGTAAAATGGGACCAAAACGAGCAAGAGAACGGGAGACGAAGAGGTAGGCGGAGGAGGACGTTTTCTTTAAATTTGAAAAGGCTTGGTGGCGCGAGAGAAGAGTCAGAAAGATGGAATGCGAAAGGAGAGAGGGAGAAAAAGGAAAGCAGGATAAGAAAAAAGTGAGAGATAGGACGTGAATGGAGAAGGACAGAAGACGGAGATTGAGGAGGAGGCAAGAATTGAAGTATACAGCGTAGCAGAGTTGGAGACAAATGAAGAAGGTATAGGAGGTGGCGGTGGGTGGGATATCTGCCAATCCGGAAAAGGAAAGGGTTTGAGGAAATCAATGCCAGTGAGAGCGGCAACGGGGGAGAGAAATGGCCGAGAAAGAGGGACACAAAACCGGGAAAGAAAGGACGACTCATGGCTTAGGAGTTCCATTGTTGAGTGGGTTGGGGTGCCGTGTACAAAAGAGAGAGAGTGAGAGCAGAGCTATCTTTCTTACTCTTCCCTTCTTCCCCTATCCTCACGAATCCCCTACACGGTCATTCCTTACACGGAGCCTAAGGTAGCAGAGTGCAGGACTTCCCCTCTTGGGCCTTCGCTACCATGTCCTGTTCCTTTCGGGACGGAATTACCTGGATTGCCTAGATCAAGATTTTCTCCTTCTTTCGTCGGCTCAAATCTCGATCTTCTATCTCAACACCCAAACTGTTATTAAGCGGAAGAAATGATTATCGCAGGCATGATAGCTTACATTTTTTGGGGTTATTTCCATTTTCAATCCCACGAAATTAATCCCCGTTTTGCTTCACAGAATAAATCTGAATATGTCTCTCTCTCTCTCTGTCTTGTTCATTGCACCCACTTCGACCACTTTTCCTTTGCACATTCACGTCATCTAATACCCGAGCATTCTTTTTCATTGCGCAAGAGAACAGGTAATACTTGATTTCTCAGCCCAGTGAAGCCAATCTTTCGTCCCTGTTGTCGTTTCTCACAGTCGGAACAGGGTCTAGGAGAATAGGAGAATTGAAAGAAAAAAGGACTTGGAGAGAAACGGGAGCGAGTGCTAGCAGTCAAAGAGAACACGTAGCTTGTGTCTGTGTGCACATGTATGGCAGAGAAGGTAAATCCTCCCAGACTCCAAATAGGATGGCAGTTTCCAACCCTTGTAATGGCACCATTGAAAAAAGACACCGGAATCTCTACAGCGAGAACATAAGCTCTGCATTATCCTCCCAAATGGGAGAAAAGGGGCACCGAAATGGTTATTAGATTGTAGCTAAATCCCTTCAAGATCAGGGAGAAAAGAGCACTTTAAGCAAATAGACTGTAAGTATGCATGCCGACTTTAATCATACTTCAAACTCGATCAAACGTCAGACGAATGAGTAACGAAATGATTTACAATTTAGTTACAATTCGTACATTATATAAGAATCTTCCCGAGGTATGACAAAATTCTCGAGCCTATGAGAGGTTAAAAAACTGCAAAATCGTTCTATGTACTCATTTCATATTTAAATTGATAATTATATTTATCTGATGTCTTTTATATTTTGATATTTAAAGCACCGAATAAGTAGTAATTTTCCTCACATATTGGCAAAAAATGAAAGATATAATTACATTCAGTATCATTATAATTACTCAGAATAAAGAAGAAACAGAACATTTTTGTAAAACAAATTAAGATATATTAAGTAGTTGTGATGATATTGTCTGATGAAGATTCAGCCAAAACGACATTTTAAAATCAATAAGTTTTTCTTTACTACAGCTTACACGTATACATAATCGATGCCAACATAAAAAACAATTTTATTCGAGAATGAATATATAATGCTTATCCAATATATGCACCCAGTATTTTACATTAAATTCAGCGGACGACAATAGATGTCACACGTATGCCAGAAAAATAATGAAACAGATTAGGTATATAAATTTCACTTTATAGATAATTAATATAAATCATTAACATCAGCATTCTATATTAGCGTATAAATTAAACGACCCCCACTCCGGACAACAAGAGACGCCACCCATACGATTCTCACGTTCAAACCCTGGCACAAAAAAATAAGCCACTTCCCTTAAACGGGAAATCAACCGTTTTCCTGCTCCGAAAAAAACCTACGAGGATCTCACGCGCCGTTTATGATGAGCACAAAATGGACTCCTCTGCTTTAGCGGCGCTATGTAATAGCCGTGTTATAAAAGGTCTCCTTTTATACCTTTAGAATCGAGGATTTCGGAGTCCCAATTTGCCGTGTCCTTATCACGCTCCACCTTCATACCTTTCGCTCCCTTTTTTATGTAGTCTCCAACCTCTTATTTCTCCCTCTCCCTAATCCTACGCTACCTCCCCCGATTCATCCCCGACAGAACTACTCCCACACCCACACAATCTCTCCATCCTCGAAACCCCTCATTCCCCCCTTCATCCTCGCCCTCCATAACTCCCAGAATCCCTTTCCTGCCGAACACCGACACTCTTTGTGAGTTAGAAAAGAGCAAACGCCTAAAGGCCTTCAGAGCGTTTGGTAAAAGGGAGACCTCTCTCCTACATGGAGAAGTATGACGACGAGTGGGACTGGAATGTCTCCTTATCCTCTCTCCCACCCACTCTCTCTATCTCCCTCGCTACCATTTCTACCTCTTTCTTCACCATCTCTCTTTCTATTTATATATCTCTCTCTCTCATCTTCGTATCCCTAACCACTGACCCATACACTTCCTCCCAGAAGGAACCAAACATCACCCCGAACTCCTTCCTCGCCATCCGCCCCCTTCTCTTGCGCTGTACAGTACCAGAACTCCCTCCCTTTCCCACATTTCCCTCCTCCCTTTCCCTCTTCCCTTTCCCTCTTCCCTTTCCCTCCTCCCTGCCCCTCCTCCCATTCCCTTCTCCCCTTCCAGCCTCCATTTCCCTCCTCCCCTTTCCTCCTCCATTTCCCTCCTCCATTCCCTCATTTCATTCCCTCCTTCCCTTCAATCCTCCATTTCCCTCCTTCATTTCCTCCTCCCATTCCCTCCTCCCTTTCCCTCCTCCATTTCCCTCCTCCCTTTCCCTCCTCCCTTTCCCTCCTCCATTTCCCTCCTCCCTTTCCCTCCTCTATTTCCCTCCTCCCTTTTCCTTCTCCCATTCCCTCCATTTCTCTCCTCTCTTTCCTTCCTCCCATTTCCTCCTCCCTTTCCCTCCCACTTCCCTCTCCTCATTCCATTCTCCAATCCATAGCTACGCCGTTATCCACCTCGGCGGATGTCTTGAGGGGGGAGAAGGGGCGAGGGGTCGGGAGGAGTTCGGTGGTGGTAGTAGCAGTAGTAGTAAGGAAGAAGGGGGAGTTGGGGGAGGACGAGCGGCGGGAAGATACTCATATCGAGCGGTTTGTCTAAAAGGGGGAAGATGCCACGCCGCCCTCCCTCCTTTTGCCACTCCTAAAACTCCTCAAAAACCCCTTCCATTCCACCAAAAAAAAACGATTTATAACCGTCTCCTACTCAAGAGAATATTGGTACGCTCATGGCTATTTATTCTTTGAGGAATCCGATAAAGGTTTTTGCTTCCTTTTTCCCCAAACGGGACGCTTTTTTTATTTTTTCCTTCCCGCACCGCCCCCTTTTATAGTTCTCTTTTTTCGATCGTTTTTTTCTTGCAGTTAAGGGATTCCACCATACTATTTCTTGAGGACGTAATTTCCCGTTTTTTGCTATCGGTTTGTATAGCAATAAACGTCGACATCGGCGTTATTAAATTCTACCAGGTATACCCTGAGTTTACACTCGTTTTTTTAATAATTCGAACGGAAATGAATTACATCTATGAATTCGTAGGCTAAGCAAAGGCGAAAAAAAGTTTTTATTTTAACAAGGGAGCTTAATACGATATACAACTTCACCTTATGTGAAGCACGGGTTGATCTTAGGACGCCACTCGAAAAATGATGTACAAACTTCTGGTGCTTTTTCTCTGCCATAATGCATAACGCTTTTGCAAACATGGAACGCAAAGTTTCTACTGAAATCTATCACTGTGCCCGAGTGTGGAAATTAACTTTATAGTCTCTGCTTTAAAGAAGGAAGATTATTTCGCAGAACAGAATTTTGTTTTATTATTTAACGACTATATTAAGAAACTTTCTGAGAGGTTTCCCATAGCACAACTCTACAATTATTAAATAGTTGTACAATAACTTGTTAAAATAATTTTTGGGCACAGCTATCGGAAATTGTCTATTTTACGTGCAACATTAAAAATTACTACAACTTGCCATTACTTAAACAATTAACTTGTATTCAGACAAAACGACAGCTTTGTACTTGGGGTCTATATGATAGTACTGAAAAGAAATTCGATGCGAGGTATCATTAAAACCCAAAATACAAAAAAAAATTTATTGATAATTTGAGTACCCTTTCATGGAAATAAACATTCATCATACGCGTAAACCTTGCGCTTTCTTATTCCAATGAAGGTTATATATATTAAACGGGAAAATAATACGCTATACACACGCTATACCTCACTCATTTCCGTTTGCGTGACTCAAAATTTCAATGAATTTCAAATGAAGCGTGATTTAAATTAGAAAAATCGAAATTAACTGTTAAAATTCGACTTTTATTATGAAAAGAGCGGATAATAAAATAAAATTTAGATTCTTATATAAAAATTTGGTATTTAATGGTGTGCTTGATTTTTAAAAAATGTATCCATTCCTCTTGAATTATCCTCTTAAATACCTCATAATTTTCAGTGCTAAAAACTATTTTCAAACCTTCCCTCTGGACCGTTACCATGGAGCGCTAGGGTCATAATGAACTCCTAAAACTTTCGCAATTACGTCCCACATTGTCAGCCTAGGAGTTTACCGCTTGCATTTTTCCCATGAGAATCACCAGAGGACTTCAAAGCATCTAAGGGAGTTCTCACCTAGTCGCATTAATTAATAAAAGAAAGTGCCTTCACTTCACCATTCTTGAATAGCCTTTACCTAAGGAACAAGCTCCAAGCAATTTTACAACACGATTATTACTTAGATCCCCGTAAAATATGGTAATAAACTATGCTAAAATTAAAAAATTCAAAATGATATATTTGCGAAATCAACTAAAACTATATATTATTTATTGGACGCTTATGACCAGGCCTGGACAATCCGTAGCTCGCGAGCCACATGTGTATCTTTTAGTAATTATTTCCGACTCTCATATTCTTTCTATCTGGCCATATAATGCGGCTCATTTGATTTAAATTTAAAAAAAAAACCAAAATCGTATACCGAATTTATCCTAATATAAGACAAGGTATTTTTCGTATTTTCGCATCTAAATAATAAGGATATCTTATATTCGCGTGGTCAAAGACATCAACAACAGTTTGCGATCAATGATTACAAATAGTATGGACGGATCAGAAAATGACATTCTATGGAATTGGAGAGATGAAGGAAGAGATAATGAAGAGAAAAGTGAGGAAACTTGACATAGCATTACAGAAACTATAAGCATCTTTCAATGCTTCCACCTCTCCTTGCGAACACTCCATTTCGTTTAACCACTTTCCAGCGATTTGGAGAAATTTCTCTATACGATAAACTTGTTTAAGTGTTCACAAGCCCATTTTATATTGATTCAAGTTCCGATCCTAGAGCATAATATAAATTAGAATTAATAGATTATAAATGCACTAATATAGTTGCAGAACATTTTTTCAGCAATGAAAGATAAAATTCATTAAATTCATAACAGATGAAAAATATCCAGCTATAAGAAACCATGCTTTAAAAATTGTTAGTCTTTTCGGATGCACATATTGATGTGAAGCTTTTTTCAAAATTAAAATATGATAAATAAAACCAGAGCTTTGATAACTGATACAAATTTAGAAAAATCAATTAAGAATTGTGAAATCCAAAATTGATTCCAGCCTGAAATATAATTTATCATAGCATCTATAGTCTCAACGATGCATTAAAGAATTGGAATCTATTCAGCATCACAGAGAAAAGAAAATGCGATTCAGAAATAATCCATTACGACTACGGGATTTAGAGGCCTTAACAATAGTAATTCTTCAGATTTGATTATCTTTAACTAAAAGTGAGGTCCTCATATCCAAACGTGCAATATTTGATTTCCCACGAACAACCGGAACTCAAAGGAAAAATTTCAAACCAAGAAAGACCTATTAAAGCCGGAACGTTCAAAAACACGCCAGTAGATTTAAAAATCCCCTAGAAACATTTCCTATCGAAATTCCGTGGAAGGAAAATATTTCCTCATTTTTCCTGGCCGGAGTTATTACAAAAAATTACCGCCCCTGTAAATAACTCCGAGTTTAATTGCCCGCTACAACATTCCTCGAAACAGAATTCCGAAATATTCTCATAACCCTCCTCCCTCCGTGCCTTCAAGAAGAAAAGAACAGGAAGAGGGAGAGAGAGAGAATGGACAAGGATTGCCTAGGTATCGGGGAGGGGCCGAGGGTAAGGGGAGAAGCAAAAGAGGATGGGGAGAAGCAAAAGAGGATGGGGAGAAAGGTCGAGACGGAGGCGGGGACCATATTTCGTCGCCAGTGCAGAGTTCATTTGCCGAGCTCACGTCTGGCTTCGCTGCATTTCCGTCACGTTCTCTGCCCTTGCGCGCCTTCCCACCACCCCATCACCACCCCACCGCCACTCCAACGCCCACCTCCGTCTTCTCAGCCAACCTTCTCTACTCGCCCACCCCTTTCCTCCACCTCTCCTCACACCAAAACCTCTCACGGAAAAAGCTTTAGAGAGGTGAATGGTGCGCAAAAGAATAGTACAAGGGGAGAAGAGGGGGCAGGGAATAAAGAGGGTGAGAGATGGAGAGGCAGGAGTATTTCAGAACGGATGGAGGGAGATAAAAGGGGATGCACTAGCCGTATTACTAGACCGGCCTGACCTCTCTCGTTATGTTGTTTTACTCGGATGGAAAACTGGAGTAATAGATCCATGCGGCAACACTTGTTCTTGTTATACGCTGCAATAGAAACTGAATTCTCCGGTCAATTCGCTTCTTTTTTTTATAAAAAAGCATTGTCTGGAAATAGAAAAACAACAACGTTGAAACGACGAAAAACGAGCATGAGAGGAGGTCACCTGTTTTCATTCCGAAAACTCAAAATTATATCTCGGATTTTTGTTTAATTTTAACATAGCGAGGAAACGTTTCATAACTACGGTAGAGGTGAAATAATGAAAACGGCGCTCCTGAATTGGAATTGCTGAAATACCAACTGCTGTCGTACACCCGGCAGACGAATAATACGGACGGACATGCACAGATGCATGCGCGAGTGTGTGCGTTTGCATACTCGAAACTGTATAAAATGCGACATAAGCAGAAAGGAAAGGTGAATTAATCATCACAACCTACTTAATCATTACCTCGAATCCGCTTAATTAACCTCGGTGTGGTCGTCATCTAGCATCGCCGCCTTACTTTTATCCGGGCGATAGACTTACCGAGATCGTGCAAAAGTCTTTGTCCTTGCTTTCATGAAGCCTTAGCATCTTCTCCTTATTTCCTCCAAAAAACATACTTCTCCTAGCCTCCCCTCCCCTTTCTCTCTTCTCTCTATAGCTCCATCCTCAAGTAGGAGACGCGCCAGACGGAAGACGCAGAGAGAGAGAGAGAAGCAATGAAGCCGCGCTTTTAATTAACATGGTGGGGAAACGTGAGAGTGGTTGAGATAGTTCTGTCTATGGAGAAAGGGTAGTGGTGGTAATAGTAGTGGAGGAGTCACAAAAGAAGGAAGGGAGACTTGCTGAAGGGGAGGAGAAGCATGAGAGATAAGTGGATGCAGATGGATGCAAATGCAGGAGAGCAGAGAACTAGCGGAATGGAGGAAATATATAAATATAAAAAGGCGTGGTCCCGGAGAAGGGCGGGCATAAAATGACGCGAACGGGTGGAGACAGTTAAGATAGGCGGCGAGATGAGAGAGGAAGATGGAGAGAGGAGCGGTGAGAGATATAGAGAGCATGCATGTCGAGCCCGAAGATGCATCATGGCCGCATCGATGCGAGAGATATTTGAAGGAGGACCGCTTTAATATTTCAGGCGTTTAAAGGCCGAATTAGGAAAATATTGAGCTCTTGTCTTTATGAATGAGCAACTACGTATATAATAGCGCACTACGGGCAAATGGATAGAAAAATCTCATGGGATAATATGTTCATTAAATATTATATGCACAAAGGAAAGAATTCAGGACTCGTATTGGGCCTCATGTGGCCCATGTGCCGCCAGTGTGAAATGCCCTGCAAGAATAGGAGAGGAGGAAGAGAGAGGAAATGTGGTTGGGAATACAGAGAAAGGCAGAAAAGATAAGAACAGATAAGGAAAGTGCGGAAAGGGAATATAGAGGGATGAGAAAGACAGATAAAATGAGAGGGAAAGATGATTTAGATGAGAGATAAACAGAAACGGGAGAGATTTGAAGATAAGGTTAAAATATAGAAGAATAAGAAAAAATAGAAACGGGAAATGTAAAATAAGTTATCGATGAATAAGAGAGAAAAAGAGGGGTTGGTGGAAGAGGAATAAAAATGTATAAATCTAAAAAAGAGCGAGCTAAAAAGGCAGAAAGTGAATATTGTAGAAATAAGGCAAGGCAAGAGAAAAATGCTGCAAAGAGAGTGAGAGAGAAAGAGAGACATAAGGAATGGAGGTCAAACAAAAGAATAGTTCCTTCAATCTGATAGGGAAAAAATTCGTATGTGAAGCATAATAGTGAAACAAAGAATTCTTGGAGGCGTGTGTAGAGACTTTCGAATCTCATGCAGAGTCGGAGCGGAATTAATTTTTTTATTGGGGCAAGGGGAGACCGAAAAGTACATGCCATCGAATAAAAGTTTTATTTTCTTGTTAACGATCTCGCTCGTTATTGCTAGGCCTTGAACTTTTAGTTTATGATCACGGATCATTGGTCGGGCTTCATTTTATTGAACTTGGTATAAAGTTTCCTATCGAAAATTAAATGATTCACTAAAATAATGGAATTTCTACGAACTTCTAACATTTGTAATGCCAATCTGAAACCTCGCTAAGTATTTAAATAAATTACTCTATAGCAAAACAAGAGACAAGATAAAGGCTGCATATTTTTATTGGTAATGATGATAAAGATCACTTGATCATTTAAATTGTTTAATGAAATGTACTAACAAACAACACTGTAGTTATATTATAATACTTCCAATGAAGTGCATCCAGGATTATTTAGGTATCGCTATAGAAACAATCCCTACAGTTCAATGATGTTGATTATAACAGCAATAATTTGAAAATAGTTGTATTACGTATCAATTTGGAATTACATAAAAACTGTTGCGTTAACCGATGAAATTTATTTCACCATATAAGAAAAACTACAAACCCGCAACCATATACGTGATCAGTTTAACATGTAAAAGTAAATTTAAGAAATAATTATTAAGATGGATAAAATGTCAGATGTCGTCGCGCCATTATCTAAATAGGTGCAATTTACAGAATGGCATTTTTAACCTGACTTCGCATCGATAGCTTATGCGAAATGTTGCAAATTATTCTGATGCACTCGCAAGCAAAAATTATTTTTTAAACATCTCCATTTCCATTCAGCCTGGTTCCCACGCAGTGACGCCAAAATAAATCCCACCTTACCCCACGACAAGAATGACCGAATTGAAAAAAAACGTCTTAATTGCGACTGATAGGGTTTTTAAAAAATCAATTTAACACCTGCACAATCACTGGATTATACTTTGGCATCCCAATTTGCTCCTAGTCCTATACACGCCCTCGAATATTTATTGATTTTTGTCCGGAGAAACAAATTCGGCTTACCCCTTCCCTCTTTCAGCCAAGAAGAATCATCTAAATAAAGCATCCGAGTCAGCTCGGGGATCAATTATATTTGCCTACTCGGAGGCGTAATCGATCAGTTTCTTATCTCCCAAGTCTCGCCCAACACTTTATTCCCCACATGGTAAAGGGACGGTGTCATCAGGTGGAGGAAGTAGGGAGAGAAGGAGGGGATTTTTATTTGGCAGCGGAGACGGTGAATTATGCACGACCTCGACTGACGCCTATCTCTGGCCCACCAGTTGTCCGTGAGGCTCTCTAGAGGGAAGAAAAGAGAGGGATAAGGGCAACGCCCCCAATAAGCGACGGCTGGAGTAACAGCGCGCGCCCTGTCTCCCTGAAGCTCATACACTCGCGATTCCCTCGTCGCCGCCACGGACTCACCTATCTCCCCCTACATTTCCCCCACACTTTCTCTCCATTCAACCACCAACGCCATAACCTCCGCTAAACCTATTATGCTCTCGCTCTCTCTCTCTCTCATCCCATAATTCCCTCCGGGTTCGGCTACCGCTTTCCTCGCCCCCCCCCCTCCTCCCTTCCTCCGCTTGCAACAACCACACCCAGTCCTCGGAATAACGAAACGCTTCCGATTTGTCTTATGGCATTGTCGGGATCGTAAAATACCCTGCCAACTCTGAAAAATGTCCGCTATTTCCAATCGATTAGAGAGAAACGTCCTCCGCATTCGTAGGCGAGGAGGTGTGGGGGTAGGAGACACGGAGGAATGAATTAAAACTAAAATTTGTCGACTGTGGTTTTGTAATGACCGGTAACTAAATATCCCATGCACTGAGAGAGATTCTGGGTTTGTTGGGCGAGAAGTTTCATGGATTTATCGGAACCCAATATGCAGTTGCCTTCAAGGAATTGTCCGCGTCTTTTTATGCGTTCTATACACGAAGTGAACGCATATACAAAAATGATAGTAGGGGAGGTCATTCCCGTCCGTCCGTCCGCATGTTAAAACTCGGGAATCGCTACACATATTTTAATGAAATTAGGTATTAGGAAGTTTTGCTAAAATTGTTTGGCCGATTCTAATTTTGGTTGAAATCGGACTGCAATTACGACCACTTTACATGAAGACCTAAAATGTTCGTTTGTTTCAACTCGGGAACCGCAGGACGTATTTTGATGAAATTTGATATTATGGAGTTTTGTAAATATTTGTTGACCGATTCCAATTTTGGTTAAAATTAGACAATAATTACGACCACTTTACATGAAGACCAACAAGCAGTTTACAATGTTCTTGTTTCAACTCGGTAGCCGCACGACGTATTTTGATGAAATTTGGTATTGGGGAGTTTTACTAAAATTGGTCAACCTATTCCAATTTTGGTTAAAATCGGACAAAAATTACGACCACTTTTCATGATGATCTACATGTAGTTTACAATGTTCCTGTTTCAACTCGGGAACCGCTACACGTATATTGATGAAATTTGGTATTGGGGAGTTTTGCTAAAATGTGTCGACAGATTCAAATTTGGGTTAAAATCGAATAATAATTACGACTACTTTACAAGAAGACCTATATGCATTTTAAAACGTACCTCGCTAGCTTCTCGTTAAATACTCATCTGAGCGAAAAATATTGAGAACATTGTAAAATCTCAAAGAACGCATTTGGAAACTCTGTGTACTCCGATCCAATCTTGTTAACTTTACCTCCCCCAAATCCTTGAATAAACAAATTTTTAAATTGCGGCGGAAGCTCAGTTAAATTTTGCTCCATGAGCAATACGATGAGTGAGCACCGTAAACTTACTTAATTTAAAATTCAACAAACTGCCTTTATTGCTCAACCTGCTGTTTTAAAAATGTAATTTTATATCTCTCAAAGTTGGCATCTCATAAAATTAATTCAAGTTTCATAAAAATGTAATTTTACAAATAATGAGTATAAATTTATTTAGATGTTTTATCAAGGCGCATGTGATTGTCGGCCAAGTTTTGAATGTATTTAGCACAAAAAATTGATTCGATGGAATAAAGAACTTGATTAATGTTTCAACATACATATTCATGTTAAATACACCCTATCAAAACCAAAGCTGGTCTAGAGGATTAGCTGGATTTTCCATAAGCTTAGTTGAAACTTGATCAAGTCTTTTTTAAACTACTCCAATATTAATTTCGGTGGAACCTCGAACTTACGGTTGATTTGTTATCCAGATATAACACAAGTCAAGCATACAATTTAAATTTCGCACAACGTAATTGTTATATTGATGCACATTTAGAATCAGCGAATGCCATTTAAAAATTTAGACTTATTCGACTTCTTTTTAAGAAAGAGTCAAGATTTCTCAAAGTTTTATTTTGATAAAGCATTTTAATTGACTAAGTTAGGCATGGGTCGCGGGACGTATGCGGTTTCCTAAGCTATGGTGAAAAATGGATCGGTAAAATTTGACAAATTATATTTTCAATTCATATTACGATGTTAAAACATTTAAATTAAAATTTTAACCCTAAAAACATCATTTACACGAGATTTTCACTCATATGATATCTTATAATCTCTTGGTAACTTCCGATATGTAGAATAAGTTGCCCACCCCTAAGCTCGCCTTATGAACGTAACCCGATTGATAAATCGAGAACCTCCAAAAACAGTTGAAAATATGGGAAAAACAATATGCCCATTTCGACGATCAGTGGTAATGCAATGATAATAGATTCTAAAAGTTCTTTTTTAGTACTTAATATCGGTGAAACACTTTGCAGTCGAAATGCAAGCCTGGTTTTCCCATCATTTTTTATGGCTATTTGAAGCACCTAATATACCAATTGATAGTTCTGAAAGTGAATCGAGACTGCTGTGGCTACCAAATTTTAAAAAATAAATAAACCCCATGTGACATAATACCTAATGGCGAAAACTTGAGCACATTGAATGCAGGAAAAATGATCGACACGAAACGTAAAAAACCTTATCGGTCTAGGTTTCGAGCAGTAACATTTCATTACCGGTTACACGAGAACCGTGCTTCGTGTCCGTGACAGCAATTTCGTTATGGGAGGAGCGCATATTACGGCCGAGCGCGCGGAAATACTCGTCGCGACATGGAGAGAGTGCGAGTAAAATTGGGAATGAAGGGAATGCGAGAGAGGCACGGAGAGAGGAATGCAGCACGAATGGGGATTAAACGAAGAGGGGAAGAAGAGTGAAGAAGACGGATACGAATGGTGGAGAATGAGAGGGAACGAAGAAGCGGAGAAGAGGCAACATCTCCCTCTTCCTCAACGAAGTCAAGTCGCGATGTATGAGTTGCGTCGACGCGTGAAGTCAACGCAGTGCCTCGGAGGCGACCGCGCCACACAGTCGGCGCGGCGCCCGCGCGAAAGGAGACAGGGTGCGTAATGAGATACCTTTAACGCGCCCTATGTGCGGCGTCGTCGCACCCGGCATCCCGTCTCTTCCTCTCCGTAATTACCTTCGTCACCTCAAACCCATCACACTCTCCCTTTTGCCGCTTCCTCACACACGCTTTCTCACTTCCGCCATCGATCCTCCACTTACCTCCAGACGAAATGCTCACGAGAATTCCTCTCTCTTTCTCTATTCCCGTGATGAAACACGTGCTCAATACGTCCCTGCTCTCCTTCCTTTCCTCTTCCTATCGTTCCCTTATTCCAAAATTCGTTCTCTTTCAGTCGTTCCTGCAATCCTAAAAAAATAATCCATCCCTCCATCTCTCGCCACTTCCTTTGCTCTATTTTTCTCACCCTGTATGCATAGCAATCTAATTTTCTCATCTAGAATCCAAACTAATCTCTTTCTCTACACACTTTATATTTCCTCCATTACCTGATGCCTCTTTTCATTTGTTTCTGCTTGCGCCTCTTCCCTTTTCTCACTCCCTCTCATCTCACTCAGCCTCCCTTACCTTCCTCCAATTCCTTTCCCTCGCCACATCTACCTACCTTACTCTCTCTCTTTCTACATTTCTCTCTCATCTTTTACTATATCCTGCCACTGCCTGTCTCTCCCTTCTCCCCACTCTTTCCCATCCCGTAACCTTTCTCTCCCGCCATCTATTTCTATATTCATCTCTTTCTCTCCCTCCATCTGTCACCCCTCTTCACCCATTTCTGCCACACCGCATCTCTCCATTTTTTCCCAAATCTCTTTTTCTCCCGCTCTCTCGATCCCTTCCCTCTCCCCCGATCTGTCATGCGCCGAGCTGTTGATTACGCCACGCTCACGGGTCAATTTATTCAGCCACAAATGTTTTTATCCCGGCGTTGTTTCGAATCATAATCCCGATTTATCGATTGAAATTTTCGAATTCTGCTTTGGTGTTATAATCCGTCTTGTAATGTAATACAGGGGAAATCAATTCGCGCAAGCGATGATGAAAATTTAATACGCGCCGTGCAAATGCCAACAGTGAAAGATGATGATGAGCGAGATAAAATATTTTCGTGAAACTCAGCACACATTCGTTTAACAAATCGCTTTCGGTTAATTGCTCTGCTGAATTTGTTTTTAATGTGTGCGTATTAAAGTGTAAGTGACATAATAATTATACTTGAAAACAAGACTGATGTGCAAAATTAATTTAAAAACTATGAAAAATATTGTAAGACTTTAAGTTAAAATAAATTTGAACAAGTCTTTACTCGTTGAGAAAATTATTTGGAAGGAAAGCATAATTCAGCAGGATGATTTTATTATGTGTTTAAACAGCCTTAAACAAATGTTATACTTTACGCTAGGACTATTTCGCTGAATTTACATCCGTACAAGGAATTACATACTAAGAGGAACCCAAATTTTATTTTTCCTTATAACAAAAAATTCTCCGTTTTAAAAACACGAGAACCACTTTAAACAGAAAAACCTCCACCAAAGTCAAAAACACGAACCATTTAAATGTCGAGACGAAGGATAAAATAGAAGTCCTATTGTCCTATATTGCTCCTAAAAGGGGAAAAAACATTCGAGCGTCGCATGGAGTTAGACCGTGGCATACATTTAGATAGAGCAAGAAATAAACCAAATCTCCCCGACAAAGTATTTCCTAGGGCGAAAGTGGGAGAGAGAGAGAGATCTGGGAATAGTAGGAGAGAAAGGCCGCCTAAATTAATAATAACTGAGGAAAGTTTACGCGCACCAGCGGATGGTATCGTAAAACTCTTGTCACGGGGTCAGCGTGTGCCCTTCCTCGGAAGTAGGGTAATGTGCACCGTTCAAGCACGATTAAAAAATACACGCGAGCGGGACAAACGCCGACACACTCGGAGGCAACGAAACTTTTTTAACTTTATATCCCCTACGTCTCCCTCCGTCTCTCTTTCCCTCTCTATCCATTTCCGCCCTCCGTCCATCCCTCCTCTATTCTTCCATTCAAAAAACACTCTCATCTCACTCTCTCTCTCAACCCCCTCGCTCTCTCTTTCTCACCAACATAAATGCAACATTTACTGGCCCGGATGAGGTATACATTCCCCTTTAATATCTGCAGCGTTCTCCCTCCCTCTCTTTCTCTTCCTCTGCTTAATTCATTTTTCCTCCTCCTTACGCTCCTGCTCTCCGCTGACGGGGCAGAGGTATGAATAATTCGAGAGCACCTGATTGCGCCGCTAGAAGTTGCTTTAGTTTCTTCTCACATACATGCACATGCAGACACACAGACACACACAAAGAGGATTGACGATTAAATGGAACTGTTTCCGAAGCGATACCAAAAGAAAGGAACTAGCGCGAAAAATGCAATTATTAGGCTTTTTGTGCTCCCGAAATAACGCGATTATTCGACACTCTTGGTTCCCTTGATTTTTCTTTTGGACCAGACGACGCCGCCGGCGCCAAATTAGGCCATTTTTTTAGACTTTATGTTCTTCCGGCGCCAATCCGATTTGGAATTAAACACACCTTAAAAAAACAAATGGGACAAATAGGAGGGATGTAATAAACACTGTTATTAATGGTCTTGGCAAGCAAATGATGAAATATCGGTCGCCGCGGGAGTTTGATCCCGAACCCGAAGAATGTAGATCCAACATCTATCGAACGATTTGTATATCGAGCCAGTATTATATGTCCAACTGATGCTGACAAATGAATTATACTGCGAAAATCTTTTTTTTAATCTATAAATTGCTAATGAAACTACACAAATAAATTTCAGACATATGACGCATGAATGACTCCGAAAGACTTAAGATATTAATTAATAAAATATTTAAAAAACAAATTGCTTCTATTTATGGCGAGAAAGGGCAAGCCTTCTCAATGTGTATCTTTCCAATAGAATCAAAGCTTTATAAGAACCAAAAGCTCGCGTATCTTCTTGAAGAATATTTCGCAGCTATATATATTAGTAATTATAAATCACAAGCGATTATGCCGCAAAGCCGTATATATCATACGAACTGGATAAGTTAAAGAGCGAAGAAAATTTAGCTTAAGAAATATGATGCCCGTTATTAACGGCCCTTTCCACGAGCATAGAGATAGCAGTAATCTCTAAAATATTTTTTGAAGGACGGATGAAAGAACCGGACATTATGCTGGTTCACACAGGATTTTAAGGTCGTTCTACATTTTTTCGTGTCAAAGAAATACGCGTAGCTGCAAAAAACCTTTTAATTCGTAATTTCTACACGACAGAAGCTGCAATTTATGGGGGTATTACGGAGCAGTTGCCCTGGAATTGAATATCAGAGTGCCGTTGTCATAATCCCGATGTCCGTTTTCATTATTCAATGCATGTGAAAATGCACTCCAAGATTTTGAGCTTGTGATTCACGCCAAAAAAGTAATACAAATCTAGTCTCGTTGAAAAAGTTATAAGCGCTTTACACGTGGTATATAAGCAAGACTGCGGCAAAAGGTCAAAGTGCATGAAAAAGCTGCCCAACTTACATGGGACAGTCTTACGTAATACTCGCACGTCCTCCTAGGTTGTAAAATAAAACACTTGTTCTGGCGAGCTATAAAGTTATATGTTTATGCTACCGTCTCCTTCAGATATATACCTACGATTTTTAATATCAGTACTTCTCACTGCATTTCTTTTAAACGTATTAAAAACGATGTATTTTTCAAGACATACGAATGCCGCCTAACATGAAATTTTTCGAAAAATCTAACAATTATTTGTCAATAGGGTCTGAAAATCTCCATAATTTAACAACAATATGAATAAAAACCTATCTTTAGAATCAAAATAAACTGGACTAATATCGGCGCCAAAAGTATGTACACCGGAGTTTGAGGCCAAATATCTCAAAAACGGCTCCATGAATTTTGATAGGAGGCACATCAGCGTGTAGCATGTATATTAGGAAATTGCCAAAATCATATCTTCAAATCTATATCGGTATCCCAATAGCCAGCTCACCCTGCAAAAAAAATATTTCCATTAAAATGCAGTTAAAATTTTGCAAATAAAAATGCATTATATTCATTAAAAAACAACTGACAATGGAGGAAAACGAAGCTGAAAGAGTTATTCAACGGCGATGTGGTCGCGCGCGGAGACAAATAAAATAAGATCGAGAAGTAGCTTTCGGGAATCCATCAGAAGTCAACCCGCATTTCAACTACTACTGGATGCTCCATCATTACATAGATGTAATTCATTTCAATATGTTTTAATCAAAGGGAAGCACTTCATTTTAAAACACTTCCCATCAATGAGAAGCATTTCACTGCCGCCGCATTAATGTTTAATTCTAGAAACTACTACTACTAAAAAAAGTTTAACGGCACATTAATAACAGAACATGACAAAAAATACAAATAATCGACCAAAATAAACAAAAAATAATGTACAAAAGAAAAACTTATGTGGTAAGCGAGAATAACGTTTGAAAGCGAACGAAAAGGAACTTTAACAAGTAAAATGGTATACACAGTGCTTTAAAAGACGTTCTTTGCCATATTATATAGGGAAAAGCTATGCCTATGTTAAATCAAAATCTTATCCAAAATTTGCCTGTGAAAACTGGTCATTGAGATATATGTGCCACAGGAGACCACTAAGTTGGAATAATTGAGTCCATTGATGCATTGTATAGCGTTGTTCCTTCTCCTCCATTTTCTAAAGAGAGACCCGAATACTACGATTTGAAGTGATTTGGTTTTCCTTGTTGTTTGATTAAATACATTCCTTATGAAATTCATCAGTATCTCGTATTTTTTCTTTGTTCCCAAATCGGATTTTTCCCCGACGTTTTCTAGCGTTTTCTGCCTCACGTCTTTTCTTTTTTCCCAGCATATTGTCTCTTCGGCTCTAATACACCAAAAAGTATTATTAACTGCGAATAAACATTTGAATACCGATTTAATTGTTAGTTGTTGCCAATGATCTTGAACGATCAATGAATGATGACGGATTTTGATGACCTTTGACGATATAGCAGTAAAATGTAAGTCCTTAAGTAAATTGAAAGTATTGTTAGACTAATAAGGACCAAACCCATATGTGAACGACTAATTTTAATGAGGATCTCGCGTTTTAAATTTAATCAAAATCCGTGAAGCTGCTTTAGAGATGAAATAAGGGAAAGGCAGACTAGAGGTGCCCTAAGGCGTTCGCTACTATTGATTCGCTGACAAAGAAAACCTACAAATGAACCAAACACTTCATCAACACTTTCCAAAATGAAAACGAGTGTCACGCATATATATCGCACGAAGGCAAGTATATAATGCAAAACCACGAAAAAATAAAACAGCCCGACCAAAAAAATCCAACTTCTCAAGAAGAGCGCATAAATTTACCGACAATAAATCCACCTATCGGATTATCCATTAATAAAAGAACATCCCATAGGAATTTATAATGCGTATTTATTTTTTAAAGGAGCTTTTTTCAAAAACTCCATAATACTATCGTTCCCTCCTCACCCGGTTAAGCTCACACATTCCGCCCATAAAACATTAATTCAAGGAACCAGGAAGCTGAAAAATAAAGAGGGTAATAAAATACGCGGGGCAAAGAGGCTCAGATTATAAAATAAAGAAAGAGCGTATAAGAAATGATCTTACACATGTTTAGAGGGCACATTTTGTGTCCGTTGCTATGAGGACAGTTGAAAAAAATTTTAAGAGAGAGCGCGTGGCCGAAAACTAGGGAGGCTTAGTCTTCGACCGGATTTGGTTTTCGTGGGTGGAAAACGGCCTAACTGAGAGGGAGAGAGAAAGACAAGCTTAAGGACAGATAGATGAGTGAGGATCATGAGGGAAACACACACACAAAGACCGAAGGGTTGAAGTCAATGAGTGTGTGTGAGAGAGAGATGGAAGGAAAAGGGATGGAGAGAGAAGAGGGAGATGGTAGAAGAGAGGGTATGAGAGAGGAGAGAGAAAACAGAGGAGGGAATGAGAGGGTGGGAAAGAGGTGAAAAAAGACGTCAGGGAGGGGGAAGTGGAGAGAGGAAAAACATGGAGTGGGCCGAAAGGGTTGAAGGGTAAAAAAATGGGTAGAGGAGAGGAAGGCAGGGGATTGGTATGTGAAGAGCGACGTGAGATTTGGAAGAGAGGTATGGGAGTCTTAATGGAGCGTTAGTGGAAGTTTAAGAGGGGAAAGGGGGCGGGACTGATGGAAGATGTGGAATGAGGGACGAACAGACGGGAAACTGTAAGGGTGGAAAAGAGGAGGAAGAAAGAGAGAGAGAGGAAGAATATGAGAGGGGAGGATGAAACAGGACGTCGTAACTTAAGCTTCCGTCATTCTTACCCACCAATCTCTTGGACTTCCACCCGTCCACACTCCGTGCCACATCCTCTCCTCCGTTCCTATCTGCGTTGCTTTTATTTTGCTCGAGCCTCCTTTCAGCCTCCTCATCCCTCTATACGCCGAGATGATGATTGCTCCGGTCGGAGCAGTGACTGCCTTCCATAAGGGCATTCCAAAGGCAACTCGCTCCTTTTGATTACCCCTTCCTTAAATAATTTTCTTCCTAATACGTAGGTTAACTCGATAATTTTTCTTGCGGGTTAAATAAGTATGGCATAAGTCTTATTCTAAAAATCAGAGCTCACACGATGTTAGGTACGACAAACGAAGTAATTGCAATTGCGACAATGTCAATGCTCCCTACGTGTTTGTATTTCAGCCCACGAATAAAAACTTAAATAAAAGAATGTAGGTATCAAACACTTTAATTAACATTATTCAACAGATGTATTGGCTAATTACGAAGCATTGATTCAAAACCATCTACCTAACTGGATGATATAGTATGCCGACGTCGGTAAAAATTTATGCTCTCATCTTGTATTTCATACAAATTAATAACTGTCCATAAGCGTCACGGCATAAAAAACAAAACATATTATCCGTTGAAAGGGTGCCTGATAAGCGAAATATATTACCAGCGATGATTCAGTGTTTGATTATTTTACACTTAAATCAGTATTTAGGGTCTTTTGGACAAAGTGTCCTCAAAGAAACACTTTTTTTGAGCTCGTTTATCTAATCGCAATTCCAGGTCAGAAGAATATTTTGACCTCGGCCAAAAATCTAGAAATGTTTCACACATTTCGTGTCGGTTGTTGCATATAACACGGCTGCTAAGAGGCCGTTAAGCTTATAAATAAGATAAGCTTAAGTTTATAGCTATGATAAATCAAAAGGTCAAAAATATAAGAAAATATAATATCTCATTTTTATTAAAGTGGCAGGATAGATTAATAACTTGCATAAAATGGTCGCAGTTGTCTTGATTCCAAACGCCTTTTCGCGAATGCCTCATAACGCACCTGACTGAGAAAAAATACTGGATACAGATCGAGTGCCGCATTGCTTTATTCCAAACTCGGCTCCTTCGCAGGCAATCCTCTCCGCCACCTTGCTATTCCATTTGTCTACCTCGCTACTTCCTAGACTCATTCACCTCTAGCCTATTGATCCGACCACGCTCACTCACACGCGAACTGCGATACTCTATCACTCTCTTTTGCTCTCTCACTCCATCCTCTCATCTCAGACGTTTTGAACTTCTTTCTTTGCCTCCGATTGTCGTGAACTCACTATGGATACCCTTTCCGTTCAAAATATACGACGAATTGAAATTCCTGAGAGAACAAATGTGGGAGAGAAAGAGAAGATTAAGGAAGATTCGAATTATTTTAAAAGAGCGTAAGGCAACAGTGCGTGATAAGAGTAATTTGAAGAAATAATGTGGAATGTTTTTTGACTTATTTCTATTTGGTCGTTTCTAAATTTTAATTTAACAATATTTTAAGAAAAAAAAACGTTTTCTTTCACCTTGAATATTTTTTCAGAATGCTTCAAAGCAGTATAGCCCTTTTCTTTTTTACTTTAATTGGTTAAATAACAAGTTGAACGACGGAATTTATTTCTTTGAAGCAGAAGGACTTATTTTAGGCTTTATATACCGCTGTGCGGACCACAATGACTGATCGGCACGTGTGTGACTTTCGAAGAGCTTATTTTGAGAGATTTTCAAAATGCGCAATGCGTTATACGCCTATGTTTAAAGTATATTGCACCTATGTACTCGAAAGATCTCATAAATGATATCTAATAACACCTGCTTTAAAATATATGAATATGCATGTCTTCAAGAAATGAATGAAGTGAAGCAAATCGGATGAAATCGCTGAGCTTCGTTTAAAGTGATATTGGATTTTATAATGGTTTGAGAGTTTGAATATTTATCAAATTAAATGAATGAAATGTTTTCATATTCAATAAAACCGTCAGAATAATTTTAAGAGTGAAGGCGTAGAAATCATATTTAGCAATAAGAGTTTCTATGGTTATAGTTTCGATTGAAAGGACAGCAATTTTTCGACTAAAGGCAATAATGGCTTAATTTCTGTATCTTTGAAAATTCCTTTTTTTAATTCGCTAAAACATCATTATTAGCAGTGAATCCAGAAAGTAGATATAGTATTGAAAAAGTAATTTCGTTACCGCTAATGTAAACAACCTACAGAGTATGAATCGTAAAATTATTAACAAAATTGTGGTTTTACAGCATTTTTATTTTGTTCTCACTACTGTTTATATGAATTTCAACCGCTATACATAAGAAAATCTAATAGAACAATACATTATTTTCGAGTGTGATATTTTTAATTGCCTTAATATTTATTTCAATAAACGGCTCGCTAAAAACTTACTTAAATGGTTTCATGTGTTAATTTCGTATGGCGTTTTCACTTATATACGATACCTTAGATATTCCAAAGAAATAATGTATGCATAATACAAAAAAATCTGAAAAAAGTTCCATCGTATAAAATTACTCTGGAAGAGC
Organism: Tanypteryx hageni; assembly: GCA_028673005.1. Taxonomy (NCBI): domain Eukaryota; kingdom Metazoa; phylum Arthropoda; class Insecta; order Odonata; family Petaluridae; genus Tanypteryx; species Tanypteryx hageni. The sequence goes on from CM054112.1 coordinate 159,964,653, forward strand.
TGGCGCTAAATATAACCGAAATCCCAATCTACTAATCCATCATTATAGGAGTCAAATACTGGTAAAGGCATAATATCCAGATTAAACCCTATCCAGATAACTCCAGCGTCGAGAGGCAAAAGCACACCCGTAACGGCTGATATCATAATCATTTTTCCCAGAGGTAGTTTCGCAGCACCTATCTCCCCCCATCTTATTAACTGCGAGGGGTTGTTTGACCTTAAACCCAACCATGAAGAAACTCCGCACCATTTCATTCCTTCACAGGATGAAAAAAGGAGACTAAAAAAAAACAAACAGAAAAATATAGAGACCCGATTCACGGACGGATAAACCACCTGGCTGGCACGGGATCAATGAGGTTAATTCAACCATATACTTCAGAGATCCTCCGAACGTGTCCCGGCATCAAGAACCGGAGAAACGGGTATAGGGAGGATGGAAGAATGGGGGGAGGGTGGAAGAGGGGAGAGGAAGGACCTCGCAATCCGCGAGATGTAATGAGATCGTTTTGGAAGAATTTGGATTCTCCTCACGTCCGCCCCTTTACTCCTCCTCCCTTAAAAATCATTCGCGCGCATCGCGTTCCCATCGGGACGACGTCCTTTTCCGTTCGTCTTTCCTCTTATTTTTTTAAACTCTCCCCCTCTATACCCCTTCCTTCCCCCTCGCCAACCATCTTGCTGTCAGCGCGGAGACGAGAGACGACACGGGCGATGCGAAAGCACCCTTTCGCAACCATTTAGATAAGCGAGCGTGCTCCGTGCTGTGGTCGGGATGAAAACCAAAAGGGAGGAAAAAAAGAGGGCGGAATAGAACAAGGGCAAAAATCCGAGGGGGGTCTCGTCAGGAGAAGGAAGGGATAGACAGGAGGGTAGAAAATGAAAAAGCGGCGAGATAAGAGATGAGGGAGTAGGATAGAAAACGAGAAAAGGGAAAGAGAGGTAAGGAATGCTGAGGTAACTACAACTGGTAAAGGTATTAAAGGAGAAAGAAGGAAATTGTGGAAAAGAAGACGATATATATGACACAGAGAGAGAGGAAAGAAAATACGCAAAGGAGAGGAGATAAATGCAGGAAAGGGAAAGAACGGAGGAATGAATTACGAAACAAAGGGAAAAAATGTATAAAGCGATAGGGGAAGAAGATGGGGTAACACAGATGGGGCGAGAAAGTTCTAAAAAGGTGAAGGAAGAGATAGAATAGGAAAATAGAGTGTTTTAGAGGAAGGAGTTGAGGCGGAAAAAATGTTTAAAGCGAGTAAGGAGAAAAGGGAAATGGGATATATGGGTGTAAAGAGTGAAGAGTGAAGCAGGAAAGAAGTCGAAAGGGAGAAAAAGGGAGTTTCCGAGATATGACAGAGGCCAAAGGCTGAAGTCACGAGAATGGGTGGAATGGGTTAGTGTGGAATACCAAGGATGGTTGACGCCAGTAACCAGGAGTGGAGGAGATAAGAGATATGCGGTTTGTTTGGCGGCACGTTGTTTTCGATGGGAAAAAATGGAAATTGCGAATGCGTTCCTATGTGCGCTTATTTTCCTCGTTCACATGTATATTTTTATTTCGTGCCGTGGTTTATGTGAAAACGATAAGCCAATAAAATCGTGTAGTAGAGAATGTTGGGAAAAATGAGAGAAAACTGTTTAGTGACAATCCTCTATAAAAGAGGAATGAACTTTACATCTAAATCTAGTTTCACTTATATTTTAGTTGAATAATTAAATTATATCCTCCCCAAATAAAAGTTTCAGACCCTCGTTAATTAAATAGCTACCACGGAAAAAATATAACCGTAAAAAATTTCCTATTTCGCTCAAAATAATATAAATCCGTAAAATATCATCGTGGGTAGATTATCTCGAGCATAAAATATAAAAATTACGCAATCAAGCTTATTGCTACGTTTGTATTTTGTTTCAATCCCTCGAAATTAACGTGCAACGGTACACTTCCATTGTCTTTTATTCCATCCGCGAATAAACAAACAAAGTCATTCTTCGCTGCCGCTAACAGTACACGCTACTAATCTCTTTTATTAATTTTCTCATCAAAACTGTTCCTACAGATACCGGAAACCAATTGATGATGATAATGCTGAAACAAGCCCGAACTTCCACCCTCTTCATTTAGTTCGGCTAAATAACGACACGCAGATAATGCGACTACGATACCCATCATGGTTAAAATCCCAAGATACGTGACTTTCTTCGTATATCACAGCTCCGGCGAAGCAGCAACGCTTATTATTGGAAAGTAACTGCGCTTGTTAGGCGATTTCCTGTCAAAGTAATCCGAACTCGGGCGCGATACGCGGCGGATTTTGAGCATTCCGCTCTCATCTCGACACACAGCCAGGTTCACTCCCCTCTACCTCCCTCCGCGGAAGAACGAGAATATAAAAAAGTATACACGAGAGACTACTCCCTCCCCGACGTCTACATCCGACTCGGTGCCTTGTACCTCCTCGCCACAGAGATATCTCATGACTTACCGAGACTACCAATATTCCGCAGCTGAGCCACACATCTCTTCCTCTCCCACTCTCCATTTTCCATTCCCTCCCTCCTCTTCCCTACAACTCCCCGTCCTTCCCGTTCCCCTTCCTCCTTTTCCCCTCCCCCTTTCCCCTCTCCCCCGATTCCTCTCCTGCAATAGGGATTCCGCGGAGCAACTTGGTAAGTCACTCCTCAGACCGTTCATAAATCTCACCCTCACCTCGCCATCACAACTAACCCCTGGTCCAAAGTACCCTCCCTCATACCTCCTCTCCGTCTGCCTCCTTCCAATTCCTATTCCTTCCAATTCCTATTCCTTCCCTTTGTCACACATTCCCACAACGTCATTCTCCGGCAGGGACGGAGAAAGAGGTGTGAGGAGGCAGAAGAGACAAGTCTTCCACGCTGCGAGCCAGTATCTCCCGTTTCGGAAGCCACTCCCTTCTACCTCTCTTATTTTTTCCCAACCCTTCTATCTGCACCGTACACCCTCGTCCTTTGCACATTACCATCATTCAACCGCACGCCCGCTAGTTCCTAAAAAACCCACCCCATCCTCCTCCTCCTCCTACTACACCCAGCCAGCAAACTCCCCCGACCGATGCATCATATTTTTGGCACCGGCATCCTCCTTTTCTCCTTCCCCCTTTTCCCAAGGCCGAACGCACCGCTTTTCGCACGCTTTTCAAAGCATGGTTGGGAGGTTCGGTGGAGGAGTGGGATACGCGGAAACTTCTGCCGTTGTCAAATTCGGAAGGAGGTTAAAAAATGAAATGGAGGGAAGACCCTGTGGAAGGGAATCCTCCGCGCACTTCCAAGCCCTTTCCCTTTACCGAACTCTTTTCAACCGGGAAGGCTTCTCCCTCTCTCTCCGACGCGTGTCCCTCTCATCCTCTCTCGCTCTTACACGCACTCGTCTCCCTCTCTCTCTCTTTGGGATTCATGGGTTGGAGGGAGACACGAGTGTGAGGAATCTTCGGTTGAGGGAATGAATGTTGAGTGAGAAGATTGATGAGAATGAAGGGAGAGCATATCGTGGACAGGGAAGAGTGAGTTGAGGAATGGGACTTAAAACGCGAATGTATTTTTACTCGCATCAAGATGCATGGTCACGTTTCGGTAAGTTACTCCATGGAAAATGCGCGCTTTCCCGGAAATTTTGTCGCAGCTTTCAGCGAAATCAATGTAATCTGGTATTTAGGTGAGCTTTCCTTGTACAATATGTGTGCGGCATGTAAAGCCAAATGTAAATGATTAGAAATAGAGTCATATCCACTATGAAGTTACCCTATGCCCAATATAGCATATATAGATTTTTATGGAAGCTCGACTCATTTTTTCAAGGTACATACATTTAACTAATATATTGCAAGCAACCGGAAAATAATTTTTAATTTTATTTAATCAACGCAGTGATGCTCCATAACTCGAATGAAATGAATTTAGAAAATTAATGAAATAGCGGTAAGATGATAAAATAAAACGTCCATAATTGACATTTTATTCGTCTCCTAGGATTCATTATAATTCAACTAGCTCTGCGAATATTTGTCGTCACCGCAGCGAAACTATACCGATGCCATCTCTTGAAATTACGGCTCGGTGTAAAGCAAAAGCCAAACGCAACCACTGCACCTGGATTTAATTTGCTCCGCATCGGAGGAAAGTTATTCGGTCGCCCTTTCTATTTATCAATTGGAGAGTGCGTGGGAAATCGAATAGCCGCCTGTTTGCAAGCGAGAGGGACGAACGCAATCGAGGTCGCGGTTGGGATTCCTAAAAGCATGCAGGTGAAATCGTCACGGAATTTCGAGGAATTCCACAATCGTGCGAAAATAGTTCGGTGTATTAAAATCCAGTTAAATGCGTTTCGCCTTCATTTCCTTTAAGAAAACAACAGGCAAAACTCGAAAAAGAAAAAATTAAAAATATGAAAACCCCATTACATTCAATCAAAGCTAAGAAATTATTTCAGTTAAAGGAATAATAAAAAATCGAAAAGAAAAAGATAAAGGAGTTCAGAAAGAAGCACTTTAAAACGACAGGCAGGAAGTGTGGCGATGACGAGATGCGGAGATAGCGACCGAAGATTTGAAAATGAAATGAATAATGGAATGAGAAAAGGCTAGCGCGAGCTGAAGATTGTTATAGCGATAAGGAAAATTATAAAAAAGGACAAAATACGGAATTCAGAGGTAAGAAAAATGGAGACCCATCGTGTATAAAAACTTGAGAGGCTGCAGTTTATTAGCTATAAGGTACGCGATAAAGGTGCAAACAATAAAAAAGATGAATTCCGGAGATTGGCTTTAATTAAGGCGACGCAGCGGAGGGCGAAGAAAACGGGCCCAATTAACCGCGATAATAAGATGAGACTGAGATAAGACGAGCAATTTTAACGGGAGAAGAGCAAAAAAAGGAATAAATCATGAGGAAGTGCCTCAAGGTGCGTTTGAACCTGCTCTATCCGCAAAGTACGAACCTGAAAACAACACCTCCGCGAGCAATTAAAAGTACAGTGATTTCACCAGCAAGTCCACGATGGTTATAACGCACGGAGAGAACAAATGGACGTCATCTTTTCTCATTCCGTTATTTTTCTTATGGTAGCCGTATACGAACGTAATTACCTATCCTACATTGTAAAACTGGGATGAAAAATTTAGAAATTCCTCACGTACGACGAATTAAAGAAGATTCTCAGGAAATTTCAAAGGTGTTAACATCCCGAGGAATGTTAAATGGTACAATGTTAGGATCTAAGCGAGAAGGTGAAAACCGAGACTGAATAAACGTCAAAGTTGGAGAAAAGATGCATGCACAGAGAAGTAATGAAGCTCTCGGGGACGCAAAACAGGAAAAGGAGCAAAGAAAACGCGGCGAAATGGAGAGAATTAAATGCGAAACCTGAATATGAGATATGTTCGCGAGGAGAAGAGAAAAAGGAAGACGATAACAGTAAGACGGAGATGAATCGGAGGCGTTAAGGAGATGTATGGAGAAAGAGAGAGATGATATAAAACACCGGGATGAGAAGAAAATAAATCGATGCATGAGAGGGCAAATTCAGATGAGCCGTATGTTAAAACGACGAGGAACGTGGAGCGCAGATTAAGGAGAGTGAGAGAAAAGTGAAGTAAGCTTAAAAAATGAAAGGCGAAATAGATTGCTAGAAGAAGCTTGGAAGAAACGTTGAAGATAATAAATATAGAGTGATACCGAGAGAGAGAGAGAGAAAATAAAAGAAACCCGATGCTATAAAAAGGAAGAAAAAGAGGAAGGTCAGAGAAATAATGAAAGAGGAATGGAAGGGAAGAGGTGGGCAGAGAAGAGGGGTGGATCAAAAATAGAAAGGATTTAATTGAGGAAGAGGTAACGCCGTTTGGATGGAAGGCATGAGAGGGGAAGACGGCGTAGGAGGTGAGCGGACGAGGAATAGGAGGAGGTTGAAAGGAGATGGAGAAAATGGAAGGGCAGATAGAGGAGAGAGAAACATCGAGGGAATGCGAGAGGAAGAGGAAGTGGCTCGGAGGCATGGAGGTTTGAAGTGGGTAAAATGCTGGAGGAAGAGGGAGGGAGGGAGGGAGAGACAAAGAGGGAGGACCCCTCAGCTTCTGTGCGGGCAAAAACATAAGGTCTCAAGAGGAAGAGGGGAAGTAGAAGGAATGTAAAGGCAAGAAGGGGAAGCATGAGAAGGTTGGAGAGCCTTCTCCCCTCTACGCCCCTTTCATATCTCCCTGTCTTCCTATTGCCGCGAGAGAGAGAGAGAGGAAGAAGTGACGCGGGAGTTGAATGTGTGTGAGAGAGCGAGAGAGGTGAGATAAAGTGTCAGGCGTTGGTTTGACTAAAAGCGAGGGATTCGCCAACTGCGTTCCGATAGCCTTAAATGGTATTAATACACTTCTAATGCAAAGCCGCTGTGATTAATAAGGCGACTTAGATTAGACGCAAGAGTTAGAAAAGCTCTCGTCGACTTATCCGCGAGGGAATTTAAGAGTTCGAATTCAAACCTAACTTTTAAAAGTAAATTATTTAAAAGTGTCTCTGGATGAAGGTCTTCTCTCTCGAGAAAATAATTCAATAATAATCTCGCCTTTTAGATGGAGGTCAGCCGATTAAAATATTATGTGTTTGAATATATTTCAGTCTTTTTATTGCTTTGGCCGTTTTCCCAAACTTCTTCAACTTTTGGAGCAGACTAAGTTTTATCAATCGTAGTAAATGTTTTAATTATTCTTTGCGATTATTTTAATCAAAACTTTTATAACGCGAAGACCGTCACAATATCTTGATGTTGTAAATCGACGTTGCTGGAGTAAAAAGATAGAGCTGAAATTTACGAATAAAAATTGGAACAATTTAAATTAGACAAATGAAACAATAGTCCTACTTAAGTTTTAGTAGCTACGTGGCTGTATTATGGCTTCAAATATATACCTAATTTATTATCAAAATTATAGCATTAAATTTATATTATGATTATCTTCCCGATTAAGATTATATTATTCCATCTGATATATCTCGATTCGTGATGATCTATCCAAAGCAGAAAATTCATATTTAATCAGCAGAAAATTCATATTTAATCAGCAGAAATAAAACTCTCACAATTACCGAGGATTGCTTCAGAACAATGGCGAGTATTTCCCTTTCGGGTCACACGTAGACGCATTAATCTCGCGGCATTGACAACCCACTGCCTATAAACCCTATCAAAACGTTGCGCCTCTCACCATGATTTCGCCATTCCTCACCCAACGAAATCCAATATCCCTACATGGCGTCAGTTTTAAAACAACGCCCCAAAATCCATACGCGACAGGCATATGCTAAATCCTTCATGTACAAAATCAATCCCATCAGGTCCGACCAAAACACGCCGCCTGTGTGTGTGTGTCTACGGTGTTAGTTTTTCCAACGCTGCCTCTCGCTGTTTCTCTATTGGCTCCGTAGCCCTTGCTTATTTATAAGCCAACGAAGCGGGGCACACAAAACACAAGGTCAATCCGAAAACGAGGAAAGGTATGAAAAGAAAAACAAAAATTAAAACGGCACGAATTGAAAATCGTCGAAATTATCCCAGCGTAAAAAGGAAGATAACGCACTCGCTCGAAATTTAATCGCGCATTTCCTTTAATTAGGGAGTGAATGTCAATGGCTGATTAAATCAGTTCTAGTACAAGAAAAAGTCTCCGAATGCTTCGAAAAAAAATGCTCTCGGTATTGAAAGGTTTGGTACTTACGGTCTCGCTTTAAGTAATCCAGCAGGGTTTCGATTGAAACTTTGACTAGAACCTAATACTGTGAGGGAAAAACTAGCCAATATGCGGACCGCTTCGTTAAAACCCTTTCAAAATGCGGATCATGAAAATACAAAACTAATTCATCAAGGCTTGCGGGCCTAAATATTTCATCCTATTCAGGAGTCATATTTATTAAAATGCATCATTGGGAGACTGTGTAGTAAAAATTGGATCATACTTCAAATTTGAATCACCAAAAAGGTTATACACATTGCATCAAGCAGGACTGAAATACTATGATCACTTTACAAAATATTTTAAAAAATACATATAGGACAACAACGTATTTTATGCTGTTAATATATCTCATTCTATGCAACTTATACTTCAACAAGGATTTCCTTTCATTACATTCCCGCATTTTAGTTTAAGCGATACAAATCATGTTTCGAGTGCCTCAACCTCGCCTTCACAAAATAAAAAAGTAAGCACTTCACATTTGATTTATTTATTAAGTACCTGCAACATCTATTACAGATTATTCCCCACACAAGCGCGACCTAAATTATACTCGAACGCCTAATATTTGTATCGACCGGACCATAGACATACAAGCGGCGGATATTATTTTTTTAAATCCCTCCTCCCTCTAATATTTCACGCACAACACAATGTTACCATTGAAACGCTCTACTACATTTTGAAGCACGCCTCCCTCCCCTTCCTCCCCTCCCCCCAATCTCCACGACCACTCACTTGACCGCGCCCTAGATGTAGTTAAAACGAACCTATTCAATGTTCCATTCCATCGCGCACAATTTTTTCCCAGGCCTATTGCCACCCTTTTCCTACCCCATCCCTCCCTTCCATCAATTACTCCTCCCAATCCACCCCATCCCTCTCTCTCTCACACTCTTTCCGTCCCCCCTTTCTTCCGCCAGCGACCCCTTCCTCCTCTCCTCACTCGGCCATCACTCTCCGAAAGGGCCTCTGTACGGGGTCATTCCGGAATAACTAATGGCATGGCCCCCGTCTAGCCGGGCGGAGAGAGAGAGAGAGCACGCAAAGGGTCTCCTCAAGCCCTGACAAAGGAGAGGGATTTGTCACGGCAACAATTTCGGGTGCTTCTGGAGCCGAGGAGGAAATGAGTGGGAGGGGGGTGAAGGGGAATGGGGTAAGAGGAGGACAGGTCACGACCCCTTTGCCCTCCTTCGCCGCCTCCAGTGAACCACTTCCTTCTCTCCCCCTTCCCTTTCCTCGCTCCCTTCTCCCGCGGTTCTAGTTCCAGTCGCCACTCCCGCTTCTTCTTCCTCCGGCCTCACCGGCGTGCTATCTCTGGACGTGTCGGAGAGGGGAGGGGTAAGTGGTGGGATGAGGCGGTGGGAGAGGACGTGGGGAGTCCCCCCCTCTCCCTCTCTCTAACCTTTCTATGCCTCCTCCCATCCCACTCCGGCCATCCTGTTCCTCCCTAATCGAACGCATTTACGCGGTCACTTAGAAGCACTCAATTTCGGGCGATCAGTTTGGACCCACAAAAGTTATGGAGACTGCGAAACTGAGGCTGGTTAGATAGTGGGAGATGTGTTTGAGAGAGAAAGAGAAGACAGAGAGAGAGAATGACAGATTCGGAAATCTTTTGTTATTAATGGTTGATCCTTTCTTCCGAATTCGAAGGTGACGGTCAGGAGATTTGATGTCGCGATGGATGCAGCTGAGGAGGGCTGGCAGGAAATTGATTTTGGTCTAGGGTAAATACATATTAACGCAATTGTTTATTTGCCTATAAACCTCGTTTCAAGCAACAAAAACATTTTTAGAGTGATTTTTCATAAGCGTAACGCGGCAATTTTAGGATGTCCAATTATGGTCTATAAGAGTGTGACACATCTGTGAATGATGAATAACTGCTGTTATGGATTCAATTAAGTAGCAATATGTTTTTATTTATTAACTTTAGTCGAAATCTTAAGAGAGTTAAGAAACTAAGCGAGGAATAATTAATCGCCAGAAACAGAATTTTAATAGTGAGTCTTCATGTTCTAAGCTTAATGCGTGATTTCTGGATACGACAGTAAATTATTATGCATCACAATTTTATAGGAACGACACCAAAAGCACTATATCGAAATTAACAAAACAAATTTCAAAAGAAACATTATTTAATATCTTAAATAAGTGCAACAATAATATTTACTCACTATACAGATCAATACAATTATGGATGCAAGAATACCGTAGTTTTAATGCCACTTCAATACATTTGATTTATCTTTTCACAGAATACTGCGAGCTATAAAAAGTGCAATCTTTAAAAATTATAATTAGACAAAATTAACTGCCAAAGAAAGATATTTTCAGCTAATAATTAACCAATACCTGATCATTTGATGAAAATATTAACGCTAGCGCTTTAGTACATGAGAATAACTTGATGGTAACTATTGTAACGTGTTTTCCTCGTGGAGAATGTCGAAAATTAACGTTTCATCCACATTCTAAATAAGGTTATGTGATACAAAACAAGACCAATCAAATCCTGGGCTAAAATTATATATATATATTTTGAATGTACAATGCAATTTTCCTCCTTTTCTCGCGAAAAATTTTGAATGTAAATTCATTTAATCCGACATTTTTAGATCCACCCTTTAAAAAATTCCACCTCTAACGTTATTTTAAAAAACGTAAAGAACTGATGGAGCAGGATTCCCTCGTCCGCGCATTAAGGGGAATATTAATCAAACTTGATGTTGTCGCCATGCACGATTGTCCCATTTTGCCGACAATCCCTCCGACTCTTACACACATCTCGTCAACAATCGCGGGGATTAATGAAGAGAATAATTCATGCGAAGCCACCACAGACTCTCAACCAAGGTTGCATTAATTTTTTTCAACCCGCCGCCCAGACAAAATGAGGTCAAGGACGGGAGGCAAACACATAAAAGAGTGGCAAGAGAAAATCTTTAAAAAGTAAATGAAAAAAACTAAGTATTTTTATATTTCTGTGTATGTGTCTGTCTCTCTCTCTCTCACTCGGAGGAGGAACGTGATGTGCTCTGGCTGTATTATCATGCCCTCTGTAGAGTAAGGAGAGAGAGAGGGAGAGGAGGAGAGAGAAGGGGGAGGGGGAAGGGGGAGAACGGGAAAACATCCGGAACCCCGTTTCCGCAAAACCTTTCTTTCCAGCTCTACCACTGTTTCTCACTCTTTGGCATTGCGACGCAAAGAAAGCGCGAGTCATACGCCTCGCGAATCCAAATTAGCAAAATAAAGAAAAAGCTTTTTCCAGCGTCGCAAAACCGAAGAGACGGATATCTATTTTCTTCTAGCAGAAAGAGAGCGATAGGGAGAGAGAGCTCTCTCCCTCTCCCGCTCACTTGTTTCTTTCCGTCGCGATACCGCGTTACTTCCGAAAAATTTCATCCGTGCGAAACGAAAAACAAAAGAGGACGCGGAGTTGGCCATGCTTCAAATTTCATTTTTACGATTATCCTTCTTATAAAAAAAAAGGACTCTGGTAAAAAGTGCTCTTTGCGGATACTTTGAGCACGTGGCTTTCGGGATGGTGCCTCTGTATTTTTTCCTCACCGATATAATAATTCCGCTAAATGATTAATGTCAAGGGCTGAGCCGATAAGTGGGAAAAAAAGAAACGGATAATTTGCCAAAAGAATAATGCGCGATTTAATTTTTAGCTTTCTTTTGTTAAAAGCCTGTATAATGACACTTTTTTTGTAGTTGATTTGGTAGGAAAAGCGAGCAAACAAAATAAGCATTCCGTCGTTGGCAATAGCTTGTGAGAGATTTCAATTTTAATGCCAAAGCTATCTAACGTGAACAAATGGACTGCAAGCAATTGAACTAATTGAATCAATGAAGACTCAATAAACATTTCCAACGAATGCTTTCATAAACAAGTGAAAAGAAAACAAATTCGGTCCCGCCATCAGCATCACAACAACACCATTTGATAATTGGTATTTTTGTGTGAGGAATTTTGTCTGAGCTAAATGGTTGTGCTTCACTAAGTTCCGAATGTAAATTAGCCTAAAAACGAAATTTTAATTCGCATAAATGACTGAAGAAATTGCAACAAAGATAGGATACAGGTTTAAGTTAAGTTTATATTGAACTGAATGACGTCACTACCAGTCTGTGTAAGACATGATCAATAATTATACGCTAACGCATTTAAAATAATGTAAATCGATAAATATTACAATGTTGTTAAATGTGTATAGGGAAGATTAGCATTACATGATGAAATCAGCAAGGGGCAATCTAAATTATTTACATCCGATAATACTGTAGGTTAAATTCAGAAAAAGAAGTTGAATGCAGCCTATCTGGGCATATGATAAAGTCAGCTAGATATATAATGATAATGGGAGAGTTGAATACCTGCAGTATGTCTATAGTGGATAAACTTCGAGAAAATATTATCAACTTTTCTCAATAATTCAATTAACAACTTCGGCACTAAGTTTGAAAGACAGAAAACTAAAGTATTTTTTATTGACAGATACCATACAATCTCAGGAAGACAATATATGTATGTGTTTGCGACAAACCTTTGTGTAAATTCAAATTCAAACGAACAATTCCAATATTCATCAACTAGCGTTTTATGGTGAAACTTGATTTCTTATTATCACTTTATCAAGGTAACGATGGAGAGAAAAATTGCATTTTCTATTTCACAAAAACTATCGTAAATAAATATTATTGTGACATTCCAAATATCAAAATAATATTTTAGAATAAAAATTCGATATTTAAAAATAAACTACCGCAAAATTGAACTCCGGTACTTCAGTTTCGAAATCTGAAGCGGTACTGATGCTTCCCAGCAAAAACATTTTCTAGCAAGAAATCATCTCGAGTTATTAGCGAAACTTTGATGTAAACACCGATTACTCACCAGCAGTTAAACCTAGATCCATCAAATTTTAACTATGACTAGCTCTTATGTAAATAAGCATGTCCTGATAATCTGGTTTCACAAGGTTGTAGAGTTTCAGAGATTTCCTCACATTACGGACGGACAGACAAACCGAATAGAATACATAAGCTATTTTTAGGGAAAAAAGTGTTAAAAATTACTTCTTCATTTTATAAATGCCAAATTCGTACGGTCGAATGATAAAAAAACAGTAGCGTTTCTTTTAATTTTTGTCAATTTTATTTACGAATGTATGCATCTTGTTTGTAAATTGACTAGTTTTTAAAACAAATAACTCATTTTTCCACTTACATAAATGCAATTCAAAATTGCCTAGAGTATAGGGCAGAGCAAACAAACATTCTGGTCGCCTGGATCACGTTTTTTATAAATTTTCTTACAACATTTTTGATCCCGATCGAAGTTTATTTAACTAACCTTGACCGCAGAGAAATCAAAGCAATTCCCCCGCACAATAAAATAGCAGGAGACTAATAAATGAAAAAATACGTCCCACAATATCCTTGGAAGTAAAGCGGCCTTGTTCCCGAGATCTTGAAAAAGCGGAGAAACGAACGTCAGAAGTTCAGAGCGTCGTGTATAAGAAGCGAAAGAGAGAGAGAGAGGAGGTGTGAGAGAGACACAAAGGGGAAAGGTTTAGGGCGTGGAACGCTGAGGGCAGAAGGGTGACCACTCGCATGAGGACCAGGCTGGAAATGATGAAAGACAGCGGAGAGAGAACGGAAAAAATATACGTGGAAAAAGGAATCGGAGGGAGAGAGAGGCACCCACACCACACACACATACGTACATGAAACCATACATCACACGAATTAAACCACATGCAATATATATATATATATATATATATATATATATATATATATATATATATATATATATATACACACACACACAGGAGATTATTCCTAAACACAATCCTGGTCAAAAATGTCATTTAAACATGGATCCGATTCTCAGCGGTTACGGGACTATGGATATTTAAAATTTAAAATTATTTTTGAACTAAATTAAGCTATTTATTGTTTTACATTGTAAAGTTCAGTTTATAATAAATGTCCAAAATGTCATTCTGACTTGTTTGACTACTGAATTTGTAACCCTAGCTATAACTTCAGGAGCATTTACGTGTCTTGCAGTATATAAAATTTGATGAAGTACTTCAGTTCGCTTTGCGTTCATAAACCATATTTTTATTGTTCATATGACTGGGAGTCCTGTGGACACTTACCAAGTCGATGAGCAAGTTGCCGAATATACACACACACACACACCCATATAAATATATATATATGTGTGTGTGTAACATATTCCACTTGCAAAGGCTCAACTTTGTGGAAAGATTCCATAATGTAAATAAAAAACAATATTGTTTATTTCCACTATACAAATTTATTGCGACCATGCTGTAACAAGCGAAACCGGTCGCAATAAATTTGTATAGTGGAAATATACAATATTATTTTTTATCGAAAGCTTTACGTTTGTGATGTTTCTGTGTTTTTGTGTTATTTTACGTGTGTCGCTTCGACATCCCCGGGGCCTCGCCAACCTGAAGTCGTCTGATTGGTGAGTGCTCACTGGGTTTCCTCATCCCAACACCTTGTTGACATCCATATATATATATATATATATATATATATATATATATATATATATATATATATATATATATATATATATATATATATATACACACACACACACTGCATATACATGCACACATGCAAAAAAACCACACCCTTTAGCCCTCCGACCTCTTTGCCCTCTGGTGACCGGTTGAAGAGACAAATCTCGGTCAACGGCCATTTGGGCGACTTGGGGCCACGGAATGGAATAGAAAAGGATGAAGACAGAAAGGAGGAAGGAGACGGGTCATAGAGCGGGGACTATGTTATTACGCGGAGGATGCGACCCTGCCCACGAGGGCTTTGCGCGGAGGTCGTTGCTCGTGGAGTGAGGCGCGCCCGCCGCCGGATGAACCCGTGGTGGCGGGGCGGCCGTTCGGGCGGTGTGGGGTGGAGAGGAGGAAGGCGGGGAGTAACCGGGGCGCCTCGTGCATCGACGTGTTGAAGGATGGAAAGCTGGGATTAGAGAAGTTTTTGGCTTGGGAAATGGAGGAAGGAGAAGAGAGAATGTGCAAAATGTTTGGTCGACATCATTACTGGAACTCGGCGGAGAAAGGAGGAAAAGAGGGAAGCAGCGCAAAGCTGTGGGACCGTGGAGGAAGAACGGAGATTGGATAGGAAAAGGACTGGATGAAGCGCGGAAAACGTATATGAAAGTTTGAAATGACAGTAGGACGCGACGCGGCTTAGGGGTGAATTTAAACTCGGGAAGTCGGAAAATTATTTATATTTGTCCCAAGTTATACCAGGACTTCATTTCAGCGTTTATTAATACAAACGGGAAACATGTCTTCTTCGTTTCGTTAGAAAAAAATTAGACGATCGAATCTCTCTCTCTCTTGAATGGTTTGGTAAGTAGTTTTACCACAAATGTAGGCCGTCCCTCGTGGTAACACCCATCAGAAAGTGCTCAATCATATCGGTATTCGGTATATGTACACATTATACCGTATTTGCCCGACCATCAAACGAGTTTTTTTTTCTTTCAGTTACATGTTTGAGGTCGTCTTGTGGTCGCGAACTAATAAATAAATAAAATAAGGTTGACCGTGACTATGGAGTCTAGCATTATTTAAATCATGTGAAACTCTGCGCAGCGCTAAGTGATGGGAATTTTTAGAGATTTAAATAAGAAATAACTCCACTAATGTTGCTTATTTTATTTTCTTCAGAATGTCAAATAAAACTTTTTCTCACAATTGGCTTCTGTAAAAGATGGTCGTCTTATAGTCGAGTAAGAAAGGTAAATACAGGATGTCCCACGGCTAAAGGTCGTAACTTCAGAAGATGATACTAAAGGTCATTTTGAGAAAAAAATGTTATATCAACATGTGTCCGATTCGCAATGGTTACCAAATTATGGGCATTTGATTTGCAGCACACTTGAAGGCATTTGTTGTTACTGTGGAATTTTTACAAAATGAAGTGCCGATTATATTAAAATATTTTTCTCTGCAAAAACGATTGCAACTGTACTGCCAGCATGACGCAGCACCTCCACATTTCAGTAGGAAAGTGTGGCTGAGTGATCAGTTTCCTGACCGATGGATCGTCCGCGGCGGTACGCAAAATTGGCCTCTGCGTTCACCCAATCTGACTCCAGTAGATTACCATGATGGGGTCACATGAAAACGATTTGTATGAATGGAAAGTAAACGACACGTTAACAATGTTGCTGTTCTAAGTGAGGTTACACGTTCCGTACTCAAAAGAGCCAAACTGTGCATTCAAGAAGATTGTGGACATTTTTAACAATTAATGTAGCTTTGAAATACCTGAACTGTACAATGAAATCACCTTAAATTTATTCAATTTTCTGTACAATGTAATACAATCTGTTTTCAAATACAATTTTTCCCCAAATAACAAACGCCTTCAAGTGTGCCACAAATCAAATGCTAATAATTCGTTAAACATTGCAAATCGGACACAGGTTTTAGGTTTTATATACATATACACACACACACACACACATATATATATATATATATATATATATATATATATATATATATATAAGTCGACTCCAGATTTTCAGGTAAAGTAGAACGAATTTTTTGTATTTTTGTATAGGTGGCGCCGCAATTGACGATAAATAGGCGGAAACGCTGAAAGATGTAGTACGTGGTCCTAGAAAATCCGTGTTTTGTACGTTTTTGGAAGGGAAACGGAGGAACCTACCCCTCCAAGAGTGCAAACATGAACGTGGAAGGAAAACCAAGACAACCCCGAATCAACCCAACCCGGTGGGGAAGCGTAAAATTTCGTAAGCTTCAAATATTCGTAATATGTAGGTATGAGTGCGTAGTACAATATCTCTGTGAGGGCAAATGTTAACGTGGAAGGAAAGGATGCGATAAGTAAACAAAGCGACGCTAGCGCCGCCGACGCTGCAATAAAGAATCTCCCCTTACATTACAAACCTCGAAATCGTATATTTACGTTTGTCTTCCGTGTTTCCGCCTTTCCTCCTGGTAGTTCCATTTTTTGTCGCTTTCTCGACGTCGCCTTGTTTATCTTCGCCCCGGTTATGTGCACAGTACCATAATTTTTATACTATAAATACTTTGGTGATACTAACTTAATCTGGGACGCTTAGAGGTAGACATAGTCTTTCCGCGAATCACCGATGAGGTGTATTTTATTTACACGTTACGGAGCAGGGGTATGAAACTCTTATGGGAGAATAGATACCCAGGTATGGATAAAGTCCCTCATCGTGTAATGTTTGCCAGACTCTCATTCGCGGAACGTTGAGGCGGGCGGGCATTCTTCGTGTACTAACAATAAGACGTGGACTTCGCTAAACCATTTGAATAATGTTTTCCTCCTCATCCACATTAACTTGTACTGGACATTCAGCTCTCAAAGACACATGGAAATGAGCTGTTTTCGTCGCTATAAAACATGACCGAATGCGCATATGAACACACTAATAATGAATCGAAAATAGAGTTCAACAATGACGATCCAATTTAAAAGTTCGCATAACGATAACATTTGTCTATGTTAACATTACTGCTACACGTTTTAATTCTGTTCTTGAGATTAGTTAATTTCTTTTTTTGTGCAAGAGTTTCGTCGGGATTAAAATTGTGCGACACGTATTTGAAAAGCCAGGGTAAATATGAATTTCTTTTTGTAATGATATTAAAATACAAATTATACATGTTGTTATCATTTCAAACAAACTGGCCTAGACATCTCATCTCTCCGGATAGCCAAGATTGCCAGACGTTTCTATTTGTGCAAGATTGTCTCGTACATTAGCACAATGTCCCGCATCCCGTAATGATAATCGAATGTCCCGCCAAGAGCATAGAATGGGGAATTTCAGCTTCTAAAAATCTCTGTGGAATTTAGAGACGAGCTGTATTTCGGTTCATAGACCAGAGGATATGTTTATTTGACCATGAATGGTTCTCTTTCTCTCCAGACGAATTTCGTTTTCCAATTTCTCAGCACTTCGTGAGAAGCAGCAAGTTGGGGGAAGGGGGGTGAGAAAATATTTCCAAGGACCCAGGGCTCTGTTTTCTTTTCCGTCACCATTCATTCAGATAAATACAGTTAGAGAAAGAAAAGCGTCATTGTCTGCACGTATCTGAGGTCAGTTTATTAACCCTGGAAAGCTTACGTAGGAATCTTCGAACACAATTTGAAATGAGAAAATTTTATCTATTTCACATTTTCACAAGATGGACAAATAACTGCTTTGTGTTCATTTTTTGCAGCCATTATTTCCTAAAAAATAGTGTCCATATTAAAACGGAAAAAAATAGAAAACTAATTCGTTATGCAAAACAAAACTTGAAGGTGTTACCTGCTGAGCGAAGAAAGGCAAAAATGAATTCAATATTTATTCAGTTAATTTATAGCACAATAGGTTACATTGGTAATACCATGCCCCATAGATGTTTACTCGCTCGAAACTCGGAACGGACTGAAAATAAAAGGATAATCTGATTCTCTGCTTACAGATGGCATATCAGAGCTAAAAGTCACTTAACTAAAATGTTGCTCTTTATTTCATTCTAAGAAATCAAAGAAGTCAATTTTGATTGGGGAACAGACTGCCCCACATAACCTTTCCAGGGTTAAAATTCCTTCGAAGATATTTACGATGAGGCTGCCTAAGAAGAGTGTGTTCGGATTGCATGAGAAATATTCTCTCGAGATTTTAGTCTGAATGAAACCTTCATCCAGTTCGGAGGAGCCCGCATACCGATATTAAGTAGCGATAACACGCGTTTCCTTGGTTACACATGGCACGCGGGGCCGGGAAAAGACCGATAATTGCAATACTATAGTTTTAAAATTTTTTAAGGATAAATAACATTTTTATTGACCTTTTCACATTGAAAAATTATAAAGATATAATAACGACCAATTGAAGACTTTGGACTTCGTATTTTTATATTTGTGTAATACACAATTTCCTCTAGGAGAGGATCAGGAAAATATAATTGCCACGCACCTAACATGGAGATGGGGTTTGGCCGCTATATCCGAGGTGCCACTCTAACCGAGTAGGGAAGGAGGGGGGCTGGGGAGTTGAAAAAGATCGAGGTACACAATAAAAATGTGTTGCATACACAAAAAATTGTAATCACATGTAATTTGTATTTACGAGACATATACATATGTACATATTTTAAGCGGCATTTCAGTAGAATGTGTACGAAAATTTTTAGCTCTGCAATCCACGAAAGATATACTGACAGTGAGACAGAGATTTTCTCTTGAAACCCTCGTGGCATTATGAAGAATGGGGAGATTTTCATGACTAATCTTGCGATAACTGATGGTTGAATGCATACCTGCCTAGGATGATTCATACTGGACACTTTTCTACCAGCCACTTAAAGGATCGGAGGGAAGGATGAAGGCCATACACAGTCGTTATATCCGAGATGGCGTTTGTTAAAATAGGGTTATTTTTTAAAGAAATTTCGTAAGTCTGGCCGGACCAACTCAGAGTGGCCGCTAATATCCGAGGATTCGTTACATCCGAGTTCGTTATAAGCGAGGAGAGGATTTTCTTTCTCTAGGAGGGGGTTATCATGGGTGAAAATTCACCCCACACGTCAATAGTACGGATCAGGGGCAGCAAATTATAACTGAACTTTCACAGCACTCGAGAGCTACTGTTAGGAGAATAGCCAAAGGGCCGATGCTGTCAGATGTGGTGCACTCCAGCGACGACTTATTGAACTTCTAGGGGGGTGAATTTTCACCGATGGTAGCATTTAAGGGTTAAACCACATTAAATTACACCAAACCGCACTAATATTTTATTGTACAATTTTAAAAGTTTTAAATTAAAATGCCAGTTTTTTTCTTTTCTGTAATTCATTTAAAACATCTTGAGGACTAATTTTAATGTCTCGGTGTATATTTAATCGAGCTAAACCATTTAAACGGTCTTGAATCATGATGTTCCTGAAATATGTCTTCAATGTACGCAGTCTAAAATGATCTTTCTTTGTTGCACGTAGTAATAGGAAGTGGGACAAATATTTCTAGCAATATTTGGGATAAATTAATTTATCACACTGTGCTAGTACATCCATAGCGTTCTTGGGTGGCACTGTTGAATTTTCATAACGTTTGCACCGCATTCTAAGTTCTTCTATTAAGATACACTTTTGTTGAAAGCAAATCGGTAGTCTAAAACTTAACAAGCCCAAATAAATCGTCTATTTGACATAGTTTTGTTATTTCACCTTTAGGTAGAATACTACTAAATTTAAGAAGCATTAAGGATGCTTCGAAAATCTCTCATTCAGCTGACTTAACATGTGATCTGCGAAGGGAATAAATACAGGCCTCCGATAATATTATTCCTTAGTTTCAGATGGCACATTTGCACCATGTTGACGATTTATGCAACTCCTTGGTTTCTTTACCTCAATCCCAATAGATATTGCTTTTTCAGATGCCGTTTGATGTATAGTTTTAAATTCTTCTTCTGAATTAGTTCGCATAATTTTTATTTGTTCAATGACATCACACATGATTTAGTGCTGAATAAAGGTCACTATCAACTTTCTGCAATAATATGCACAACGATAATGTGCAAAAAAAAATAATGTTTGAACTGTATATAACTAGTGAAATTAGAAAACAAAACTCACAAATGGGGCTTGATAGCATTTTGGCGCCTGACGAAGCGTCTTGGTTCTGCTATGTACTTATTTCTTCAAGAGCAAAGTAAATTGCATCAAACAGTTCGATCATCGCCATTACGAATTCTTGCCGTTCTACCATCTTGGAGGTGCAAGTTGTCGCAATTTTTCTAATTCGATTCAGGAGCATGTTCATTAATTTAAGTTCATGTTAATTCGCAGAGCGATATGCAGAACAGAAAACAAAACGCGCGAAAATATATCGCAGGGCCGAGTTTTTCACGATTTCGTAATCAATTGTTAAAATGGTAAATGAATTGTCTTATTTGCTTCATTGATAATAAAAGAAGGTTGATGATTATATCATAGCATTAGAAATAGCGAACCATGAGTTGAAATTTCCATTTTAATTATATCAAAATCTTAGCATAAGGTTACTACATACCTTTGGGAAAAATTATTTGCAAAGAAAACTAGAATATAAAATTTTTAAAGTTTTTCATTGAAAGATAAGACTACTGTGACAGCACAATTTAAATTGATATTTTTCATTCAAATCATGGCTATGCAATCAATAGTTGTTTTCTAAGACTATAAACGAACCACTAAACTGAGCTAAACTTATAAAATTTGAGACACTCACAATTTCCGACTGTGAGACGATACATTCTTCTATTATGGCCGATGTAACTTCTGAGAGATGGATGATATAGATCGTTGATCGCAGACAAGAATCAGAGGAAGTAAATGATTGCCACGAGGAACGACTAGTTGGTAGTTAAGCAATTCGCCAACGAAATATACACAAAATCTAATAAATGCACAATGACTAAGAGCTCTTTCCCGCTGCCTACTTCACAACAATAAGAGACAAATTGAGCTTAGGGCAGCTCGAAATCTTGAAAGAGAATGGTCGAGTAAAGGTCAAAACAGTGCGAGCGGGCAAACACCAGATAACCATATGGTGTGGCGTATAGAACAATTGAACATTTGTATCCATCAATTAAGCCAATCGAACTAATGACATTATAACAACACTTGTAATGTCGTACTAACATACTTTTTATCGCGTAAATGAATTTAAAATCCGAGAACTCATTTTGTTTCGTAGGTTAGACTTTAAAATATCCACGTGACTAATTAGACTTACAAAATCAGCCTTCGCATGGGATAACGTATGGTTAAGCTAAATTTTAATATATCTTCAAACGTGTTTCCACCGGTTGCATTCCTAGAACCAATTCCTGTCCAAGAATTAAATGTTTTTGAGAGAGATGACCACATTATACAATGCAGTTTCTTTCGCTGGAACTTAATTCGAGTGGAATAACGATATTTTAAAAGTTATTCCATCGATTGTTTATTATGATTACTTGATAATAAATTAGAATTAGCCAAATTTGTCGGTAAAAGTGATTTTAATATATCTATTATATATGTATTTTGAAGAGTTTGTCGGTTTGTGCAAAAAGGAAGTCATACTTCCTGAATAGCTGCAGATACAAAATTTTGAATAAACAATCCAACCACTAAAATTAGCTGATTATGTTAACTTTAAAACCAAAATATATAAATCACAGCGATCGTAACGTATAATATCAGATCCCTTTAAAAGAATTGAGGTCGTTGTCATAGTATTTAAAGACTTTCATTGTTGGAAAGAGGAAAAAATTCACACTTTTTTCTGATTAAAAGCAGATATTCAGGCTAATTCAGTATGTATTTGAATTCTGCCTTCAAAAATTAAGAACTACGTTCTTTCAGGTAGACAACTGTTCTTTTACCGAAATCGTATCCCAATTTTAAATAATTTCAAAAATGCATTTTTAGAAAGCCTTGCACTGAATCCCATGCTTTTCTTATGAGGTATTGAAATGGAACATTGGGGTTAAAAAGACCCCTTAAATAAACATGTGTTTGTGATTTTTTATTTTTCTCGTCAGTTGTGTCACTCGTCCTACCAACATATCAAATTTCAGATTTCTATCCCTTCTAGAAGTACCTTAGAATTTTGTGTCAGCGAGTGAGTGAGTGAGGCACAGTAGCTATATTTTTATGGAAGATACTAGTAGAGAGACCGCAGTTTTACTGCGGGAAATTTGAGAAACGTCAAAAAATATTATAATAAACGAAGAACGAACAGAAAATAAAATAAAGCGTCGGGAGAGAGTTGCAAAATGAGGAACAAACAAATAAGAACAAGGAAAGAATCGCGAAGACGAACAAAAATGAAAAAAGCAATAACAAACGAAGTGCAAATATAAAAAGTATAGTTAAACGTCGATAATGTGTGACAAACCATTTAGTTACAATGCCATACAACAAATAAATACATTTTCCACCTCCTTGTTTTCTCCCTCTCTCTTTCCCTTGCTATTCTCTTTCCCTCTCTCTTCCGTCCCATTCTCTCTCCCTCTCCTTTCCCTCATTCTCTCTCCCCCCTTTCTCTTCCTTCCTCCCATTCTATCTCACATCTCTCTCCCTTCCTCCCATTCTATCTCACATCTCTCTCCCTTCCTCCCATTCTCTCTCCTTCTTCCTTCCCCTCATTCTCCCTCTCTCTTCCTTCCTCCCATTCTCCCTCCCTCTCTCTTCCTTCCTCCCATTCTCCCTCCCTCTCCATTCCTCCCATTTCCCCCCTCTCACTTCCTTCCATTCTCTCTTCCTTCCTCTCATTCTCTCTTCTTTCCTCCCATTCTCCCTCGCTCTCTCTCCCTACTATTCTCTTTCCCTTCCTCCCATTCTCTCTCCCTTCCTCTCTTCCTTCCTCCCATTCTCTCTCCGTTCCTCCCATTCTCCCTCCCTCTCTCTATCTCTCTCCCTCTCCCTTACTCTCGCTCTTCCTTCCCACCAATCTCCCTCTCTCTCTCTATAATTCTCCTATATTTCTTCCTTCCCCTTGAGTGTCTTTCAATAATTGAAACAAGAAATAGCATGTTATGCCATCTCTTATTTATATGGATAATTAACTGACATTGAATTCATTGCAATGTCTTAGGCTTACGATATTGACTTTGAAAACAACATCGGTCGCCATGGAAAGGAAAACTTTTTCATTAAAAATAGCTCGACATTTTGTAGTTTAAAGCTAAATTTGGAATAAATTCGATCTGTATTTGAAATTTAAACGTAGGAAAATGCAACTTCATAATTTTCTTCGTCCTAGGGTTCAAGTGCTGATTTTATACGATGAATTTTAGTCATTTTTACGTACACATTAAAAATATTCTACGCTCATCTCCAAGTTTCTAAATGGGGAAAACGAAACCAGAAATTACTAAAAAAAATAATCGGTCAATCGGTTTAAAAATCAACCACTCATCCTATACTCGTTATTGCGGTTAAAATGATACATTCCACTCGTCTCTACTTTTCGAGTTATAAATATACGGATACTTATTCTTGACCGGACACCGCCTCAGACACTAAATTATTTTTATATATAGTATGATATGATTATAAGTCTACTGCAGTAATGCTTACGAAGACCTATTGAACAAGAAAAGAAACATCGACGAACAATTGAAAATAAAAAACTTATACTAAAAACAAAAAATTAACAAAAATATTTTAATTTTACGTCTACAGATATAACACTTACAAAGGACTTTTATTTATCACAAAATGTTTAGTTGAGATAAAAAAATCAATGAAAAGTATTTCAATGCGTAACGTTAAGGTACAACACTTCTTTATAAACAATATTTTTGGTTTTTCCAAAACAGCAAACCTAAGAACAAACTGAAACAAACAAACCAAAACGAATCAATAAGAAATCAGTAGAATTTAATTAACCCAACTACATGAACGATTACTACAAAGAATACAACACTTTCTCCAAACACTTCGCATTTGAGAAATAAAATAAACAGAAAATGAACGAACAAAACGAACAAACAAAACAGACTGAACAAACCATTCAAATAAACGACCAAACGACAAAACAAATAAATCAATAAAATGGAAGAACAAACCAATGAACAAAACGAAGCAAACCAATGCGAAAAATGACAAACAAAGCAAAAACAAAACAGTGAAGGTCACAAAAGACCCTGTTTTAGAGAACAACATTCTCTATGCATAAACACCGTACGTTAGATATATAGGTACGTATACGCCAGCAAATAAATCGCACTATCAGGTGAATCATACACCTCTTAGTTCGATTCTTTCAGCAATTAATTATTTCAATGAGTGTTTGTTTATACCAACAATACATTTACTACAATGAATAAAATGGATTTTATAACTTCTGATAAACGAATTTCATCTTTTATTTAAAACAAATATCATAAAATAATTAAAAAAGGTAAGTTAGTGTTAATAAGTCAATAGTAAAATTTATGTTTATTTATTATGTGTTGAATTACACTGGTTTAATTAGTACACAACAACTATAGAACATATAAAAGTAATACTTAAATACGATAATTTAAAATATTACTGATTAAATACAATATAATTTTATAACACAAGATCGATATAAATGTCAATTACTACTATAATTATGATATGCTAGTCTTTTAATATTTGAAACTAAAGAAATAGCTTGTTATGCCATTTCTTATTTACATGGATAATTAATTCATTTTGATATCAATGGCTTAGGATATTGAGTTTGGCAACAATATCCGTCGTCATGGAAAGGAAAACCTCTTCATTAAAAAAACTCGAGATTTTGTAGTTTGAAGTTCAATTTTGGAAAGATTCGATCCGTATTTGAAATTTCACCCTAGGAAAATAAAACTTCATTATTTTCTTCGTCCTCCCGTTTAAGTCCTGACTTTGTACAATGATTTGTAGTAATTTTAATGTACAAATGAAAAATAATAAATAATAATAAAAAGTAACCTATTAAATGATAATAAAATTAATCTCTCAATTAAGTTTTAAATGTTTTCTTATGTGTATTTTCGAGCTTGGAATAGAATAAAATGTAAGTTGCATTTACAAACCTTTCAAGTAGGACTGATTGATACGAACAGAAATATTACTAGAAATAATTAAATTCTATACAATAATGTGTCAGAGAGGGAATATAAATTTTGCTCGCTAGCTTGTAAATATAGGTAATTCCATATAAATCTAATCAAACATGCGATTTATTTATTTAAAACACGGCAAAAAACCAATCACAATACTATATATAAATTTAGAATAGAGTAAGTTCAGCACCAAGATGTGAAATCAGTGAAAAATAACGCGTGGAAAATGAAGACGATGAAAACACTGATAATTTATCAAAATTACCCATCATAATTAAATAGTATTAAAACAAGAAACAAACCAAAACTTACTGAATCATAAAATTAAGCCATTACAGTAGTGACATCGCATTTTATCCGCGTATATATTGAAGTTCTGGTAGCTGCTTCGCTTTTAAAGGAAGAAGAACACCGGCAGAACACCGTGAGATGAGAAAAGAGTAATAAATACTGCACGCCGCATTGAAATCGAGGGAGAGAGGTAGAAGTTTTACGGAAGAAGAGATTTCGAGAGGGTTGAGGAAGAAAGAGGAGGAAATAGGCGAGGATGCGAAGGATTTTCGAGGAAGGACGGGATTGAGAGGGAAGAACCGAGGCGGAGAGGGGGAGCGTGGAATGGAATGGGGTGGAAATAAGGGTGGGCATGGGCGGAAAAAAGCTCTTGCGGTGAAGGGAGGGAGATGAAGATGTGGTCGCCGGCAGAAAGAGAGAGAGGGAGAGAGAAAATGCGTGGAATGCGAGTCGAGAAAGAGATGAAAGAAGGGAAGAGTGGTTGGTACATTCCGAGAGAAACGTAGGGCAAAAAAAAGACGTGTTATTTAAATACTTTCTCCTCTTCCACGGTTTAGGTAAGCATTCACAATAATATTTAATATCACAAAAGAAAAAGCTACTATTATTTAATTTTTTTAAACGTAGGTATAGCTGTAGTAGTACGCAGTGGGTCGCTTTTTGTCTTCTTGCTTCCATCGTGAGGAATTGCTTCGTTACGTGACGGAGCATTCTAATATTTCATTTGTCCACACGTTGCTTACTAACGATATAATAATGACAACGGATTTCTCTTTTACCATAGAACGAAATATCAATATCACAATTTTACGGCGTTTATCAGCCTTTCGAATTACACATCGATGAGTATTAGTACAGGGATAATGAAATTAATTTTGTTATATTTAAATAGTTCAGCGTAACTGCGCTGCAATTGAAAATGCATTTAAATATTTCTCTTAGTTTCTGTTGTTGTTGCGCTTCTCAGTATCAAGTGATATATGGTCATAATATGTTAATTTATGTAACTTGGGTTACATAAAGAGGCAACAGAAATAGATTTATCACAAATAAAGAGTTGGTAATTTGTCAGTCACTAGAGAAATAATACATGTGAATTCTGTTCTGCTGCTCTACATTAATTGTGTACCTGTAACGGTAACAATTACATGTACTGCATTTTTTATAATCTTTCCGAATATTTGATTGTAACGAATGTGATTATGAATTAGTAATGCCGTAAAATTACCACGCCAATCATTAATAGCATATTTTTTACCCAGTCTATAAAATAGCACAATGAAGAAAAAATGTAAACTTCAAATTTTCTATTTGCGGCTTGCAAAATCCCTCGAGTGGTATAAACGAATTCTGTCTTTTAAATTCTGACTCGCCGTTATTGAATAAGAAGAGACACGTAGCTTTCAAATACGTTATTTATAAAAATTACCATTATATTCATTAGCGCGAAGGAATATATTAAAATGAAGTTTCATCTTACTCTTTCTAATACTATTTGATAACATCAGAAATATATTTTATTATCGTCTATCAGGCAAACAATTAACCACACATTTTGTTAGTCTGATAATTTTATTCGGAAAATTGCGGTAATAAGCAATCTAATTCCATTAGTGATGCACAATACCAGTAATGCAAAGTTTAAAAATACGATAGTATACGATAATAATTTTCCGAAGCCGACAAAAACAATTAGATAAGACTATTTTAAAAGTCAACGCTCGAAATTAAGTCAAATACATCGATGCATTAAATTTCCATCGGGGAAACGCAAAAATGAATTACGGCGGCTCACAAAGAACATGAAATATATTTCGTTTAAAATTACCGCATGACCTATTTTCGGAACAGTCGAACCAAAAAACCAACAAGTTAAGGACGACCACTCCCCTTCCCTCTCCACTTGCCCAAACATTCGCGAAATAAAACCCTATTTCACAAACAACATCCGTGCATTCGTTCATACTTTTATTTTTTAAGAGCGACGCGTCGCGTAACACGGAATTGCTCGAGAGATGAGTACAGCACGTCCTCTGAGAGAGAGGGGGAGAGAGAGAGAGAGACAGAGAGAGAGAGAGCTGGCGGCACGCCCGACATCCGGATACTGAACGACCTCCTTCTCAGGCGTCATCCCACCTATATACTACTCCGACCGACGACAGCCAATCGTCAGCCGAAGCAGCATAGGGAGGTAGGATGGTCCGGGAAGGACGGTCGGCCAGATTCTCGGCTGTCGAGACGTACCGCCAGGTCACAACACGTGACAAATCCTTTATTATACATAAATACAACTGAATATACATATCATGTACAAATAATAGGCCAGTGCCTTTGTTTAATGCAGAAATAACAGCCATATTATCAGAGTATATAATAATATCACAGCACCTTGGGGCTATCGTCATTATGTACACTGCACCCATTAGTGCCGCCAATCCTTCGGCGTAATAAATGGGAACTTCGTCAGGGAGAGGGAACGCATCACAAACTTGCAGTTCGTTGCACACTAGGGCCACTTGCCATGGCGTGGCGTCCACAAACACAGAATATATTGTGGTCCAGTTCGAAAATCGGCGAACCTTTAAAAACAATCCCGCGTCCCATATGCGTTGTAACCATTTCCCTTGGCGTAAAAATATGTGCTTTACCAAAAACATAGGTAATCGAATCGTGTAACACACCCATGACACCAAGCCAGCAATCTTCGGGAGATCTATACGCCGAACGCGTGGCAACACTGACATAACATAATGAATCCGTACAACAGTGGATTGTGTTAACCATAAGGTTTGGTTAGCCGTATTAATATATACACCCAAATATTTCAAGGTTTTAACAAACGTTAAACAACTCTTATCCCTATTTAGGGTAATACATAAATCTATTTCCAAAAAATTTAGCATATTATCTAATTTCTGTTCATCTCTATGGTCAAAAATAAACAACCAGTCGTCCAAATAAGCTATCATATTAATACCAAATCTGTGGTGAATTTCTCTAGCCACTGCCCTTGCCCACCGCTGCATGATCGCGGGGGCCAAACAATGTCCCATGGGGACGCGATGAAAGGTATAATATTCGCCACTTATAAAAATACCATAAAATCCACAATGCTCTGCCCGAATGGGAATTTGATAAAATGCTTGAGACAAGTCTAACTTAATTAGCCATGCGTTTCTAGGAATTGAGGTGAGAGCCTTCGCGCTATCCCATAAGGAAAAGGATGGTTTCCTATAATATGGGGACCATGGGGACAAGTCATGTATTAGTCTAGCCCCTCCCGAAGCTTTGGGTAACAGGGAGGCCCTAAAAGCGCATTTCGGCCGTTCTTTAACCAAGACCCCTTGAATAACTAAGTTTTCCAAATAATTTGTTAGGTCTCTACTAGGCGTTGACGGCAAGAAACACCACGGGGCGTCCGGTGGCTTTGGAAGATTAGCCCCTAGTAAAAAGGTCTCCAGGGTAGATTGGCAATTGTATGGAAATGATGCTCCGGCAGGGAGCATGTTCAGCTTACGGTTAATATGAACCGGACGCAGCAAAGGCCTGGTCACGTGTAGCGGAAAATCCCTCTCAACGCCGGGTAAGTCGAATAAATCTGAGGGCTGGTCTTCCAAGGGATCCGTTGACCTGTTGGCTTCGCTGTTGGCGTCATCGCTGGAGGGCGGCTCGTCGTCCGAGACACCGGAATCCGCCGGATCACTTGTCAAGGAGCCTGCGTCGCTTGAGCTGTCCTCCAGCCATGGAACGGCATCTGCAGGATCACCGGATGTAGTAAAGAGCAACATCTCGTCTAATACGTCATCAGGTGCTGATAGCAGAGCGGGGATACCCTCACAGGCCTCGTTAACCAACGAGGCATCATCGTCTAGCGGGAGCAGAGGGGCGTCCTGCCCTGCGCCCGCGACTGCGATTGGGCTGAAACCGCCCACGTGCGCCGGTGGAAGAGGAGGTGGGCTTCTCAAACGCCGGCGTCGGGGCCACTTGCTGAATTATAATAGGAGGTGGGGAAGATACCAAGAATTCAGCGGGTAGGTTCAGCACATCCAGGGACGGAGCTGAAAGTCTCATAGCTGCTGTCCAGCCATGAGCGGCCACCACTCCTAAAAGGCGTAGTCTATTGTAGATGATGGACCGGGTTCTCGTCGGCAGCAGAGCCCAGTCGGCTGCTACATCCAATAATGTAGCGACTTCATGAAGGTCCCTTTTGGAGATGCGCCGATTCTCTGACAAAGTACGCATATGGCTGCACAGCCGTAATACTTCTATATCCGAGGGAACGGGAACGGACCCAGCCGGTGGCTCTTGGCGCAAGGACTCGAACGTGATGGAGGGCGCCGTTGCCGGAAGACCGGCGTTATTAGCTACTGACGCGGCTGCGGTAGATGCGAGTTGGGAATGGGAATGGGAATGTAAGCCACCTCCGCCGTAAATAAATATATATATACGAGTCCCCAAAGGGTTAGAAGAGACGTTACGGCCGCGTATGCCCATCTCGCCCTAAACCTTCTCTTCTCGCACACATATCCGCAGTTGAACACAACCCGATACCGTGTGGAACTCGGTTAAGAGGAGCGACGAGGAGAAGGGTAACGGGCATATGCGCGGAGATGAAGTGTGCCTCGTCATATCCCACACACACACAGACGCGAGAAAAGCACCCGGCATGTTTGTGCGTGTGTGTGCGCGTAGCTTTGTTTCCATGCCAACACACATATAAGTGCGAGATAGGAAGAGGTGATTCGGCGAAAGGAGATCGAAGGAAAGGGTAGAAGGTGTAGGCAAAGGGGGAAGAAAATGAGAAACCTAAAAGGAGGGCTAAATAAAACGGGGAGAAAAAAGAAGGGAGAGAAAAAACCTCCCTCTCCCCTTCTTTTTTCCTCCACGCCTTCTTCAACGAGGGTGAATTCCTCTCACGTCTACGCCACGCCACTCCTAGGGACCTCCCGCCGGGTTCATTCCCAACACGCACAAGAACACATCCCCTACCGGCATCCCACCCTCCTCCGTTCCCCTTTGCCTCTTCCCCCTCCCACCTCCGCATCCCACACCTTTTCGCCATTATCCCTCTTGCCCCTTTCCCTCCACCCCTCACCATCTTCCCGAGACTTCCTCCGACCTCTCTCCCTTCAACTCTTCTCCTCGCCATCCCTCACCCGATCCCTCGCCCTTGCCCCTTTTTCTTCTCCGGCGAACCCTTATCTATCCCTTCTCCAACCCTTTTCCATTTCCCCTCGCCCTCAAAGCCCTTTCGTATCACCTATCCGCTCTTTTTACGTTCCTCCTTTTTCGCGTTCTTTCTCTCTCTCTCTCTCTCTAAAAAAACTCTTCCTTAACTTTATCCCGCTTCACACATACCCCATTTTTACAATTCCTCTTTTTTTATTATCTTCCGTCGCCGCCTCTCTCTCTCTTCCTCTTACAACTATTTCCGACGAGCACGCTTCTTCTCTTCCTTCCGATCGCGCATCTCTTTTTCTCTCTTTTTCCATCCTCTCGTTCTCAATTCCCTAAACTTCCCGACGCAAGTTAGTTCCACTCCTCGTGCGACTGCCACGCTATCTGCACATCCATGTCCCGTGCTTCCTTCCTCCTCTTTCCTCACTCTCCATGCCTTTCTGTACGCATCACATGCCACTTCCGATGGACCAACTGTCCGCCACATTCCCTTGCACCCCTGACGATCAGTCGCTCGTTTTAGCATCTGATCGTGTTCGGTTACATAAGTCCATTGCACAGTCGTCCTTTCTTAGTCGTAAGCGATTTTATCAGCGCTTCAAAAAACAAAAGCGGCTTAGTGCCCATTGGTGGGCTGATAAAATCAATATAAAGCAGTATCAGAAATTATTTTATACACTTGGTATGATATGTCATCATCAGGATTCTGATGATGGCGCTTCTCGTCGAAACCATGGTCACTAGTATCAAATAAAAGAGTGGAAAATTACAGAGCGCATAAATTATTTCTGATTAGCTGTATTACCCGGCGTTTCCCGAGACGTCATGTAGTTCACATTAGTTCGTTACTTTGTGCACGATATTTTTGGTCTTTTCATCGGGGGCACAAACAAACAGTTCCCTGGCGCTACTCATCCTCGAGCAAGCCACATAAAGCTGCCCGTGTGAGAAGCAGCTTGATCGTAAGTCAGCACTTGCTATTCGGAGCGTCTGCCCCTGTGCCTTATTAATCGTCACACACCGCCCGGCCCACACTTCTGCCCGAGTCTTGATCTCGCATATCGGTCAGACAAAGTAACAAAGTGTATAAGAACGTTACATTTTTTGATTCAGCTCTTCAAAAACCGTTAAAATGATGTGCCACAAACCACGGTTTTCTTCAAAAAATGTATCCCCCCTCCAAACCCACCCACCAAAAAGGTTATTGGCTACGCTACATAGCCTATATCTTAAGTTTGACCATCCTAAAGATACCCTGCACGTTTCATGAAAAAAATCCGTTTCGCCGTTTTTGAGTGATGCGGTTACAAACAAACAGACAGACAATTTCAATTTTATTAATATATATAATGTAAATATTCCACAAATCGACATCGCAAACAGTTCAAATCAATCTAAAGTAGGGTTTCAAAGAAATGTATCAATAAACATAATTTTCTTGTTTGAAAAATATTACATAATTCTCAAATTCATTATTAAATTTTAAATGTGTTCATCATCATATTATTCTAGCCTTGAAAGCTCATTCAGGAATTTAGCAATTAAAGAGTATATATTTCTCACGTTGAAAACATTCATTCCTAAATATTGACGGAGATTATATCGGATGATGTGATGATTCAGAAGTAAAAAAATAATATTTAACATAGCGCAATAAAATTTCGATGCTATAAATTTTTCAAGTATAAACTTTCCAAAATTAACTAGGTTATTTAGAATTATAACTTCAAATTTTGTTCCTGGCCACTCCTAATTAACTTCCTGGAGTCTTCCTTTTGTTTAATATTTCTCTCCGGAAAACTCTCCTGCTGGTTCGCTTTTCAATTTATGCGTTCATTTTTCACCGATTCTTTTCTCAAGTTGTAATTCACAAAATACAAAAGTTTAACTCCCTCTCTCTCTCTCTCTGGGAGAGTAGTTACCCTTAAACATTTCCCTTCATGTAGCCTCATATCCCCCTTAACCACGTTAATTACTTCACTACTTTCGTGACTGACTTATGAATAAATAATTGCCTCTCTCTCTCTCTCTCTAGAGCGAAAGTTCAAGAGCTTAATTCGTCGGTTTGATTTTTACATCCCTTAATCATCATCATGATAAGCCATGAGCCGTCCGCACAACTTCTGTTATAAGAAGCGTTTCGCGGGGTTTTTGCGAGAGCTTCTTACTTTACGCTGCAAGTGAGAAAACTTTAGTCATAAACGGAAGAGGCCGCATTTACCCGGGTTTTTCTTCGCTCGCGCTTGCATAAATTACGACCGTTGGAAATGCATAGGTCGGTAATTCTAATCGATGAAATACTCCGCAGTATTTCATTTTAGCTACAAATGAATTATCGCGGGAAACGAGTTCGAGAAAAATGTGCTAATGGCAAAACACATGCGTGTATATGTGTATATATATATATATATATATATATATATATATATATATATATATATATATATATATAACGAAAACTTAGGTGCCAATTTTAAAGATCAGACGTGCAGTTACCGCTCTGCAGTGTTAGACACGACGCCATCGTTAAATAAGGAAAAGATTAGAAGGCAGCCTTGTTTGGCGAAGTCAGCATGTCTAGCACCTAAGGGCCGTGACTTCGAATCCTCTCGAGGGCATAATCGTATGTGCTTGTCATAAATCTATTATAACACATGTAATTGGGGAAACCTGTATGTTTAAAAAAATATTTTATATATATATATATATATATATATATATATATATATATAAGTCGAAAGCTTACTGAGATTAGCATTTGTTTTTGCTTCCAGTCTCACATGGGCTAATTTTATTCGATTAATGTCTCAAATTAAGATTCGCCAAAGAGGAAGAGAAAATGGATTTAAGCTAAAGATTTCCTGCTAATCACTTCCCTCGGACACAGAAGTACCCACGACAGTGAAAGAGAGAGAGAGATGGATATAGGAGAGAGAGAGAGATGGAGAGGGGAGAGAGAAAGAGATGGGGATGGGAGAGAGGAGAGACACTCCTCTATTGCAGTTATCTCTTTTTCAGACGCTGAGGACGGCGTTAGACTTCGTCAATGCGTCCGGTCACGCACGAACTTCCCTGACAAAAGCAAACCCGTGGTACACTCCCTCAGAGAGGCTCGCTTCTCTCAAAAGAACTGAGGCACTGAGGAGAGAAAAAATTATTTTAAAAATAAAGAGAGATCCTCGCCAAAGCGATACGAAAAGTTTTTAGCGGCCTCCCTCCCCCATTTTCCACAGACACACTTTTGTATTTGAACCTGGCTGAAACGGAGGCTGGTAGCCATAGCCACAAGCAACGGTGCGTGTGTGTGTTTGTGGAGGGGGGGGGGGGTCGGAGATCGAGGTAGAAATCAAGAAAAGGCGGCGGACAAAAAGGAGAAACATATATATTTGTGAGGATCAGTTATGAGCCGGGCAATGTGAGGTTATACAGAAATAAATGCGGATGAATGGTTTTGCGGTTATCTTTTTATGACCAACCATAAAAAAGACGCATGGTTCGGGGTCACAGGGAAACACGTATTGTGGCGAAACGACGATTTATGTAAATTTCTCGTAATGGCGAAGATTTTATTTTAGATATTTTAAAGTCTACGGGAAATCCTATTCGCCGTTTTTTTCTGTTTGTACATTTTTCATTTTAAATTTCTTTAATGATAATTTTTATTATGTATGAATAATTATTGTCCCTATTGTGAACAATGTACTGATAATATATCAAAATAAATAAACACTCCAGATATAAGTTCTAATCTAGTCTGAAATATTAAACATATTAAACTAAGTTAACGCGCTATACATATGGTCTCGAAATCACTAACTAAAACGTATGTAATTCATTACTTCGATGAAAGGACCCACACTGCAAGAATTATTATAGGTTTCAGCAGGTTTTTCACCAGCAACTCTCGGTATCAGCTTCATAACTCACGTCTGAAGGAACGCATAACGTGTAAGTGTATGTACACACACGCACACACAATGAATATTTAGCCTTTTTTAGAAAAAATATCCCTTTTAGCAGAGGAAAAATTAAAAAGCTTTCCGATGTATTGTATCCTTATGAAACAAGAAAATAATAAACTAAGAGGACGTAAAATTTTTCAAGCAAATCCCGCCTCTTATCACTTTCCTTAAGAGGCACGCAGCTTCATCCTTCTTTATTTACTCTTCATTTGAGGGAAGGCTTTCTTAAAAACTCCCCATCTCCCCTTCACCCTTCTCCATCCTCTCACACTCCACCCTCGGAAACCTATCCACCTCCTTCCTCCCCCCATTTCCTCCGCGGGCATCCTCCCACTCGTCTCCTCCTCTTCCTCCGACGACGAAAATTTGCATTCTCCCCAGGTATTACTCATATTTCCCAACCTAATCACAATTTTCTTTCCCCCGGCGTCTGGCCCTTCCGTCTTCCTTTCCTTCCAACCCTCTCCGCTCTCATCGATTCGAAATTCTCCTCGCCAGCCCCTCCCGCGCCCACTTCCCCTCCCCGCATTTCCCCAACCGTTCCTTTCCTTTTCCCTCCATAACATTCTACGCCCCCTACCCCATCCCCCAACTCTCCCTAATGTCTTCATCGAGACGTTTACCCCCTCCCTCCCCTTCTATCCTCTTTGCCCTTTCTCACTCGTCTCCTTCGGAACAACCTAAACTCTTCTTACCTCCCACACCGCACGCACTGACCTCCACATTGTCTCTATACTTTCCTCCATACACCCTCTCTCTTTCTAACCCTCTCAGGCTCACACCTATCTTCTCCTGAATCTTTCGTGAAAAAAGAAGAAGTAACTCCTAAACCCAACCCTTTCCATTGATGGCGCCGTCAGGCCATCGCATCAGAGGACCGTGTGGAAGAGGCGTCTCCACCCGGCACATGTGACTTCCAAACTCGTTTCCATAGAGAAAGAGACGGGAGGGGAGGAGGAGGGAATGAGGGAGGGGAGAGGGGGAGAAGGATAGGCGCCCCTTTAAACACCAACACACGTCTCTCCATTTTCTCTATTTATTTATTTTTTGAGAGGGGAGGGGTATGGTTTTTTGGAAGGAAAATATAAGGTAGTAAAAGAAGAAAAGGGAGTGTACGGTAGCTCTGTGTGTGTGTGTGTGCACGCGCGCGCGTGGGAGAGAGAGAAAATTGTTGTGGAAGAGATTGGGGGCATCTCGCATTTCAAACCTTTCAGGCCAGGACCAAAACGTCGGTCTAGATAGAGAGGGAGAGGGGGGGGGGAGAGAGAGTAGAGAATGTGAAGGAGGGAGTACAGAGAGAGAGAGAGGCGAGGGTCTCAAATTCGCTAATAACCCGGGGCCATATTCGGTCATTATCGGTGCTTTTGTGCAGCACAGAAAGAGAGGGAGAGAGATTTCGCGGGCTACTTTTACTAAGTCGTCCAGAGGGAATGATTTCGACATTAGGGAGATAGCGGGACTTGCCTCTACTTATTAAAAAAAAAATGTTTTAAGTGAGGGCGTCGCTTTTTGTCCTCTCGGAATTCTAGGTAGCCGCTATTTTAAATTCTCCGCATTCCCGTCTCCTTTCCGATCGTGGCGCTGGCGTGCTGCTTGTCTTCTCTTTCTCATTTTTGCCTCTCTCCCTCTCCCTGGAATTTCCTCTCCCCTCCCTTCCTCTTCCCTGAATATTTGTCCAAACTTTGCTGTTTACTTGCCTTCTACATATTTAAAACATTTTGCGATCCACGCTGGCTTTCACAGACGAATAAATTGGGCAATACTCGTTCATAGCCATTTTTCAGTACTTCCATTTATATGTAAGAACAATCGGCACCGAATTCGTTATTAAATTAGCTTTAAACGTTTCAATTGTGAATTTTTTTAATTAATTCAAACATTTTTAGATTAAATTACAACAAATAACTTGCATTTCTGTTTTATTAAAATGGTCAATTATGAACATAAACTAACACATCCTTTCCGACGGGTCGGAGAAACTTGCCGAAGTGATTATGAATAGAAGTAAAAATAAGGGAACGAAAGTAAGTCACGATACGATTAGTCCTTTGCCCTTGCAAATGCTAAAAAAATCTTAATTTCTCGATTCAGAAATGACCAAAAATATCAGTTAATGATAAAATAAAATGAGTCCGAGTAATCGTTATCTCAAAATTAAATAATAATAGTTGCCATGCGCTCCCTTTTATGCAGATGACAGTAAGATAACTTTCAGATAAAACGAAATTCTGGCATAAAGAAATAATTTCTCACTCCCCTTAATTTAGTCAAAAGAGTCCTGTATACACGTAAATTTATTTATTAGTTCATTTAATCCGTAAAAGGGCAGCAAAGGACGTTTGCACGCTTTCTGTACACAACACAAAAAACTAAACAAATAAAACAGCTTAAATTATTAACGGAACCCTTTCAATTAACAGGAAAGATAAACAGAAAATTGCCAATTAGCGGGAGGAAAAAAAAGTCGGACATGAAAAGACGAGTTAGAGGAAAAGAAAATTTCAAAGGTAAAAAACGCAACAAAGCGAGGAGTTGTAATGGCTGAGAGGAAGGTTGACTAAGCGAGGTCGGGTGATTGAAAGGCGAGCGGAGGAAGAAGGCGGAAGAGATCAGGTAGTCAGCAGGAGAGGGAGGGGAGAGGAAGGGTTGGGGAGGGGGAGAGGGAAGGGAGGGGATGAGGAAATTGGGTTATGAGTTCGCAGGTCCCGAAATTGCTTTTAACTATGTTAAGAACGCATTTAATGATGCCATATTTATGAGATTCTTGTGAAGGTTTATAAATACAAGTACGAAGAGATATATAAATCAGTGCTGCGTCACAAAATAGCTAAATTCGAAGGTGTCGGTGATATTAGGGTATAGAGGACTCGACAGCGGAACTTATATAAAGATAACGGCTCAGTAGAAAAGGCTCAAAAAGAAATTCAAATGAAATGTGAACGAAACACATCCATCAAAGGTCACAATATGAATAAATGGCACGGAAAAGGAGTCTTCCAAATATGAACGCAGAAGAGTATTTTTCATAGAGTTCCATACCTATACTTCTCATGAAACCAAATAGCGGAATGAGATCATTAAGAAATTAGTACTGAGACTGAATGGAA
Source organism: Tanypteryx hageni (assembly GCA_028673005.1). Classification (NCBI taxonomy): domain Eukaryota; kingdom Metazoa; phylum Arthropoda; class Insecta; order Odonata; family Petaluridae; genus Tanypteryx; species Tanypteryx hageni. The sequence goes on from CM054112.1 coordinate 160,002,633, forward strand.
GCTTTGCGAAAAGGTTTGGAGTGCATTTGCAAGGATTTTCCTGGAGTTTCGGGCGTGAATCTTACTTCTTTGAATAATTTGCGATAGACCGCAGACAAAAGAGCCCTCTAAAATTCCGTAATTTCTCCTCTAACTTTTTTAATCCTCGATCACAGACACACTCGGATTAAATCCCTAGTTATTTTTCCTCTGTTACTTTTGAAACATGGTGATTCTAGAACCCAAATATTTTGATGTACATTGTCACTTTTGCGATCCGGTAAAAAAACGCTCCGTTACTATTTCTACGAAACTGAATTGTTTACCATTTCTATTATCTGTTTGGTGGTTTTTTCCACAGTACTTGGCTTATATATTCGCTTTCCTTTTTTTCTAGCTAACGTAAATGGGAGACAATTCTTTTATAACATAAAATCTCGTTAGATTGCTAGGGAGCTCACCGAAGAATGTGCATTACTTTCACGACATCGGAAAATACTTTTTCATCTTTCTGTGCTCTTATCCTCCAACTGAATTCTTTGTATCAAACCATTTTCTGGGTATGAAAACTGCCAATCATTATTTTTAAAGCAGTGGGCTTGAAAAAAGTTTTGAAAAACAGCACAAATTCCGTTCAAACCTTCACCGAGATTTCTCTAAAATTTACTATGGATGATTCGCTCCTCTTATATAATCTTCTGACCAATGGTTTGGCCATCTCAAGTTAAAATGTTATAATATATTTTTAAACTTGTCTTACATCTAGGAGAGTATTACTTAAGTGTCGGTGTAATTTTGATCTTATGATACCCTCGTTTTCTCAACAAGATTCTCACCGAAATTAACAATTTCAGAGGACGTTGAACTTTGTCAATTTGTCGCTCGATAACATTCTGTAAAATAATTTGGAGTAGTTATGATGACGAATAAGACAAGGACGTTTAATTCGATTAATTAACATTGTATACCTTTAATTATATCATAAGATAACGAAAATTGGGATGAAATGAATCTTCATGTTAAGAAATCGCTGGATTTTGCTTTATTTTTATTAATAAAATCATGTCATTATATATAGCAGACAATATTTCAGTCATTTAATAATAAAAAGTCACCTAAATTAAGCACTTACGCAATTTTTCAATCAATTGACTAAATGATTTACTAGTAATAAAATATTATATGCTTGTAACTTACCGATTAATTTAAATTGCAATAATTTTCATACGAATCTCTCGTAGGAATGTTAGCTGTAGCTCATTTCTCTGTAATAATTGGAGAGATTATTCCAACGTCAGTTTCTAGACTCACATTCGCGATATTGTGCATTGTTGGACTTACGAGAATGTGTCCTTTTATCATAGCACGCGAAAACAGATGAGTACATAATGATTAGTGTACGCCAAGATTCCAGCTAACAAAACCAGACAAAGCGGAACCATCTCCTTAATGAAAACACAACAACACGAATTACAACAAGGCGCGCGATTAAATTACATAAAAAGGCCCTTCCCTTTTAATTTTTAGATCTCTCAGTTCTTTCATCCTTTCTCATTCCAATCCTCCCTTCTCTTTCCTCGAAGACATTACGTCCTATTAACCAAGTAAACCAAAAAACCGAGGATCGTCCGAGAAAACCGAGCAAACCTCGTCTAAAAAAAATTGCTCACCTACCCCCAAAAATAACGAAAAAAATACAAAAGTCCTCGAGATTTTTCTCCAAGCCCTTCACACTACACGGTTCTCCTCCAACTTTCTACTCCCCCCTCTCTCTCTCCCCCTCCCCTCTCTCCATCCTTCCCTCTCGCTCTTTCCCTCTACCCCTCTCCAGCTCCTCCTCCTCTCTCACCCCCTCGAGCTCATTCCTTTCATTAACCATACCTCACACCCGCTCTCACAACCACCTTAATTTCTTCCGCTCTAACTCAACCCTCTTCCTAATTCTTTCCCAGCCACAAATTCCTCCTCGCAATATTTTCTCCTTCCTTCTCCCTTTCCTCTTTCCTTCTTCTTCTGGATTATTCCCCCTCTCCTCTCCCCAACCCGAAAACCTCTTCCATCCTAGAGCATTAGCGCTTCCGCACAGCTTCCGAAAGGGAGATTCACACACCCTCCAACCCAACCCATCTACCTTTTCCTCTCGGCCAACCTTACCACGTACGCCGAATAAGCTCCGTTTCCTTCTTCTTCCCTTCTTTTTTCCCATGCCTTTTATTTTTCTTCGTCTCCCTCGCCACTTATCTCTCCGCTTTTGACTATATCTCTATTTTTCTCATTCCCCCGCATCGTCTATCTCCAAATATCTCTACCACTGAAACGGGATTTCGCCTATCTATCATTCCCTCTCTCTCTCTCTTTCTAACGCTCTTCCTTCATTCCCTTTGATGAAAATGCATTGAAAAACCAGCACGTTCTCCCAAAAAAGACGCATCTGGAATCATCGATTGATTCTCGGGTGCATGGTCTCCCATAACGCGGCCCCCTCTTTCGGAGGAAGCTTCCCCGCGCGCCGGAAGAGGAATTTTCGTGGGGGGTATTATTTGACACCAAATAGCCGGGACGTCTAAGTAAATGGAGAAAGGGAGCTATCCAGCGCCTTTTCGCAGGTTTAGCCCTATTTCTAGACTGGATGACGTTTTACTCTCGCGGAACGAGGGCGTCTTTTCGGGGCTCCATTGTTCGTAAAAATCTAATACGCCGACGTGAAGAGCAAACAAAATGAGGCTTGATGTTTAAAGTTTTTTTATAGAAATGGCGGGTTTTATTAGCGTCATGAGATCATCTAAGATATTGTGTAGCAATCTAAAAGTATTCGCTCTATTTTATTTCGGCAAATAATAAAATCCGCAAGGAAAAAATCATTTTAAAATTTTTAGTGAACGCGAGAGGATACATAAAAGTTGGCAAGGGCTCTCGTTAGCGCTACAAGATATTTTCTGCAAGCATGCAATGTCAATAAATTAAAACGAGGGCCCGCACATATGACTGGTCGGATTAGGTCATTCAAGAGACATAATAAGCCACGAGAACTTTTGCAAAACATGCAAGTCGCAGCGTGAGTTCTCTCATGTCTATTCGAGTACCATAATTTTCCCTCAGCAACAATAAAAATCTAACCAAACGAAGTGCAACGTTTATGTTTTGCCCGCAGGCTGAAAATGAACGCTTCTAGTTCCCAGCGGTCACGAGTGAATAAATATAGAGAAACGCAACATTAAAATGAGCAATAACGAAGAAAAGCATTTATTTTTCCATTTTTACCGTACCATGTCCCTGTAGGTAGACCGCTAGCTCGTTTGCTCTGTAATCCAGATGTCAGATAAAAGGGAAAAAATTCGGTTGGAGGGTTATCGTGGGCAGCGCATATGTTATTGTAAGTGGTTGCTACCCGCGGGCCAAAGCTTTAACATCTCTAGTTTGATCGTACTCTAGAACTCTGGATGTTAAATACTTAGGTAATTATAATAAAAAATTTACCTTGAAACACACTTTTAAAGTTTTTTCCCGTATTGGATTATCTATTATCTGATTTTAGTCAAATAAATATACGTGAATCTACGTATAAAGTGAAAAAAGCAGACGGACATTTTACTCGTTGAATGGTCGTTACCGCTCCATTAATCGCTATACAGTCGAATCCCGATTTATCACGCCTCCCCCTCCCCGCCCCCCCCTCCCCGCCCCACCCTCCTCTCCCCTCCCCATACCGCCTATTAATCGTTGTGATCAGAATATTACATAGAGTAAGCATATGCCTCGATTTACCGCCATCTCCGCATTAGCGCCAATGCCAGTGATGGACAAACTGTGGCGCTAAATCGGGGCTTGACTGTATCTTCAATAGAAAATAATACGGCAGAGTTTCAAATAATAAACATATTTCAGAAATTGGAGCAATGACTCATTTAGCCATTACGAAGGACGATTAAATACAGCGACATACATAACCATAGCGGGCGGAAATTAAATTAAACTAATTGGAGCATCAACCACCCGCCCATTCATAATCTCGTAAAAATTATTCCAACCCGCTCGCACCGCTGAACGCCCCAGATAGAATGACTATCATTAGATGAAGTGCTCCGAAATAAAACATGCAAATAACCACATACGGGTGAACATTAACATCTGTTATGTTAACAAACAAGCGAAAAGCAACATCTTCAATTCGTTCCAATTCGCACGCATCCCACAAAAACAAAATTACGGCGCTTACATATGCGCCATTCACGCTAACCGGTTACTGCGACGATATCAGACTTTGAAATATACGTACGCGAGCAGATGTGACACTTGTAAATGAAAGCGGATCGTCACGCATACCCTTGCCAGGCGCAGGCAACGCGGTACACAATAAATACTATATAAATCCGTCCGAAAATACCGTATTTTCCCTATATTTCTCTCTCTGATTCTGCGTTTCCCGGACACAAGCTTAAGCGCAGTCAACAGCGCCACGAACACGCACGAGAAAAAAAAATAAATAAAAAATGAACGACGAAATAAAAGTATAGGAGAGCGGAACTGGGAGTGACTCGTTTTTTTTCATCCCTCCTTATTTTTCATTTCCATGGCGACCCATTTGTATTGTAGCGGCAAAGGGAGTAAAATGACTAGTGCCCTCAAGTCTCGTTCTCCGTGATGCGTAAATACTTCCGAAGAGGTACGGATGGAAATTTAAGGACGCAGACGTTTATTCTCTAAACACTCCAGTCCTGTCTACGCTCTAGTTCCCTCTCGAAAAAAAACGTTTATAGGGTAAGAGAGTTTCCTGGATTGCCAGGCCTGTTATGGCACGGCGATAGGACGATTTAGAAGTTTAATTTAAATAATCGACGTGACGTTCGATATCTCCCTCGCAAACATTCGATGTTTATTAGTAAAGCTAAATCTGTGGCATGACACTCGCGGTTTCGATTATCGCAGGAGCCTTAGTTTTCATCCAATGATGTAGGATAACATTTATTTCAGCCGAAGATGCAAAAAAAAATACATTAATCCCGAAGTCAATAAGCAGTTCATCACGACGCGACTTAACGCAGCGCGCAATACAGGCATTTTAAAAATTTCATTTCCCAAAGGGAGTATAAATTCCGAAAATTACCTGCGATGAATCTCCGCCAGAGCGAATAAAGGGCCAAAATGAAAACGTGGTGCGGATTGCGCTTCTGGAGAACAACTAGATAGATTAAGAGGCATTTCATAAGTCATCTCAGCCTCTTACAGGTCTCCGTTAACGCGATCGCATTTGCCGATATATTTCTGGATAAAAAAAGCCTTCAAAGAGGATGTGGTATTATATTTGAGTTATCCGATTGAATTCCGTATATTGTCCCGAATAAACGGAGCTTATGAAGGAATTCCGCAAGTGAGGAGTTGATTAAGGATGTCAGCGAGAGGAATTCCAATAAAAGTAAAACAGGAAAGAAAGAGAGAGTGAAAGGAAGCCGACGGCTAACAAATAACTGGAATATTTGAACTAAAATAACGTCGCCGAGAATCATTACGAGAATAGATCTTTCGCCGGAAGATTCAATTGGAATTTAGCATGTAATTTATACATCTCGTTACATCAACCTCGTAAAACGTTATTTAAAATTGAATAAAACGGTATCAGCTAGGATTTAAAAATAAGTGTTCCCATTTGAGGATAATTAATAGGGACAACAAAAAGCGAATCTGTAATTCTGAGAAAGGCGATTGATGCCTTTGCTAAAAATGTAGAAGATTACAAACGGGGATGATAATTAAAATAAAGTTATAATGAACTTATATTATGAAAAATCCAACTCCCAGATTAGTTATTAAGTTAATGTATTTTTTAACTAAAAATTCGGAGAAATTGTAAAATACAATAGATTCCAGACATTCCGTATATAAGGATGCGTAAAATACTCTATGATTAAAAAATACTAAAATTTCATAACAGAAAGGATATCTTTTAAGCTAAAATACGTTCCGAATTTAACACTGGCTAAAAGAATAAATTTTAATTCTTCTAACTTCTAACACTCCAGTTAGGGTGTTAAAAACTGGGCGAAAACATACCCACGAGCAAGTAAAATAGTAAAAAAAACCTTTCGAGTAAACCGTCTCGATTCCCTATGTAAACGGCAATCCGCTAAATTTACAACCGGGAGTATTTGAAGACGTGGAGTACTTCTGGGCGGACTTGGCTCCGTCAAAGAGACTTCATTTTTTTTTTAATTCCCCGCTCGGATTAAAAGAGAGAAAAAAAGAGCGCCCTTGACGTCCTTACGATTCCGGTGCGACGTTTCAACGCCGAGGGTAAAAAAGAAAATCCTCCCTCTATGCGCCACGGAAACCGCTCAGTGACAAACCGAGAACCTGTCCAGAGTCGGTAAAAAAAAAGGCTAACACGTCACATTCAAAGTGACCCATCCACTTAGTTCGTATCCCGTACCCAACGCTCTTTCTCTCTCTCTCTCTCTCTCGTTCTCTCTCTCTCCCCATCTCTCTCACTCACTCACTTTTTTCAATACGCGTTAATTCAGAATCCAGACGGCAATCGCGCTCAAATGAATCCCGCTCGCGCGCTGGCGAGACCCGCAAACTCTTTTGACTCGGCGTGCGACGCGAGCGAGGAGGCGGTGAGAGTTGATGTAGCCCTCCTGAATCCACGGCGTAGGAGAGGGCGGCGAACGCGGGGTGGGAGAGACTGCGAGGGAAAAGGGGGCGAGGCGAGGAAAGTGATGGCGTTAATAGCGTTATTGAGGGAGATGCTGAAGTGACGAGCGAGGGAAGGCGAAGAGGAGGAAGAAGGTCCGCAAATGGCGAGGGAGGTGTTCCAGGGGATGGGGGAGAGTGAGAAGGGACCGGATGCAGACGGGAGATTGGGTGCGGAGTGCAAACACGAAATGGGTGCTCGGAGCGACGGAGCGGGACAGGAAGTCTCTTTTTTATTTTAATTTTTCTCCCTGCCCGATGCGATCGCTAACGCACGGGTGGAAACCTATCGCCAAACATCATCTTCTCTTACAAAGTCGATACCTTCTCTTATGGACGTTCGTGCATGTTATTGATCAGACGAGATCTTGGCTGTTTTAGTTTTTTTGTGACCGTAATTTTCTTTTCTTTTTCCTTGCGTTTAGTATTCGCGTTGAAATGCTACGCTGGCAATAACGAGCGTTCATTTGGTCCACTGTATGAGTAGAAAGTATAAAGGCGGCCCTACACTCTAGGTTTTATCAACAGATTTACCCGAACAGGTAAGTTTGCGCAGGTAAAACGGAGAGTGTGTAAGAGAAGTCTGCAGAAATGGAATATGACGAATAAAATCTGTCGCCGCTTGATTTTTGCTCGGTCCAGTCACGGTGTACGGGAAAGTCTGCCAGTGTGTAGCTAAATTCGTGTTCGTTCCGAAACCGTACAGTTTTCTGAACTCGTGGTGCGTTACATCATCATCCAGAGGAACAGAATGTCTCGATTTTAATATTGTATTCTTGTATTCTATTTGTGCCGCTTTTATTTTATATTTTCAAGGTATGTATTTTAACTTTTTCGTTTAAAATCAAATTATTTCTGTTTTCGTTTATTATTGGTCTTTATTATTTCGATAGGAATGGTTTAAGATTATTCCATGATTCGTACGGGTAAACATGTACCGACTTATCCGTACGGATAAAATTGTGAAGAGAGCCGAAGTGTTTTGACGACCTCGGCCTACGGGAAAAAACTTACCCGTTCGGGTAAAACTGTTGATAAAACCGAGAGTGTAGAGCCGCCTTAAGAGCTTTGGAAGACATATATTAGGAGCAAAGTTTCAATGTGTAAATTTCAGGAGCTACAGTAGATTATACAGTATTAGTTCTTTGATAAAATTTAGGAAACTATAATACTTTCTCACATACTCTTAATAATTTGGCAATATATCCTGTTTTGTATATGCGTTTCGAAATCAAATGCTAAAACACGATGCAAGGTGCAACACAAACAATTTCAAGGCATAACCTATTAACTAATTACACTCAGTTATATATGATCGTTTTGTTATAAATTAGCTCAATCTCTTATTAGCAAAATGCCTATTATAAAAAAGCCAATGCAAACAATTTGCTATTTATTATCAAGTTGCTAAATATCATGTTAGAATGACTCGGAATTTTAAGTACAGCTTTTAGTAGTTGTATGGACAATTAGCTCTTAGTGAAAAAGATAGCTAAGCTTTTAGCTTTAGATAAACTCAAAGTATTATCACAACAAAAATTCTATCACACTTTACTTATATTATTTCTGTCTTTAATAAAATATTTTATTTTTCTGGCTCTTTCAAAATTATCATTATTTCTATTCGAACAAGCTTTATCACAATTCCACTAAATTATTGCGTATGCTCCAAGTAAATTAAAGGATAATAATCAAGCATTTCGGAGACCTTTATAATATTATAAGGAGCTATTTCCAGGGGTCTCTTTACCCTCAACTAGTGAATTACTCGTTGCTACGCAACTACAAAATTCGGAATCTTATAAAATAATTTTCTGTTGATTTTATCTTTACTGCTGGGTTTTTAAGTTCCAGTGGGGATCGAAGCCAGTACCCCCGTCTTACTTGAACAACACACTAACCGTTGAGCCACGGAATCTAACAAACCAAACAATTACTTATTATATAGGGACAGATTATCAATCTCCTTAATTAAAAGGAGTAATGTTTTTTATTTAATACGATATATCGTGTATTAAAATTATTACGTCGTCATATGTATACGTCCTTGGTTGAAATCAACGGGTTTATAATGCACTCTTATCAATTCTTCATGAAAAATTATCGAATAAACGCTATTACAATACAGATTACCAGTTCCCATTTAAAAGCATTGGACTTTTTGTCATGGGAGTTGATATTTTCCATAGTAAGAAAACTGAAAAAGGAACCCCTTTATTATCTGATTAAAAACAATTTTATGCGCTGATTTGGCACGGATTCGATTTCTCTCTTCAAAAAAATTAACCTTCAATTATTCATCCAGAGAACGGTCCATGTCCCGGCATCGTATCTTAATTGTAACTTAAAAATCTATCGGAATTAATATAAACATGAAAATCTTGCAAACAGCAACCCATTTATGATAGTATACACATGTCACCATTGTACACAGCTACCTATTCCAAATTTGTATTTTGTAAAAAGTGCAAAAGTCGGAGGGAATTCGCAGTAAAACTCGATAGGAATGATTAGTCATTCTTCTATTTTTCACAGAAAAATATTTACCGAACGTTCGAATCGAGGGGTAGCGCTTCTGCAATCGAATATCGCCCCACGAAACGCGCAGCGCCGAAACGGCTTATTTGAGAGAGACCGTCCTATTCGCATCTCCCCATCTCCTAAACATTCGCGCCGCGCCGTTAACAAAATTCCATTGAGCGACTCTTTATGGCCATAACCCTTCACCACTCTCCAGCGAATACACATCTGCTTCGAGCACAGTCCGCTTGCTCCTGCCCATGTCATAACTCCTACGCACCGAAAACCTTTTCCGCGCAAAACACTTCACCACCGTCACATCCTCGTCCCCTCTCACCCTCCGCTCCTCCTCCCACTCCGTGTCCTTCCTCCTGTTCCGACGACGACAAGGCCTCCGTCCTTCCAGCGCTTCCATCGAGTTCCCCGCGTAAACCGGGACCAAAAAGCTCCAACATGCATCCGCGCTATGAACATCCCACCCTCTCTCTCTGTAGATATCAATTGAATTACAACGGTAGTAATCTGTGCGATACTCTCCCTCGAATTCCTCCCTCATCCATTTTGCACGCTGCCACTGTTAAATAGAGGATGAACTGAAAGCGATTCCTCTCTCTCCCGCTCTCATTTCGTACCTCCCTCAAGTTTTATACCGAATAGGTATCCTTCCGTTCAACCTTCGATCTTTCCCTCTCTTTTGCTCACTCTCATTCTTCGCCATTCTCCATTCGTTCCGCCTTTCTCTCTTTGTCTTTCTCCTTTTCTCTTCCTCTCTTTCAAGAGAGGGAGCCGCTCGAAACTATCCTGTAGTCCGTCCCGACACTCGACGCGCCAAAGCTCAAGCACCCTGGGTCGATTCCCTTCTCCTCTCAAAAATCTCCTCTTCCCTTTCTCTCCCCTCACTCTCTCCCGAAGCACTGACTCCGTCCTCCGCCTCGCGTGAACACACACACTCTCTCCATCGCACACTCCACCCGCTTTAATTAATGAGCAAATGAGCAACCGGAGTAATTGAATTCTGAAGTCTCGGCCACCCCTGTGCGGTTCTGTTTTTGACGTTTCCCTTCGGCCGGCTAGTCGTTCGAGAGATCGGATCGAGTAGAAGGGGAAAGGAGGAAGGAGAGGGGGGAGGAAAGAGAGAAGGGAGGAGAGAGAGAGAGAGAGGAAGGGAGAACGAGTGAGAAAAACTCTCCACTCTTCTACATCTCCCTCCTCCGTGCTTCGATCTCACCCGGTTGGGCTCTCTCTCTTCCCTATCTTCTCCCATATCACATGTTACTTCATTTACGCGGTCTCATCTCTATACATCTCGTTTACTCTTGGCCTCTTATTTTACATCTTTTTTACTATTCCATGAAATCACACGCACACAACCCTGCCCATTGCAGAAATTCAGTTCTGGGGTCAGGTGCTTTGTCCCCTGGTTGATAAATGTACTATCAGGGCTTAAACCATTTACAGGCTGCGAGTTTGACTGGTTTCGATTAAGCGTATGCGCAAATTTTGTGCCAAAAATGCAAGACTTGCGCTCATTGACTCCAAGTGATTTTTTATTATTTATTTTCTTTGCCTGTTGGGCATGTAGAAATCATATGGTGGAGCATGGCTGTTTAGTAAAGAATCCTTTATATTCAATGGCGCTGATGCTGATTTTGCGATCAGTTTTGTGCAATGGCTTTAATTAATCGCCCATTAATTGAGGAGAAGCAACATTTCAATGCCCATAGTTCCGAAAAGACGAACAAAACGGTATCAAACTTTGGCCTATTTGGTGGATAGCGTGAGCGTATACACGCTATCCTTCTGTTGGTATTGGCGTGTGACAAGCGCACGCGCGCTACAAAATTAATATGTAGGATATATATAATACATATAAACATGCATAAAGTATATAAATAAAATGCCACCAGACGTTCTACCGACGATAAAATCCTTTCCGTTGCAGGCGTAGTTGGCTGCCTCTCATCTCTGTCTCTTTCTCTCGCTTTTCTTTCTTGTTTCCTGTTGCGGAGCGCGAGTAAAACCTTTAAACCACTAGTAATATAAGAAAATCCAAAGTCTAGCGGACTTTAATGGGCGCTAAAAATCCTTATATTTGTATGCCTACTTTCCTGGACCTTCACGGGGAGGGATTAACGAACTTCTCGTAACTGGTTATGACGCGGTATGGGGGAAGGCAGGAGAGTGAATAATTCCGGAGGTTTCTCTTTAAAACGAGCATGGATTCGGACGCTGTTTTGATCTGAGTTTCGAAAATTGTTCCCACTGAACACCTGGACTCGTTTCCGAGGCGGGGAGGAAATGCCGTTTGAAAATGTTTGGGGTGTAATTAGAGTTATAAACGTCACGGAGGGATTTATATGGGTCGAATTAGCTTGAATTATACCCGGCTATGCTCCATTTAGCGGGCTTTTAGAATTACCTGCGTCAAATTCGTAATTTAAAAAAGAAGAAGAATCACCCAACCGCTTCAGTGCGCGACAATTAATGAATTAGTTTCCAGGCCGCGTGCAAAGTGTAGGGTCCAAAAAAGAAGGGGCGAAAAAAGTAGTTTTAAAATTAATTCACGAAAAATAAATTAAAATAAAAAATAAAAATTATAAAAATTACGTCATAAATTTTATATTCGTGGAAAAGGAAGGCAAAGTGCGCGAAGGAAATAAAAAGTTGGCCATCTTGGATTCTTTTTTTCCCCTCCCATCCTAGATGAAAAAATTATTTTAAAACAACCTTCGCCGAAGCATTTTCCAAACGCTTTATTCCCATGTTTTTTATATATTTTTCATTTTGTCCGAAACATTTTTCTTTTAGAGCCACAGCCCTTTAAAACGCTTTCGGATTTTATCCGCAAACCCTTTTCAACTTCCGCTCTCCTTATTCTTTGATCCACGTTTCATCTGTCAGCTCCCATTCTTTCCAGGACCTCCGGGCCCCACAGCATTCCGGAGACAGGAGCAACAGAGCCTCCCCTCTTCTCCCCCTCCCTCCCTCGTCCCATACGCCTCTCTCTATTTCACGGTCGGCAGCGAGCGGACAACGGCAAAGGTGGCAATGGCCGGACTGACCCTCGCCCCCGCAACCCCCTTTCCCATTCTCCGGCAACAGAACTGCGAAGCGGGCAATGGGGCGACTGAAACTGTTTCGGATGGGCAGAGGGGCGTAGAAAGGGATGGGTTCTGTGGGAAGTACGGAGTTTTTAAAGGTTGTGTGGGATAGGGTGAGAGATTAGATGAGATTACTAGAGGGTGGGGGGAGGGAGGGCCTCCAGTTGGTCGCAATAAGCTAGGCCTGAATAGAAAAAAGTCGGCCTTTTTCGAGGAAAGGAAGGAGAAAAACTTGACTCGAAAGGAAGTATGGCGGACGCCGGTGGGTGAGTTGGTATGACGGAATGGTTGGATTGGATGGTTGAATAGGGTGGAATAACTATTCTTCGGAAAGCAATTCTTATTATCAGAATGTCTTATTATCATGAAGAGAACATTTTCCGAATAATTGTTTTCTGAAGAAATGTTTATCGAAGAATCATTTTCAAAATTTCCGTAAACCGTCGAATGGGATAGGATAGTTGCATAGGATACAATGGTTGGATAACATGGAATGAATTGAATAAAATGGTATAGTAAGATAGAATGGAAATGTTTTGCAGCATGGTTGAATAGTTTAAATAGATATGATAATTGGATGCGATCATTGAATGTGTTATTTGTACTTAAAAATTGGATCTGATTTTGAATGAGACAGATCAATGAGACGGTTAAATACGACAAGATGATCGTATGATGGAAATGAAATTGGAGAATCGGATGGAATTATTGGGTAGGATGACGAGAAGCCTAAATGCTGGAATGGGATCATTATATTTGATTTAAAGTTTTGATGGTTTCATGAGATTGTTGGAGCGGATGGTGGATTGGATGAAGTTCTGGGATCACTTGATATGATGGGATGTAACTTGGGCTAGCGAAACGGAATGGCGAGATGGAGAAGTGAGAAGGGACGTTGAGAGGGTATCGTTCTGATGAAATGGCAGGGTAAGATGACGATAAGGCCCATGAACTAAAAAGGAGTGGAAATGTAGAATGACGGGCAAATAGGAGACTAAAGTGAGACAGGTTGCAAGAAAGTGAAAAGGGAATGGGCGCATGAATCGAACATGCTGAATCAAAAAAGACTCACGAGGTTAGAAAAAGGCGTGGGGCGAAAAAAAGAAAACATATTCAGATTTGTTCCGAACTGAGGATTTTCAGAGGCAGGGGTTACGATATTGAAGATGCGGAGGGAAGGAGGAGGGCCAGAAGGCCTGGAAACAGAAGAGGTCAGGTGGTCTCGGTTTGGTGCGAACGTTGGGCTTGAAAGGAGCGTTTGGATCGACGTGATTTGGTGAGAGGCATAGGGGATGAAAGGAAGGAAAGATAGGTTTAGGTAGTATGCTATGAGGGCAAGGGTTGCGGTTTGCTAGGTAAGCGTCTGTGAGGAGGACTTGGGTATTCTGAGGGCGGCGAGATTGGATTCGCCGGGTGGGAGGTTGGAGATTCGGGCGCTTTGGTTTGAGGGTGGTGTAAGGGGCTTTATAAAATCAAGTGCATGTGATTTATGGATGGAGTTCAGAGCAAGTCAGAGGCTGCTGTAAGACGGAAGGATAAACGAAGAGGAAAATGTGCGAATAGGAGAGTAAAAGAGAGGCCGCTAAAAGGAAAAATAATGGAGGTACGACAAGAATATGCGCGCCAGAAGAGATATCACCGTAGGCATTATCGATGAAATGACCAGATGGCTAACCAGACTTTATAAGTTGTTTTCCCGCAATTATTTATGATTTACGATGTTTTTAAGAGATAATTTAATTATTAATTTAAAAGTTACTATTAACCATAAAAAACTTTACTGAGGTGTTTATCTAAGCAAGATCATAACGAGATTTTGGAATATTAATTAGTTGACTATTTTGAATGCTAAATAGAAACTAATATATCTTAATATGATTTTCTTTTCATAGAATAGGATTTGCTATGATACAGTGGTATGTTATTGCTGATAATTATACTAAATGAAAGTTTTTTATAAAAATTATCAGAATACGTGTTTCTTCACCTCGTTATGCTACAAAATATACACTCCTCTCTACGATAGCTATTGACAATCTCTCTAGCATTCGCCATAAACAAGATCTTTTGTTTATCTATAGCACTCTAAATTTTCATACTAATTGCCCTGAGGTATTAACTTTTTTCAACATTCATGTGCCCTCTAGATCAACCCGATTATCATACCTTCTTCATATTAATACCCCTAAGATTTCACTGACCCGTCGTTGTCTTTTTTCCGCCTTCCATCTTTGTTAAATTCCCTCCCATCCAGTGCTGGAAAACGTTACGCGTAACGTAACGAAATAATTTTGGATTTACGTAAAGAAATTTTTCAAATAGCTGTAACGGAAAACGTAACGAAAACGAAAAAATAAATTTCGTTATTTCATTAACAGACAGTAAAGGATTATGTTCTAGTGTCATTCGTCCCAGATGGCGTGTCTTAAGCCGATCTCACACCACTCGCGAGCATTCACGAGTATTGATATTCGTGAATACTTGCGAGTGTTGTGGGACTAGGATACTCGTACAACCTTGTAAATATATTCCTCGTACTCGTAATCGCCCTTTTCCCGTCGGTTGTCGGTAAATTTACAGCGAATCAAAGGAAAATTAAACTCATGTGTTTACTCGTTTTCGCACCCATAGTAGCTTCCAGACCGCTCGGGAAACCTCGGCACCGATACATAGCCGGTGAACGAATGACGTGGACAGTTATTGTTCCATGGAAATGAAGACAAATTAACAAATTCAGTTTATTTTAAATTACCGAAGACGGTCACAGGAAGACATTTTGGCAGCCGTAAGAGAAACGAAGTTCATTCAGTACATAATGAAAAATTAGGTCCCATTTTCGTACATATTTCAAGTTTTTTTTTATAGTATTAATTAAGGCCAAGTAATTTAGTGTGGCGGCTTTCTTCGTCATTATATTAAAATGCCGTTTTATATACCATTGGGTACTGGGTTCGATTCTGAAGACAGCAATGTCCATCTGCATAGGAAGGGAGTATCTGATTTTATAATGAATTAGGATAAACTCAGCAGCGCCCAATGGGATGTTGTTTACTTTCTTATCCCTTATTTGCAAACTAGTGCCCATACATTTTAATATTTTATTACATGTAATTCTATTTTATGAAACCTCATACAATGTCTAAACTTTTACGCTTCTGCTCGTTTATCATTTTTCTCTAACTCACACGTCTTCCTCCTGCAGTCTTACCCCTCCCTCAGTTTACATCACGCTTGTCTGCTTCCCTCCCCATGCTCTCTTTTCCCCCCCTCTCTTCCCCTATCCATTTCCTCTATCTTTCTTCCGATTCCTCCATCCCCTGTTTTTTATTTCAAACTTTTTCATATTTCTTGTTCTTGCTGTAAATAAATACAATCTTGGTCATTATAGTTTTCAAAGCTAGTATCAAAATAATGCTCTGAAAAGCATTGAATAGTGCATTTTACCTTACTTTACAGAATGGAAAATAGGCTTGTTGTTTCGTCGTTCAGTATTTCTGTCCTACTATTAACTTTAGAACCATTTGTCCGATTTCCATTGTATTTTGTGGATATTTTTGACCGCTGGGAACGACCTGTTGAGGAAAACTTTTTTCTGATATACTTATGAAGAAACGAGTTCGATTCCAGAAATTTTCCTCTCATTCAGTTTACATAAGAAATACAAAATCCACCATGCAGTGCGTTTTTTCTTAAAGTGTTGAAAGAAGAGAACCATGCTATTGGCGCGGGATATGTAAAATTTTCTGCGAAAAGAAATAAAGATTTCAATTTTTATCATAGAATTTTGCTTATCGAACGTATTAATTCAAATTCCACGTAAGCAAGCGCAAGTAGAAGCTAGCTATTTAGAAGAAAATGTTTCAATTTAACATGTATTTCTTTTCAAATGCAAAATAAAAGAAGTATTAAAAACTAAGATATAAATTATATTACAAGTGACGTTGAGATATGGCGTTTGCGGCACCATATTGAACGTCTTTTAGTTATAGCGGGAGCGAGAGAGAGAATTCCGTTGCTTAAACGCGGTGAGTGATCAAAAGATCACGAGCGGTCTGGTGAAAGCGAAGAGAGATCGCGTTGGGATTCGCGATTTACGGCGAGGTTGCGGCGATACGCGATAATATACTTTATCCTAATTTTATTAAATATTATGAGTTTTCCGATCCTAAACATTTTTATTCATAACTATCGAGCATAATTCTTATCAAAATGATAGCCTTCTAATCAACTGAAATTGAAGAATTTTAAAAATTGGTTCTTCATTTTTATCAACTGCGTCGGAAATAGAAACTATCCTCCCCATTTGATTTACATGGAAAATCTGAAAACCATCGTGCAGGGTATTTTTCTCTTGCCCTTTAAAATATCTTAGAATTGTAATATCGGTGTGAGATTTATACTATTCTCTGAGGAAAGGAATGGACATTCTATTTTCTATCGTAGAATTTTGCTTATCGATGGTACATCTTCGAATTTCGCGTAAATACTGGTGTTTTTGCAGTTTTTATCACTCATTACAAGAGTGATGCCATAGCAACGACTAATGATGGACTCGGATTCCATATATTCTAATACATACGCGCGTTATTTTTTCCCAAATACGCGTGATCAAATAAATATTCCGTTCGAATGTTTTTGTAATATTTTATAACGCTAAATTATGAAATTTGGAAGCACAAAGAGTAACATATCCGCAGTGATTTTAAAGCTATTAAAGCCAATATATGCAAGTATTAAATAAATGATTAAATGAAAAGTAGGCATCATAAGTTCCGTTTGGATCTTTTTGTTAAAATATAAATAAGCACATATTCACTGCAGGACTGTGATAATTAAGTAATATATATATATACCAAATATGGGAGCAGGATCAGCGTGGCTGTTACAGAATCGGTCCAATTTCTCACCTGAAAAGAGAAAAAACGAAAGTTTTCAGTTAAGTAACTCTGACAACATTCCTAGAAATTGTTAGCCAATTACAAAAGAAAATAATGAAACCACCGAATGAAATTAGGTTTTATTATTTGTGAAATATCAAGACGACTATCACTTCGAATTAGAAATTATTTATTGAAAAATTGGGCTGGAAATACCGTGACATTAAATATAACTTTAATCAACTTTTTAATGAGAAAGAATCATACATGAGTTCAATCTCAACAACAGTCTCTTACGCATAGTTTAAAAGCCAGCTCAAATTAAATATAGGAGAATTTTAACGGAGGTAATCTCAATGTCATAGAACTTCAACAAATGAATATTCATAGAAGATTAAATTCCCTATAGGTTACCTTTAAATAAATAAACCTCTCTTCGGCTTATCTTTTAAGTTAGCCTATCAACTTCCACAAGATTTGTCACATTAACTTGAAGAAACTCCGTGTTCCTCTATCCACTCACTTCCACACCTCTTTATTCCGCGCACACACATACAAGGAACTTCCTCAAAAAAACTTCAACGTTCCATTATTTATGCGGAAATAAAAAAACGCCAATGAATATGGAAATTAATTTGATAACCTCCTTAATCCAGCGAAGCAATGCATACTAACCACTTCCCTTACAGTGAAAATTCTGATAAAAAGGCAAAAAAGCATCTAAAATTGAATTGACCAATCTCTTCGTGTCATACGGTAAAATACCTTTTATAAGGTTCTAAATAAAAGCACTTCCTTTTATTGTACGCGAGAAACGGGACACTCAAGATCGGTGGCAAGAAAATGGGCGGATGGAGAAGAAGAGGAATCAAAGAGAAAGTAAGATAAAGAGAAATGGGATAACAAATAGTAACGACAAAAAAAATCGACCGGAAGGTAATAAGGGTTGAGTTACAGGAGAAAAAGAAGGGTCGGCTTTTTCCTTTGTGAAGAGGAGATAGTTGGAGGGAGGAGATAAAGAGAGGAAGGTAGTGAAAAAGATTCGGGAAGAAAATGCGAGGAATATGCAGATAAAAAAATGAAGGGTTAAAAAAAGATGAAGAATGGCTAGCGTTATAGCAAGTTTGGAACGGGGATCAGAGATTTTTTTAAAAGAGAGAGAGAAGGATGGGGTATGGGGAGGCGTTGGCGGGCAACCGCTTGCATGAAGGACGTAGAATAAGTCGACCGTGGAGGAGAAGGGGGAAGTTTGAGATTAAGAGGGGTGAATGGGAGGGGCGCGCACGACTAGGAGGAGAGAGAGAAAGGGGGTGGAGTTTAAACTTTCCTGCACGCGACCATACCTGCCGACGGTTGAATATTGATCGTGGTAGTAAGGTCTCCGTGTTTTGGGGGTTTGAGGCGGCCTGCGGGGTGTGGTTTTGGGTGCGAGAGGGAGAGAACTGTAGTATGAATGATCTGGCTTAGAAAGGTTTTTTGGTGTTGTATGAAGGATGTATGCAGAGAGGCATATGGTGTACTGAGGGTTTATGGAGTATGGGAGGTATATAAAGTGTTTCGGAGAAACGCAGTATAAGGAAGCGTGGGGGCACACGGAGAATTTTAAAACAGGTTGTCCGTTGGCGAAGGATGGCGGTGAGGAAGGGTGTTAGGGAAGTGGCTAGCGCATTAAGGATTTTAGGGCACGTGCAAGGGAGTCTCCGTACGAAGGATTTTTCTTTTCGTGAGATTCGGTGATGCGTGAACAATCCGGATATGTGCTTGTACTTATGGGTTAGGCACACAGGGGGCTTTACGTGGTAAATCTGCGTAGTACCAGACAATGGTGGGTACCATTAGCGTGCGCGAAAGACATTGGGAGGAAAGGCGTGGGGCGACGAAGAGAGAAAGCTTAGAATGCGAAGAGGGAGACAAACAGGAGGGGATAGGCGTGGCGGGGTTAGGGGTTTTGGATGAGAAAGGGTTTCGGAAGAGACACGAGTCGGTTTTTAGGGATTGTCGGGAGGGAAGCAGGGTGGATCGAGATCCGAGAGGGGAGGGAAGGAGGGTGGATCGGGATCCGAGAGGGGAGGGGGAGGAGCCATTACTGTCTGCCTCCACCCCTTGGGGGCATTAAAATTCCGGGGTAAACGGGCACCTGATCCCAGTACTTGGGGCTCCTGCGAGACACCACCCCATTTCCTTTTTTCCCTCACTACCCCTGAACTTCCCGCAACCCACCTTGCATATAATTCTATCTAAACCCTTTTCCTGACGCCTCTTCCTCCCGCTCCTTCTCTACGATCCTACATTTTTTACCTCAACCTTCCCGCCGCTCCTTTATATTGAATCGCCTCCATTACTTCAATCCCTTCCCTACTCATACGTGATCCAATACTATACATTCCGGCCAAACTCTTTCCCCGTCCAAACTTTCCTCTACGTGGAGGATGCCATCAAAACCCTCATTCCCTTTGTATCACCTCGAAGGTTTTTATGGAGGGTTATGCGCTGAATGGTAAAGGTTACCAAGAGGTACACAAAGTTTACATATATTTATTGGATACCCTACATTTTTATTGGTTCGGAATTGTTCGAAAACACATCAACGGCCATTCCAAAACATTTCGACCTAAGGAAATAATTATACATCATATAATCAACGGCCGATTCGGGCAAAGGCGTAGCAATATGCATTTGTACTGTTTTGTAAGGGAGCCTTAATTAAAACTCAATTGTAAAAGTCAGCTGAAATTTTTGTACCGTAAAAAATTGAGAAATTAATTCCTTAAATGGAGCAAGTAAAAATGTGGGGTGTATGAGGCAAACCCAATTATTTAATTTGAAGAAATGTATGATTATCAATCTACTATCGGGAGAACTATTTAATATTGATCAACGCATTATTTTATGATTATTCATCAAACGAAAAATATTCGGAGGGATATGAAATATTCCATTAAAGCATTTTTTGGTATGATAACTTTTCTGTTATATACAGAAAATCATTAGCACTAATCCTTCTTGCCATAGTCGTTCCAACCCGATTTCCATTTAAATTTTACGAGAATCGTTAGTCACCCAAAAGAGCAATGACCTAATAATTCATGGCATAATAACAAACAAGAACATCTCAGGTTGAAGAGAATTTTCTGGCAGGAAAGTAAGCGGAAGTTAACATTTCAAAGTGTTATATATATATATATATATATATATCTCAATTAATGGTAAGCGATTTTCGATAAGGATACGGAATTCGCAAAAGCAATTTATTTCTCCGGAGTGCAGTAAACCTAAAGCATTATTTTCAAAATGTTCGATAACGCTAGATAAATCGGAAGTTGATATCGCCCGGATATCACGTGATAGAATCGAATTCGGGGGCAAGGACATTAGAATAAAAGGCCTCGTACCTTTCCATTCGACCCATGTCCTCGCCATCTCTCCAACTCCTATTCCTCCCCCGCTATGACGTCATCCATTGGCCTCTCTTCCTCCCTTCTTATGTACTATCCCACACGTTCTCTTCACGCTTCCATACGCCTTCCATTCCATAGGCACGCAATTTTTTCGCCAATTTTTCCTTTTCCGGCTTTTCAATATCGCCCGTTGACTTTCTTTTTTTTCCGTCCTTTACCCCCTACCCTCCCACGGAACCTTCCTTTTATTCGTCCTCTCGTCCTCTCTTTTTCCCCTCTCTCTTTCGGTCCAAAAAGTCGTCCCTATCACGATCTTCGTTTATTTTTTTCCGCGTCATTTCTCCAGCACGCGCCTTTTCTTTCTTTCCTCTGGAAATCGTCGTCTTGGGGAATAGACTTTCCCTCTCTCTCTCTCACACACATAATCACTCTCTCTCTCTCTTTTTCTCTTCAATTTCATCTCCTTAAATTCCAGCGCAGGCGAGTAAAACCTTTATTTCTCTCTCCATGTATATATCTCACCCTATCTCTTAGGTCGGAATCGCAGTGTTAGGCGAAACCGCAATGCCTTCGGCGGACGGGGAGAACTTTTCTTTTTTTTAGCCGAACGAGACAAGACTAACAACATCTTCGTCAACGTTTTCATCTCGCCGGATATTTTCGGTATGATAAAACCGGTAGGATTCGGATTCTTTAAATCCGACGAGATGCTCGGTTGCGACAAATATATACGTTCAAGACTACGTGCATAACATAGAGAATGCGGTTTTTTAACTAAAAATCAGGCTTCGCTTTAATGTGATCATTTTTTTAAATTGGAAAGGAACACGGGCACATATTTCAAAAAATATAACGCGGGACTTTTACTTTTGTAAAATAAGTGCGTCATATTGTTTGTGCTGTAGGGTTCCATAGAACCGCCATTAAATTATAAAAAAATACTAGTTGAAAAACAGGAGAATATCAAAAGACTGATAGTCACTATAAATCAGACCAAGGAGCTGTAAGTTCACGTCTTCTATGGAGCACCACAGGGTAATAAAACAAATATTTGCGCCAATTACGCCTTCTGATGTGACAATATCGTCATTTGGCGCTTATTAATGAACCGATATTTTATTTAAAAGAATAAATAATTTATTTATTGCCACATAAATTTTGGTATAAATTTAAAACCTGGGAAAATAATATTTAAAGACCTTATGTTAATAAAAGTCTTTCAACGACTGTCTCCAATATTTACAAATGCAAAACTGCCGTATTTTATCCATCATGATTTATATTACTCATTTTTAATGAAAAATTTAATTATAGAATCCCTATTATTAAAACTACTTCTTTATTCAACTTGATTATAATACTCGCGAGCAGTACTTCTTCTTTAGTTGCGGAGCAGACATTAAAATTAGGGCGTCTTGTTCCAGAGTAAACTTTGCCTAAATATTTGGAATAATGAAAAACCAACATATCCACACAAGGTATTGAAAATTACGAAATATTTTCTTTAAAATAAACTTTCACTCACGAGAAAAATAAACTTTGTTAAAGGTGCGAAGGAAATCACGCCGTCCTCCAAACATTTACACGGTAAGAGTTATCAGCTCCCGATTCTCGACCAAGACGAAATAATCTGTAGCAGTAGACCGTATATTTATCAAAGCCGCCATCACCCCGCCTTGTTTCGCGTAACAGGTCTTAAATCACGCCAACACTTGAATAACGGTCTCTTTCCCAAGATTTAATTTTATTGTGAAAGAATTTTTTTTCCGCTCCCGGAAAAAAAAACAAAAATAAATAAATTAAAGGATCTCTCGCCCTGCCTCCCCTCACGGAAATACATCTTCTAAGATATTTCTTTTTTTAACCGCATCCCTTCTATATCACTTCAAAATATGACGAAGTCGCCATAAATTTCAATCAGCGGCATCGAGAGCGATATAAAAAAGGTTAGAGGGGCGTCCCCATCTCTGAGAAGGCGTCGTGAGACCACCCGCGGCTGAGACGGTCACGGCGGAAGCCACGAGGCCCCCGGCGGGGCGAAGGAGGAAGGGAGGCCAAGAAGGAAGGGGGAAGACGGAGAGGGGGGAAGGGAGACGTGCGCGCCACAAGGGGCACACCGGACCAAGAATCCCAAAGAGAGGGCTGCGAGGAAGAGGGAAATGGACTATCTCAATCTAGAAAGGATGCTGGGCTTGTGTTTTTGGGTCGAGAGGATGGTTTAAGAAGGAAAGGGGTCGGATAAGGGTATTGGGAAGGGAACGGAGAGATAGAAGTGAAATAGGTCAGAGGAAGGGAGAGGGGTGGTGAGGGGAAGAGGACAAGGGAAGTAGGATAGGGGAGAAGGACATGGAAGGGAGGAGATGGGACGAAGAAGAGGAGAACAGAAGCTTGGGGAGGGAATGATAGGACGGAAGAAGTAAAAGGGACGAGGAGAGGGGAGGGGAGGAGAGGGGAGGAGAGGCGAGGGGAGAAGGAGAGGCGAGGGGAGGAGGAGTGGCGAGGGGAGGAGGAGAGGGGAGGGGAGGAGAGGGGAGGAGAGGCGAGGGGAGAAGGAGAGGCGAGGGGAGGAGGAGAGGCGAGGGGAGGAGGAGAGGGGAGGAGGAGAGGGGAGGAGGAGAGGGGAGGAGGAGAGGGGAGGAGGAGAGGGGAGGAGAGGGGAGAAGGAGAGGGGAGGAGGAGAGGGGAGGAGGAGAGGGGAGGAGGGGAGGGGAGGAGGAGAGGGGAGGAGGAGAGGGGAGGAGGAGAGGGGAGGAGGAGAGGGGAGGAGGAGAGGGGAGGAGAAGAGGGGAGGAGGAGAGGGGAGGAGGAGAGGGGAGGAGGGGAGGGGAGGAGGGGAGGGGAGGAGGAGAGGGGAGGAGGGGAGGGGAGGAGGAGAGGGGAAGAGGAAAGGGGAGGAGGAGAGCGCTGGAGATTGGAGGAGGAAAGAGGAGATGGAAGGAATGGTTCGGTGGAGCGCGAAGCAGAGATTGATGGCGGAGGACGCGGAGAGGTTGAGAAGGGAGGATAGTGAAGGTGAAGAAGGGAGATGGAGGTGATGAAGAGGAGCAAAGGCAAAGGGAGAAAGCAGGAAGTTGAAGATGGAGAATGAACGAATTGGGTTGTGTTGAAAGGTAAGAGATACGAGAATGTGGAGAAAGACGGGAATATAAACAGGCGGGAGTGGATGAGGGAAGAGATTTTGAGAAAGGTGGGAGTAAAGTCGAGGCGGTTAAATGTGATTGGAGTAGAGTGGAGGAGATAGAATACACCGGGGAATGATAGTCGGATGATGAAGAATAATAAGTCCCTCGGTCTGTAAGAGAGATGAGGATTACACAGCAAAAATCTGTTACCTCGGGAGTGTAAGTGAAAATAATTCATCGGGACGACATATAAATTATTATGACGTTACAAGGTTCTTTTTAAGAATGAGTTTTCTCGCTTAATCTTTGTCAAGTTACCTCCTTAAAAGAAAAAAGATGAGATTTTCTATAAATAGAAAATGTAAATTGACTATAGCTCACCGTCGCATGTTTGATGCCGACATCGAATGCCTCTGTGATGTTGATATTCGTTCTGGAATAACATAGGCGTTTTTTGTAAATAAGCCGAGTTTATTCGTTTTCTTCAAAGGGAATATTTTTCGATTCTATAAAACAACCTCCAGGTTCAACACGACTTCCGATACTATTTCTCCAGTCATTACGAATAAATTTAATATTACGAGAAAATCCATCCCGCAGATCAGAAGTTGAAGAGACGTTTGTGCGACATAAGGATATCGTTTAGATTTTTTTAAGCTTTCGCCAGTACATTACAAGGCTTAAGCCCTTCTGTGTGGGGCAAATAAAAAATATACCTTTGCTATAGGGGACAATGCCCTGTTTTTCAAGCACAATAGGTACTCGCGGTGAGGGTTTCGACCCTTCGCTCGCAAAGAGTCGGCTCGAAGGCAACCAACCCTCTCAGCGGGAGGTATGATTTCAGGTCAATGAAGACTGCCTCAATTTTATTTCAGTATAATCGATTAATATAAGTATTTTTTGATGAATTATTCCTATTCCATGTGAAAACCTACACCGAAATAGATTTTTATACTAATAATAATAATAATGCCCAACCCA
This sequence comes from Tanypteryx hageni, assembly GCA_028673005.1. Classification (NCBI taxonomy): domain Eukaryota; kingdom Metazoa; phylum Arthropoda; class Insecta; order Odonata; family Petaluridae; genus Tanypteryx; species Tanypteryx hageni. The sequence continues at coordinate 160,027,298 of CM054112.1, forward strand.
GTTTGCCTTCCTCTTTCTAATATTCTGTATAATCATTCGCTTCTCTCCTACTCTTCTTAGCACTTCAGCATTTTTCATCCTATCTATCCATTTTATCTTCAGCATTCTCCTCCATGTCCACATTTAAAGCTTTCCTAGTATTTGATATAATTTTTCCTTAGCGTCCATGTTTCTGCCCCGTACAAATCTATACTCCATACATGGCATTTTATCAACTTTTTGCGAATATCTTCCCATATATTCCCCGTAAGTAGGTGTTTCTTTCTTCTGAAAACCGCTTTTGCTTTTCCTATTCTAGTCCTGATCTCCAGCGGAAAATAGGAGTATATGGAGAACCAGGTTTAACAATGAATAATCACGGACCTGTCCACGGACAGACAGCCTATGATGATGACATATATAAATGGTCACATTTATGTAAAACTAGCTGAAATTACACGGCGTTGCTCGGGTCTTTAAGTCAAGACAAAAAATATTGAGTAAGATTTGAGAATAAAACCAAGTAATGAAATCGGGTTAATTTTTAATGTAGTGCTTAATGGTATGCAATATTTCTTGTCTTCCCATCTTTTGTCCAAATAAATACATTTGTCCCGCATCCTTCATCGACAAATTTGGCGACTGTATTTTTTATCAAATAATCATAATCAATTGATGGAATAATTTTAAAAATATACCTATTTCACTAGAATTGATTTCCAGTGGAAGAAACTGCATCGTATTATGTGGTCATGAATATCGAAAACATTAAAAACTTGGGCAGGAATTGAAACCGTTGGATATATGTTTTAAGATATATTCAAATTTAGCTTAGCTATACGTTATCCCATGCAAAGGCTGATTTTGTGGGTCTAATTTGTCACGTGAATACTTTAAATTTAAACCTATGAAACAAAATGAGATCCCGGACTTTGAAATCGAATTTGGCGATAAAAAGTGTGATGGCATGACATGGAAAGTGTGATTATAAACTAATAAGCATAATTGGCATAAGTTCCAAACTTACCAAACGTTCCCCATTCCTTAATTACGCAAGCGATGTTTACATTAAAATTTACTATTTTATCTATTTTACTGTAATGTTTTACCATTAATATAATTACGCATTAACGTCTTACTTAATATTCACATGGATAGATGCACCGAAGCCTTTAAATCAGCAATAAAATAATGTAGATTATGTCAATACTATTACCCAAAACGTAAACAATAAACAACATCTTGGTTACCGAACAAATGTAAGTAGATGTATCGATTTATGTTGCGAGAAATCTTACAATGTTTAATGGTAAAGGATAACAACGTCCTAATATTCCTTAAAAATCGTTTGACTAACTTTAAAAGTATTCATAGACTATATTTAATCCATTTGTACCCTTTATCTTGGCGTTGGCTATTCTTCCTCTACGGCGCGCCGAGGCGTGGATTTTCCTTGCATTAATGTTTACGTGGCTATCTCTTTTTGAAGAGTACAACAATTGAGAAATTTAGCTTTGTTGCCGCCTGAAAAATGTTAATAAATTTTGCTCTTATAGATTAATTTCGAGTAATTTAACATGTAATACGACAAAGCATAAACAGAATTAAAATATGCCGTCTTTCGTGCATAAAATAGGCCATTTCTCGTGATCGTAAGTTAACATTTAGATATATTTATATCCACATCAGTGAAAGGCTGCATGGCATTTTGGGGTTTCTCAACACAATTTCCCATGCAATCTTGTGGAAATAGTATTTCGTTGACTCCACGGGGTATGAGAGACCCCACGGTCTGGAAAACTAGACTAAAACCTTCCCTTGGTCCGTAGCATGAAACTTTTGAATTCGACGGCTCTTATGGTGTCCGAGTTATTAGCGCACAAACATTCTCTTTTATATATTAGATAAAGAAAAACAATTAGTTGTAAATATATGTAAAGAAAGGACAAGATGTGTTAAAACAAGGTTAGAGGGACATTATGAGATGGTAAATATACGATATAGGTATATGGTATATCTTGTATGTATATGAGCATAGATGTAATATTAATTTGAGGTGATATATTTCGATGTTTATAAATGTTTTATATGTAAATATGTTGTTAAGGTGACGATAAGTAAGGGCAAAATATTTAGAGGTGAGATTTTAAAGTGACATGATGAGGTTTTATGTATATGATGATTGTGATATATAAGCATTTGCAAATTTGTTTCATGTGTATGTTGTTCTCTGGCATATTTTATGAGATATTATGTTGAGACAATGAAAGTTATACATGTAAGTATGGTTAAAACATAAATGATTTTAGGTTGACATAGAGAGAGGGTGTGATAAAGAGATTTTTATGTATAATGGATAAAGTGATGAGTAATATTTATGTGTAGAAAATGTTTGTTATTTTTATTATCAGATATGTCATCACAGTTTGGGTAAGCACAGCAAGAGTATAGACAAAACCTATAAAATTCATGCAGAAAAGAGTAAATATTACAATAAGCAAATAAATACAGAAGAAAAATATGACATCGCTTCTTATCTTCGTCTCATCACATTAATAAACATTTTCTACACATAGATAAAACTCATCACTTGATCCATTTTCCATATTAAATCTCTTCATCATACCCTCACTTTATGTCAACTTAAAATCATCTATGTTAAGGTAAAGAAACGGAGAGAAAGTTAATCGAACATGGCTTGTATATTCGCCAGTTAAAAACGCAGTGTTTTTCTATTTTTGCAAATCTTTTAGCTTTATGAATTTTGCCAGTGCGAATGGTGGTTATAAAAGGCAGGAAAATTTTGCATCAAACACTAAAAGAACACAAATCTTCATGAATTGATATAGAATCGCATAAAAAATGGATAAAATTGGCAAGAGCAGATAGCAGTGAAACAACACATGCCAATCTGAAGAATGCTTTTAATGCTGAAACTCGTCATTGGCAATGAATATTTGAAATATTACTGCCAACAGCTGAATTTCTTGGCCATCAATGTCTCGCGTTTATGGGTTCATCAGACAGGAAATACGAAAATAATAATGAAAATTCCTTACAGTTAGTTGACCTGCTGATTGTTTGATTCTGTAATGGCAGAGCACGTTCAGCGAGAAAAATCAAGTAAACTTCATAATCACTATTTTGGGGAAAATATACAAAATGAACTAATACAGCTAATGGATCACGCCCTGCGAAATGAAATACTAGAAAATTTAAAGCACGCAAAGTATTATTCTATAATTATTACATGGAACACCAGACATAAGCAAAGTTGAGCAAACGTCAATGATTTTACGTTTTGTCAATATCAACTAAGGGGCAGATGTTTGTGAACACTTCCTTAACATTATACCGGACGAAGAAACGTCTGGGTTAGAATTTACACAGGCAATTTTGAAAGAACTTGAAAAGGCTGATAGGTAGGTAATATGCGAGGACAAGGTTAAGATAGTGCTGAAAATGTGAAAGGTAGACATTCTCGGGTTCAAAAAGTATATTAAATATAAATAGTCGAGTAATCTTTGTTCATTGCCATGCTCACTTTGAATCTTGTCGTTAACGACGCTGCTACGTCATCTAACGACGTAGTCTCATTTTTTAGTTTAATACATGCAATATACGCTTGTATGAGCGGATCTACGCGATGCTGTTCTGTTTTAATGAAGTTCATAAGTAAACTCACATTAAAACCTTTGAGTGAAACAAGATCGGAAAGTAGAATAGATTCGATCTGACCATTTAGATTTAATTCTGGTGAAATAAGTCAAGATTCATCTCACGATCCAATTGCTCGATATGAAGCAGAATCGCTGGCAAATCGAATGAATGATTTTCGGTTTTTATGCTGTGTTGTTATTTGGTATATTTTAAATGTAATTAATATAGCATATAAAAAATGTTCAAAACAAAATATCTATTCATTCCGCAAGTTGTTGGAATTTTGAGAGATACACCAGCACAACTTAAGAAATGCCGCTCTGACATTGGATTTAATGATCAGTGATGAAAAACTCCTTCAGCCAAAAAATTATAGGATAGTCCCTAAGCGTTTCACCCACTAAGTGGGCATCTTCAGGGGAGAAGCTGCCTTGGCAGTGAACAGGGTTCACAACTGATCAATTTGTAGCCAAAGTGTTTATGAGCTATCATCTACTGATTGTAGTTAATGAAGTTTTAAAAGGTGCTAGAAAAATTCACATTGATATGAATGTTGAGTCAATATTTTTTAGAAAAAACTGCATTCGTCCAAAGACAAAAAATCAAATTCTGCTCCCAATGAGCCTCTAACCGATCTAGAGACACGATTTACAGTAGAGTTCTTTTACTGCATACTATATGATGCAGCAATTGTGTCTATTGAAGAAAGACTCAGGCAATTACATGGTCACAATAATTTATTCAATTTATATACGATGTAAATATGTAGTATAAAAATATCTCCAAAGAGGAGCTTTTGAAAACTTGCATGGATCTCTAAGCACCACTGACAAATTCAAAGGATGTCAACGAGACCGATTTGGACGGTTTAGAAATGTATGAGGAAGTGAGATCATTGTCTTTTATAATAAAACCTGATTCAACACCATTTGAAGTGTTGCAATTCATTTTACAAAATGAATTTTCTCCCAATGATGCGATTGCGTTACGTATTATGTTAACTTCCCTAATAACGGTAGCTTCAAGTGAACGGAGTTTCTCCAAATTAAAACTTATTAAAAATAACTTGAGATCAACGATGTCTTAAGAGTGGTTGGGTGGACTTGCAATGATCTCGATAGAGCATGATGCTAAAAAAATTTTAAGATCTACTACATGATTTTGCCCACTCAAATGCTCGGAAACAAACTTTTTGTAAAAAATGTGAAATTCTGTAAATATACGCCGTTTTTTATTTAATTGTTAATTTATTAATAAACAAAATGAATGCACCATTAGGATAATTAGATTCTATGAAAATACTAAACAATCAAATTTTAATTCATGTGCAATACGGAATGTACGTATCCATGTAACACCAAAATTGAAATCTGCATGGGGCACCAAAATGTCTTGGGGTAAAGGAAATGCTCTTAAGTACAAATGTCGACAAATCGCCCATCTTACGTACCATATCTGGTCCTCAATGGCCATTTTGGCTGCCTTCTTGAAGACAGAAACCCTTGAGACCATTTGAATTCCCGCGTCGCGAAGCGGTGTTGTCAAGACATAATCACTTCGATATATATTAAATGAAACGCGGTTTTCTTAAAAAATACCGTAGGAACGCCCATAAAAATCTATTTCGCTGTAGGTTTTCACAGGGAATAGGAATAATTCATCAAAAAATACTTATCTTAATCGATTATACTGAAATAAAATTGAGGCAGTCTTCATTGACCTGAAATCATACCTCCCGCTGAGAGGGTTGCCTTCGAGCCGACTCTTCGCGAGCGAAGGGCCGAAACCCTCACCGCGAGTATCTATTGTGCTTGAAAAACAAGGCATAGTCCCCTCTAGCAAAGGTATATTTTTTGATTTGCCCACACACAGAAGGGCTTGATCCCTTTACAACAACATAAACGCCCCCACGCACCGCGAAATAAATGCATTGGAATTGTTCTAACTTCCTCCACCATGTCACATCCGTCCATCGATCAGGAAGTTCGAAGGCGAAGCAAGTGAGACGCGAGCAAAAGGGGTGAGTTAGTCAGTGACTGGGTTGACAACGAACGGCGGTGGCGGGCAATTTCTGAAAAATTTTCCCGACCCGGAATAAAATCACAACAATTCCCTCGTATTTTTTTACTTTATTTTTCAGGTAGTTTCCTGCTGCTCACCCTCGCCTACCGCCGCTTTCCACCAACTTGAATTGTGAGAGAGTGATCCTTCCACAAAACTCACGTCACGCGCCCCTAACGTGAAAAGGAGCAATCGTCGGATGAGGGAGGAGAGAACGAAGAGAAGCGAGCAGAGAGAGAGAGAGAGAAATTCAGAAAGGATGAGGCAGGTGGACAGTAAACGTGCTAGAAAGGAAATAAAAGTAAGAGGGGAGATCCGAGATGGAAAAAATGGAATGTATCTCAAAAAATACAATGAAGAAGAACAGTGAAATAAGAGGAGAAAAGAGAAGAGAAATGAAGCACAAGAGGGAAAGATACGTACAGGGAAAAGACAATAAAGGTAACGGGAGAAAAAGAAGAGATGGTGGAGAGAAGGAATTCAGGAAAGAAAAGGAAAAGATAGAGGGAGAAGACGCAAAAAGAGATTGATTGATTGATTGGTGCGGTCTTTATTTGGGGCGAACCACCTAACCTCTAAGAGAGGAAGTATAGAAGGGAAAAATAGAGAACGTAGTGGATAGAGGAATAGATAGGAGATGAAAATGAAAAGAGCGAGATGCAGAATGGATGAGAGAGAGAGAAAGATAGGGAAGGCAGGAAGAAATAAGAGAAGAAGACGAAAAGGGGAAGAAATATAAAAAGCTATGAAAGGGATGTTGGACTTTGAGACAGTAGAATGCGAAAGAAAATGAGCAGCTAGGAGAAAGGAAGAAAAAGGAATCAAAATATAGAAAAGGTGGGATTAAGGCAAAAAAGGAAGTTGAGAAAAGGGGCAGAGTTTCAGATAAAAGGAGGATAGAAAGAAAAGAGGAAAGATGCAAAAAGAAAAGATAAGAGGATGGAGCGAGAGAGAAATATTGAAAAGAGAGACAGAGAAAAACAGAAGAAAATGGAAATGGCGGATAGAGAGTGAGAGAAAGCGGGTGAGAGGAGGGAACAAGAAAATGGAGGCTGGAAGTATCATTCATAAACCCTCACCATCTGTAAAACCTTTTCCTATGTTCCAATCTCTCCCTTCTCTCTTCCTTCCTTTCTCTCTCTCTCTCTCTCTCTCTCTCTCTCTCTCTCTCTCTCTCTATATTCCTGCACCGCTTTCCTGCATCGGGCGTTCAGTTTTTTTTTGTGCGCCTCTGCACAAAAGGGAGCCCTCTTTTTCTCTCTTTCCCTCTCTCTGCCGTCAGTACGGGAAAAAAGCGTTTAGCGACCGGCTTTTTAAAAAAGGTGACGCCAAAAACAAAGGAAAACGAAAAATAATAATAAAAAAAACCGACTTTTTTCCGGAACGGTGGAAAACAATGCAGTGTTTTTCTTCCCAATCCCTCTCCCTCCCTCCCCCTTTCCCTCCCTAACCCTTCGAAATCCCTCTTCCCCTCTCCACCCACTTACTTCCTCTCTCTCTCTCTCTCTCTCTCTCGCTCCGCCCCTCCCTCCGTTCAAAATCTCCTCTCCTTCCTCTCCGACGGGAGCGAACACGTCGACCATTTCGAAATAAAAACGAGACCGCGTAGAGGCGACACATGAAGAGCGAAAACTAAAAGAAAAAATAAACGAATACGAGGAGGGCGCAACGTTTTGCGAGAGCGCGCTCCCGTCGCGGTGGAGTTTTTTGGTTTGGTTACGAGACGTGGGAGAGGGAGGAGGAAAGGGAAAAAGGGTTGGGGGGGAGTTAAAACGGTCGTTCAGAAACTGATACGGAATTTAGGGAAGCAATCGTTTATGCATTTAGTAATTTAAGTGAATTATTTCTCGCGGAGCCGCTCGATTGGCGCATGAAACGCGTACGCATCCTAGAGGAGCGGAAATTGGGATCGAGAAAAATCGCACATAGATTATCGATGACTGGGCAAATGGATCGCTAAAATGTGAGACGGTTCAATTTCCTACAATTACCTTTTTAAATTTGGTCAACTTCGTATTATTTTTTTTGCCCTACTGAAAATCAGAGTAGTCATTTATAAAATTGCTATATTTGTGCTTTACGATGGTTGTTTGTCTAAGCCAGCGATTCCCAAACTATTTGTAGTCGCGGCACCCTTTCAAAGATAAACGGAATTTCGCGGCACCCCAGCCTTCAAGCAATGTTTTTAAATTTTCACAAACGAGGATTAAAACCTTTGGACGTATCCATTTCTTGGTATCACACCATAATCAATTTATTAGAGGTAAAATTAAAGCCTTAGTTACCTGCAAACATACCCAAATCGTATATTTATTTACAAAGAGCGGCACCCCTAAACATCAGCTGCGGCGCCCCAGTGTGCCGCGACACCCAGGTTGGAAACCACTGGTCTAAGCAATGAGAAGACGTTGTATTAAAAATAACGATTTATTTTACGTTGCGTTAAACTTGACGTGTTTTTTATTGCTATGTTTTTTGAGATAGAATGAGGCTAGGATATTTGATATTTTAGCCAATTCAAGCTTGATTGTCGAAGCTATACTATTGTATAGTGCAGGGGTGGACAAACTTAGTTACTCTCGGAGCCACAGACAATAATGTTCAGAAGTTCGTGAGCCCCGTGAAATATTTTATGCTCATAAATTTACGATCAGAAAACATTACCTGTATTCGAAGCAATTCAGATGTAATGCATGTCTCTTAGGCATCATCAACACGTCTCAAGTACACTAAGGCATTGTGTTCTGCAGTAAACACGTTGATACGCCTCTAAATGGAAATTTAAAACAGCGGCATGTGGCTCGCGAGCCGCAGTTTGGCCACTCCTGGTATAATGTATTATAACCTCTTAAATTTCTATGTCATCATCCAAATCTAGCAAAATTCATGAAGAATTCCAAACGCATCATACCATTTAACGAATAGCTCCCCTATGTAATTAAAAAAGTACTATTACCTCGCTATTGGACTGAATTTAAAGGGATTATTTAAAAGAGTTATTTTAAGAGTCCTATATGTGCGAAAAAAGCAATAAAGAGGACTGCCGCGCATTTGGTTTTCCAAAATTTTTACAGCTATTTCAATTAGTTCCTTCATTTTCAGGAAGGGGATCCACACACAAGTGCGAATGAAGTATTTCTGTACTAATTCTCTGTTCAAGCTAGAGCCTATTAAATGTAAATTAAAATCTACTCAGCGCCGAAATAAGTTCTTACATCGTTGCTCGCAGTGCAAAACCGCAACATCCGCAAAACAATCGAAAAACGCCACGTAGGTACACACTTGAAACACTGTTAAAACTACGATCGCATTGCACTGTGTATAAAGGGACGCCCGTTCAAAAAGCTTTGGAAAGCATAATAAACTTCAAGAAAACAAAAGAAAAAAACTTTTATAAAACCTTGAACAGATTTATTTTCTCACCTCAGGACATTATGAAAACCGAGTCTTTTTTTATCCATGGATTCCAGAGATGCTGGTGAACGAAAACGAAACTTTTACCATCGGAGAGGAAGAAAAACAATCCTGAATCCGTTTCACTTTAGATGTTTAAAAGTAGAAAGGAAGACGCAGTCCTTTTAAGGCTTGGAGAGGGGCAGGGCCTGCCAAGCTAAAGCAATAAAATAATCACGGGAAACGTTTGTATGTTTGCGTATGGGAAAGAGAATAAGGGGAATGGAGAAGTAGGGGGGGCCGGAGGTTGTTGCAGGTGCATGTTGTTAAAGTTCCCGTCCACAGCGTGTTCCGAATGAGAGAGGGTGTGGATTGAAAGAAGACGTAGGAACGACTAGGAGTGAGACTTAAGTAAGGGAACGCGTGCGCTTGTATATACACACGCACACGCACGCGCGCGCGCGCGCACACACACACACACACACACACACACACACATATATATATATATATATATATATATATATATATATATATATATATATATATATATGACCGTAGATCCGCCATCGTCGTCAATATTTTTAAAATGGAACAGCATTACAACATTAAATTTTGTTTTAAACTTGAAAAACGTGTGTCCAAAACGCACGAAATGTTACAAACAGTTTAGGGAGATCCAGAGACCATGAACAAAGTGCTTAGTGGCTGTCGCCCGATTCGCCAAGACCAAAGAAGTGGCGTTTTTAAAAAATCGCGCATCAAGAAGATGCTCCTCACTTTCTCGATCCGTAAGGAATTATCCACAAAGAATTCATGCCGCCAGGGCAAACTGTCAATAGCCAATATTATCCGGGTGTCATGGATCGTTTACTGGAAAGAATTCGTCGCTTGCGACCGAAATGGCATCACCGCGGCAAATGGAATCTTCTGCACGATAATGCGCATTCACACACGGCAATTATTGTGAAAACATTTTTGGCTACAAAGGGCATCGTTGAACTTAACCACTCCTCCTATTCACCCGACTTGTCTCCAGCTGACTTTTTCTTATTTGCCAAATTAAAATTGAAGCTTAAGGGGAGAAGATTTCAAACGATAGAGGACATACAAATAGCGGTGACGGCAGAATTAAACACTATTGATTCAAGTGACTTTTCAGAGTGCTTCAAAAAGTTATACCAACATTGTATTCAATGTATTTCGTCATACTATTGTGAAGGAAATAAGTAAAATAAAATTTTTTCTACACTTACGTTTTTAGTTAGAATTTTTGTCTCATTACTTTTTAGACGCACTGCCTATATATATATATATATATATATATATATATATATATATATATATATATATATATATATATAAGCGCATGCGCTGGAAAGGCGATCCATCCTGTGCAATGGGGTCATCAAGAAAATTATGCCGATCACAATATATTATCCAACCATAAATTTATGAGGTTCTAACAGAAGGTACTTCGGTGTTTATGAATGCTTGAGACGTAGGCATCAAATAATATTCTTTCGGGAATGGATTTTTTAAAATCTAAATATGGCATTTTTAGGTAGAAACATACTTAAAATATCTCTTGTTTGTGCAAATCAACACGTGCACGCTCGAACTTTCGTTAAGTGTCCCTTCTCCAAGTACAAATGGAACTTTTCAAGATGACAGGGAAGCGAATACAATCGATACCATAGCATACACGCATCAAGGGATGTTATAAAATATACGAGATGTCTTTATTCCCGCAAATTATCATAAATCGACCTTGGCGGACAGGTGGTTAGTGATTTTGCAGACGCATACTAAGGTCTCCGAGGACATGGATGTTTGTGTTCGTCATGCCGGATAAGTTGTAAGAATGCTCGTCTATAGACGGACTATTGTTATAAATTCTACACATAATTCAAGCTGATGTTACACTGTGTTACAATAAACATTAGTAGAACAGTTATTGGCTTGACCCGACAGAAAATTTACTCACTGTGGCACGTGCCTGATAACCTCTAGATTTAAGAAAACTCTAGCAGTTTGACAACCAGACGTTTATAGAACCGAAGTTTATTCGCTATATATAGAAATTCATACCGTCTCGCTACCTCCTTCAGGCCACGAGCCGGAGAGATGAAACGAACCAGCGGAGTGAAGAGGATGGAAAAACTTAACGGACTATTACGAACGGAAGACAGAAGGGGTTTCTAGGAACGGAGTCACACACACACCAAAACTCCTATCCGCAATCCCTAAAAAAAACTTAAAATAGCGACATTTGGTCGCTCTAGCAACGCTCCGTCGGGTATATAATGGAGAGCGAAGACTACGCTATCCTCCCACTCAATCTTCCCGGAGTAAAAGAAGGAAAAAATTCCAAAAAATAATGAAAACCTTTCCCTTTCCACGGCACCGACACATTTTAAAGATTGGAACTCATTTCGAAAACTTTTCCCTATCTTCTTTCCCTTCTCTCTCTCTCTTGATCCCCACTTCTCACCCTCCCCCCTCTCGCCATCTCCCTCTCACCCACTCACCCTCTCTCGATCTAACCCCACTCGCTCTAACCCTTCTCGCCCTAACACCTCTCTCACCCTCCTCTCTCGTCCTCTCCATCTCCTCCTCTCGCCCTCCCACTCACGCTGTAACCCCTCTCGCTGTAACCCCTCTCGTCCTAACGCCTCTCTTGCCCTCCCCCTTCCCCCTCTTCCGCCGTCCCTCCCCTTCCCCTCTCACCCTACCTTTTCCCTACAACCACGTCTCTTCTCGCCCCTTCTCTCGACGCCCATATACGCCATTTCCCATCGATTTTTCCATAAGCGAGAGAGTCCCCTTCGCATAACTCACCTTTTGCTGCCTTTTTTTATTTTTATCCGGGACGTCTTCGGAGATATTCTACGCGTGTAACGGGAAAGAGAGGTATCGGAGGCGGAGTTTTCGTCGCGCTAATTCGTCTCCCGGGGGTTCGGAAAAATGACGATTCCCGCATAGAAACATCCCTTCACAACGACATCCCAAAAAAAGAAAGTGCGGAGAGCATATTAATAATGGCTACGACAAGCAGATGCTGATGGCACTTAAGGCGTTGAAGTAACACATCGTTTTAGCACCTTCGTCGATTTTTTTTATTCGTATAGCAATTACACTTAATTCAAGCTAATGGAGTCTTAAACAAAAGATATAAAACTTCAACGAGCAAAGATTTGGATTTATCTGTAAAATACGCCAACGGTATGTATTTCGCCTCTTTGAAGTATCGTCATTTTATAATGGCAGTCGAAATCGAGACGTTAACAACTGATTAATAAATTAATAGGTAAATAAGTAAAATAATTTAAATCAAAAGGCAATTATAGAGCTTGCTTTATGGCTTAAATAAAATTAACAAACTATGCTTTGAAAGGGACATAAAAAGGTCGGGTTGGCATTGTGCGTCCAATAGAATAGCTCAAACATGTGGACGATATAGCGCATTTTAAGTAATTAACGACGCTGATTCTGACTGCTGAGATATCGCTTGAAAATGTAATCTTCATTACTACGAGTAGAAAACTCATTTAGTCTTGGATATGCAAATGGTTTTTAAACACAAACTTTCTCTATTGGATATTTCGTTGATTAATAAGGTCTTAATATTTTATCTGTATATTATTATGATTAATTAGATATCGATAAATCAATTACGTCTTACTTAACAAGCCATCGATCACCCTCGTTCCACATATGACCAAACTGCTTCCTAATCCATTCATTAGTTATTCCCTTCTGTGCCGCACAAATAATTATAATTTATTCATTAATGCTTACGTCTTTATAATTATATTTTTAAGTGTGTTTCATAAAAACGTTCAATTGAAATAATCGTTAACCTACAATTTTGGTATACATACATCTCTTTAAATATCAATAACATGATTGAGGTTTAGTTTATTTATTGGCATCGTCGTTCAGGAAAAAGCATCAAATAAAGACTATGCAAATATTTTTGGACAACTGAACAAACACACATCTACGAAGAGAATGTCGTCATGATACTAAAACAGTAAGAAGCTCGAAACACTAATGAGTTGTAAAACATTCGCCCTCCTGGAAATCTCTATTTCTGGTGGTTTTCATAAAAGCGCACTCTTTGACAGCTTTACAAAAGAACGCTTTCAGAAACTTGCACAAAATATAGGTCATTACTATCAGACCAAAGCCTGCTACAAACTGCCCCTTATTCTCTTAAATGAAATTCACGACACAGATGCTTTCGAATGATATCAAAACTGCCTTTTCTGCGACCACAGCATTTTGAAGTTTTATTCGAAACGTACCAATTTTGCAGCTGGAAAACTTACTCCTTTAAATCAGTATTTTTTCAAGTCCAATACATTTTCAGCAATATTTATTAAATAACTTATAAATTTTGGAATCAAATTTCGAGGACGTTTGTCATATTTACATTTTTGGAAATTAAAAAAAACATCGAGATTGGATTTTTCATCAAATTTTAAGAAACATTAAAAGCATAAAAATAAACTGCTAATTCTATTTCTGTAGACAGTAAATTCTTCGACATACAAGTCCAAAACGGGAGTACGCACTTTCTTTTTTATTGCTGCAGCAAGAAACCCTTTACAGATAATTACCGTAGTACTTTTAAAAAATATTCATTGCGAGAATATTTTAACGATGTTTATGTATATACAGAATACAGTTTTAGACCCATGAACCTAAAATAAATAATCTTATTTTAAAATATGCGGAGATGCAGCATATGAATAATTAGACATTGTAATTAGTATTCCTCTAATTTTTCACGCAACCTTATGCTGCTACTTTATCTTCAACCGCTTGCAAAAACATTTTATTCGACCATACATCTTCTGAAAGTGACAGATTATGCGAAATATAAGCGAATAAGAGGAAAAACCCAGGCAGGAACCGTTAGATTTGTTAAAACAATTTTACCTCAAAAAACCTTATTGAGATGCACTCGCAAGACATCTCTACATGAAACAAATCCGTATCCACATAACAATTATTTACATAGTTTGCGATCAATAAAACTAAGTTATCCCGAAAAAACCGCAAAAATACAAAATATTTCAAAGAAAACGGTTGCTCAACCACATTAGACATTAAATACAAGAGTCAAGAGTCAAACATTGCTATAACATTCACACAAAACTGGAACGTTTTTTTGAGTGTTTCGAATGAAAGATGGATACAGCATTTGAAAGTGCAAGAAGTACCTTGAAAGCAATATTTCACGACCTAGGCACACCATTTTCTCGTTTCAAAGTGAACTCGAAAATGGGTCCCTTGAATTTTCAGCTGAAGTCGAAAATAATAAAATGGTCCTGGGCAAAACTGAGGGCGATGAATATTTTCCCTGTAAATTATGCCCGAGTATTCACCACATGGGAGAAAAGTTTTTTTCGAAAGCATGAAACATTCCCAGCGTTAAAGAGTCGTTTGACGAAAGTATTTTTAAAGCTAACGAGGCGGGGGAGCAGATAGCGAGAGAACGGGAAAACTAGACATTACGATCGGAATCTATTTTGGTATTCATTCTGCGCTGGATACATGATTTCCATCGCCATTCAGGGGGCTGCCTTTGGAGACATTAACGCTGCAAAAAAACTTCCAGTTTTTTCGTGATCATTTGTACTTCGGGTCCGATTTCACAGGAGTTTGTAGGTAATGGCCTCGCATGGAGAGAGGTAATTAGCATTTTCCTAATTTTATGCTCATTCTTTTCTCATGTAGCGAGAGCTTAGGAGAATTAAATCATGCGTAATTGCATGCGCTATCTTTTATATGGAGCTCGAGGAAAGGCGTTGGTATCGGCGGAATGTCGACCTCGTAAAAAATAAATAAAATAAAATATATACGCAATTCACGAAGTACCGACAGAAGAATTTATGAAATAATAAACAATCAATTAGGGCGCCCGCAAACTTGTAAATGATATAAATGCTAAAATATACTTTGTAAGTCAACACTTATAAAAGGACAATGACAGCAATAGGAAACAAAACGTATAGCTCCCCCATAGAACAAATACCAAGGATTAAAAAAAAGAAAAAAATCTTCGTGATCGGGCACCGCTTGTCGTGACAACGGAATTCAATGATTCGCCTTGTGTGCTACGAGAGACGAGAAATACTCGAGGAATATGATCTCAGATTCGATCCGCGAGGGTATCTACAAAACGTAAGCGAGCGCACATCTTCCTTCATTTCATTTGGAGCGAGCGTGGATCGTTCGCCCACCTCTTCTTCATCTTCTTCTATCTCTTCCTCCTCTTCCTAAACCCACCCACCCCCCTCCATCCCCCGCAAGAAGCCGCACCATAGAATAAAATAGAAACGAAAAAAATCTGCCGTCTGAAAAGCGAACTACATCTTCTCGCGAGAGAGGGAGTGGAAATCAAAAGAAGATTTTCTTGGTGCAGATGGAGCAAGAGACGGAGAAAATGGAGCGAAATTGCTCAGAAGTGAAAGAGAGAGAGGAAGGGAGAGATAAAGTGGGAGGGAGAGATGGAGTGGGAGGGAGAGTTGGAGTGGGAGGCAGAAATGCAGTGGGAGGGAGAGATGGTCTAGGATGGAGAGATGGAGTGGGAGGGAGAGATGGAATGTGAGGGAGAGATGGAGTGGGAGAGAGAGATGGAGTGGGAGGGAGAGAGGGAGGCAGGAGAGCGAAAAAGGGTGTGGGAGAAGAGAGGGAGTAGGGGAGAGGGAGTCGGAAAAGAGGGAGGATATGGAGAGGGAGAAGAGGGAGTGGGAGGGAGAAGAGGAAGGGGGAGGGAGACATGGAGTGGGAGGCAGAGAGAGGGTTGGAGAAAGATAGGGAGGGAGGGAAGGAGGCAGTTTTATAACGCCGTGTAAGGCAGCTTCCCCTCTTTTCGCTCTTTGTCTTCGAACCCTCCCCTCCACCCACATTCTCCCTCTATATCTCTCTATAAATCTCCCTCTTTCTCGCGGCCACAAGAGTCCGCGCGTTGTCGCGAGGATCAATTGCATCGGAAATGAGGAAAAAATGAGAAATGTTAAAAAAAAGACGGAGGACGAGGAATACTACCATGCGCCTCCTACAGGAAATAAAAGAAAGACTTCCATCCATCGATCCGATTGGAGGACGCTGGAAGGAAAATAAAAAATGCTCCTTGAGCGGCTTCAATCATCCGCCGATTTCTCCCAAACTGGGTTATCCGTGTTCCTTTCTACTCTTTCCGCCACCACTCCACTCCTAAAAAAACCTCGCTTTTCTCTATTTCTCTTTTCTCTCCTATCTCCTACTACTTTTTTCTTTCCTCGCACGTTCTTTCCTCCTTGCGTACGGACGTGTAGAGAGGTAATCTCTTTCCGATTTTTCAATTCGATTCAGATTTGCGTTTGTGTTTTTGTATCGGTCCCTCCCTAAAACACTCCTTTCCGCTCGAATCGGTCTTGTGCGTTTTTCGGTTTTATATATACCTATATATACACGAGTTGTCGGTGCTTGCATACTGCATGCGCTTAAAAAAATCACCATACACCAAGAGCTTAACTCGTAAATAAACCAACGCGACAGCATTTGAACTACCCATTTTCAATTAAGATAATAGTTTTCTACGAAATTAAGGCGTATATCCGGAATTTCTAAATTCTCTGGCAATCAGCTTCTCGTCCAAGTTTTCCAATTTCAAGTTTCATGGCTAAGATCGCCATTTTTAAGCAATAACTATAATCATCGTTAAGACAATAGCCTATATGTTACACTAAAATTTATGTAAAAATTAGGATATTTTGTGTGTTATGATTATGATGTCTTCATCCGTGCCTTTTAGTACGTATCAGAATAAAAAAATTAATTTAAGATTATTACGTCATCATATGTAAGTATACGTCGTTGGCTTAAATCAAATGGATTATAATGTAGTATAAGCATTAAATCAATGGTCTTCAAGTATAGAAAATCAATTCCCATTGAAAGGCATTTGGGTTGTTGCTATGGTAGTTAATATTTTTCATTGTTGAAAACCGAAAAACTTTTCTTAATTTTATGATTAAAATCTAATTTTTACGTAAATTCAGCAAGGATTTATTATTCTCAGCTTTTATTTTTATTATTCTTTTCTATATGGATGTTATAGGTTTTTTGTGTACTCTTGTTTTGCTTCCCCAAAATGTGATGCTATATCTGATAATTGACCCCACTAGAGCAAGATACAGAATTATTTTAACTTGGGTTGGTATTAAATATTTTAAGTAATGTAACTGAAACGAAACTTTTCTTAATTTGCTATTTATTTTCCTTACATGTACATCAAACTTTAAGTTTTCATCTATTATCAGTCCCAGTTATTATGATGTGAAATTTTCTCTAGTATTAATTTTACGTTTTGTCAATATCAATTTAGGGGCAGATGTTTGTGAACACTTCATTAACTTTCTACCGGTCGAAGAAACGTCTGGGTTAGAATTTACATAGGCAATTTTGAAAGAACTTGAAAAGGCTGATATTCGTCTAGGTAATATGCGAGGACAAGGTTAAGATAGTGCTGAAAATGTGAAAGGTAGACATTCTCGGGTTCAAAAAGTATATTAAATATAAATAGTCGAGTATTCTTTGTTCATTGCCATGCTCACTTTGAATCTTGTCGTTAACGACGCTGCTACGTCATCTAACGACGTAGACTCATTTTTTAGTTTAATACATGCAATATACGCTTGTATGAGCGGATCCACGCGATGCTGTTCTGTTTTAACGAAGTTCATAAGTAAACTCACATTAAAACCTTTGAATGAAACAAGATCGGAAAGTAGAATAGATTCGATCTGACCATTTAGATTTAATTCTGGTGAAATAAGTCAAGATTCATCCCACGATCCAATTGCTCGATATGAAGCAGAATCGTTGGCAAATCGAATGAATGATTTTCGGTTATTATGCTGTGTTGTTATTTGGTATATTTTAAATGTAATTAATATAGCATATAAAAAATGTTCACAACAAAAAATCTATTCATTCCGCAAGTTGTTGGAATTTTGAGAGAAACACTAGTACAACTTAAGAAATGTCGTTCTGATATTGTAGTTAATGAAGTTTTAAAAGATGCTAGAAAAATTGACATTGATATGAATGTTGAGTTAATATTTTTTAGAAAAAACTGCATTCGTCCAAAGACAAAAAATCAAATTCTGCTCCCAATGAGCCTCTTACCGATCTAGAGACACGATCTACAGTAGAGATCTTTTACTGCATACTATATGATGCAGCAATTGTGTCTATTGAAGAATGACTTACGCAATTATAAGGTTACAATAATTTATTCAATTTATATACGATGTAAATATGTAGTATAAAAATATCTCCAAAGAGGAGCTTTTGAAAACTTGCATGGATCTCTAAGCACCACTGACTAATTCAAAGGATGCCAACGAGACCGATTTGAACGGTTTAGAAATGTATAAGGAAGTGAGATCATTGTCTTTTATAATAAAACCTGATTCAACACTATTAAAAGTGTTGCAATTCATTTTACAAAATGAATTTTCTCCCAATGTTGCGATTGCGTTACGTATTATGTTAACTTCGCTAATAACGGTAGCTTCAAGTGAACGGAGTTTCTCCAAATTAAAACTTATTAAAAATTACTTGAGATCAACGATGTCTTATGAGTGGTTGGGTGGACTTGCAATGATCTTGAGAGAGCATGATGTTATTAAAAAATAACTAAAATTTAAAGATCTACCACATGATTTTGCCCACTCAAAAGCTCGGAAACAAACCTTTTTTTAATGTGCACAATTACCTTTATTTTTCTGTAAATATAGGCTATGTTCTTAATACTTTTATTTTCTAAAATTTTTGTGAAATTTAATATTTATTTTTCTATTAATATATGCCGTTTTTATTTCATTTTTAATTTATTCATGTTACATAATGAATGAAGCATTGGGATAATTAGATCCTATGAAAATACTAAACAATAAATTTTTAATTCATGTGCAATATGGAATTTATGTATCCATGGGAAGGCAAAATTGAAATTTGTTTCGAGCGCCAAAATGTGCTGCCTTCTTGAAGACAAAAACCCTCGAGACCATTTGAACTCCCGCGTCGCGAAGCGGTGTTGTCAAGTCATAATCACTCCGATATATAGGTGAAACGCGGTTTTCTTATAAAATAACGTAGGAACGCCAATAAAAAACTATTTCGGTGTAGTTTTTCACAGGGAATACGAATAATTCATCAAAAAATACTCATCTTAAAAGATTATACTGAAATAAAATTGAGGCAATCTTCATTGAAGAGTTATGACTGCCACAGTCACACACACAGAGAGCTTATTTTGTTATTATTGTCAATATGACGGGTATGCGTAGATTAAATAATAAATTTAAGGCACTTCCCATTCTTCCTCCTTTTCTCTCTTTCATTCTCCTCCCTCATATTTTAAGTTTATATACGATATTTTCCGATTTGTCGACATTTCATTAAGAGGATGCTGTGGTAGGTGGCATTCATTGCTGATCTCGGATTTTTGCATTATTGGACTCAGGCTTTCAAGAGCATTTACACAGCATACAATGAAACAAATTCATGAAGGACAAAAATCGATTGAAAATTTATGTGAAAGTTTCATGTAAATTTAAAACAAACACGTAGCGTAAAAACGTCAGAGTCAGAAACGACTCCACTGCATTGGACAACTCAACATTTCAAATAGAAAGATACTTCACGCGACATTGAAGATATCTTTACTTTTGCAAATTTTATTGGGCAGTTTAAAGCAAATTACTATATTGACAATGATTATGATTAATTTATTTCGATAATTAAAAAAGATATTTGACGCATGTCCGGTGCATTTACAGTGATTACAAAAAATGCGTGAATTATAAAAGTTACTTACTAAGTTCTTTCGTCGTCAAAACAAACATAACAAAAAGCTAATTAAAATATTAGCGGTCTTATGCTCGTTCGCATTTCTTCCACGCCTTATAAATGGCACTGCAGTAAACAAACCTGTCGTTCAAATTAAACCATAATTACTTCCCTTTCCATTAAAATGCATTCAAAATATATAATAAGAGTTTTCACAATTGATTTAAAATACAGTATCGAAGTTCATGTCATTGCCTTTAGATATAGACGTAATTTTGCTAGATCAGCAACAAAATTTTGTCGTCTAAAATTTAGCAAAATTTTCGCGTTAACAACAAATTTGTGGAACGATTTGGCGTGTAGTCGAAGATTGATAGATACAAAATGAATATCCATTCTTCTAGGCGTCGTTTGGTTCAAGTCCCGTATTCATATCGCAATTTTAAGTGATTTTAAAATGCAAATTAAAAATGTGCTGCAACTGTGCAAAAACACAAAAAAAGAAAGAGAGAATCGTCTTTGATATATGTAATGCAATAATATACAAACAGAGTAAAACGACGAATAATGTATTAGACAAGGGGGTTTTCAAGCTTTCTTCTCTGCGGCCCAGTAAAATGAGAAAATATAAGTTGCGGCTTACAAAATTTTTATTCATAATTTACTGCATCATCATCATCATAGGTAGTCTGTCCGTAGACATGTCCGTAGACATGTCCGTAGACATGTCCGTGATTATTCATGGTTAAACCTGGTTCTCCATATACTCGTATTTTCCGCGGTTCTCTTCATATCTTGATAACTCTCTTTCCCTTTCAAATCGTCCATCAACTGAAACCTTTTCCTACCACTTTCTCTTTTTCCGTCTAGTTTTCCTTCTAACACGTCTTTAATCGTACTCTTTCTCCTAAGGTAATGCCCAACCCAGTTTGCCTTCCTCTTTCTAATAGTCTGTATAATCATTCGCTTCTCTCCTACTCTTCGTAGCACTTCATCGTTTTTCATCTTATCTGTCCATTTTATCTTCAGCATTCTCCTCCAAGTCCACATTTCAAATCTTTCCAAGTATTTAATGTAATTATTCCTTAGCGTCCATGTTTCTTCCCCGCGCAATGCTATACTCCATACATAGCATTTTACGAACTTATTGCGGATATATTCCCCGTAAGTAGGTGTTTCTTAGTTCTGAAAGCCGCTTTTCCTTTTCTAGGCCTGATCTCATCCGTACATTTTGCTTCTCTTGTTATGATGCTTCCAAGGTATTTATAGTCTAAAACATTTTCTTTAGGCTTTCCTTCAATACTTATGTTCAGATTGTCTTCTTTGCCTGATATTCGAATGGCCTTAGATTTTTCTGTATTTATTTCCATACCGTTTTTTCTACCTGTTATTGCTAGTCTATTTATCATTTTCTGGAGTTCCTCTAACTTTCTTGCTAGAAGTATTTGATCATCCGCGTATTTTACTGTTCTTATAATCCTTCCTACAATTTTGAAACTTCCTGTGCCTTCTAACGCTTCTTGCATTAGACTTTCTCCATATATATTTAATAGGGTCGGCGATAGGCAGCAGTCCTGTCTTACTATATCGATATTTACTCCGCAGGTGTCCGCATTCTCCAACCTGACCTTAATAACTGGATTTACATATAGATTCCTGATCAGTCTCCTGTCTTTCCAGTCTACACCAATATCCTTTAATATCTTCATCAACATTACCCAGTTTACTCTATCAAAGGCCTTTTGCCAGTCTACGAAACATACGCAGATATCTTGACTGTACTCTATTGCCCTTTCTGATATGATTTTAACTACCCCTATCGATTCTCTAGTTCCTCGTTCTTTTCTGAAACCGAATTGATCTTCCCCTAGCATTTCTTCTGCCTTTTTCTTCAGCCTTTTATTAAGAATTCTCGTGATGATCTTCGAAGTGTGTGACAGAAGGCTTATCATTCTGTAGTCTTTACACTGCATTTCCTTTGGCTTCTTCTTTAGAGGGATCATTGTTACTTCTAGGAAATCCTGAGGCCACTCTCCTGTGTCGTAAATCTTATTAATTAATTTAGTGATCGCTTTAAGTCCTGATCCCATGACTTTAAGTACCTCAGCCGGTATTCCTTCGCTGCCTTTGGCTTTCCCTTTCTTTAGTTCCACTATCAATTTTTCTGCATATAAACTAATAAATAGTGGATCAGCGACACAAAATAGCGTAAGTTAATTAAATCTTTCGCACATAGAGCTCAAAAAGTTATATTTCATACAAAAAATTGTTTGTAAACCAGAAATTCAGAATTGAAATTACATCTTATAAATGAATCAGCATGTCATTGAATACAGTATGCATATTTAAACTGGAAAATGGAACTGTTCAAGAAGTGCGCGCAAATATCAGAAAATTAAATAATTAGTTCCTTTTCCTAAGAGAATTGGCACTGATTTTATTTGGCACTCATTAGATACCTATTAATAAAAAAACCGTATTTTTCTACCTAACTGCCGCACTATTTACGCCAGTAAATTATTACTTTCTCATATACGAAATATTGAGAAAGTATTGTTATCGTGAAAAAATTCGACTGCGAGATTTTGATGGTAATGCACGTTTTAGGTGTCCCTAAGTCCATAAAAGTGGTTTTTGCCATGCCGTCTGTCTGTCTGTCGGTCTGTTCGCCGATCTAGGGCCCAAACGCATAAATGAAATCGAATTATATTTCGTATATGCGCAATATATCTAATTTTGCAGATTCTTATTTCACAAAAATGATATTGCGCAAAAATAAAGGATAATTTATACTTGGCGATATTTTGAAAAATTGTATTTACTCAAAAATGGCTACAGAGAATTTGATTAAAATTATACCAATTGTAGAGTCTGATGTTACAAATAATACTACGTAAGTCATATATCTCTTAAACACTCTATATGCCGTCCAGTGACATTAAAATGTACGCTAAGCTACCTTACCTAAGCCTTATGACGTCACGCCTACGCCACGATCCATTCAAACTCTTACTACAACCTTATGGTTAAACTAAATCGAATGATACCTCATATTTATGGATAATATAATTCATAAAAGACACTGATGAGATAAATGATATTGCGCAACAATTAAGGGTACTTTATTCTTGGATATTTTGAAACAAAATTCGATTTACTCAAAAATGGCTCTATGGATTTCGTTTAAAATGCATCCAAACGTACAGCCTGATGTCACAAATAATACTAAGCACAAATATGCAATAAAAATCCCTCAATGCCTTCATGTTAACTAGGAAGATTAAAATAATCGATAACTACTCATTGTCAGCATAATAAAATAACCCTTATGGTACTGAATATTTATTTACAACTTATTAATCAAAACTATATTTAGGAAACGGTATTCGAAAAATGAATTATAATTACGCAAGGAAAATAAAATTCCTGTTTATCTTATCGCAAAGTAGGGCTGGAAATTGCATGTCAAAAATGATCTGGAAAATATGGTAGAATATAAAGAATTACCAGTTGGTTTTCAGATGCTGTATATGCGTGCAGATGTTTTCCGTTCTTGTCACCTAACACTCATGCAATTACACTCTCTGAGTTCCTATTGGAAACTAATTGTGTGTTTTCGTTCAAAGAAGTTAATCAATAAATTGGCCAAAAAAGGTGAAAGTGGGTTCTCAATGGCTGTCCAATCTTGATGCTTGTAAAATTTTTATTGAATAGGAAAAAAGTTTGTATAATGCAGAGTTTAGAAAGGTTAATCTATTCAACGGATATGTCGGGGGAAACACTTATATTAGTGAGGCAATCTTCGAGAAAACTGTTGTATTTATTGGAATGCTAGGAAATTTCAGGCATTTTCAATGACTCTTCAGCATTTTTAGGTGGGGTTTTTAAATTTCTCAACTATCCATTTAGAAAGGAGATAAGTGTGGGAATCAGTACATGACACAACAGGTCTGTCAGAAATTTCAGGTTTGTGGACCTAAGGTAAAAAATGTAATATGAGATGGTAGGATTTGAAACCGTAATCTTATAACGTAAGACCTCTCCTGAGATTTGGGAGCTTTTTTTATTTTATGGTGTCCTTGGTAGAAAAAATCATTTTATTAAAAGGATTTCTTGTTAGAAGTAAGGTCCGTTTTCAAATAATTGTTCAACTTTATCAAAATAATCATGCTGATTCATGACACGATGGCAATGGAATTTCCTTCACCGGCTTTTAAATAAAACGTCTTTTAATTTTAAAATTTTGATGAGTTTTTAATAGGGACTGTAAAGGTGATTTATAATGGTTTTTATAGTAGTTCCAGTTGTATTTTTCAAACAGGTCTTACGTGAGTTTTGGTTGTAACATTTAGGTTTTTAATGGATGATTCAATGGCTATAATATCCTCCAAAAGAGATTCTTTGTGAGGGAAACTAAAGTTAAGTCCTTTGCTCAAGAGATTGAGTTCTTGCTTAGTAAATGTTTCTTCAGACAAATTATGGACAATATCGATATCGCCCAAGTGTTTCATGTGGTCACTAAAGGATTTTATGTTTTGTGCGTGTGCGAGAAAAAGTCTCTGGCATGGAGTAGTTTCACCTAAACCCGGAATGTGTGTGAGATTGTGTGTGTTAGGTCCCTGACGTAGAGTAATTTCTACTAAAGCGGCGTGTGTGTACTTCCTTTTTATTATTTTTGTGGTTCTTAGGAGGCTTCTCCATTCTGCATTAGTTGTAATTAACCATAGTGCTCTGATATTACTTTCCCTGTGAACTAAATATTGGTTTCTTCCAACGCAATTTATCCTCAGATATAAGATTATCGAGAATAAAACTTCGGAAAATACGCTTGGCATTTTCAAGGAAAATAATTAGTGAGGAAGGAGATGGTGTTCCCTTGCTACGCGAGGGTGCTGCAGTGGGTCAGTTTTTGAGAAAGGCATAAGACAATGACGAGTGCCCTAACAGCGGGAATGGGTGGGAAATTTTGTAGGGAAGATATTCAGCTGATTTGGTAATAAGCATTTTATCTATCGAGGCACTATAAGCTTTGTGGGAAAGAGACTTGCGGCCCATTTTTAACATTTCGTGGCCCACCATTGGGCCGCGACCCATACTTTGAAAAACCCTGTATTAGACGGAAAACTGTCAAAAGCTAGACATTAATTGAAAAATCTGATATTGTTACCACATTAGTTTCTCCATACTTGTAATATTTATGAAAATTTCACAGATTAAATGATGATAAATATTTTAAGAGACAGCGATAAATATTCAGACTTAATAAAGAACAGGAATAAACTCTAACCGTAGCCTTCTGATATTGGATATAGCCACGAAGCTCGAAAAATTAAAAAAATATGAAGAAGCGTTACTAAGACATAATTAAGCGTAAAGTGTTTATAAAAGATACAGTCAGGTGGTAGGGGAGGCAGCTCAAAAATATAGATTTTAAAATATCTCTTAAAGAATGCACTTTAGGAAAAAGCTTCAAACAAACGTTGTATAGAATAACATTATCTACAATACTTCAATTTAAGGATGTTAAAAATTATGAAGTTTTAATGGAGAAAATCGATAAAAACAAAAAAGAGACCAAGAGTAAAGTGTCACTTGCGGTTGTCGATTTTAACCAAAACCATATCGACTCTTGTGCCCTTCACGAAAATTCCAAATATAAAATTTCGCGTAGATTTGATTAATAGTTTTGAGATAGAGCACAAAATTCCTATCACACAACAGACATCATCGAGAAAGTTATCAAAACGTGATCAGTGGGCCTAAAAACGTATTATCGTGTTGTATTAAAGTTGTGAAGTTATGGAATAATTTCGAGAAAAAGAGGAAAACCCAAAAGAAACGAAACAACTGTGAGTGGATAGGTTTCCAAATCATGTTCTTAGTAAACTTAATGCTGTATTTAGCCTACTTTCCAAAATATGGAAAGTAGTCTTACGAGATCGCATCGGTGTCCGTGTGTGTCCGTGGGTGTGTATCCGTGTGTGTGTCCGTGTCCGTGTGTGCGTTCGTGTCCGTGTGTGTTTGTTTGACCGTTCCGTGTGTGTTTTCCTGTCCGTGTGTGCTTGTGTGTCCGTGTGTGTTCGTGTCCGTGTGCTTGTGTGTCCGTGTTCTTGTGTGTCCGTGTTCGCGTGTGTCCGTGTCCGTGTTTGTCCGTATCCGTGTTTGTCCGTGTGCGTGCGTGTGTGTGCGCATGCGTGTGTCCGTGTCCGTGTGTGTGTCCATGCGTGCGTGTCCGTGCGTGCGCGCGTGTGTGTTCCTAACATCTTCTTCATGAATGTACCGATTTCAACTAAATTTGGTACACAGATTATTCACATAAATTAAAGACCAAAATAACATATTTAGACCGGATCGACTAGCAGGGGTGCCACAATTGCAAAGTTAAACCTTTCGATAATTATGAATTTGGAAGGAATTGGAGACACTGATTTCAACGAAATTTTGTAAGAAGAAAATGTGCAAAATAAAAAAAACAAAATCAACATGTTTTGTATAGGCATAAAAGGCAGGGCTGCCACAATACAAGGAATAAAAATTCTTTTTACATGTATTTGTGTATAACTGTCCACATCAATTTTAACCAAACTTAATAATAATCACATATACACAAAACCATATTAACATTTAACCGAATCTGCAAAACAGGGGTGCCACAATTACAAATTAAACTTTTTCAGTAATTAGGCATTTGGAAGGAATTAGCTGAGCGGATTTCAAATAAATTTGGTACATAAGATTTGTACAACATACAGACAATTTTTCAGTAAAAATTCACATGAAACTAATTGCTTATCTGAAGGCAAACAATTGCATTTCTTCTTCGGAATTCATACATAAAAATTCTTACATCAAATTATTATTTCTCGAACTCTTCGAAGAAGATTTCTCGAATAAAATGTTGAAGCTATTTCAAAATACTTTTCTCTCGCTAGTATAATATTTAAAAATACATTATATACTTTTAAATCGAATACCTGAAATGTCAATATTTTCCAGTTTCAACTGAAGGCATAAATACAAAATGCAACTCTAATTATATTTATTGTTTTTTTAAGAAATAAATTGTATGTTCTGGAAATCACTTGTCATCAAACGATTCCGTTAAAAACAAACAAGTCACGTAACTGCCTAATCTTTATAACCTATTGCCACGCAGCGTGCCGAATAATTGTCTGTGGCCCGAAAATAAAGTTGTACACTGAAAAGTTCTAAACAAAAACCTTTTGATTACTCTCATGCTGATTGCTATTTCTTTCCAAAGAGGAACACCAAAGTACACAGAAAACTATTCGGAAAATTCCAGGCACACAAGAACGAAAACATCAGATGCGCCCTCTCACGTAACAACCGCGAGGTAACACAAGCCGTACGTCAGCCCTGCCTCCCTCTCTTTCTCTCTCCCTCTCTCACTCCCTTTCTCCGCCGCACAAAAATGCCACTAATCCCACACAAGACACAACCTTACTCCTTAAAAGAAAGAAGAAACCCTTCGGAAAATCACGAAAACCTCCTCCTCCTCCAGCATGCAGTCATTTTTTTCACGGGAACCAAAATCCCCTCCAACGAATATATTTTTCCCCCGGTTTTTTCTCCCTCTCTCTCTCGGTTCCCGCACGCACCTCATGTAGCGTCAAAACCAAAGTTTCAAACCAAAAGAAACCCTTTCAGAAAACCCGTATCCCTGCCACCATCAACCCTTCTCATTCGTCCCTCCTCAATATCTTTTATTTTTCTTCCTTCTCTCTTCACCCTTATTCCTCTTTTTCCTCCGCTTTATTCTCTCATCTCCCTCCATCCTCCCTATAGATAGAACTTAAAATAAGTATAACTAACAATCCTTTGCATATGCTATCATTAAGTTTTACTGACTTCCAACGAGTGTGAGTGCTACCTATCGTGAGATTTTACCATAGTTTTTCCCGCTAAATGAATAATTTTATGGACATCTATTTTCGTTTAGATTACAAATTAGATTGTAAAAATGACTGAAGATCCTTTGAATAAAGCGAAATCCAGCTCATTATTTTTCTATTTTCTTCGCGATTAAGTGGAAAATGACAGCGTCAATATTTTCTGTTATTCCACAAATTGTTACCTGATAAGTTTACTTTGAATTTACTTCTCTTTTGATCATGCGTATTTAGAGTGATTTATTTTTCTTATTTTATTATATTTTCACATCATAAGGGTTTACATGGAAGATGAGAATTTTTTTCTCATATTTTCTCTAAATATAATTCTATTCTCTTCTCCTTCCTTTCCTTACTCACCCCTTTGCTTATCTCCTCCTTATTTTACTGCCTTCGTGCCTTCATTTTTTTCCTAATTTTTTCCGTTCTTTTTTCTCCTTTCTCCATCCTTGTTTTCCTCTTCTATCCTCCATATTCCTCTCTCTCTCTACCTCCCTCCTCCGCCCTTCGTCCTCCTTAAATCCTTCTCCTTCGTCTCTCCGATTCCCTTCAAAAACTTCTTCACCTGCCACTGGCGCCATTGATTGTCTCGGGTGGAAACAATACTTTCCCTGCTCCCTTACCTGCTCGGCTCCGAACATATTCCACCATTTCTTCGCACAGTGAGACCCGTGCCTCCTTCCCTCCCTCACTTTTCCTACCATCTCGTCCCCGCCCCCTCAACATCTACCTCCCTCCCAACCTCTTAGAGAGAGGGAGAGAGAGAGAGAACAGCGGGAGACCTCTCTCCCTGGTCGCGTGACACCGAGCCCCTACGTATATAGCTGGCATAACCGGGGGCGAGGCAGCAATAAGCGTGCTATGAAGGATCGATCGCTCGACGGAGGGGATATTTTACGCAGTGGGAGGAGAGGGAGGTAGTAGAAGTGAGGGAGTGGATACCTCTCCCGTGAGAGTAAAAAGTGGTGGGTTGCCTCTCCGGCGTGAAGTCGAAGAAAAAAAGGACGCAGTCTTACGAAGGAGGGCCGGACGGACGGGTTGGGTTTATTTATTTACATATTCCTCCGGAAAAGTAAAATCGCCGAGCTGCAAGGAGCGACCATGCATAAAACTAAATACTCATATTTTTTCCATATCAGTCTCGCCTAAAAATGTCGTTATGACGGTAGTTTTCGATGTGCTGTTAAAAATATTATTAGAGTGAATATGATTTTGCACTGGTAGTTGTTATTGTATTTTATTTCTGTAGATGCTATAAAGCAGAAATAATTTTTTAATGATGTTTGACGGTTTTAGCTCCTAAAATAGAAGATTTTCTAGAGGATTTTAACAGCGAATATAAATACTGACCGAATGCAAAAGCACAGCCAATAATTTTCGTTCAAGTTTAAACAAAGAGCGTTGTATCGTAAAGGTATGTCATTTAAAATATTTAATAAACATTATGACTAACTCTAGTAAACAATATACGAAATTACTTTAAAATTAGATTAATTTCCGCTTATGCGAGTTTTATAAATACATTCTCTCTCAAAATTAGTCGGATTAATACTGCAATGGACACAAACAAACCCTTTTCACAATCGGAAATGTAATGCTTTCCATTTGCCCTATCACCTCCCATTAATACGCTAAATACCAAATTACTCACTAATATTATCACTTTGAAAAATAAAACGTGGAAATTCTAAATGATAGCGAAAATAATTAAATGCCATCAGCATCATGTAACTCATTAAGGCTATTCGTTTAATTCGTCAATGGAATGAAATTCACAACAAACATAAGTCTGAGACCCAAAATATATCTCAAGAATTATAAAATTTCTGGATTAAAAAAGTCACAAAGAAATGTCGGTAAGAACGTGTTCAATGGACGAAACTTCTTTTTGCCACCATCGCCTTTCCTTAGAAGACAGGAAAGCGAGAGAGAGAGACGAATAGGAAGGGAAGCGCCGCGTAAAAAAAGGAAGTCTTTTAAAGAAACAAGAGCTTTAAGGCAAAGGAGGAGATTTGATGAGGGTGGGGATTAGGCTCTTGGAAACAGAACTAGAAACCTCGCGATTAGCGTAGCAGAAGAGATTCGAGGACTCGCAAAAACGTGGAGATGGAGGGAGGAGTGTGAGGGACAGGAAAAGTGTGCAGAAGTGAGAGAGATAGAGGGAGAAATGAGCGTGAGAGAGAGAAATAAAGACGGATAGTTTTGCCGAGCAGAGCGAAATCCATTCCTCGGAATGTTTATAAGATGGGATGAAGATCTCGTTTCCGACGGATGAAGGGTTCGTAGCTAAAGATCTCACATGAACGAGTGACTATTGCAGCTGCTTGGGTAAACTATAGCTCGAGACCGCTTTGCGGAAAATTAATGAGACCGATCCGAGGGGAAATAGGTTGGGGAAGAGGCGGAGGGGGGGGGGGGGAGAAGAAGATGAGTCGGCGGCGGAGTATGGCAGACGGATTCGAGAGACGCATAACTCAAAGCGAGTAGATGAATCTGATGAGGAGTGAGAGAGAGAGAGAGAGGGGGGTTTAAGGAGGCGAGTGGGTAAGATTAGGAGGAATAAAGAAGGGTTGCTGAGGGTGGAATGGAGGGATAAAGGAAAGAGGAAGGAGCAGATTCTTGGAGGGATGGAAGGAGGCCTGTAATTGAGGGGGGTTTTGTATTCCCAAGGCTCATCGGAAACTCGAGGGTGGCTGCGGAGTCGAGTCAAAACCGGAATCTGTTATGATATAGTCGTTAGCTGCAGAGAAAAAGAGAGAGAGATAGAGTGTGGGAAATAAGGCATCAATTCAATAACTTTAATAACGTTTATATCTCGGTTGTAGAGCAGCGCAGGCTGATATAACTTCCCTTTGTGCTACAAATATTTATTTAAGGGTGCGATTTATGAGTTTCGAATTCTATGGATAAGGTCTACCCGAAAGAAGCCCATTCCTGCATCACTTCCCGGTGTAATATGAGAATTTTCACATCACTAAACAAGTCGAAGAGGAAAATAAACACCCGAAATAGCATCGAATGCAGCGAAGTGCGGTAAATATACTTTCAGATATCTTTTTTCGAGTAAAGGAAAAGAGACGAAGACTAAAGCCCTTCCCAGCTATTGCAAAGCATCTTTGCAAAAAAAATCTGTTTTAAATTAAGATTTCATTAATGCTCATTTAATGCCCTATATGATAAATATATATTTCGATAAATTTAAGGATAAAAAGAATCCCACGAAACTTATTTACACTCAACAATATGTGACTAAGTTTTGAAAACGAGTTTCAATATAAAAAAACCTGAAAATAAAAGGACAACGAAAGATTCAAGTTGATGAATCGCCAGAGAAAGCTCACTAAGTGACTTTTCATCCACAGCGTCCTCGTACCTTTTTAAAAAAAACTTAGAAACCCTCCGAAAAAAACCATACCCGTGCCACAACAAAGGAACAACCACAATGGATTCGTAGGCACAAAAAAATAAATAAAACGTTCCGAGTTCCAATTACCCAAAATGGAACACACACACGTACACACCCATGTACACACGCCCACACACTCACTCGGCAGGGCGAAAAAAATAAGCGATCAACCATGCATACGGCCGGACCATTATGGAAAAAAGAACGAGATAACAAAAAAAAGGTGGAGAAGATTAAAAATAAAAGAGGAGTTACTTTTAACACTGAGACACTGAAAGGAAAAAGACATTCATGGGTTTTCCACCCCTTCAAGAAAAAATAATGAAACCATTCCTGTCCCTTTAGGATGCCATCGCGATGTTTGGAGTGATTCACAATGGAACCTCTTCCACTGGAGGGACTGGGGACCCACCTTTGTTCTCTCTCTCTCTCCCCGCCTCACTCCCTCATACTCCTCGAACCCTTTCTCTTTCTCTCTCTATCTCTCGGAGGTAAACTCGGCGCTCAACAAATTAGAAACGATGACGACGCATTATGCAAGCGACGTATTAAGATGTTGTTGCTCTGGGGAGGAAGAGGGCGACACACACACGCGCGCGCGCACACACACACACACACATACAGACGCACCAAGGCGACCCTTGAGAGAGAGAAAGAGAGACATGTATTAGGGAGCGTGGGAATAGGGGAAAAGGAGGGGTATATATGGGTTTCTCCTTCCCAAGATGGGCCCAAGAGATGGGGAAACGCACAACACCGTGGTATGCGATGAACAGACAATGAGGAATGTATGCGAGAGGTTGTAATTGGAATATGGAGCACAGAGGTTTTCGGAAAGGGAGCGTGCGATGGTTATGTAGAGTGGAAAGGAAAACGCGTCAAGAGATGTTGTAGGAAGGATTATGTATTTAACCGCCATCGCCTATGATTGTACGTATTCAACGTATTCTTTCGGAAGATTGACGAGCAGCTAGTAAAAATATTTGCCGAATAAATTTATGTTAGAATCTCTTAGGAAATTGATTTAAACGGAAAACTGAGAGCCAAGTTAAAATACGTACATATAACAAGCATATACATATACCTATATTAAATCTTAGTGAGACCGTAGTTTTAACGTTTACTAATATATTGGCTTCAATAATCCAAGAAGTAATCTTAAAAAAATGGCGAATCTTTTATTAATTATGGTCGAGGTGTTTTGGAGCTGAAAAGCTTTCCAAAACGATGATTTAATACTCAACTTCAGAGGAGGGAATCATTTGCCATTAAAAATTATCATAAGAGTTCCATGAAACGAAACAATCATTGTTGAATCGATATTTGTCATTTAAATCTATCTGTTAAAATTTGTATTTAAATTATAGCGCTAACGTTTTATAAAGAAAGGGATTAACTTGAAAAAAATCTAGCAATTTCCTCATTTTGACATGACATTGCTAATTTTTTTAAATTTTGAACGGCGGAAGGATGCATAGTATAGTATGAAAAATGTCGTTATTTTTTTATTAAGTCACACTAAATGTTTTTTAGGAGGAGCACCATTAAAGTCATTAAGCCAAAGTTTTGAAAAATAATGTCGAAATATTTATTAAAGACATTTAAATGTATAATTTATTAAGAGGCGATATAACTAAAATCTATTCATATTTTTTTATGTTACCTATGTTCGAAATATTTAAATCTTTCTTACATTAAAAATTTAGCATCCGACGCCAAATGAAGAAGAGAAAAAGTTATCCGCATTAAAACTTAACACATTATCTGTTTAGTGAGAAAGAAACACATTTCAAACTGAACGTTAGAAGCATTTCCGGAAACTTAAATGATCAACAGTATCACTTAAAAATTTTAATTCCAAAAGCGTTCCTGGGATTTAAAATAAGCATCCCAAAAAATATAAGACACCCTGCATTGTGGTAGCATTTTAAGAAATTCCTCGAATAGGGAGATATTCTATTTCAAAATCGTTCAAATAGCCGTATGTTCTGTTTAAATTTAAAGTCATTTCATATTTGTTTTGAGATTTATTCAGACAGGTACTTGAAGAAACAATGAATCAAGCACGAAATGACCTTTGCTTTTTATACATTAGTTATTTTTTCTCCTCTTATATGCATCCAAAATCTAAAACTTGAAAAATAAAAAACAAAGCTATGGTAGTGTTCTACGTGAGTAATTTAATAGAAACTAATTTTTTCTTGTATTCAATATAAATCATGAATGTTTAATGCTCGCTCCACCTACCTTTTACATGTGAAATACGGGATTATGAGAAAACTGAAAGAGAGATCTTAATTTATTGTCCCAAACTTATCTCTATTGTATGAAAAACAAACAAAAGAAAGACAACGACCGGAGAAAGATAAAAATACGAAAATCTGTCCTCGCGGAACCACTTCTTCTTACCGCTTTCAGAACGTGCTATCCATTATTTTAACCCAGAATGGCAAAATAAGCGTTAAATCTCGTTTTTGTCGAGCCCAGGAAAGATTATTTAATATTATTTCAAAGGATATCTTTATTAATGGGGTTAAAGCACAACGCGCACACAGCATGATGAGTGGATTAGGGACTAATTTCCTAGCGAGCATATTCGAAAGAGAAAGAGAGAGAGAGAGAGACAGAAATCCCGCAAAGAAGGGACGAGAAGCAAACACAAAGCGAGTCGAGATGAGCAAATTGCTCGCCATAAGGCAAATACGTTATCTTGACGACCGGCTAACTCGTAAAGCGAAACGGTTAACCACCGTTTTCGGAACGCCATAGAGTATTTACAGTCTCATTCAATACACCGTCGAAATTATTATTATAGGGGCAATTGATAGGGAGGGGTGATTTTCTCCGAGCGAAAAAACAAAGACGAAACGAAACAAAAACTCCCTTTCAGCGGAAAATTACTCATCGACGGGAATTGCCACATCCGGCGATCTGTGCGACTCGCCAGAAAAGATAAGCGACGGAGTATTCGGTCGTCCTTCCGCCCACAAAAATAAGACAACGCGAAACAGTTCCTCTTTAAAAACGTTTCGAAACTTGACGAACGTCACCAAATCCCGCGAATTTCTGAGTAATTTAGATTTAAGATGTTATGGTATTAACCATCCAACCAAGATTCGGGCTAATCCGTCAAACTTGGGAAGCTCATTTTCTCGAAAAATACAATTTTGTGTCAACCTATATGAGGATAATGACTATAATAATCCCAAATATCGAATAAAACGACGACCACTACTCAAATAAAAATCATTATCATTTCATAAACGTTTCATCCATGTTTATAAATAAACTAAATATTCCGATAAGAAGGCTAAAAATAAAGAAAAGAACGCATTTGAAAAGATAACAACAACATTCGATCATCACCTTTTAAATACGTATGTAGTTTTTTTTGTCGTACCGATTTCTATACATATGTACAGTAATGTCTTGCCCTATTTCTAATAAAAATGTAAAAAATTGTTCTGTAGTATTTAAAACAATAAAATTACTTTATACAGAAATATCCTATTGGACCTTTTTTGGGAGTTTTCTTCAATTTCTTAATATTTTCCTAATTTTTTGGAGTTCACTCTCCTGCGTGTAAATAGATATATTGATCAAGCGGAATACGCTCCGTGTGCGCGTTAATATGAACAAATTCTAGATTTACAGGGCACATAATCACCGGAGCATACCTCATATTATCGCTGATTTCTAAATGTGCATCTGCCACTGAACTCCGACTCCTATATTATTCAGGGCTCTTGCACCCAAGCACATGGCGTCCGGTATAAAAACGCGCTCCGTCGTTTTATCAGAACGAAAGCGTCAATTGAAATACGAGGCTAAATCAACCAGACCTTTATAACTACTAACGAGCGAGAGAAGGTGAAGTGCCATTGAATCCACGCGTTCTCTCTCTCTCTCTCTCTCTCTCTTTATGTCTTTCATTGCTCGCTTTTAGCAGCAGTGGAGCAGAGGTCGCGCCAATCCAAAACGCTCGAGGTCAGACACCTCGTCGTGCTGTCTCTCCCTTCAGACACCGCGAAAAGGGGAAAATGAGGAGAGGGAGAGAGAGAAGAGAGAGAGAGAAGAGGGAGAGAGAGAAGAGGGAGTGAGAGAGGAGGGAGAGAGAGAGAAGAGGGAGAGAGAGAAGAGGAAGGGAGAGGATAGGGAGAGAGAGGAGAGGGAGAGAGAGAGGAGAGGGAGAGAGAGGAGAGGGAGAGAGAGGAGAGGGAGAGAGAGAAGAGGGAGAGAGAGGAAAGGGAGAGAGAGGAGAGGGAGAGAGAAAAGATGGAGAGGGAGAAGAAAGGAGAGGGAGAGATAGGAGAAGAGAGGAGAGGGAGAGAGGGGGGAGGGAGAGAGAGAGGAGAGGGAGAGAGAGAGGAGAGGGAGAGAGAGAAGAGAGAGAGAGATAATAAGAGGGAGTCACACACTGCGCACACACCTGCACACACAGGTACTCGCACAAACGCAAACACATCTTGGTCACACGCCTGCGTGGAACCTTTCCACTCCCCCTCTCTCTCTTTCCTTCCTCACCCCTTTTAACTTCACCCTCTACCTAGTTGTTCTCTCTACTTTCTCATCCTTCCCCTTCGTATATATTTCCCTTCTCACCTTCTCCATCTATCTCCCATCGCCTGTCTCCCTCCTTCTCGATCTATATCCTTCATATCATAGGTCCCACATTCCTTCTCTCTTTTTCTCTCTATTCCTATTACCTCCTTTTCCAATTCCCTCCCTCGATCGTTTTCCCTCCTATCTCTCCTCTTTTCACTCTCTCTCATCTCCCTCGTGGACCACATGTCGACCGTCTTAAAAGAGTAAGAAACCTCGCGAGACCTATTCCCTATCCAGACCTTCCATCAAATACCCCTTACCCTCTCTTTTTTTCTCCCTCCCTCCCGCTACCTCCAACCTCCAAAGAGCCCAACTCCATTGCAATCTCCCCAATCCTTGGCGACGTTACGAGAGGCCAAAACTCTAATGATGCCGCATAAAGATCTCTTTCCTTCATTCCGCTATATAACCCATCCCCCCCATATCCTTTCTTTCCATTACCATTCCTCGCCCACCTCCCCTTTCCCTCATCCCCCACTTTTAGCGTTTCGGAGGGTCGAGGGTGACGGAGTAGGAAGAGTGAAGGGTGGAGGTGGAGGAGTTGTCTCAGTGTTGCCAAGTCTTACACATCGTACTCCCCTTTCACTCCCTCCCCCTCTCTCTCTTCAAACTCCCTTTATCTACGTCTCTCTTTCTCCCACTCTCTCTTTCTTTCTCCCTCTCTCTCGCAACCCCCCTCGATGCATTCGTCATTCCCCGACAACCGACCGGCGTTTTTAAGGGTGTCTGAATGGAGGGATGTCTCCCTCTGGCGGAGGCCTTCGTTCGTGAGGAGAGGAGCCGCCAGGCATCGAAAGAAGAGGTGACAGAGAGAGAGAGAATGAAGAGTCACGGATGGGATAGAGGGGCGTTTACGAACCCCACGGACACGAGGAATTTATTCTCAAAAAAGTTTATTGAGCAAGTAAAACATTTCGGGAACGGTTACGCTAAAGAAAAATTACCTTTGCAAATTGTAATTCGTGATAGAATACTCAGATTTGCGAAACTATACGAGACGACCTCACAGTTTGATGAATCTCTTTGTTTACTCTATTCCTTATAGGTTGGCCAAAAACGAATAAGATATGTAATATAGGCAATACAAACGCTAATGTCATTCGATTGATCATCATACTCGCCGACGGTATTTCATAGAATGCTATTTGTGGCATTAGTTTCTCGGGACGCCAATCGTAAATACAATTCCGTCTAGGGCGTAGTAGAGGAAGTGGATTTTGGAAGAAAACTAATGAAACGTGTGTAAATATAACATGTGCGGCACACTCGAGAAACGTAGAGATGTATAATGGTTAAAAGGAAATGCTTAAACTGGGTTAGACGAGAGAGAAAAAACAAGCGAAGAAAGAAAAAGAAACGAAGAAAAATAATATCATGAAGAAGGAATTAACTTTCCATAGGATTTTGATTCCATCATCAGCCATGCAGAGATCGATCATTTTTCCATGACAATTTATTTCATTTTTTCTCTCCAAAATGACTCTTAGTAACCTAAACATTTGAAAAAACCTTAATCATTTACATCATACATCTTATTATTCATCATATTTCAATGATAACGTCATCCAGACGATGCTTTGTCTGGCTGCTTTTATCGAACCCTTTTCTTCAGATTATCTGACGTTGTCAGTGTGTTAGGGAAAATGCTGGAAACTCAGTTTTCGAGAAAAATCGCCAATTCAAAAAGATAGACGATTTGAAAATACTGGCATCACAAAAAATGAACAAGTCCGTATTAACTGCGGAGATCCGATAATTGCTCTCGAAAATTGAGAGCATTCAAAAACAGACCCAAGAAACGTCAAGTCAATGAAAAAGAAAAAGCAAAAACTACACCGAGAGAACTGGTACTTGAAGCGATGAACTAATCAGCGTGTAACGCGCACCAAAGGACCTAAATGCGATCAAGAAAACAGACCGTTTTTCTAATGGAAACGGTGGAAAAAATATCATTGAGGCCATTCATCATCTCTGTGAAACTAAAAGCTAATTAAGTCAGTGAGGAATCAATGAGTTGGCAAATATAAAAAAGTGAACCTTCCCTTGAGGCTAGCCTGAGAACCTATATATTTTTCCGCCCACCCCATTCTGTCGACATAGGGTCGGCGGGTTGAAATCCTCCACGCTACATTGCGTGACCGCTTTATCACACAAGGCGTCCCCTGGCACACACACTGTTGGAAATTATTCCGTCGCTAGCACGCACCCATGAAAAAAAATAAATAGGTACTTATTCCTCCACAAAATGTTGGTGTCGGTAAGTTTCTGGAAGAACAAAAAATACGATATTATCCTCCATAATCCGAACTTGTGTGGAAAAGGCTGACCAGAACTCGGACTAAAAACTGTTTTTTTTATTCCAAACAGTTCTTGTGGATCTCGCCTATTGTCTTCCTTAATCTCTTTGGGATAAATTGATCGAGATCTAAAGTCTTTATTAGAAGTCAATTGATATAATGAGTTCTCCTAACACTACCTTGAGGTGAGAGATCTTAAACTTGACCGAAAATAGGAGCGATTAGAAGTGGATTAAACACAAACGTGGGCTTAAAAATTAATATAAAAAGAATAAATGCAGTGTAGGCATGTAATACTGTTTCATAAAATAATATCTAGACTCTAAAGTGATGGGTTGCGTGTAGCGCGATGCAAAGTGCAAAATGCTTCTTTCGCTTATATCACTTTCATTAAATTATTGGCATGTATAACTTTATTTCCTTATTTTTTCCTAGCACTTTTCTCAGAGAGTTTTGGCATTCATTACAACAAGTTAACATGAACTTTTATTGAGAAAATCCTTTCTTTAAATTCATTTACAAATTATCAAGTTCCCGCGAGGAGGCGAATTATGTGAAGTACATTATGAAAAGGATGAGACTTTAGGTCGGGGTGGTTCGAAATAAATCCCGAACACAGAGAATACCTACAAGAGTCACAAAATACCAGTTCCCAAG
The DNA here is from genome assembly GCA_028673005.1 of Tanypteryx hageni. Classification (NCBI taxonomy): domain Eukaryota; kingdom Metazoa; phylum Arthropoda; class Insecta; order Odonata; family Petaluridae; genus Tanypteryx; species Tanypteryx hageni. The sequence continues at coordinate 160,066,120 of CM054112.1, forward strand.
ATATACTTTGCAACAGTAACGAGACTACCGTAAAAATCACAATTCTTCTCTGCGTCGAGTTTATAAGGGGATTTCGGCTACCTCCAATTTCAAAAGATTCACTTCCATAACCATATCCTTCCAGCGAAACAGGATTACACGCATCTCTCAGACGGAATAATATCAAAACACACACAAGAACCGATGGTTGTAAAAGGAAAAAAATCGACGACATCGGTACGTGAGAATAAACGACGGCATATAACGACACGATTGTCCTTTTTTCCCGAACGGAAAAGCCTTTAAAATGTGAGAAGGTAACCCCTCCCTCCATCTACTACCTTTTCTTTACTCTCTTTCCCTCTCCATTTTTCTCCCATTCCCTCTTAAACCTGCTTCCTCCACCCTCCCCCCAACCATTATCCCTTCCCACCTCCCTCCTCCCACCGCTCCGTATGAATGCGCAATGTGCGTCTCCCATCGCGGTTCTTCCGCGGTCCACCTTTTGGAGAGGCGGCGCTGCGATCGCAAGGTTCGTAGAGGGGTGCCTCTTCTTCGCACTCCCTTGGGAGAAGGAAATATAAAAAAAGGAAAGAAGAGGGAAGGATGGATAGGAAGAGACGGTAGGGAGAGGGAATATAGAGGCACTTCGAGTGGATGCAAAGAATGGGATTCGGATCCCTCGCTCCGGCAGCGGCGCAGACATAGCGTCAGAGAGAGAGAACGGTCTTTTATTTGGGGCGTTCAATATCGTTCGGTGTATTTGCTCCGACGCGCGTATTCATATTTCTCTTCGGCCCAAATAAATGTAAAAATATATATAAATATATCGGGAGAGAGAGAGAGATCGTTTACGGTTTGGAGGGACGATAAAAATAGGCGAGTCAAAGAGTAAGGAGCTGGAAATGACTCGGCAAAAGATATTGCTGCGAAAGAGAAGGAAGGAGAAACAAAAATGGCGTTCCCAAGGCGGTGCAGTCAAAACGCGAGCACCTTGGAAAATAAATCACTTTCTGAAGAAATTTATGGAACGAAGTGATACGATTTCATTGGACCAAAAAACAGTTTGTATTACATTAAGTTAGCCGCGGAATAATACGACAGACAAGGGGAATTATTGCGTGAATTATGAATAACGAAATATTTCGCAATATTGGTCTTTGAATAAATATTCATCATTTATTCATTTACATAAAGTGTATAGAAAAGGTAGAAATGCCAATAATAAAACTGGGTTTCTATTTAAAAATACAAGATCTGGAACAATAACAAATAAGGCAATTTCGCCCATAAAAGAGATACTGTTAATGAAGTGATAAATTAACAAGGTATTTCAAAGCACGCGACAATTCAAAAACCCTGAATAAAACCAGAATATGAGCGAGCGCAGGCTATTTACAATGACAAAAACGCAATCCTCGATGCGCGATATTGCTCCCACGCCCAATTTCAAGGAACAGAAATAACAACTGACGCACGCGCGATGATGACCGGCGGTGTGGGGTAAATGAAAAAAACCACTCCAATGATAAATAAAACACCCTTTTAAAAAAGACCGGAAAAAAACATTCGACCGACGGCTGTGGCAAAAACGTTTATAGAAACGAAGATAAGGCCGTAATGTGTTGCAGCATCGCTCATGTCAAGTCTGAAAAAAAAATAAAACAAATAGTAAATAAAATCGTCATTCCGAAAACAAAGATAAGACGAAAAGGTTTATATATATATTTTTTTTAACGTAGCCACCTCAACTCCCGCTGAACGCCGACTCTCCGGGATTCTCCTACTTCCTCCTCTCCCTCACTCTCTCATTTCTCCCTCCCTATCTCTATTCTCTCTCTCTCTCTCTCTCTGCTTTTCGCTGGCTCAAAAAAACCGCACGCCTAAGATCTCCGCAGGTGAAAGGCGTACCGCATTCCACGCGTCTTCCGCTATCTCTGAACCTCTCTCTCTCTCTCCCCTTTGGTTTTAAAAAGCCGTTTTTCGTCTACACGCCCTCTTTTGACCCGTCACATCTCACTCGTGCTTTTTTTGCCGAAAAAGCGCGCCTCTAAACGACCGCTTTCCAAATAAAAACCGTTACTCTCTCACGCTGCTCGGGTCTTCTTTCTTTTTATATAAATCCGCGGGATTGCCCGCGGTTTTGTTTCAATTATCGCAGCGAGTTCAATAGTGCTACTCCAGTTAGGATTAAAAGGGGAATCGCAGTTTGACGAGGTCATTATTAGAGGTTAGTTTCATAACTTGAAATTTTTGAAGCTCGAAACGAATTTTGGAATTGATAAGGATGTTATATGGGAACTGACATGTTAATAAATGAATACATAACCACTCATCGTTTTTAATCTTATAAAGGTTTTATGCACCCCTACAATTTAACCTGCCATTTTTATACAGAGAATGAGTCAAGGATGAAGTGCAGCACTTAAAACGTCGAGAAAAATGAACATATAACTAACTACATGTGCGCGCAATAAAAATAACCCATAAAATTATGGCTGTAAATCATAACCCTTGCCAATTCTTCCGAGAACCCATGAATGAGCACGTATTGGCGGGAATACGTTGAAAGCCAGTTTTCGTCAGTGCGATTAATTAACAATGACAGGCGGGTAGGTAAGACGGTCATTCGATATTCACCTTGCGTTGCAGGGAACGGATCGCGCATCGCGATTCCGTTTGAACTTCCGATCAATATGTCCGTCGTGTATTAATGCGAAGAGGATTATCTCCTTTAGAATACATCTTGCGACAAGCGTTTCGTCCCTCGCGCCCATCCACTGCTTACCCGCTGGTTCCCGCGACTTCTCTAATTCACAAATAAAAAGCTTACCGTCTTATCTTTTTATCCACTACTTCTCCCGTTCAAATCGCCAGCCACGTCGGCTATATTAACGCATCGGGAAAATTTCAAGTGCCAAGAGTGGCCGATAAGAGATCATTCAACCGCTGTCACAAATAGTTAATGCGTCATATTGCGATCTCCTACTTAGAAATGTATGTCACGTCGAGGGTTTTTTTTGTTGTCTATGGTGGTCGCCGCCTCGAAGGCAAATGGGGTCTCGCCCAAATCGACAAGTCCCTCAGCAACGAGGCCGGAAAAAACCTCTTTTTCACCGTTTTCTCCATTTATTCTCTCGGTCATTAGATGCCTCCTCATCCTCCTGCCTCGCCTAAGCAACCACACCCTCACAAAATAACGCCGATAAACATTGCACGGGCGCACCTCCTCTGACGCCCATTCTTTTCCTTCTTTTTAAAGAGAGAGATATCGCCATGATGCATATCCAAGTACAAACGCCCACAACAAGTGGGTACGTGGTCTGAGGTTAAGAGATAAAAAGTCGGAGGGAGTAGGAATGGACGAAGGAGTCCTTGGCACGAAATGGCGCCGTCTCTGACCTTCTCTTCTTCTCTTTCTCCGCCTCTATCTCTCTCTTCGCTCCTTCTCTTTTCCGAAAAGACTTCGAAAAGACCGAATATGGTACGACTGAATATGTCACCCAAGCATATATTTCATATTAGGAAGGATATCATATTGCCTGTGAATTGCACAAAATGAATTTACTTTTAGCGACAACGCCGGTCGGAGTAGAATTTTTCCTTTGTAACTTCGTCTTAAGACTAAAATAACTGATGACTCAGAGAAACACAGCTGCTTTGATTTTTCCCATAAATTATAAATCAAAAGTTTATATTTCTCGAATACTTCGTGCGAAATGACTGCGTAATTCAAATAAGTCGCTGGCGTTATTAACACCTATAACGAGATTGACGATATAGCCATTAAAAACTATGAAAACTGGATGAGCGTTTCTTTTATAGAATCCAACATCAGCGGATGTCACTGATGACTGCTGCTCTGTCTCAGAAATATCCGTATTGTCTCTATAGCCTTTTCATGGCTTTTGGAGAATCCCATTGCGTCAATTTGACTGTCGCCATGATGAAGGCTCGATAATTCTCTATTAGACGCAACATTACTTATTATTTCCAAGGCAGAATACACATCCTGATTATGCCGCGTGACACATTTGGAATTTATTCTAATTTATGCCGAGGAAAAAATACCGCTATTTTTTAACCGCTGGAGACTACGAATTCACTGTTGAGACGGAATAAATATACCGTCGGCGACGGAAAATCTAGCGTCTCTCATTCGTCTCATCCCATGCGGCAGCCGCGCTTCCTTCGGAATTAGGCTTTCACTCTTCATTCGAATTGCTAGCGCCGAATTTTCCTTCTTTCCCCGTTTCCTTGTATTTTCCCTGCTCTACCCATTTCACACGCCCGCGGCCTAACCAATGGGATTCGCGGGACTGTAAAAAGATTTCAATTTACGTTTTGATGAGGTCCCCGAGGGAAAAAAAGAACGAGAGAGAGAGAGGAAAGAGGTTTTTTATTATATGGTGCGACAGGGGATAGACGGAGGAAACGGGAAGCCCGATATGCAAATGTGATCATCTTATTTCTCTAGTTCGCATCACGAGATTTTCTCTCCCTTGACAAGAATAAAAAAGAGCAATACTGTAAGACTCTCCTAAATTTATTTTCGAAATCGAATATAAAAAATATTGCGTTTTCCCCGCATTCGTTCTCTCTAGAAAGGCAGGAAGGGAGGTCGACTTACGATTAAGCGTTTATGAATATTAAAGATTTTGATCCGATTTCGGAACACGGCGGTGAGTTACGATGACTCGTCCAACGTATTTATATAATTTTAATCTGTGAACTACTTCACTTATAGATTATAGATTTTCAGTCATTATTGAAGCAGGTTCCAAGCCAGTTCAATTGCGCCACTATAAACCCATAGAGTTAAGCATCCATTTCCGACAGAGTATGAGAAAAAGATCGAATCCATAATCAAATCTGTAGGACGTTGCAGAAAGCGTACTCCTTGATGGGAAGGAAGGGACATTTTGATATCAAATTTATTCTGTCAAATAATTTTGATATAAGCTGCCTACGAGGAGGCAACTGCGAGAAATGTGGTTTAAGTTCAACGCAGATTAAATCCTTAATATCTCTGACGGCATAATCAAAAAAGTTATTTCTTCGTGGTTATCCTACTTCGTCTCAGAGTAGAGTTCATGGTTCAACGCCCCTTTATTAGTACCTAAACACTATTAGTTTGAAACAGTTTTAACAATTTAGAGCTGTAACCATTTTTTTTTATTTTTTATCCCTCTGGTGGCAATAAAGAACGACATTGCGACGAGCTTACACGTATTCGGATGACACATATTTTCATTCCGGAAACACATTCCTTAGAAAAATCACGGCAAAAATGAAATCGAATTCATCACGGCAGAGCGTATTCAGTCGCGCATAATCGCGACATAAAACTCCATCTGGAGAAACCGCAGGCGCGACGACTCCTTTCTGTCGTGATCTCGTTTTTACGGCCCCTGATGACGCAATGAAAAACTTACCACCGTCGCACACACCGAAAACAGAAGGAAGGGTAACTCATCAACTTTCTCCCGAAAAACAAACAGACAGACCAAAAAAGTTTCCGACGTTATTACCTCGTCCACAAAAATCTTCGCGGACTCAACTCGATAACAGCCAATTTTTCCCTTCCAGATAAAAAAAACCCTTAATTTCATAATCCTCTTCCCCAAAATCTACCCGAAAAACTTTTCCCCCGATACACTTCATTTCCTCCGTTCTTCCTTTCTTTTCCGCCTTTTCCCTCCCCCTTTCCTTATTTGTGACCAATCTCTACGTTAAGGCCTTCCCTTCCTATGTATCTATATAAACGTGATATATAACCTTTCACCAAAATCCTCTTCCTTTACCCTCTCCCCACCCAATTCCTTCTCTTTCACCCTTTTCTTCCGTCTCTCTTTCCCTTCCTCCTCGCCCTTTCCCGACCAAACACACAGGCGCACAAACCCCCTTACAATGGCGTTTTCTTTATCGCATTATATCGACCCCTACAACTAGACTTCCAACCGTCCATTCCCTCCCTTCCGTCTCTCTCTCTCTCGCCGTCTTTCTCTTCCTCTTTTTCTTCTCCGTTTTCCAATCTCCCTCCTTCCATTCACGCCCTGCTTCTTTTCGTCCCTTTTCTCTCTCTCCCTCTCTCAATCCCGAAAGCATAAGGGCGGAACATACGCTTCCTTCTCCTCCCCACCACTCATCCTCGCCCAGGAGCTCCACTGCTGGCATTCACGGTTCGCGCCGAATAACAGCCTCGTTAGCGCCGGGTTTTCTGCGGGAAGCTCCTTTCCTCTCTTCCAAAACCCTTCGTCTCCTACAAGAGACGGCGAAGCCAGCTCCTTAGCGCTCAATCTTCGCTTTTCTATTCATCTCCTTTTTCCCGTCACCTCCTTGCAGTCCCTTGGACTCTCCTTAACCAGATTGGTAGAAAATACGCGGTTACACGGTTATTCTCCCAGCTAATCGCTCTTTTTCGCACGTTCTTTCTATTCTTGAAAAGTATCAGGACTAGAAACATTTATGCGATGATCGTGTCAATTAAAAGCATTCGTATTTTTTCAAATAAAACCCGATCGATTATTCCAGAATGATTAAATTTAGGGGAGGAATTTAATATAATCTCGCTTGTTCTATAAACAACTCCAACGCTTATTGCTCTTTTTACTTTTTCTTTCTATCCTTAACAAATAAATATTAGGAATATATCTATATGATATTTTTGGATTAAAAATATATACTTGGCCGAGAAACTGATGGATTAATTAATGGATTATTAAAAATCGAATGTTTTAAATAAAAACCTGTGTTACCCGAACGCAAGTGAAACTATTTCTGCGCATTCCAATTACTTTCAACTAAAGATTAATTCCGATGATATCACGAATGTTTAAAACAACTCCCGCTCTCAGAGATGGGGAATATTTATGAAAGAATTCCAAAAAAGGATTTAATCTTGGTCTTGGTCCTGAAGCATTACTTACGACGACCCATGCATGAGGTTGCTGATATACAGAGTATAGATTTTTCGGGTTGAAAAAATTTCATTCGGAGGAAAATTTCGGGTTTTGTTTTTTTCCTTTTCATTCGGGTTAAAATCGGGTATAAATAGGTTACATATTTTTCGAGGTTTTAAAAAAAGTTCGATCTCGGGTGATTTTCGGGTTTTATTATTTTGTAATTCGGACGAAATAATTTTTAAATAAAAATCATGGTTAAAATTTTTTAAGTGTTATCAACTATCAAAACTTTTTACTATACCGTAAGTATGGTTCAGAGTAGGATATCTTGTGTTAATTGCCTCCAGATGGAGAGGAACAACTCGCAGGCTGCACAAACATCTTGCTTCCCATTCAACTTCTTTTGAAAACACCAGATATTAGTGAAATAATTTTTTTTCGTATTGTTTTCAACTAACGGACACTTGTACTCTTTTTTCCTTATCCTATCAATGATCTAACAGCGACTGGCTAAGGCGAGGTCCTTGAATATTCGTGGCGCGAGCAAACCAACGAGATTCAGATCGTGTTACAAAGTAAGCTTACGAATAAATTGTTTACAAAGAGAATAAACAGACTGGTCACGAACATCTCGGACTGCACTCCAGTGCTGAGTTGCCTACAAGTGCCAGAATAGAAATTCTGCGAGTGAATCTAAAAGAATTTTGTTTAAAGAAACCTAATAATTTTGGGTTTTTCGGGTTTTACCCGAAATTTAAAAAAGGTAATCGGAGGGTAAAAATTTGGCAAAAATCGGGTAAAACCCGAAAAATCCATATCCTACCGATATATTATTCGAACTTTCCATTTGATAAATTCCACCGGATGGAGTCGAAAGAGACGCTTTCTATAAAGCGATTTTAAATTCACTATGAACAATGAAAATAAACGCTCCTCAAACTTTTAATAATGGTCACCCGCGTAATACTCAGGGGCCCCTTTTCTCTGCCAAAGACCATCCGAGAAACCTATACCCCCTTATTCGGCACGTGTGAAAGAAAGACGATCCTAGGGAGTTGAACAAAAAAGGCCCGCATGGGAAGGGCGTCAGAGAGAGAGAGAGAGAGTGAATAGAATACGGGAAGAGGGAGGTCGTGATCCGAGAGAATCGAAGGAACCCAAAGGGCGTCAGATAGAGGTTGAGATACACACATACCATCCCCTTTTTCTAGGGAGGACTCAAAAAATCCCCAATCTTCTTCACACATCCGCATTACAACCCCGTTTTCATCGCCACATTCGACCAGTACACTAATGCTTCAGCGGACAAGGAAAGAAAACCCTTCCTCTCTTCAACACCATATTCTGCAGTCCTTGCCGCCAATTCTCCGCCTCCCTCGCGCCCTCAATCCCTTCCACATCTCCTTCGTGTATCGCGTTTCACTCTTGAAAAGTACCCGTTTGGAGGGACGGTCGGAGGAAGGTCGCGTTGAGGGCGCCATAGGGACAGGACTATTTTTGCGGAGACCATTCACACTTTTAGGTTAGGCCTCGGTCGCATTCCGGCCCCCACCTACAGCGTGATGTAGTTTATGGATGCCCCTAACTAGCAGAAAAATTCAAGCTCACTTCGGATGTTACCGAGGATTGCCGATAGTAACCGAAAAGGCCAGGACTCGAAGGTTGCTTGGGACAAAAGTTGCCTCCTCGAGCGACCCAAGGGGCTCGTGCCGCGTCCTCCCCTACAAGTGTGAACGCGTTTGGGCCTTCTCCATAGAAACCCCATTGAAAATAGGATTTTATATTTGGTGTAAAATGTCCCAACCGCGACCGTCATGCGACCGTCCCTCCAGCGTGAACCAGCCTTTAAATCATCCTTACCACTCAATCTCCTCTCTTTTTCCAAATCCTTTGCTCCGCCAATCTCCCGTCACCACCTCTCCCTTTCCCTTTACACTACCTTATACAGGACCTGCATAGCAACCGTCTCTTGCGGGAGTTCCATTCCTCGCTTTTCAGGGAATCTTCTCACTCCTAGACCGTACTTTCATTTGCTAGTCCTCCTCCTAATACAAAGTCCCCCCTTTCGCTTCCTTTTCTTCTTTTTAGGGCTACTATCTTTTCCTCGGGGTCTTCTTTTATTTTTTTTTCCTTTTCCAACTAATCCGGGCTCTTTTCTCCTAATGTCGGGTTACTTCTAACTCCTGGTATCATTAGGTCTCCTCCGTCCCTCCGATTACTTCTCGTTGCCGCTCCAAATAAAAAGTCCTTTTATTTTTATTCTCGTTACCTCCATCCCCTCTCGAGGTCTTTTGAACAACTACCCTAAGCCTCTGATCCTACTTTTTTCTATCTCTCCTCCTAGACTTCCTTTTAAGCTTTCTGGTCCTAACCCGAACAGTTTCCTCTCGGGACGTGCTAGAATTAACAAAAAAGTTGTATTGGCTATCCAGATTAGTATACTATTAATGGTGAACTGTAGAAATAAATTTTTATATTTATACTTGTACATGTAATAAAATCCTTTCCGCATGTTCTTAATGCGTTTTTCCAAATCTCATTGAATTCACATTTAACAGGTTTTTCATTTCATAGTTTACCATTTGTTTGCAAAGCATATCGACAGCATTTAGTCGTATGACTGCAATCTACTGTATTAGGTTTTTTTGTGTGTTTGGAGTAAACTGCACCACGGCACGTTTCTTGCCCTATTTCCTTCGCTTTGATGAGATTGAACTTCAATGATACAAAGTCCTTTTGTTGTAGATCTTTGGAAAAACAGCTGAAAGTTCTTTTCCTCACTCACGATAAGGGAATCTACTGCTTCTATGTATTTTAACAGTTAGGAAACAGATATGCGCTTTCATTTCCGGAGCGACGGCATGTGAAGGTGACAGTCGAAAAAGTTCTCATATCTCCATGGAGATTTTTTGTGTATACTCGACGAATCGAAAATGACGACAGCTGTGCAGTACCCGTCCTTATCGCGAGATGAAAGGAAACGCCTAACTCTAAGGCCCCTTGGAAAACAAGAGATTCTATATATTGTTCCTAGATATTCAGCCCGTGAGTAGCGCCTCTCTAAAGGCAATTTTATAGGAAAGCAATCGAAACGGATGTTGCCTTTATGCTATGATAACTTTCCTCGTTATGAATTAAATTTATGTTGAGAAGGAATACATGGTTGGATCTATTACTCTCAATTTGTGTGCCACAATTTGAATAGCATTAATATCAAATGGAGGACATCTTAGAAGTAATAATTAAAAAGCGAGAGGAATTAATCTCTAGGCTTTAATTTTCAGAATAAAAGTTTGAGAATCACTGAAAATAATACAGAAAAATTTATAGGCTATTTAATTTAGATGACTAAGGAATGATCTATAATAATTATCTGATACAAAGAATGTGCTAGGCTCCACAATTTCCGAATGACACATTAACAAAATGAGTTTTTGTAATGCGCCAAAACATTTCGTGCTACTGAATTACATTAATTTTGTATACAATTTCCGTTGAAATAATTTAGATAATCACTATGGTTACGAAATACGCAGAGGACAAATTGAAAGCATTAATAGATACCACCGGTAAGTTGTTCATCATTACACCATGCGGGGCTAAGAAATGAGAACTAAATAAATGAAAATATTTTTAAATGAAAATATTTTGAAATAAATGAACTTTATAGTCAACAAAATCAATCAAGGCAACTTTTTATGTAGATATATTTTAACTAACGGGCATTTTCTTTCTCAATCTTTATCCTATCGGGAATAAATAAATCGTAACTTTTCCCACAGACTAAAGTGATTATTCAAGGCTTATAAAGGATGGTAGTAAATAAGAAAGAGCGCGCAGTCGCATTTATCACCACTGATATCACCGCACGCCTCCTCGGCGCGAAACCATTATACCACATACGCTACCGAACCGACTGCGCATGCGCACGACAGTCTGTCACGACACGCACGCCGTCACAGAGGACGCCGACAAAGCTCTAAACCTTTCAACCTCGCCACACTCCCACGGCCTAATTATTGGACCACGGACGAGACCGAATTCGGACGGTCGTCCATGTATCCTGCGTGTAAATTCGGAAAAGCAGAGAGCGAGGGAGGAAGAGAAGGCGGGAGATCCCTGGAGGGAAGGTAATGGACACAGAATGACGGTAACGGCGGAAGCGTATCCCGCCGCGACTCTGAATGGAACTCATTATGGACGGAGGGATAGATGTAGAGAGTCTTTATTGTCAAGGCGAGATAAGGGACTCGAGAGGAAAAGAGAGGAGCATCGTGAAAATGTGGGCATGCGAAAAGTGAGAATTTCATGAGACTTATACGTGTTGTCTACAAAAATATACAGCATATTTATGTCGACAAAGCGCACAAAAAGGTAAAGTGCAAAGGGATGATGGACTGCAAATAATATCATGATTTGGAATGATTTCATCAACTATAGTATTTTGAGTATTCTAAAGGTATTCGAAAATAGAAAAGCGGCGCAAGTTGTCATCAGAGGAGTATGTGAGATTTTAGAGGTAGCATTGGAAGTCGGAGAAGATAAAGAAGGGGAAAAGGTTCTGGAGGACTGAATTTGCAATTATTTAACTCACTCGTTGGGCCGCTAAAAGATAACACGATAAGTTTGAAGAGTGTCCTACTCGAAAACCTTTCAGACACACTTTCCACTATGAACCTGCCCGTACATTTGTTGCAAGTCTTTATATAAGTTCCCCAATCTTGAGCATTCATACTAGCATAGATGCAAAAATAATTTTCACTCTGTGCGATGAAGTTAATTCTTTATATCGATAAATATAGTTTTTCAGATAAAATAGGTGGAATTTACTTGATGACTACGGGAAAGAGCGCATCGAAACGTCACATCGAAGAAATTGTGGCCTTAAAATAGTCATACTGTAGTAATGATATATTTATCCGCACAATTACTTCGAAGTTTTGATTTTTAATTAATTATCTCCTCTAGCAGTGAGCAGTGCATTTAGTTCTAATAAGAGTAAAAATATATATTACTTATCTCGAGAACCTCCAATAACCACAACGAGGTTATGAAAAACCCATTTTTTTCATAACCTTGTTATGGCTATTGGAGACACCCGAGATAAGTACTTTTTCAAATTTTTATTTTTAAGTTCTTGTTCATTATTTTTTCAGCCATAAGACTAGATCATTAATTCTCCGGTGAATTAATTCTAATGTTTATTCAAAACGGCAAGCTCAATCAAAAATCTATTAGCGATATTAAATCCCGAATCGGTATACTTTTATTTTAATATGAGCATATTTTTGTTAGTTTATAACATTTTCTCATTTGGCTTGGAGTGATGGTAAAACAGTTGCCATAATTATTTTACAACCTATCAGGAGGTTAAAACAATTAATTTGCCGTTTTCAAAAAATCGTCATTATTTCATTAGCGACGCCGCCTTTAATGTCGCACGAAAGATTTGAAACGATAAGAGCGAAATTCAACGCGAATTAGAACGCAGGAGACCCTCGAACGATCGCCGCTAACATGGATTTTTCTAGCAAGAAAATAAAACCAGCGAGAGGAGACTTGTAGCTCTCTCCCAAATTACAATCACCGGAACGCTCAAATAGAATTAAATTTTAACGCAATGGCATGCCTTTCTTTTTTTAGCGACGCCACCAACGGGATAGGAACAGGAAAATAAAGGCTTCACTAAGCCATTACCTTAATTACTTGTCGTCATGTTAGGCCTCGGGCACGACACGAATTTAGCCTCCAAAATTTATAATCTATTATTATAGTATCTGCTTTAAGAAATAAAAAGATCATCCTTTTGACACCGCTCTCTTAACCCATCCGATTCAATGCTCTCGACGAGTCGAGATCTATTTCAACTTGACGCGGACAAATAACTAGCTGTTAACGGGCCTATTCCTGTAATACGTTAAATCCCACACTCTCGAGGAAAAAAATAAACGCACACACGTAAAAGACGTGCGGAAATGACTAGGGCAAAAGCCGTTCTCTTAAATGAAAAAAAACTCGCTCCACGCATAAACGTCATATAAAAAAATGTCTCCGCTGACACGTACATGGAAGGTCGGTGTTTATTTAAATTGGAAGGTAAACGGGAAGCCCTCTCATTCTCTCTCTCTCTCTCTCCATCCATAGGGACCGTGTGAGGAGGAAATACAGGAGGGAGCGAGTGAAAGAGAAAAACTGGCGAGCATAGCCGCCTAAATTAAGGGTTGGGAGAAGGTGAGGGGGAGGGAGAAAGGAAGAGGAGTGAGGAGGGACTGATTAATTGGTGGGTGCCGACGTTTTCCAGCCCAGGCAATGGCTTCCGAGCTGCCTGATGCCACTTCTCGTGCGCACACACACACACACACACAGGCGTGGGAAGGAGGGAGGGAAGAGGTGGAGGAGAATGCCTGGGGAGAAAGAATGACCTCACTTAGATCAACTACCTACCAACCTTTCACCCTATCTCTCCATGTCTTCCTGCGAATGCAACAACCCACCATTCCTCCCTTTACCTCTCTATATCTCTCTCACAAATGTGTACCGCCGACTGCCCTGTCCTCTCTTGACGCTTTAACCTCGCTGACAAAGTTTGCCCGACCGGCTTCGAGGGCAACGGTCAACTAAGTTAGTCGTCTCGCGTCGCGACCCGTGCGATGAACTGGCAAATATAATCGACCGAGGGTATTTGACGCGTTCGAAGCTCCGGGTAAGTGCGCGATGGATGCCGTACGTTCGATGCGAGGCGGCATGCAGGGAGAGGGCTGCGTGGGTGTGTGGAGCAGGGGGGGGGGAGGGAAGAGCAAGGAGGCGGGAAAGAAGCTTTAATGCTCGCATCACGGAAGCCAGAGATTCAGCGGATAATTCGTTCGGGCCGCGCTAACGAATCATCCCAATCCGCTCGTTGTGGAGAGAGGCGAAAATATGATTACTGCGGCGTGACGTCTATTCGGAAGATTACGGGGCGCTTACGCTGTTTATGATTTCGATACGTTCCGCCAGGTGGAGGGAGGGGTTGTCCGGGGAAGTCGAAGAGTGAAAATCGTTGCGGGATTTGCCATTTCCGGGAACATTTATCAAGGTTGACGCTTCCTTTCATTAGTTAATCTCGTTAAGCGATTACGAAATTAGCAAATTATCGTGCGGCGAAAATGTGGAGTTAATTATCATAATACGGGTTGAGGGCGAGTCGAAAGCACTGAGTACATTTATCGCTCACAAGAATTCGAAAAACAAGCCAAATGAAACCGTAAATTATTTAAATTTTATATAATTCAATTTAAGAATATTTTTTTGAGTCTGGCTTTAACGAATTTTCAGGTTTTCTACCGTGATGATTGACATATATTGGGGAATGAGATATGGTGAGAGCGGAGGAGAATATAATTTTCCATAGGTTTGTTCAGTAATGGTTCATTAAGCTTCAGTTAATAATAACGTGTTTCTCGGCGTATAACATTTGTTCAATTAAGTATTTAAAATAAAAACTGAATAAATTACTAATCCTCTCATGTTTTGACTCCGGTAGATTATCTAGGTTAGCGCTTTTCAAGCTTTTTATCTAGTGAATGCAGCAGGAAGAAAAATATTTTGATTTGTTTTCAATGACTCGCGACAAAAGACAACATATACACATATAAACAACATATATACTGGCATTTTTATGATAGGAGCAACTGCTTCCCTGTCATTTTTGATATATCTCAACTGATTAAGCATCTAATTCTCACATTTTCCTTATGATCCTTGCGATCCGTTACTAGTTCACCAATCTTACTTTGAAAAAATAAATAAAGATGACTCCTTCAGTGGAGAATTATCGAGACTATGGAGACAATTTCAAAAATAAGCACTTAAATATCAAAGGTTGATAAAATAAGTGCGTATCTTAGGAGTCTCCAAAGGATACCCTTGCTAAGGCTCTTAATAGCTCCAGATGCAGTAAAACGTTAGCATAATCCGGATGCGTATTTCAGCAATACGGCAGGCGTCCTTTGTGGTATTTTTCGAGTTCCGGCTTATACGTAACTGAAATATGCATCTAGTTTGTTCAAGTACAAGTGGTTATTGGATTAACATGTACTATAACCTATTCAGAATATATATCACCATTAATTTAAATGAAAAAGTTAATTCAATTCTTTCTAAGCCCACGAATAACACTCTCCATTTCAGTTTTGCCCGCAGCCGAACAAAACACATCTTGACGAAAAAAAGGCTTACGACATGTGGCGTATTCTCTACGTGGGAAGAAGATCGGACGGTGTTCTCGACCAAGAGCTGGTATTTTATTCAGCGGAGTAAAAGGATTGCATTGCTCGGAGTGCGGACATTTGGGAAAATCTGCCGAACCTCCCCTAAGTGGCGGGGTTGCGATGAAGGGGGCCAATTAGTATGTCGTGTTCTCAGACCTGCTCCATCTAAGGTTAAGGAAGAAGGCGGAGGCACACTTGTGAAGGAAGGGAAGGAATTTGAGAGGAAGGAGCTCCCTCTCTCCACGCTCGAGACCCATGCACGCCTCCTCTCCGTCCGTCCTCCACACATCAAAGACGCTTTCAACTTCCTTGACCGTCTCTTTGATTAAGGTCCAACTCTTCCACTCGCACTCCCCACACTCGCCCAGGCATACCTAACACCATTAAAGGAGACGCCTGCCACCGCCCACCTTCCTCTCCCCCCCCCCCCCTCCACTCACTCCAAACTTATCGCTCTTTATATCGTCTTTGCGCCACAGGAACCTTTCTCTCTGTGCCTCTCCCTCTATCTCCAGATTGCTGCTCTCTCTCTCCAGATTGCTGCCATGAACAAGTAGGTAAGATACGTGTAGGCGAAAAAAATTCTAGGTGGCGTGACCGAATGAATAATACACGCAAAAGACGTAACGGTTCGGGTCTGGCAAGGAGAAAATTTTTTTCATGCGATTTTCCAAGTCGCGCTAAAAATATCGCACGACCTAAAATTCAAAAAAGAAATCTATCGAATCCTGCGGTATTTTCTTCGATAAACGCTATTTCGGGATATGAATTGTTGATAGAATAACGTAATGCGATATTTTTGGTGAACTTTACGTCCGTTCGGCGGGGAAGGAAAATTCCTGAGACGTCACCATTCGAACATTCATCTCGAAAAGAAACGCGAATTCATGCTAAATACTTGGGAGGTAATATACTGTGCCGTGGAAAACTGATTTAGTGTTTCTTAAAAACCGCAACCTCTAACATAACGCGGAGGAAGAATGGAAAGATACGACCATTTCAAAGCGCAACCTGAGGTACAATACTGCCTCTATTTACGGCCTTTGTCCGACAGGAACAATATAATTCGTAACCTCGATGTAAAAACAAAAACTTAACTTATTGCCATTGAAGCCAGGGATAAAAATTATAAAAAATTGTAGAAGAGGAGAGAGCGGTAAAATTAACGTCATATCAATCAGCTAGGATTGCTTTTGAAATATATTTATCTTTCACGTATGGGTCAAAAACGTAGGTTAGACTTCGCTTTTTGATTAATTTCCTAATTGACGTTGATTTACACAAAGCGAGACTACCGCACTAGCGATCAATGGCCAAAACTAGCCCAACTTTAGTAAAAAATAATAACGAAGCAATCAACACGTTACGAATTAATAACCGAGATTTTTTTTTAAACCATTGAACTCGCTTTCTCCGGCATTTTTCTCACTCGCCCCAGGCGAAACTTAAAAAAAATATATATTTTAAAGCTCATGCTAGACTTCCCACCATTTTTAATTTTCTCCCTTGAAACATAAAGTCTCCGAATTATTCTTCCAAAAAAAGAATACATTCCCTGCAGAATTGCGTCGTACGCACTCGTTTCGAGCGAGTGTACACGAGAGGAGTGTCTCTTCCTCTCATCTCTCTCCCACTCATTCTCACGCGGCCTTGCGGATCTCGGGAGACGAGCGCACAAAGGGTTATGGAGAGGAATGGATTCTACGTGGGAGAGAATGAGAGGAGAGAAAGGACACAGAGGGAAAGAAAGAGCACGTAAAGACGAAAGAGAAGTAGAAGATGGAGGAAAAGAATTCGGACGGTTGGAAATAAAGGGGAGAGAAAGAGAGGCGACGCGGGGCGGAAGTTCTCTAGGATAAAAGAAAGGGAAAGAGGGACGAGAGAAAGAGCAAACGAGCACGAGTTGGTAAATACGCGAGGAGGCTCTCTCTTGCCCCGCCGACAGAACCGGAAGGCTGCAGCTGCCTCCAAAACCGAGGAAGGAGTTAGGGAAGAAGAAGAAAAAAGCCGCCCCGTGCCATGCGAGAGAACACCCGTCCTCCGCATCCGGTGGAAGAAAAGAGGCCCAAGTTGTCACCGTTGGGGGCGAAGTGGGGGCTCCCGGACGGTCGGCCGCCGCATGGGAGATAGTCCTTGTGCTCCCGAAGATCCATTTCTCTCGCCTTCGCAAATTACGCGAGAAACAAGTGAGGGTCGCGTGTGTTTGCGCATAAGGGCACGTCTCCCTCAACTCCTTCCTCTTCCCACCATCGCCCGTCGCTAAGGGCGGCACGTGTCCCGAGGGCAAACTGTCTCCGGAAATTCGAAACTTTTGCGAGCTGGTAAAAGGGAGGCGCGAGCTAAGAAAGGTGAGTGTCCTCGGTGGTGCGAGGATGGCTTTGTTTTCCGTAGCACGCGCGAACACGTGCGTCCCACGTCCGAAGCAAATATTTAATGAGAACTTCCCGCGGACGGTGAGATGCATGAAGCTCGTGGACTGGGTCGAGCAAGGTTAGTCATTACCTTGTCATAATTTTGGTTAGATATATGAAGGCGAGAAAGGAGTGGATATATAAACGGCAAACACTCAAAATTCTTTTTCGTGCGATAAAAATAGTCCCCATACATATACATTGTGTTGTGATTATACATTAATATTTTGTACATGTATACGTAAAAGTAAATGATAAAAAATGCGCACTTGGAAATAAAGATTGTTGCAAAATTACAGATAATATCTTTCGAAAATTAAGAAATTTTAATATAGGCTAACGTTTTTGCTTCGTCATAAAAAATAACATGAAATATTGTTGGATGGGAAACACTATTACCGATTAATTCTGTAGTGAGAGACTTCTACTGCAGAAATGTTAAACTTCAATTTAAGCAGAATGAAGTCGGCCAGAATTCGTGAGCTTCCTTGGACGAGAGGTCTCCGAGATTTCGGAATTTCTTTGCCGCACTCTGATGCCTCGAATCGATAAAGATGTTTTTAGTTCCCGTAGCCGAGAAGGTATCCTCTCCACCAATTCCAATGCTAAAATACAATGATAGAGAGGTTCTCGCGAAAGAACACCTTCTTCAATCGTTATCTCTCACTAAGTTCACAAATAATGTTCTAAAAGATAAACGAAAAACTAATGTGTGAGTGATATCTTTTGGTGACACGCCTCTGACATCTGTTATAATCAAACCATAAAACTATTGTTCCGTAAGTTAAAACCACCACTTGGGCCAACGAAAGTGAAATGAATAGGCCACGCCGTATAATAAAATAAAAAGTGAGAGCGGAGGGAGAGATAGGAAACTAGGATGATGCTTCGAGGCAATATAAAAAGCCAGGAGTCATATAAAGAGAAAGGGGAAGAAAGAGAGAAAGAGAGATATGGAGGAATGAGGTACACGGACGCGATGCTGAGGGAAGATATGAGGGCGAGGAAAAGAGGCATGCAGGAAGGCGGCGAGGGGATGAAAAGGAAGAGAAGAAAGGTGGAATTTCAGAGACGGAGGAAGTTGGAAAGAGAGGGAAAGGGAGGAAGGGGGGGTGAAGGAAGAAGGGATGAGAGTTCGAAGGGTCATGGAAGCCAAAGGAAGGGAGAGTTAATAAGGAAATGGAAGAGGTGCGTAGATGGGTGGGCAGACGAGCTATTGGTACCTTACAATAAGGAAATAGAGGGAAGTTGAGAGGAACTGGTGAGGGGTAAGGGAGATGAGGAGATAGGGATACAGGAGGAAGAGAGCATACGTGCACGAGAGGCCCTTTGCTACCCGAGAGAGAAAGATATTCAGGAATGCGCGTGAGGGTTGCGTACGACCTGATTAAATGGAGAAACCGCATGTAAAGGTCTTTTTTTAAGAAAGAAGTGGCCATCACGCCACGTATTACGTTTCATCTCGTAAAAATGAAAGATACAAAAGCGCATGTAACTATTTTCCATGACTGTACGTGAATAAAAACAGTCATAAAAATACAATTAAGAGAATAAAAAGTACATATTCAATGTTATGCCTATCGGAAAAAACAACTTCGACCTACTGTCAAATAAATGTCAATCTCAATATGCCACCCGTAAATTTGTGAAAATAAAGTAATAATAACTAACATAAAGAAACTGGCTCATTTCACGCTGACTTAAACAGTACGTTATCTTTATTTCTTTAAAGAAGAGAAGAAAATTTTATAGTTTAATAGAATTTAGGGAAAACAGAACACACTTCGAGTAAAAGATGCATCTGAAACATAACGGTGATGACAGAGGGGAGAAGAGGCAGGGATTTAAAAACAATTTTGAGGGATGGGAACAGAATCAGGAAAACAGCCGTGAATGAGGGATGCCTTCGGAGGCGAGGTAACGAAGCCACCGAAGGAGAACGACGAAATGGTGATGGGTAATTTAAGGAAATGAGAACTCGAGAGGCGATGGGAAAAGGAATGGAACAGGTGATGAGACGAATTTGGGGATGCAAAAGAGAAAATAGAAGACTTTGAGAGGATAGGCAGGAAATGGAGACATATTAAACTGGGGTATACAGGAAGTCGAAGGCTGATTGGTAGGTTGAAAGAGAGTAATGCACCGTAGCTAATTATTTCAAATAGTAATTTTCTAAGAATTTTAAGTGAGATTTCTTTGCAATTAAAACAGTGTCAAGAGTTATGCAAACATTTCATGGGACTAAAAGCATTTGCTAATGAGTTCAAAAATAAATTCTCATTTACATAAGGGAACCAATGACTCATTAAAAGACACTTGTGCGTCCGTGTGTGTGTACATATACTTCATAAGCGCGATGGTGTATTGTGAACGAGTATTTCTTTTGAGTTTATTATCGATCTCAGTTTTTCACCGTATTCAGGCACTTGTTCCAACTCCCATCTCATTTTTGCATGTTAACTGTTGAATCTCCAATTTTCACTCGCTCAATCATTACATCTCTCTCATCCGTCTCTCTCTTATAAATAGATTATCTCAAATATAAGATTGGTGAAGAAGCCTTTTCTTGAGATACTAGAACAGAAGGTCCTAAACACATCGGTGCGCAGGCCGCATTACGACCTTCGACCGAGCCCGCGGGTCGCATTAAGGCACCGTACCAATTCCGCGGGCCGCCTACATTCTCAGTACACGCATTGTTTCATATTCTTTGAGCAATCATTCTCCCCTTCCACTGGGAATAAATCGTCCTAACTCTTTGATGTGGCCTTACACACATTCATTACAAAAATGCTAGATTCGGCGCTTAGGGTTAGGTTCTTCGGACATGCATGAAACAAGCCTGCAGCGGATAAACATACTTAGTACCCGAGTTATGCAAAGATTTTTATGAATCAGAATGAGCAATTAACGGCTTATATTTTAAAAGTGCATATTTAATATATTTAGGTACTTCTTAAATTTCTTAGATTTACGTGAAATAATTTATAAGAAATAAATGTGAATGTTGGCCGTCTAGTGTAAACTGGCTTACTTCGCGGACCGCATATATGTGCCATGGGGGCCGCAAGCAGCCCGCTGACCGCGATTTTGAGATCCTTGTACCTTAATGTCTACGCTCTGATAGTGTGTGGAAAATTTAATGAATAAGGAACAAAATATAGGGTTAAATTACATACAAATGTATTTCTGGTTTATTTCTAAAGTGAACTGAAAGAATATTTGCCGATATAAATCTAAGTCTACGAGTTTATACAAGGACCTCGATAAACCGAACGTCTACGCATTTAGAACTTTTGATAATTCGATAAGGTTGTTTTATAACGTACGTTTATGCACTCAAAAATATTCTATGGCTCGAAGATTCGATAACGTGAACGTTTTTTATATACTCTGGGGATGGGAGTTAACGGTATTCGATTATAAATATATGTATGTGCGTGTGTGTGTGTGCGAATAATGAACAATCGGCTTTTTGTTTGTGTAAAAAGCAACCTGAGGATAAGAAATCAAAATGAAGAGAAAGGCAGTATCGATAAAATGTCGACTGAATAAAATTATCTCTTCTCCCTCTCACTAGATATATGTATATGTATGTATATATGTGTGTGTATATGTATATATATATATATATAATATATATATATATATATATATATATATCATTATACATAGACGTTCCTTACAGAGGAGGAGGATATAACATAATATATAGGAGGATACTAATGTTTAGGCACTTCCAGACGAGCTGGAGATTCGAAATTTTTTTCTTAGGTAGGATTTTTGTGCAAAACCGACTAGAAAAAACGAAAATCTTGAAAAAAGTGCAACAATGCGGCCGTTAAAAATTCGCAATTGTTTAAACAAATTTTCAAGGTTTATGTATTTCCGAATGTGCCACGGGAGTTGAAATTTTTTTATAAGTAGAATTCTTTAAAAAAAAACGAAATAAGGAGCATACAAATTTTGATATTTTAATTTGTTTGGCAGTTAAAAATTCTTAAAGTTTAAACAAATGGATAACTGTTTAGGTACTACGGTATGAGCTAGGAAGCTGAAATTTTCAAATTATTTACAGAGTAGAGAATTTGCACAAATAAACATCTCAATTTTACCATATATGAATTTCGGCGGCCGTTAAAAATTATTTAAATTTTAACAATTAGAAAAATATTATTTTACTTCTAGAAGTGCTACAACTTTAAAATTTGGCTAAAATGTGTAGCATTAGTACCCCATAATGAAGACAGTGTAAAATTTTTAAAATTGCAACATTTGGGGATTGTTTTTAAACTATTATTTTTACATCTGGGAAAAACAAAAATCACTGCGGAGGTGAAATCTTTGTAATAATGAAATGTCTGTCTAAAAAATTAATGTTTTTTCAAAGTGAGATGAAATGCTTGCAGTATGCAAGCACCAACTACTTGTATGTTATATGTATGTTATATCCTCCTCTGTAAGAAACGTCGATATATAATGATAATATATAGGAGGATACTAATGTCCAGCCCAAACTACAAAAGCTAGAGAGCTGAAAGTTTTAGTTTTTATAGATATGATGAAGAAACTTACAGATAAAATTAGACTTTTTACCTAAGTGACATAAGTTCGACTCCAGAAATTCCGAAAGTTGCGTTTTTCCCATAAGAAAAGCATTGCGCCATTTTTGTAAATTAATTTTGGGCACTTGCCGGTAAGCTAGAAAAATGAAATTTTCAGTGTTGCTAGATGGCTGCAATATCTATTAGGAATTATTGTCACTTTTACTTACAGTGTCTTGGGTTCGACTCCAGAGACCCCGGAATATCTCCCATAAGTTAGCATGGGAAAACGTAATCCGGTGTGTAGACCAATCTAATAAGTTTAGGAAGCTGAAATTTCGCAAGATTATAGAATGTTTCTCATAATCAACTATAAAAATCAAAAATTTGAAAATTGTTAATTTTAGGGGTTGTTTTAACCCCATTTGAACATTAAAGTTTAATAATTTTAATCTTGAAAACTATATGCTGTAGGTTCGAGTTTTTGAAATCATTTTGTAGAAAATTATACAGAAAAAAAGGAAATTTTGAAAAAGTTAAAAAATTCGACCGCTAAAAATTCGCAATTGTTTAAACATATTTTTTAGGTTTATGTATTATCGAATGTTCTACGAAGCTGAAATTTTTATATCGGTAGATTTTATGAAAAACGAAATAAAAAATTATAAAAATTTTGATATTTTAATTTCTTTGGCTGTTAAAAATTCTTAAAGTTTAAACTAATAGATAAATGTTTAGGTACTTTGGGATAAGCTAGGAAGCTGAAATTTTAAAGTTAAGTAGAACTCAGTGCATTTAAACTAACAAACATTTGAAAAGCACCAACAAAGTGTTATTGCGGCCGCATTAAGCTTTTGAAATTTAAAAAATTAAATAAATATTATTTCACTTCTAGATGTGCTACAACTTCAAATTTGACAAGAATGTGTGGAATTAGCACCTTACATTGGATAAAGTATAATATTCTTAAAATTGCAAATTTAAAGCATTGTTTTAATCAAATATTGTTCATTAAGGAAAAAGAAATTTGGTCCGGGTCCCTAGGAGAAATCTTTTGAATTAAAGAAATATTTCCCATTATTAAAATATCTCTCTACAAAATTAATGTTTTTTTTAAGGTGAGATGAAATGCTTGCAGTATGCAAGCACCTTCTACTAGTGTGTGTGTGTGTGTATATGTGTATATATATATATATATATATATATATATTATATATATATATATATATATGTATGTATGTATATAAAAACTGTAGAAATGGAGGCCTCTTCTCCCGAGTCTTCGGTTACATTCTTCCCGCTTCATGATGACTTTTCCACGCATGCCTACCCATACTTTCTGCCTCCGCTTACACCAGAAAAATCCCTGACTTCATCTCCCATCTCTCTGCCTGGTATGCTTTGTGATCGCTTCCTCTCTCTCTCTCTGGATCCAACACGAATTTCTTTTGTCCGAGAGTAGTAACTTCTCCGGCCATTTTTCCACCTTAATGCCGTCAAAGACACGCCTTTGTTTGGGAATTCATACATCGGTTCTTTTTCACTGACTTCAACTCATTCGAGCCATGAATCACTATTTCGAATTTCTCGAGTGCTTTTGCAGCTTCTGAATCAGGTGCTAAAAGTCATCCACATAATGCGGTAATTTACTCAAAATACACCGTCCGATGACCTTCGTCTCTTAAAAGCAGAAGGAATTTTGGAAAATTGCGCGGGAGACGGGGAGATTCGGCATAAAGCGCATCGTAAAAACAAACTGTTTTCATTACAATTTAGCCGTTCGTTAGGAGTATAAGAAATAACTCGTCGGTAGGAGAAAATGTCACCATCGAGGTCCTTTTTAGCCAAAAATCAAATCCGCTTCGGAAGCTTTCCCTTTCCGAAACGGTTCCATACAGATTACCCATCTTTGAAACGAGAGCGGGCCGATAAAAAAATCTTTTTTCGTCATAAAACGCCGGAAACCCACCCCCATTCCCTCCCCCTTCGACGTGGGTAACGGTAATTGAGGAAATTTATTCCATCGACCGCTCTCGCTGCTTTCCATTCCTCTCCCGCCGGTAAGTGTAAGGAGTAGTTGGAACGCAAGGGTAGGGAAGTAAATGGTGAGGGGAGAAGCGGGAGAGGGCGTGCTGCTGCAGCACGATCCTTCGCATCCATCCTCCTCCCCCCATCCTCCAACCCATTCCCCCCACGCAGCCTCCCCCACCCCCACCTCCCCTCTCCATTCCTTTCTTCCGCAGGTCCGAGATGAATCCTGTTGAGGCGATGTTTACGGAGTGTTGATAAGGGTTGACGCGGGGTTGATCGAGTGGATGCAGGACGTGACCAAGGAGGTTACTGGAAGGATTTCGGTCCGGGGAATATACGCAGGGGAGAGGCAAAATAGAGGGCATGGGAGGGGCAGAATGGAAGGGGGATGTAAGAAACGCATAGGGTAGTTTTGGGGCAGGGAGGACGATGAGGAAAGTCCGGGGGTGGGGGAGGACGATTCAAATCCACGGCTCTGTGCATATTTTTCCATTCTCTATGTCTCTCCCCTCCCATCGTCGGTAGGATGAAGAACGGGCTCAACGGAAAAAGCGAGGAGGAAAGGGGGATTTCGGATGGGGCGGGCCTTGGAGAAAGGGCGTTCGTAGGTGAGGAGTGCTGATGCTCGCCTCTTCTCAGCAACTCTCTTTTTTTAGTAACATCTTTTTCGCTACGAGCAGATCCGGTAAAGTAGCGCAGATATACTACAGATGCAAGGTCTTATCGGGAAAAAGGGACCGCGGTGAGAGATACCCTTCAGGAAACAACCATCCGAGCACCTGAAAAGCGGAACGGGAAAAAAAAAGGTTTTCCTGAAGAGCGTTTGTTTAGCGTTGAGCCACGAACGGCGCTATGAAAAGGTCTCCGAGGAACTTGGGTCAAAATATTGAATTCTTCACCGAGGAAAGATGGTTTCATATACTAGTTAAACTCGGAGTGCCGAGATTTCCTCGATACTTGTATGAGGAAAAGAGAAGATAACTACGTTTAAAAATACCATGGATACGAGTTTTAAAATAATATGACGAGATGAGATTTTAAAACGCCATTGTTTGAAAGAAAAAAAAACTTAAGGCACCGTATAGAGTCTGGATAATGCACTGTTACAAAAGCTACGTTGAGGTAAAAAATAAAAATATACACGGAGATTTCGCTCGTTTTGTAATGAATGAAGGGATAGGGGGAAAAAATAATAAAGATATAATTTCCGAGCTAAAGGGAAGGAGTATTTGAGGCAAAATAATTTCTCAACTCACAAATCGAAGAAAATTGCTGCGTAAACACCTTTTTTTTCTAAAATACAACAGAATTCGTTCCAGCGTGATAATTAACTGAAATCGACACGTGCTTCTAGATTGGTCGGAGAGGTCTTGCCAAACAGCAGTCACAAAAATCTTCCTTCTTTCGCCATCCGCATTCTCCCGACTTATCTCCCTCTCCATCTCTTCTACTTCCCATTTTTCCTCCTTCCTATCCCTGCAGCATTCTGGCTAACCTTTCATCTTCCTCATTACTTCATCCCTCTCGTTCTCCTTTCCTTCTCCCCCTCGAATGAAAAACTCATGCCATAAAAAAATGAAGACCACTCTCTCCCTATACCTCTTCGTCCACTCCCCCTTCCCAGCAGTCTCCGTTCCTCCCTCCGTTGCGTACCTCTCCTATTAAAAAAATCTCCATTCCTCAAACCAGGTTGCTCCATAACCCCTCCCTTCTCAATGCCAGCGAAAGGGAAAGGAGGGGAGGGAGAGAAAAGGAAAAAAACCATCTCATCCCACGTACAAGCCAACCTCACACTCTTCAGACGCAATTCTACCTTCTTACCTTTTCATAACTCACGCGCCTTGCGTTTCCCGCTCTCGTTTTTTTACCTTTAAATTTCCTCTGCGTCACTTTTTTTTCTCCTCTCTCCCGCTCCTTCCTATTCTCCCCAACTTCCCTCTCCTCCACCCCATCATTTGCACGTATTCTCCCCTTTAGAGCAAGATAGGGTGAGAAGAGGCGGAGAGAGGAGAGGAGGGGAGAGAGGAGAGGAGAGAGGGGAGGAGGAGGGAGAGAGGGGAGGAGGAGGGAGAGAGGGGAGGAGGAGGGAGAGAGGGGGGAGAGAGAGGAAGGAGAGAGGAGGGAGATAGAGGGAGGAGAGGGGGGGGAGAGAGGAAGGAGAGAGAGAGAGGAGGGGAGAGGAGAGAGGAGGGAGAGAGAGAGGGGAGAGAGATGAGGGAGAGAGAGAGAGAGGGGGAGTGAGAGGGGGGGAGAGAGGGGGGAGAGAGAGAGAGGGGAGAGTGAGGGGGAAAGAGAGGGGGGAGAGAGGGGAGCGAGAGAGGGGGGAGATGGGGGAGAGAGATTGGGGAGAGGGGGGGGAGAGAGATGGGGGGGAGAGATGGGGGGGAGAGATGGGGAGAGAGAGGGGGAAGAGGGGGGTAGAGAGAGGGGGGGAAGAGGGGGGAGAGGGGGAAGAGAAAGGGTGATGAGAAGGTGGAAAGGGGGGAGAGAGAGGTGGAAGAGAGGGTGAGTGAGGAGAGGAGAGAGAGGGAGAGACAGGGAGTGAGAGAAGAGAGGGGGAGAGGTGGGAGAGGGGGAGATAGGTGGGGAGTGAAAAATCTGCAAGAGGTCTCTTTCTCCTCTCCTGTCCTCACCTTCTCTCCCTACATCTCTCAATCGTGCGCGCACTTTGTTTTTCCTTTGTTTCTGCGCTCTTTAAGGGGTAGGAAAGGCGGAGATATTTTTTCCTCAACGTTTTCTTTATTTTTTGACTCACTACCTTCTCTTCCCCTTCCGTGTGACGAAGAAGGGAACGGAAAGAAAGGAAACTAGCGATAACGGATGAAAGTAATGGGGTGAGGAGGCTAGGGGAAACGGAAGTGAAAAGGTTGGCGGGGATTTACGGCTACGTCGATTTGTACATGAAAGACGGAATGTTAGAAACTTCAATCCGCGTTAGATACATACGCGTAGACAGAATAATCTGTTCCGGGGAACGATAGAATGAAATGGAGAAAGATAGAGAGAAGATGACAGCGAGAGAATGAGGGCGAGAACGGGGTAAAAATGATGTACCTCGAGATAAAATGAGAGCGAGACAGGATCAAATTCGTGAAAAACATAGCGAATATTCAATGATAGTTTTTAGAAAATTTGTGAAAGAACTAATAAAAACGATGAGCAATTAGAACAAGAGAGAGAGAGAGAGAGAGAAACATCGCACAAACTTTCTCACATCAGTTCACGTACGAGTATTGTCGTTACAAAAATAATGTCACTGGTTACATTAGCCCTTTTATGTCCTAAATTTATATCTTTATATATTTTTGCATGTTTAGCTGGTTTTATAATTAGGTAGTTTTTTTATGTTGAAGTTTGGTCATTCCTCGTTGACGTGCAACAGTATATGTTGATATGGGGAATCCTAAGTCCCGAACTGAATTCTGGGTAGTTGCATAAATTGTAGTTGAAATTTTATGAATTCAATTCAGTAAATACTCTTACACCTTTACAATGGAATTAAAATATCTCTCGACACAGGAGTTAATGATATTAAACCAGTCCCAAAAATCAAAATTACTGCAATACCTTCAAGTAAAAATGGCTACCTAAAAGAGTGGGAGTACCAAATCCATTCCTCATAGCTCCTACTAAATGCTATTTGCTTCTTACTTCCTGTAGCATTATAGGACACAAAGCAACGCTATATAGGACAGCAATCTGTTTCTTAGCATTCGATTAAGATTTATTTGTTTTTTTTTTAATATGTGGGACTTTTAAGTCCCGCCAAGCCATAAAGGATTAACGCGTATTTACGCATGGAAAATATTTTCCCACAATGTCCTGTAGCAACAGTAACTGTTTCTAGACGGTCACTTAGCGAGCCGATGAAAGGCAGGAGTGGACATATGGGGAAAAGAGGGGGGATTATAAGGCTTCTGAGAACGAGTGTCGTTGTATGACGTCACTATATTCTCCATATTATACTTCGTACACGAGAAAGTAAAAAGAGAAAACGAGAGAAAGAAGAGAAACTGTTAGAGGAGTGAAGTTAAGGCGGAAACGCTACAGACAGGGAGTTTTTTTTCAAATGGGAAGCGCGAAGTTATTTTTTTAAGACTGCGCCAGAGAAGGCAAAAAGAATAAAAAAAAGGCAAAGACCCCTCGAAAAAAATCTCTCCTCTCTTCTCTCTTTCTCACTCTTTCTCTAGAGTTAAGGTACTACTTACTATGCAGGATTAAAAATAAAGAAATCCTGCGCCATATTTCGAGGCGTAAAATGAAATTAAAAAATTGCTTTTTTTGGCGTCTTACATTTTAAAAAGGTCGACGAAATCCGAGCTCTTGTTGCATGTACAAACGACTTGCTGCTGCATTTTTATCTTGGGTTATTACGCTTGATGGTGCGTGCTTCAAGCTTCGGAATTTTTAAAGACAGCATGCGACACGAATCGCCCGAAGGTTTATGATTAACGGACGCAAGGGGAAAAGTCGCCGGCGTAAATATTTTAAATTGCAGTTTTCCGAGGCTTCGCTATTATTATATCGCAAATTTTCCACGTGATCAAATTACGTTCATAGGTTACTACTTGCTGAAGGAATCTTATCCAAGTTTCTTATTAGAAATATTTTTTCGCAAGCATTAAAAGACTTTTAAGCCGTAGAATATCAATTTCTCAATTTACAAATTTTTAAGCATAGAGAAACGGCGTAACATGTATATTTACAGGGCATCTATTCCTGCTATACTAAACATTAAACTCATATTGCAGAAAGTTAACAGAAAATATATCTTACAACATTCAATAAAAAAGCCATGTAAAGAAAAACAAAACACAACCATTACAACAAACACAAAAAAGATATTTTCACCGAAT
Source organism: Tanypteryx hageni (assembly GCA_028673005.1). NCBI lineage: Eukaryota > Metazoa > Arthropoda > Insecta > Odonata > Petaluridae > Tanypteryx > Tanypteryx hageni. Next base: position 160,095,095 of record CM054112.1, read on the forward strand.
TATTCCTATTCATTAAAACGAAGTTCTATTATATTTTGTAGCTTTCTTTATAGAGATACTAGATACTACAGTAAACTCCTGCCAAACGCGATTTTGATTGTTGAACGTTAAATAAACGTGAAATATATTAATCAAGCAGACATAAAAAGTAATTATACGTTGTCCTGGATTGGGAGCGCCTAGTACTATTCTACGTATTTGTGTGGCCTGAGAAAGTTCCTAGCCAATATGAACACTTGACTTTTCCCATAAGGTATAAAATTTACGGAACGCGGTTTTGACCAAGACGGACGGCCTCCACAAACTGCATTACCCATGGGACTACTGCACGTGTGTGTGTCTGCATTATCATTTTCAATTTTTACCTCTTATGTGAAAAACAACAATAACTTCAATACTGCCAAAAACTGCGGAAACCCGTACGAAAAATTTGATCAAGAAATATAATGCCTCGTATCGGTTCTGTCTTCACTTGATGGGAATAAATATTAAACCAGGGATTGAATTTCGATTTCTATCGTTCCTTTTAATTGCGCCAAGATAAACTGTGAAGGCGTTCCTCGTGATGTACCGCCCCTTTATCCCCTTTTTTCTCGCTCCATCACTGCGCAGGGAACGTTTTTGACTGGGCCCTGAGGGATACTGGCTTCTCGCCAAGATGAAGAGGAGCGCTTCTTTGAAAACGGTTACTTGAAAGAAGGTGACGAGAGGCGCAGTTTTATTAAGGAAATATGAGAGAGGATGGCTCGAAATTTCTTGAGCGAGTTTGCTTATTAATACTCCCCTTTTCCTCGTACTCGAGTAATTTAATATTTGGTTAGTCGAAAACTGTTATAGACTAGTAAGGTCTTTTTTATAAGTGGCATTATGTGACGTGGGATAATCAACACAGGTAATGAGCCGCTGCAAAAAATAATAATTCGGTGAGATGAACTCCTTTTGGTTTAAGGAAGGCGGTGATAGTGATAAAGATGAGCGATTTTTTTTCGCATCAGATTATAATAATTTACACGGAGTCGCTTCAAAGTGAAATCGTAATGAGGGTTTTTCGTCCGAAAATCATCCAAGAAGAAACGATTCGAGATAGTTAGCGATGCGGTAATTGAAGAAGAAAATCCACTCGAAGAATATCATAATGCCATCTGTTAGCGGCTCGTTATGTCAAAGGATTCAATCTAAACAAACACACATTAACCAAAGATTTTCTGAAAATTGGCGGCTTAGATAAATGCCCCAATTAAAACGGATTTTGGAAATCTTATTAGATCGTTCGCGAAGAAAATTTTAATTACTTCGCCAATAAAAATGCCATGGGTTTTATGAACCCTTCTAGTTGAGAAAGCGCTATATTAAAACATAGACAAAAGACTAGTGAAATAAACTGTCTTTTTTTATACTGACTAGTGAAGAGGAAAATAATAGAGCTCGTTTTTCGGCTGATATCACATTGAGAAATTATGTCTCTGCAATATTCATAAATACCCAATTGCTATTGGAAAAACAGTTTCACAACGATACTAAGTATTTATAGAACCGCGTTCTCATAAGCCTACAAGCAACAAAATACTAAATATTCTAATATTGCACTCAAGACTTAGGGATAAATATTATAAATAGTAATATATACATTCCATGATATAAATCAACACCAGGAAGGATTAAGGAAAATGTAGCGCTAGTAATTAGATGAGAATTCTTTTTTTTTGTCATTTTAAATTAAGCCGACTTTATCAATGTATCATATAGAAACTTGGGAGTTGTTGGAAACACCACCACCTAGCAGAACGCACAACGCCGTTGCGAGAACATATAGAAACGATTCGAAATTTGCCGTGTCAGGTCCCATCAAAGTTAGAAAGTGGTTTGTAGGAGATGTCACTAGCCAGCCGTTCCAGAGTTCATGCAGGCACAACTTCGGATAATATTAAGCGTATTAGCAACAGCAGATAGATGTTGCACTTGATTTATGCTGAACTTCTTGGTTGAGATCGAAATAGCCTAGTAGCTAAAACTGTTTTGTCAAATGAGGCAGTACCCTCCAAACTGACTAAAAAAGAACTAAACGAAAGGGTGACAAGCATGGTAAAGAATTAACTTAAAAATTAATTAAAATTAGATGGAGTTTTTAATTCTCTTTAGCATGTATAATTAATAAACACTCTGAATTAGCGCACTACATAGTTATAACTAAGATAAAAGTTAAACTAGAACATACAAAAACAGCAACAATCGTTATAAACAACATATCTGTGTCGCGAATTTAACAAGAAAAAGTTGCACAGATGAATAGTAAATAAAATAAAATTCATAAAAAATAAAATTGGCTGTGTGACATTTCACCGATAATATGTGTATAATATATGTGAAAGACAAAACCCCACCGCGAGTTACAAGAATACAAGGATATGAATTTAAATTGCGCTTTTCATAAACACTTTATCCAGCTACAAAACCAATGACTTCAGGATAAGAAAAAAACGTTTGTAAATCGGTCTGTTCATTAGACCAACGGCTCTCAACACAAAGGTGCGTCCCGAAGAGCCAGGAGGTTGTCACTGGAAATTTTAATAAAGACTGGTAAAATTAAAAGGTGAATTTTCAAGAAACAAAAAAAGTGAATTTTGTTAAGGAGAGTATTCGTCTTTCCCTTATATCATAGATAGCAACAACAACAAAAACAATATTTAGGCTTAAACTCTAAATTATTACACTACTCCTTTTTTAAAGTTCGCGCAGGTAAGAATCGACCGCTATTTGTGTAGCGACGGCTAAAAAGATCGAAAACCGCTGTATTAGACTGTTGAATTATATAGGTATGGTACAATTTTTAAAGTCCATGAAGGAACAAGTACCAGAAAAGAAACATTTTTTCGAATTTTTCGATCATTCAACGAACGATCACGTTCCCACTGAAACCTAATAGAAAACTCTCGTAAGCCATTAAGCGGGGAAAAAGACAACCATCGATTTTCCGGCCCTAATTTATCAAACAGTTCAAAGAAATCCATTTCGGCGCTAAACCGCGCATATCTGTTGCCGACAATCGGATATCGTACCTTCGAATTTCGATACCTCTGAGCTATTGCATAGTCTTCTTGATTTCATCCTCCTGCACCTTAGCAACGTGAAATCCGAAAAAAATAACAGCTAACTTCGAGGGAGGGAAAAACCTTTCATAAAGAGGGGTAACGGGAAAGAGAAGAAGAAGGGGAAAAAGAGCGAGATAGTAAGGAAGAAAATGAGGGGGAAAATATTAAGAGCAAAGAGAAAGAAGAAAGGGAAAGGTAGGATATATAGCTAGATAGAGGTAGTACAAGAGAGAGGGGAGAGTGGGGAAGGGGAGGAGGAAATAAGAGGGAGGATCAAGAGAGAAGACAAAACGGCCGGCATTTGTCTTCCGCCTCTGTAAGCGCGATATTGGAATAGTTCGAGTTCCTACACCACACCCTAAAACGGGCTCCTTACACGTGGACGACATTTTGGCGGAAGGAGAGCTCGGGGAAATATGAAGAGTTTTTCGGGGGAGGGAGTGTTGGAGTCGGAGTAAGAGGAGGTAGGGAGGGAGTAGAGGGGAGCAGTGGTTTCCGAGGTTAGGGAAAACTAGGTGCGAGAGGGCGAAAAAGAAAGCGAGGGAGAGAAAATGAAGGGAGGCTGAGTTGGAGGAAGAGGCGGCGTGCATAGGTGTGGTCGGTATGTAAGGGGATGTTATGCGAAGGTTAGCAGATGATATATTGAAGGTATAAAAGGGAGACTGGAGCAGGGGAGCGGGAGGGGAATGGGATGTTGAGGGGATGAGTGGAGGCATAAAAGAGAGGTTAACGGGGGTGGAGGGCGGGAAGGTCTGAAACCCCGATCGAAGAACAAGGACCTTTTTAAGCGGAGGTGAACGGGCCTTTTAACGGAGGGGGAAGACCAAAGGCCTAAGAATTGAAGGGCACGGCCATTCGTTAAATCGAGAATGGATCAAAGCCTAATTCGGTAATTTGCGAGCGAGGGAGAAAGAGGAGGGCCGCAAATCTAGACTGTTGGGAAGGCCTCCTCTCCTCTCGGATAGTTTCGCTCTTTATGCTCCGGTGGCATTAGCATATTGCCTTTTAGGGAAAGTTACGGGGTATCCGTAACAAGAATGGCTACTCTTCAACGCGGATAAAAAGGTCGTGGAGGGATTTTTTTTGTTTTAATCAATTTCATTCCGCGTGGGACGGGCCTTTTCGGTGAAAGGACCGTACCTCTAGGTAAATTATTACGCGCTTTCAAGTTTTCGTCGCATATTTTATTTTCTCCTAAATTACTCAGGAGGATAAAGGCGATTGGAGCGCTGCCGTAGATAAAATATTTACAGTAGCGCGTGATCCCTTAATTCCGTACATCCATTCCCGTCCTAGTTTGATCTGAATGTATTGCTGTACCATAAACCTACATAAGTCCTCCATTCTTTCTTTCTTTTAAATCGCCAGGCCTGCTTTTACGACGTCGTTTGACTACCTTGAAGCGCAAATTAATATGGAAATTTTAAGAGGAACGTATTTGTTACATTTTTTTATATTCTGTAGTTAACTCATGAAACAAATCCAGAAAGTACTCATTTAAGCATCCTTATTACAACTACTTGTAAAAATTATTGTGAACATAGTTTTAAAATAATCCAAATTTTAAAGATATATCTGATCGAAAACATTATTTTTTTAAATGAAATTTCTTACATCCACCATAATATTTAAGAAATGTCTTCATATACGTAAATCAAAGATATTAAAAGGCTAAATCCAAACAAAAAGTAAGATTAGTTGAGGTAAAAATATATTCGTAGATTTTTTAATATTTCTTTTCCCATGTTATAAGTGACTCTTCTAAAATTATCTGATACAACTAGGTAAAAAACATATTTCCAAATTCTTATCTCCTTTATGAATTCCATCATGGATTTTAAAATATACATTCAAGGTTGGGAGATAACAATTCCCTGAATATAAATTAAACAGGAGGAGTTAAAAGAAGTAGATAAAATAAATTTAACGTTTTTTAAGTAACATACCGCTCACTGCGATAAGAAAAAAAATAATCAACGAGTTTCTAACTCTTTAACATGCACAAATACGCAATAGTTTAATATATGTACTTTAAAGAATTATTCATATTCATAGTTCTTTCTATTCCCACAGAAAAGCTTAAATTGTGAGTTGTGGAATCACGAAATAACGAACCTCAAGGCTTTACTATCTCACTACCCAAGAGAATTGAAGGGGTGGTAAAAATAAAAGTTGATAGAATAAATTATTAACTTTTAATCACTTTTTAATTTGAGTAAATTCCATCTTTATATTAAAATGCTGTAATTCTGAAGTTTTCTTTCAGGACACTCCAACTGATTACGTATTCTTATTACTTACACTTTGACATGAGTATAATGACTGAATTAAAGCTTACGGAATCGAAAGTTATCCAAAATCTTATCTTTAACTGTCAATACATTTATTTATTATTTTAATTTGGCATTATATGCGTGTAATATATTCAAAGTGACACGAAACGCTTTATTGCCGAATTATCGCCATGATGTTGCTTAAATGCTGAACCTTTTCGTAAGTGTGCTCTTAGCTAAAAGATCGATATTTCAAACTCCTAGGAATAGTACTCTTTATTCATGTGTCACAAAATCGATGATTAAATTTTTTTCACGACTTTTTCTCGTTTTATAAAATAACTTACGAAAAGGTAAATTAAATTAGAATTATTTAAAAGCAAATATTTTCTTAAAATGAAAATGGAATTTGCCCAATAATTGTCAATACTCTCACGAAGGCGCAACAAGAATACACAAAGCAAAATCTCCTTGGAATTCCTCTCAGCAATCAAGAAAAAGTTTCCCCGGACGAAATTGCATGCGAAACACGACGTCGTTTCTGGGGTGTTTGAGTATTCGCAACGGACGAGGCGTCGGAGTTCCTGGGCAGGAGTGTCTTCCCTTGATATCATCAGGTAGCTAATAAATGCGAGTTTAATAAGCCACAGTGGAAACTTAAACAAGATTTGCAGGCGCCGCTGCTTTGGGCGGCCAAAGGAGCGGTGGGAACTTAGGGGGCGGAGAGAGAGAGAGAGAGAATTCGTCCGAATAGAAGGAAGTCGCGCAAGAGGATGCTCCTCGGATTGATGAGAGGACCCTTTGCTCGCGGTTCCAGAACTCGCTCATTGAAAGTTCGACGAAGGGAGAGGGAGAGAGAGAGAGCTAGAGATTGAGAGAAAGAGGAGTGTCTGCGACGGGGGAAATCGTGAGGAGTTTCCTCCGATGAAATTCGAGTGTTCTCGAGGAATTTCAAACCGATATTGGCTTTCCTCCGTCTCGACTGAAGAGCATGACCAGGGCATTGCTCGAGGCTCTGAGGAAAGACTGGAAAAGCGGTGAGAAGTTGAATTTTCGGTGGGAATCCGAGAAAATTGTTTTTTTTTTCGAGCACACATTTCGTGCCACGAGCGACGATTTCGTCTAAGAAAAAAATTATTTCGATTTGATTACTCTTCATGTTGACGGTGAAGATCGAATTCTTGAAAAATTATCTTGTAGAGGCACCCTAATTCAGCTGATTGATTCGAGGGTTCATTGTATGCAAAAAATCCAAACAACAGTTTTTCAGCCTGAGTTCCGTGATCATCTATAAAGGCACGAACATTTTGGCAATAAACCTTGGGTTTTACAACACTAGTAAGCAATCAAAATTAAATAAATTTATTCATTTATTTTGAAAAATACTGTAACTAAATTATATCAAAATTATAAAGCTAGCATAATACAATACGCCCGTATTACGAATAAAACACAATACTGCCTCTCTACAAAGGCAGATAGGCTTTTATGAATCTATAACACCTGCATCGCCCACTAATGACCTCCATATGACACTTCAATGCATGTACACACAAACACGTTATCCAATCGATAGAGTGGCGGAAAATTAGTTTGATTGTTACAAGGAATATTGTGAAATAATTGGATTACACTGTTTACTTAATAGATGAGTCTTTTTCAAATAAATCAAGAAAGTGGGATTCTGATTAATGTTTATTTTATATGACCTTAGTTGGCACATCATAGAATATACGAATCTAGAATAGCATTAAAAAATATACATACAGTTCCTATAATTTTCCCTCTAAACTAGGAAAGAAAACTAATTGCAGAAATTAATGCTTTATTATTTTAAGTCGGACAGAAAAATACTACTGTGTACAAAAATAAACTTCATGATCCATTCCCAACGAAGGACACGAACGTCACTTCCTGAAGTAATGGAATATTCCTTAAGAACGACCTAAATGAATCGAGACATAAAATACAACGAAGGTGGGTGTATCCCGGACGCACGTTTTAACGCGCATAAATCTCTCCGCGCGACCTTTCCCCGTGCACGTCACCCGCAGACACGGAGAGATACGGTGCGTGAACACCATTATGCGCCGAAAAACGGTGCGGAGAGAGAGTTATTAAAAACTGGGGATAAAATTAACATCTAGGAGGTAAAGTGTAAGAGAGAGAGAGAGAGTTGAGGATAGCGAGATAATAACGGCGACGCGTGCGGAGGAAAGGTGTATCAGAATAGGAAAACCTACGAGTTAAACCGACCGGAGATTTTCTGTCCGTGGTCGTCGTTACAGTTTTGTTTTTTTTTTATCTCCGCGCGCGAGAGAGGATGAGAGTGGGTGAAAAACAAAACGCTCGTCAGATGTTCGAAAGACAAGGCTCGACATTGTTATGGAGAGAGAGTGAAGAAGTAAAAGAGAGAGAAAGAAAGAGTCGTTAGGAGCATTTTTGAAAGGAGGAGAAAGAGAGAGAGAGAGATGCAGTGCATTCGTCTGTAAGCAGGCTTTATCGATTTTTTCGTCGGAATTCCTGGAAGTGAGGGGGGAGGGAGAGGGTGCTGGATGGAAGGTAAAAAAGAGGAAACGGAGAGGAGAGATGGGAAGGGAGAGGGCGAAAGACACTCGTGTTCACCTGAGAGAGAAGGTAAGTGTGCGCTGAAAGCTATTCCAGTTATTTTTTTTTTATCCTTTCAAGCATTGCCCACTGAAATGCCTTAGATATTTAAGGTGCGCGCCAAAGGAGGATTATTTAAAAAAAAAACAAGATCGTGGGGATAGCCAGTTTTTTTGGCGCGATATCCTAGTTTTTCGGGATTCAATTCTCGTACGCGGGAGTAACTGTACTGCCGAAGTCTTTGCTCTCGATGCGGTATTTTTTATTCGACACAATAGTGTGAAGGTCGCTTCTGTTTCAGCGTGAAGCGGAAGTTCCTTGATATGTGCATAATTTATAAGAAATAATGCTTACATCATTTACGCCCAATGCATAAAACTAATAGTGTACATTATTTGAAAATTTAATTATTATTTATGACACACACGCGCAATGGCGGCTACACAGGGGGAATAATGGTGTAATTACTTACCCCTCCGTAGGGGAAATGATCAATCTTTATTAAAATATTATCTCAATTCATATTTTTATATTATTGGCTTTCTATAAATAGTTTGCAAATATCTAACCAATGTAAAATGTATACTGTATATTTATAACAATGAAACGTAATTGTCTTACATAAATATTTATCAGTAAATATATTTATTTTCTTATTATCTCCCCTTAAGATATGGAGCTATGTAGATCCGCCTCTGCACACATATAGCTTTTATATATCGAATGCCATTATTAGTGTTTAGTAAATATAAAAAAATTAACTTCTTAATCAAAAGTCCTTAAAATATTCACTTCATGAAATACGTCAAAATTATTATCCAGAAGTTCCGCTAATATGTTGAAAAAGAAAAACTTTACGTCTTTAAAATAAAGAAATCAAGCCAAAAACCCCAAGCAATCACTTTTCATAACGCGCGCTAGCATGCGCCAAAACGATCATGATTCGAAGCCGAATCTCCGACGCCATTATTTCGGATCCGTTTCGATAACACCCGTGGCATCTCTATCGCTCCACCAGCAAAGTTCGGGCATAGTTGATAACTAATTTCCCAGTTATAATGAGGAGCAAAGGGAGGCTGGGATAAGAGCGAGTTTGGGTAAACCGTTTCGAGGTGTTTGAAATATCAGATCAGCTAACACGTAAAGTGCCTATTTTCTTTTCTCCGAAGAAAAAACACTCCCATCCGACAAAAACTATAAGCTCACGAGGCCGCATGCACTCAACTGCAGATGAAAATTTTAAAAATCTCCTCTGATCAATCCCACTATGACGATCGGTTTTGACTATTCTGTTCTCCCTATAATACGAACCATTCCAAGGTTACGTATGCCCGATTCCCTTCCTTCATTATTGGAGCCAAAGTGTATAAAACAGAACTTCGATAACGATCCCGATGCCCTTTTCGTTATTCTTTTATTACTAGACGACGGTTGACCTTACAAAAAACCCGTTCCGCTTTGCGCTGGCGTTTTTAGTGCCATCAAATTCCATAGAGAGAAAGAGAGACGTATCAAAAAAGGGGAGAGGGAAAAAGAGGTTGGAGGAAGGTTACAATATAGAGAAAAGGAAAAAATAGATATGGAGAGACAAGAGAGACTCCCGTCTCTTAATTGCGACCGTAAATTAGAATAAGAACCCTTTACGAAAGGATTTCCATAAGTTGGCGATAAAATTTGGCGGCAAAAATAACGAATTCTCTTCTCCACTTCCTCTATCTCTCTCGCTCCCTCTTTCTCGCCTCCATTTCTCCCTTCTACAGAACCTAACCCAACCCAACCCAACCCAACCCAACCCCGTCTACGAATTCATTTCCGAAACTTAGCAAACGAGGAAGGGGGGGTAAGGTGGGATGGGTTGGTTTTTGAAGGTGACCCGACGCAAATCCTTAGATAAAGGTAAGAGGGAAAGGAATATATTTGGGAATATTATCGACCGCGGCGAGGAAATGGAAAACACCTAAATGATCGCGGGATTTCGGGGCACGATAAACAATTTATTTCCCCGGGAATACGGAAAAAAGAAAGAAGATCGACTTTATCGGCGGTCCTCCCGCGATTAATTTTTTCTGGGTTTTGAATAATAAATAAAACTCGGGATTTATTGCGAGGTGGGAGAATACTTAGGAAGCTAGGTGGATAACATCTTTGTATAATTTAAATAGGTGAACATTCTGCTTCTGTATAAGGGTTAATATCTTTTATTCGCGGATTCCGAACAATGATTTCTTTTCCGTCGCAAATTTATAGGCCGAAAACGTATCAGTAAATAGTTTTGCATAATTTTCATCGAAAAAAATCAACTTTGAATTATAATGTGTTCTAAAACATTCCGAGTATAAACATGTTATTGATATCTCAAATTAATTATCTATTCAAAACTGATTGTTAAATATGTGAGAATAACATATTTATCAAAGCTCTCAAGTCTGATATGTATCGAAAAAACCGTCGTATTTTATATGACGGCAGGCTATAACAGAATATATTATTGTCGTATTTAAATAATTTTATAGATGCCAAAAAAACGTCAACTGGATAGCTCGCATACGCTTACCCACAACCACCTCGGTGAAGCGCAATAAAGTAAACAGATCATAAATATAACATTACGGCATCGATTTACGGAGTTTTGCTCATCCTCCTCCCCTACTCCCGACCTCTTCACTTTAGAATGCTTTCAGAAAACTCGGAAAAAATGTTCGACAAAACCATCATCAAGAATTTCCGAGGTCATTCGTGGACGACGCAGAAATATAGAATGAAAGAATATAATACATAAAAATAATACAAAATGTATCAACCGAACGACCTCCTCCCCTTCCCCTTGCTCTTTATCTCTCTCTCTCCCCACTCTCCTTTTTACCCTCCATCCGTTCGCACAAATATCTCCCTCAAGGACACGAGAAATATCCCCCTCGAACGTCAATGTCGATGAGAACAAAACTACTTCTTCTGATGAGTTAAAAAAATGATGCACACTCGGGGAGGTAAAATAAATACTGGGAGGGATTGCGGAGAGGCGATGCAACTGCGATGGTAGATGGAGAGAAAGAGAGGGCACAAGGGATAAAGAGAGGGAGTGAGAAAGGGAGGGATGAAGGGAGAGAGGGAGGGAGAGAGAGAGGGAGGGAGAGAGGAAGGGAGAGAGGGAGGGAGAGAGGGAGGGAGAGAGGGAGGGAGAGAGGGAGGGAGGGAGGGAGGGAGAGAGGGAGGGAGAGAGGGAGGGAGAGAGGGAGGGAGAGAGGGAGGGAGAGAGGGAGGGAGAGAGGGAGGGAGGGAGAGAGGGTGGGATAGAAGGAGGGAGAGAGGGAGGGAGAGAGGGAGGGAGAGAGGGAGGGAAAGAGAGAGGGAAAGAGGGAGGGAGAGAGGGAGGGATAGACGGAGGGAGAGAAGGAGGGAAAGAGGGAGGGAAAGATGGAGGGAGAGAGGGAGGAAGAGAGGGAGGGAGAGAGGGAGGGAGAGAGGGAGGGAGGGAGGAAGAGAGGGAGAGAGAGGAAAGAGTTACAGAGAGATTCGGAGAAACCGCGATAGAGAGAGAGTGAGAGAGGGAACCTTTTCTGCTGTCGTCATGAGTCATTATCGATTAGCTCGCGCCAACCCATTCTACATTCTCAAAAACCCCTGTTGGTCGGATCATCGTTGTTACCTCTCTCTCTCTTTCATCCTCTCTTCTACGCTCATCCCATCTTTTTCACGTCACCCTTTGCTCTCTCTTTCTATTCTCATCCCGCATGTCTCTGCATCAGTCCCTTTCCTCACGCATGATGACGGACACCAAACGCGGCCAAACAAAACTTCATTTTTTTCGTCATCATCCACCACCTCGTTCCCTAGCGTCACGTGACTTAGGAGGGGGAAATTGGGAAGGGATAGGGATGTCGGATAAAGAGTAACAGAGGGAGTTAGGAGGATGGAGAAAGAGAGAGAAGGATTGCAAAGGAGGGAGAGAGAGAGAGAGAGAGATGAAGAGAGAAAGATAGAGAGGAGAGACTCCGTATAATCAGACTAAGGAAAGATCTCCTGAGGGTTTTCGAGGTGTAGGTGGGGTGAGAATATGGAGTTAGGTGGAGGAAATAAGGGGTTGGAAAAAATAAAAGGTGGAGTTATAAGAGAAGGGGTTGGCGAGGGGAAAGGAGTGCGGGGGGTGGGGGGATCGGGGAAGGGAAGATTATTTATAGAGTGGAGTATGGGGAATGAGATGAAAATGGGAAAATGGAGCACGGGGGAGAGAGAGGGGGTGGAGTGGGGAGGGTTCGCGGGATCGGAGGTGGCGGTGGGAGGAGGCGTTGGGAGAGGGTTGAGGTTTAAAAAGGGAGGCGATGGGAGAAATAGGCAATCTAATAAGAGGGTCACAACGGTGTAAGAGGTCCCGAATATGGAGTGTCATTAATTCCAGGGTAAGGGTAGGTAATGGTCTAGCCGATTACTGAATAAATGTAGGTCCGCGTTCCTTGCGCTTAAAAAAGATTGCCTCTTTCAAGCGATGGCGAGGATACGAATGGATTGGAGATTTCAAATCCAAATGCGGCCTTCCAGATAAGGAATCGCGAATGAAGTGATTTCCGTCGCAATTATATCGCGGGTTTGGTGGGAAATGGACTTAAACTGCGTCGGTAAAGGAGCGATTACTTTAAGCCACTCGTCGTCTAGCTCGTCGATTTAATTAACAATAATACACCGATTCCGAAAAGCGTGCCTAATGAAAGCGAGATTAGAAATTATTTTAGATTGACCAAATCTAAATTTAGGATATCATCGCGCATAATTTACTCGGGTGGCATTCTGGAGAAATTATTCACATAAAAGCGAGACCTGCAGTTTATAAAAGTACACTTATATCGTAAACAATTACTAAGGATATCCTTTTCCCTTATCAAGGTTAAAATATAAGTTCATAATCGATTAATATGAAAGTTATAAAAAAAGAGTTTTTACCGTTATATATTTCCAGCGGCGCAGCGAGCGAAATGCATAAGGTGGCATCATCTCTTTTTTTAATTAGCGAAGCGAATAAATAAACACGTGACATCAATTTCTTTGAGACTTTTTTCCCTCTGTTACCGCGAGCTACGGGGAAAAAATAAACGTTTCGCCTCTCTCTCTCGTAAAAAAATAAAAAACTGGATTAATCCCGGCGAGGCTAATTATCTACGAAGACTTGGGCAAACCCGCGCGCGCTGGAAATGCGAAACCGTATCTGGCAAAAGATTACGTATGTGCATAAGGTTTTTTACTGACGAACCAAGAGCTCTCAACGCGAGCTGAATTACTCTGCACACCCATCCTCAAAGCGAAAAGGCAATGATGACATCGAAATTTCACAGAAGAAAAGGGTTGAAACAATAAAGGCAGCTGGCAAAGTATAATGAAAAGATGCAAAAAGCCCGGGTTCTCTCATATCGGTTACATTTGATTTTGAAAAAATACAAATTATACACGTCCTATCAAAAGGTAACCGATCTTCTTAACCAGAACCAAAAAGCACCAGGTCTTTCCTATACTATTACGTATAATTATTATTTGATATAACTCTAACAATTTCCCTCTGTTCTAACCTCTCTTCCCCACTATATAAATAGGGTGCATACGAACTGAACGTCTTTCGTTAACCCTTTATCTCTCCCTACACGCCCTCTCCCCCCCCCCCCTCCCAATCTCCTCTCCAACCTCACGCTGAAAACCCCTTTCCCGAGTTGATTTCGCATCACCATTTCGTCCGGCTCCCAAAACTCCGTTTTATATTCAAACCTATTATTTGATTAAATCGACAAGAACTCCCCTAAGTGGAAAACGGCGAGGCAGGCGCGGGGTTATCGCACTCCTAAGCTCATTTGCGGAGTCCGTACAAGGCCGTTCGTTTGACGGCGACGAAATATAACCAGCGGATCTCGTCAGTTAAGAACGGAGACAAGAGAGAGAGATGGTGCATCACTGAAGGGATGCGAAGAGAGAGAGAGAGAGATAAAAGACGGATACGGGAGACGGAAGCGCTGAAATATGCAAAAGAGGGAGTGGGAAAAATAAACAAAACAAAACGGTTACAACGGCCACAAAAATGCGAGCGGGCGCTTGTGAGAAAATAGGAACGAGGTAGAGAGCGTTGCAAGTAGGTGAGTATCTCCCATGAAGAATCAAGGGAGGGACGTAAATAGAGTACGAGGCCTATCCCGCGTGCCTCGACGCCCCGCCGCGCATAGCAGACACTCTCGCGCCAAAAAACCTCTGCTTATCCCGTGGGAAGTTTATTTTGTTATTTTTTATGTTTTTAACCCGACGCCTGCGACCGTGAAAAAAACGGGCGGAAGAGAATAACGTTGCCTCCCTACGCTGCGGCAGCCATCAAATCTTTATTGAGTGCCAGAGAGAGAGAGAGATAGAGGAGCGGGAGTTGGATGAAGAAGAACTACACACGCAGGAATGCGTGTGAGAGAGAAAGGGAGGAGAGATTGGAAGAATCTTAGCGGAGAGTGCGTGAGTAGGGTAGTTACGCTGGAAACAAGGGGGCGTGGGAAGGATGAGAAAAGGGACAGGGAACGTAGGAGGAGAATGAGATTGAAGAGCAGTGGGTAGGTAGGGAGGCCGCAAAACTCTTCTCACTGTCTTCGACCAAGCGTGAGCTAGGTAGGAGGTCGGGTTACGGAAACTCGCATTGCGGGCCGTGGGAGAACTCTAGGGGAGAATGCAGATATGTTCATTTGGTCAGTCCGACGAGGTGTGTGTCTTGTGTGTGCCCGTGTGTGACCGACTTGTCGCTTTGTCGGGCGTTATCGGAATTCACGGTATGGTAACGTTTTAATTCGAGCGTGGAGTTACGGGATCGGGAGAGGAGGATAAAGAAAACATCGACCGATGGATTTATTTGCATTCGAAAATTCGCGGACCGATTGGATTATTTTTTTCCTTGGCAAACTTGCCGTGAATAATCCCAGGGGCTTACTGGAGGACGTTCCCCGTGTTTTTCGGATTATTTGTGTTTTTTTACACTGAAAATTCTTGGTTACCGATTTAAATCCATTTTGAGCAGCTGAAACAAGGATTAGGCTAACGTATGATTTTTGGATATCGTAAAAATCTGCGAGCTCAAAAATATTTCGAAAAATACCTCCTCTCTCTTTCTCCCATATAGTGAAATTCTTTCCCACCCGATAAATTCATAAAAGCGCTCATGACGACTCAAGAGAAGAATACGCCAATTAATTATAATCATCCCTTCCTTTGGCAAATAGAATATAGATGAATTTGAGGCAAGGAAATAATTACGGGATTAAGTGCGTCCGTGGGAATGGTGAGTTAATTCCTAGGTTTCCTGACCTAAAGTCATAATTCAATGATAGCTACGCTCTCACAATTTTACCCAATGCCTGATTTGGTTCTGAGTTTGCAATTTCGGTCAACATACAGATTTCAAAGACCTACAACGATTTTGCTACATAGATAGGAGAACTATTTGACGACCAATTTCCGTAACATTAAACTCTTATCTTTAAAATAATGCTCACATTTCTCCCCGACTCGTCTTGAGCTATTTTTCATTGTTCTCGTATAAAAAAATTATCTTGTATTTACATTACGTTTTCCATTTGATGCGAAATGAACCTTTTAGCTAATGCAGCTTCTATAAAATTGTTTTAAAAATCAGCAGGGCTTTGATAAATTTACTACCGACGATTTTCATTTCGTGTCTTAATCTTAAACTTTCTTTACGACATTTTCCATTAAGAAGTTACCATCAAATGTCAGATGTTGGCATTGAAATGATTTAATAAAACGTTTTCACTTCTCAGAAGTTGATCCAAAGCACAGACTTTTCCCACGCAGTTAATTTATTATAAATTAAGGATGAAATTATCTATTTGGATAATAGACATTTAAGAGAAAGAGACAAATATTCACACCAAAAGTCAAAACGTGATTTTTTTAATAACGCTCTTATTGTAGCACATCTTTCCACAGAGTAGCACTAATAAGAATATTTAACTCTCTCTGGATCGTCCCGGAAATAAAAAAATAATATTTGTCCGTATTTTTAAACTTATTAAGGTAATGCTTTTAAACTAGTATTGCATAAACTTCGTCAAAAAATAACTATATATATATATATATATAATTATAATACCAGCGTCTGAATAGGAAACAATGAGGAAGGATCGTGTGTGTGTAAGTCTTTCAGTCGTTCCGGCCTGATATTTTCCGATTACAGTCAGCTCTAGGAAATCCTTTGGTCCTTGACCTGGAGGCCATCCATTGGACCGCGGCGGACAAACGATCCAGGCGTCTACGGAAAAATTAAGAAGATTATCTCGCTATAATGGGAACGTATTCGACGTTTACCGTTAGCGTAGCCAGGAGGAATCATATATTCGGACGCCAACCATCCTCTCCCTCTTCCCCTAAGTCTTCGAAAAAAATAACAATTTTTTTAGAATGTACCGACGCACTAAGATACAGTTCGAGTCGTTTCCAACACGCCGGCTACCTATCGTAATAAATTAGCATTCCGCGCGGCCGCAGCATTACCGCACACACGTCAACTTTCCCAATTAACCGGGTCTGAAATTCAAATCTTCGAAAGTTTATTAATTAAATCCTTCCCCGGGGAGTCCATATAACTTCGGATAACTCATCAACCGGAGCACGGGTGCCGAATTTTCATTACGCGTTTAAATAAGCCTCGAAATTTGATAATCTCGCATCACCTACGTTTAGCGGTCTTCCCAGAATTTTTTAGTTATAGCGACGCTGGGATTTCAGACGAATCTTTATCAGCTGAAGCGGATTTCGCTTTTTAAAATAACGGCCGAGGTCCTTAAAAGTGGCGCGAAGGCCGCATTCTTTTTGCCCTCTCCTTGATGAGAACTGTACTACGCTATAAACGCATTTTTTTATCGGCGTCTGGAGCCATAATTTACATTGGACTGCCGGATAACTTATTTTAACATAGGACTACGGCGGCTTTCTTCCAAATTCGGTGACGCTGACACGTTAATGGTAACGGCCCGCTAATGGGTGCTAATTGCATTCGACTGGGGTTCAATTTTTTTCCGACGATTCAAAGAAAAGGAAACAAATTTAAGCAGAAGAAACTTTTCGTTTAGAGATATTGAGAAGTATGCTTTCCATCTGTTTAAAGTACTTATTTTATCGTGCGAGCGATAACGATGATGATAATTAACTATATTCCACGTGCTTGTAAAGTACTCAACATCTCACGAAGTCACGATGGAAATGCTGTTGCTACGAGGCAATTGTTCTACTCATAAGACTGAATTTTCAACACCTCCTTTATAACGCCAATGCCTCACAAATATAGATCATTTTCTGCCATGCAACTTATATTTTACGCTATAATAAATTGCATTTGAAGAAAATATGACAAATTTATATAAATCAAGCCGAAAATATCAACAAATTGCAAGAATTAAAAAATATAAATCGATCAAAGTACCAATGAATGATAGAGCGATAAAAAATAGTCTCTCACAAAGTGAGATAATAATGCGCCCACAGTTCCCAGAACGATGCTTTGAGAAACGATATAATACGGCCGTAATCGCACTCCAAAAATGCGATGCTTACTAAACGCAATTCCTCATTATTGCGAACCCTTTAAAATGCAGTACGTACTCACCGTTTCATTTATTTGAAGAGAGAATTCCTTTCCACGTGCATAAAGAGCGCGGAGGGATAAAAACGCGAAATAATAATAATAATAACAAACGAAAGGTTATATGACGCATGCAAAATTACTCTTTTTTTACCCTAACCTCCTATCTCTACTCATAAAACCCTTTTTTACATTCCTCCTTTTAACAAGAGCTTTTTATACACTCACCCAAATGAAAGCGGTGGTGCTCCGCCATCCTATAATACACTAATGCCCTTTGATGGTGGAAAAACGAAAAGCGTATGGAATAAAGTCTTACAGAATGGGAAAAGGGTCTTTTTGGGCGATCCGTAAAGGATTTCCGCACACTCAGATATACATATCTAAACACACACACACACACGTGTGTCTATATATACACACACATATATATGTGTGTGTGTGTATTTAGATATGTATATCTGAGTGTGCGGATATATATATATATATATATATATATATATATATATATATATATATATATATATATATATATATATATAAATATACACATATACATATATATATATAAATATACACGCAGATGAAAGTATCCTCTACCCTTGGGACACGTATATAATGCTCAGAAAGTCGACTATTTGCCTGGGTCATTAGGGCAAGCAAACGTAACACAGTTGAGACTCTTACAATTTCACCCGAGTTTCCGCCTCTGTGATTTTCGGCTGCCTGACCTAGCGAAATAAAAACGGAATAACGTCAGGTGAAATCTCCGCTTCCGAGACAAAGTGAATCGGTTGGTACTTGCTCAGGATGTCACGCGAGACGGTATGAATGTACGTACGTGCTCCGGCGAGGACGAAACGAGAAGAAGAGATTCAGACAAGTCACCAATTACCGCATCAACCAATTGACTCGGATTGGCTTCTAAAAAAAAAGCCTCTCCTTTCTCCGTTCAGTTACTCGGACTGAAGCGGCTGGAGACGGAGGGGAAGGTTACATGAGCGGCGACTCGCTAATTATTCCTAAATATTTTATTTTTCGGAGGAGGAGCTACCGAAAGAGTAAAAAAATAAACACCCGAATTGTCTCTCCGACACACAAATTGCTAGGTAAAACCACCTAAGAAAGCCTTAAATAGAAAACTAACGTTTAATTTCAACGAACGACTATCTTCCGTTAACGATTCACGTCCATCGGACGTAGTTCTGACTAAATTATTCGAATGAAACTCAGCTCTTATATGTTAGGATATCGATTTGATGCCTTTTCCTTGATTAATAACGCGTCCGAATGACCATACCTGCAGACGTTTATTGTTTGATATATCTATCAGACATCACGATTCTTCCTCGAGAGAGAAATGTGTCGGTATAATTTGCGTGTGTTCAAGGGGCATAATATGTAAATGTGAGCAAAAATATTTTTTTCCTCCCCCACCAAACATTGAGCAGAAAAAATTGAAAATATAATGACAAAGGACCCAAGAGAAGAAAAACTGCCGAGGTCCTTACGGAAATCGTTTTAAAAATCAGAACCTAAAAGCTTAGAAATTACGTCCTGTTAAGATTCCAAGACTGCTGAAAAAACAATTTTTTAAAACATCTGCTTCTAAAAGGAAATCAAGTAGAATGAAGCCGATGGTGCCTTTGAAATAACATATGACATTGCCTATTCGTCGAGAGTTATTTTTTTAAGTTCGTTTTCGCTCTGAGATAGTTACAACAAACATCCAAGAATCTGTTTTTGCATAGTTATATATTTACAAAAAGAACCTCGTCACTATGGGAACAAGTTAAAACCCCTTCTCGTTTCACGCCAAGGATCTTCTCACACTCAATTTTCATCCGTAATTTATTTGCTCACATGGAAACTGAGCATTATTAAACTTTTCTGAAAAAAGGACTCGTGCGCCCCAACGCCCCTGTACAATTTCCAAGTACGAAAAAGATTTTTAAAAACTAGGCAAAAAAATAACAAGACAAAGATTGACCCCTGGTAACTCACCTATGATGCGTGGATTACAGGTTCTTACAGGATAGGATGACACACCCTCCGGCTGGATGCAACACGTTACGAGACCCAGCCAGAAGATGATTTGAGCTTTTCAAGGGACGGCGCACGAAGAATCCAACATCTCCACGGACGTACGCTCCTCGCACCGGAGATACGCCGACGTCCTCGATTCCGAGAAGGCGATAGATGCACACTCGGGGGGATATAAACGAACGTCACTGACAAACACCTCGGAGACGATTCAAGCACACCAAGTCGGGATTAAGAAGAAAAAAAACTTTCCTCCCTTTATTTTTTTAAGACTTCGTCGAAAGATCGGAAAGTCGCTCGATGAACACTAGGCCGAAATAAAAATCCGAAGTTGGCGCTTCACGATATCTTAAGAAAAATGTCATGGGAGACATCGCGGCTTAGCACGCAAGAGTGAGATAGGAGAGAGAGTGAGAGAGAGAGAAGCGACCTACTGCAACACTCCCCACCCGAATCCTCGGCTTGACTGCCGACCTTCCACGATGAAGAGTACAGGGGAAATAGAGGGGGCGCTGGCGATCGGAGACTTGGAGGAGGGGAGGGGGTAGGGCGAGAGAGTGGGGGGGGGGGAAGAGGGCGGGAAATCGGCAATAAGAAAAAAACAACCACAACTCTCTCGAATCAAGTGACTATATCTTCACCCCCTTCTATAGCGCACACACGAGATACAAGGAAAACACACACTTCTGTGGACTAAAAGAACTAGTGATGTATTACAATACAATGAGTCGTCGCCCGCGAGTCTTTTAGTCTTCTCCCGCCAAATCCCTTCCTCGCGGATTGCGCACAGCGAGAGGAAAAGTATAGAGTACGTTTCTCTGAAGCACAGTCACATAAGGAAGGAACTGGTACGATAATCCACTCTCACGCTTCCCTCGGCAGTGCCGCTTCGGAGTGAGGAGTTTTCCAGCCGGCAAATCACTCCGCCTCTGGCGGACGCGAAGGAAAGAGGGGAAGGAAGAGTACCCGCCAGCCAGTCGCAACGGCGGCAGAACAGCTGAGTAAGGAACGCGCGAGAGACTGTCGAGTCTCCCGCCAGCCATACGACTGAAGTAGTTCCGCAGTCTGCCTGTCGCTTGGATAGTGGCGCTCCTATCAGCCGGCGGGTCCGTTTGGAAATTTTCTTCTTCCTTCTTTCCTCCAAGTCCCCCTTAACACCGCGCCAGCTTCACGTGTTGCCTGGTGGCACATGGGTGTTTCTTTCCGAACCCTTATCTTTCTCCTCCTCCGCTATTCTCCCGTGCATGTGTGCGTGCGCTTGTGGTTTTGAATGCGTGTCCTTTCTCTCCCCGCTTTTTTTTCGGGCTCGCCTATAGTTGTCCTCGGTTAAGTGAGGAATGACGTGCTCTCAAGGAGAGAGAGAGAGAAAGAGGGTTGATAGCGGGCAGAAAAGGGATAAGAAAGTCCTCGTGGGCGCCCCTCTCCGCAGCGGAGGCACCTAGCGGATAAAAGGGAAACCAAGAGTTCGTGGACCCAAAGGAGGGTGGGGGGACGTGATTGGACGGCGCCGGAAGAAAACAACGCAGGTTACTAAACGTCGGAAAAAACTTTTGTAAAGCATGGAACTTCGCAATAGGCTTGTTTTTCAGTTTTTTATCGGCGCAAGCCATGTTTACAAAAGCGGCCTGTATGCTCGTTTGTTCGTTATTTGCTAGATGTGCGCTTGATGTTTTCAATATGACGACAGATAATGAAGCAGGTGACAGAGTACATTTTTATTTAAGGGCATAATCAGATGGAATACGGAATTGTCGTTTAAACCAATATTTATGCATGACGACAAATTAAATATTTGTTATGCTAACCAAGATTTCTGTGTTTGACACGAGACTTCGTTGGACATAAAATGCGATTTTGAGTGTTTGTAATTGTAATAAATACTATGTGCAATTATAATTTTGAATTTTCTGAATAATATCTCCGGAATATTATTCTCAATTTCAATTCAATCAGATAAAATTTACTGCGGTACTTTCATTAAGTTTCACTATTATATGATTTATAACCGAGTTCCTCTTGATTTTAATAAGGCATTCAAACTAAAGTGAAAAGTCTTTAGC
Source organism: Tanypteryx hageni (assembly GCA_028673005.1). Classification (NCBI taxonomy): domain Eukaryota; kingdom Metazoa; phylum Arthropoda; class Insecta; order Odonata; family Petaluridae; genus Tanypteryx; species Tanypteryx hageni. The sequence continues at coordinate 160,116,771 of CM054112.1, forward strand.
GTCATAACTAACCATTAAATAATTATGCGGGAAAACTTGTCACAAAACTAGCTTCCAGGTACCAACTCCTCCTTTCACTCAGTATAAAAATAGCCAAAAACTACGTGAATAAAGGTTTCATTGCGATCCGAGTTGATACTTCTTATGGAAGATATTTACTTCATGATTCACCGTCTCTTAGCCAAGCAAAGCTTAATTAGATGTTGGTAGTCGTCGACGATATAAGTGACTATCGAGTCACTAGTCAACTTACTATAAAGTCTATTAGAATCAAGTTCAGAAGATCTCGGTTTAAATGTCTATCTAAATGATATCGAGAGAGTTCTTTCGCAGATGTGAGATTCATTTTCATTTAACTAAAATTCCATATTTTACACACGAAATATATCCCTTTTTCGATATTCACGAGTTGCCCCGAATCTCTTCAAAAAATGAGCTAATAAATCCGGTCACGCTCGATTAATAAGAACTATTTATGACTGACTGCGATGCAATTTTTAAAGCACTCCGAGTAGGTAGAAGATTTAAATTTGGTAGGAATCCTTGATTCCTATAGTAAAAGCCATTTGCGAAAAAATCCGGGTTCGACTCCAGTATATAACTTCTACTTCCCATAAGATAACACGTAAAAATCGATTTTTCAGCTTACAGCCTTTTACTCATTTGCAAATTAAAGTTAGAAAAATTGATCTAAGATCTTCGGACCTGGACCGTTTTAAAGAAAAATAAATAACGTTTCTTATTCTTATCGTCACATTTTCCCTAAGTTAAAAAATCGCTCAAGTTCTACATTTAAATATTTAAAGCTTTTTAACGATACGTTGCCTTGATGACCGTGTCATTGTTAAACCTCGAGATTGTATTGACGTCTAAATCTTTATACTATATGCGTAAGGAATGCGTGCTTTGAATGCAGGAGAGAGAGGAAGAAAAAAGGAGAGAGACATTAGGAGAAAGAGGGAGTGAGAGAGAAGAGAGAGAGGGAGGTAGGGAGACAGAGAAGGAGGGAGAGATATATAGATAATGTCCCTTATTAGGGCGAGATTGAGACTAGGAAGTCTATTTTTCCAGAGAAGGTGGGAGGGGGAGAGGGAGGGAGAATGGGAGAGAGGAAGAGAGAAAAGGAGGAAGAATGGGAAGTATCCTAAATTTAATAGTTAATCCACGCAAACCCGTCATGTTTGGCGGGCAATTACGTTATTATTTTTATAATGTCTGACAGGATTGGCCTTGTAAACAGCCTGCTTCCTTAATTCAGACACTTGTTCTTCTTGTAACTTTTCCAATTCTTTCTGTTTCTCCATTTTCAGTTTTTCCAGTTACTCCTCTTTTTGTTAAATCTTCATATGAAAAGCAGCTCGTTCTTTGGCCCGAGCTTCTGTATTTCAGGTAAGTCCAAGGAATGAAGGAATGCCGTTCAGGTCTGTATGGTACGTAAGGTTTTTGCGATAACCTTTTTGGAGGTCTTGCTTTAAATTGGGCAGCTTCCTTCATCAATCTTCTTTCTTCTTCTATTTTCTTCTCCCACTTCTCCTTCATGATTTGACCTTTATCATCAGCACTTAAATGGAAAGGTGTGGTGCAGTTGTTATGATAGTTGGCTTTTCTTGAAAGGTTCCGGAAAATTTAGGCAATGGTTTTGCATAGAATTTCATTATTTTTTCTCCTCTTCTACGTACTCCTTTATCTTTTCCTCTTTCTTCTTTAAGAGCAACTTATTCCTTTCAGTGGGAGTGCTGGTGGTGTAGTGATAAGGACGCTGGCTACTACTAGCCTGCTGCTTGATAAAGGCAGCTGACACGAATCCTGCGAAAGTAGGATTTTTTTCCAAGATCGCCCGGACCCCTGTTTGTGTGGTTTGAGAAGATCGTGCAAAGTCAGTGTTCCGTCCTTCGGAAGGGACGTTTAGCCGTTGGCCCCCGTGGTTCTCTTGGTTAGGAGTAGTCTAACTAGAGAGCTTGTGACGCTTCGCTGTCACATTGTTGATTTTGATTTTTTTAAATAATTAATTTGATCAGACATTTATTTGACAAAAGATGTTAACTTCTTTCTTCGTAAATAGAACAGAAGATTATATTTATTTTTAACCTGTATTAGGATTAAGGATAAGTATAATTTAATTTTTATTTTATTTAATTTTGTAATTTTCCAAGTCATGTGATAAATAAAAATAACTGACTTTGCGAAGTTCTTGTAAACTTCTTTCTTCGTAAATATTAGGTATAGAATAAACAGGCTCAACCAGGCTCAACATAAAGACATAAATCAACATAATGTAAACAAACAAAATGACGTAATATCGTCAAGGGGCTCTATTTTTATCTTATACTGTTCAAAATGTTTTTCGCTTGGCTTAAAGAAATTAATTTATTTAATTTTTTAAACGATGCTACAATAAAGAATAAAATGGCTCTTTAATTCAAAGGGAAAAAGTGCACTTATTTTTCAAAAATGTTCGAAATCCATGTAAACAAACAAAATGACTTAATATCGTCAAGGGGCTTGCGAGTATGCACCCAATATTACCACTGGCTCAAATGAGGTGGTCATGGTAACTGACAATTCTCTTTCTTTAAAAGTCGCGTTTTTACGTATTAAAAACGAATTTCCGGGAAATTCGGAACGTAATTGAATTTTCACTGTTAACAAAATGAACTTCTTTCTTTTTCCAACACAACCGTTTAGGACTCGACTTCGTATCTTGATTTTAAGTAATTTTAAAATGCGATTTTATAATCCCCGAAACTGATTCCAATGCTTTTCTTATGGAGTGCAGGGGTGTCGGAAAATCCCCCTTAAAAAAGAAAGTATTTAACTATCCGGTTGAATTTGGTACCGTTAACGAACAGGAGATTTTCGCATCTTTACAAATTACAGATGACGAAAATAGCCTAAACAGCGGTGGAGATATAAGCTTCCAAATAGGCGATAACCAACCTACCAAAAAGTTCGCCTACGACTTCGGTTAAGGTAATATAATGTAAGATGCCGGCACCGGATTTCCCTCCTCCCTTGATTCGCCAAAAATACAGACACATCCATTTCGGTGAAACTAAATGGTTTTGGTGTAATAGGGCCCATCCTTGACTGTTTGACTCGAGTGACATTATTCTCTTTATCCTTAGTAACATTGATTACAAGATCTCGATGTCCCAGTGGGACGTGCAAGGGATTCGGAGCAGAGTGATATTTTCTATTGGTAAAGGTTCCCGAGTCTTTTTCTTGAACTTGGTGAGATTAAATGGTTTAATCTCAGTGGCGTCTCTTCTATGAGATACGTCAGAACTTGGAGGTATAAGTACTTTTTTGGTGCTTTCCTCATACGCATATATCAGGGAAGAATTGGCTGAACCGATTTCAACCAAGTTTGGTACATAGAACATTCACATAAATTAATGACCAAAATGACATATTTGGACCGGATCGACTTAGCAGGGGTGCCAAAATTGCAAAGTTGAACTTTTCGGTCATTATGAATTTGGAACAAATTCGGTAAGCCGATTTCAACTAAATTTTGTATGAAGGAGGTGCGCGACATACTAAAAAACAAACTAAAGATGTTGAGCATAGATATAGAAAGCAGGGCTGCCACAATACAAGGGATAAAAAAATTCTTTTCGCATGTAATTGTGTTGAACTGTCTACATCAATTTTAACCAAAGTTAATACTCATAATATACATATATCTACAAAACCATATTAACATTTTAACCGAATCAGCTAAACAGGGGTCCCACAATAACAAATTAAACTTTTTCAGTAACTTTGAATTTGGAATGTATTGGCTGAACTGATTTAAAAAGTAATATCGTGTGTAGAGCGAATATAGAATGGCAAAACGAAATAAACATGTTTAGAACGGATCTAAAAAGCAGGACTACCACCATACAAGGAAAATTAATTTTCTGATTTCAACGCAAATACATGAGTATACTATTATACTACGGCGAATTTGACGAAAAGCACTTCTGTAACACGGGAAACCCGTGTGCATCTCAACTTGTTATTTAAAGGTATGGCTTTTATTTGATGATTTTTCATTTCTTCATCTTTCATTTCCTCAATTTCTTACCTTGATAAGGCTGTAACCGGTCAGTTTCGGCGAATAACATTTAGATGAGGACTTAGGTGTTGTATATCTAATATATTATAACCGCTGTGTCTCTGCCTGCGTCCCTGCCTGCCTGTCTCTGAAGCCTCAAGTAACGTCACCTTCCGGCGTGGACGAAATTAAACCGAGAACAGTCGGTTCGATTTCGAAGAATTTTTCGCCTGAATACTCTGCGCGAATTTTTGCAGATTTTAAGTAGATAGTCCTCCCCCGGAAAGGCATGTATTCGATACCAAGATAGTTTTAGTTTTTTCATTTGATTAACACGTAATCGGGTAGAATACGATAATACGTGTAGACCTCTATTCTTGAACATTTTAAAATTTCTTACAATCGAGACTTTTACACGAGATATACGAGTATACCATATCACTCAGAAAGATATGAAGTTTCTTATTCTTACCGTCGATTCCGTTGTTTAATTCGTGTTTGCTCATTTCCATTAAATCATCGCCAGCTTGCAGACAGGTCTGTGTTTATGGGATGAATCCTGTTCTCTAAATCTTTTTGTCCTACGCAACGTTCATTTGAAAATAACCCTCGTCATAAATTGTCGACGTTTAAATAAAAGCAATAAGAAGCATATTTTAAATACTAGGATACATTCATAAGAAACACAAGAAACACACTCATGTAAACAGACTTAATCGTTGTTATCTTACCTATATTACCAATATTATCGAATAACACAATTTTCGTGGAGCAAAAACTTTTCCTTATTAAAATTCCATCGCCGAAACTCGACATGCTTTACGGAGAATGCACAATCCGACTTTTTCCCCTCTCTGTCTTTAAACCGCCGATCCCGGAATTTAATTGACGCATTTTTTCGCGACTAAAAACGCAAAAAAACACCATCGGCTTCATTCAGTCTAGAAAGACGTTGTTTTCAAATACGGCAGCAATAGAGGTGAGCTTGAAGGTTGGCCGGTTGGCAACTTCCTTTGTGATTACTCTATCTCTCTCTCTCTCTCTCCTTACCGTGCGGTTGAGTTCGCGTGATGGTATTTGAAGAGGAGAATGAGTCACCGTCAGGAATAAGAAAAAGAAAAACCAGCGAAAGCTGTGTGAACGAGTACTGCAAGGTATCCTCTCTTCCCCTCCTATCTTACTCTCTCTCTCTCTCTCTCTCTCTCTCTCTCTCTCTCTCTCTCTCTATCGCCCTTTGGAAGACTCCCTCAGCAGGTCACATGGGATCATCCTATCTCAGGAGAGGACTTCCTTTAAGTCTTTTACGAGCGCCCGCCTTCATCTTAAATAGGTTTTTGATGGATAACCTTCCAGACTAGAATAGAGGTCAAATCTTTCGCTGTGAATGGCACGGAAACAGCCGTTCCTCGTTAAGGGAGATTAGAACGCGGGGTGTTTTCTTCCCTTCCCTACGCATCCTCCCTTCTTCCTCCCTTAACATACTGGCAGGAGTTGAGGAAGAGGAGGAAAAGGAGCGCTTCGTGAATGACATGAAAGGAAGCGCGGGGAGAAAAGTGGCATGAATTCGATACATCCTGAAGGGTAAAAAAGTAACTAACAAAAATTTTCTCTTGCCCACGTGTGCAAGCGAAGGATTACCGATCAAACTTTAGACGCGGCAAGTTGAGTTTAATTTCAGTTAAGTTCTTAAGTTCTTAGAAATTTTACGCGATACTTCTGCTAGGTGCTCATCATTTGAGAAGAGATATTTTTACTGCAGTTTTAAAAAGTCTATAAAAACGACGTGACATCTCAATGTCATGTTTTATTTTGTAGCTATGCCTACCCTTTATAAGTGGAGATTCAGTCAAGGGTGCTTTATGGATGGGTTCATTCACCGATTCGCGATTCGTTTGTCGAAGAAGAGAGCGAAAGTTACGAAGTTGCAAAAAATGTCACAATTTTCTCCGCTCGGGTGTCGTTTGGTTTCCCTCCCTTGCCAGTTAATTCTCATTCTACCTGATTATTTGGTGACGGGCGCGTGCGCTCAATTACGAACGGTCAGTAACGTGTAACATTTCAGGCTAATGCCCATGGAAAAGGAATCTTTTGCAGGCAAATGTTTATTAACTATGAATTATATATTAATACGGCACGGTGTAATACATTCCTTCCTTTTGATTAATTTTCCGTGGAAGTGCATGTTTTTTGTTCGTCATAAATATAAAAAGGTAAATAATGTGTGAGTAACACGCGTGTTATTCCATCAAGACAGTGCCGAGTAGACCACTCACACGTTCTAAATTTAAATGCTGCTTTGAGAAAGAGAGAGGTATGAGTGAATGATTGAACGGGAGTAGAGCAGTCCCAAAAAAAAATCCGAAAATAAATATGAAATAATTCTTCCAACGGTATTATGACTTTCAAAAACATACTAAAAAGGAAATTATAAAATTTCTATTCTCAGTTATTTATTTTGTATGAATTATAAATTAATTTTTTACATAGATTCGTAAGTATCCATCTTAAAAGTAGTTACTATTAATTTACTGAAGGAGACAAGGTGGTTAGTTAAATTCTTCCCGATATATATATATATATATATATATATATATATATATATATATATATATATATATATATATATATATATATAAAAGATGAAACAGTTAACACTTGTAAACGATTGAGTACGAGTACATTTAATTAACGTGTTGGCCGTCTTTATAATAATTCTTGTTAAAACCAAGATGGTTAATTGCCACTAAACAAGACCACTTTGTAGCTGAATTTCTTTCTAGTTTACATAAGCAATTTATGCCTAAAGGAGTTATCTTGACCTAACACTGAGATTTATCCATAAGGTGAGCTTGATGATCATTCTTTGAACAGCTATCAAAATGTCAAAGTATTAGAGCGAAAGCATTTAAAAAAAAAACTGAAAATTTTCTATGCACCAGAAAAGCCGAAAAATAATTATCATGCGCGTTAAATTATCCTCAAGTTGATTCATAAATCCCTTTCATTTGACGCGTAAATGATTTTTGAGGCGCCCATTGAAAAGGCTTGAATTTCTATCACGGATTTCATACAAATATTACTTTCAAAACCGCCTTGAAATAGTAGGTACTACATATTTCGTGAATTGAATATAATGGCAGTTTCTTGGCTAACTGATTTGCATTGTAAGTAGATGCGTTAAAAAGGTTAGTATATTAATCATAGATGCCGGGGTTATATATTTATGACACGTTTTGCCTGTTTTCGTTCCGCTCTTAAGGAATCTATTAACGTCCACCTACCCAATGACGATCATTCAAATTTCTCGAGACGTCCACCGTAAAAATTTTTTAGAAACGTCGCACAGTACTATTTAGCCTTAAGGAGACAAGGGACCATAAAATATTAAGAAAATAAATTGGTTTCCAAACTTATTCTTGAAACCGAGCAACGGCAGTCTGTTGCCATAGCGAATGGCGATAGAGTTTAAGTCGCTAATTCGCTCAATATCGGCGTTTTCATTTCTACATCTACATCTACGTGATACCCTGCAAGTCACCTTTTTGGTGGTTGGCAGGGGGTGCAGTGCATCAAAGGTCCCTAGTTTTCCTACGTTATCTTTTCCTCTAATTTTCTCTTATCGTCCTAGGGAAAAACGATCCTCTATATCGCTCCGTTCTACAATCGATCTTGCGAATCTTATACTCGCTGTCCTGCCTTCCGAGATACGTCGGGCACCTGATAAGACCTCATTCACTAGTCCCTTCGACATAAATTTTTCCAGCAGTTTAAATCTCGCCTGCAGTCTACGTTCTCTAACGATGTCAATTTCAGACTTTCTATTAATGATGTTACGCTTTGTTTACTACCGTAATTTCTCTTTACAAATCCAGCTTCCCTGCACTGAATATTTTCTATTTCGTTAGTGAGTCCTTTTTCGTAGGGATCCCACACAGCTGACGCATATTCGACCTGCGGTCGAACCAAGGATAAATGACACAATTCTTTCACTTTTTCGGAGCTACTTCGAACCATTCTTCCTATAAAGGCCAGCTTTTTGTTAGCTGCACCTATCAATCGGCGAATGTGCGTGTCCCACGAGAGATCATGATGGATCGTGACTCCTAGATATTTAACCGAGTCTTAAACTGGAATCTCTACTCTGTCCAACGAATAATTAACATTCAACGTGATATTCTTGGTTCACTAGATATTGATGACGCAGCTTTTTGTTTCATAAGCAATGAAATCGAGCCTGCAAAAACAAATACTTAATAACATTTTCGTAGTTTAGCTATATTAGCAATTAAAAATAATTATATCTTGAACTAAAACAAATCACAGTACCCTCCGATTTATGATGCCATTTGCTCGATATTTCGCAGACCCGCCTCTTTCTGATGCGTTCATATAAACGATTATTTATTACCACGTAATGCGAGTTTTATCCATATTTTGTTTATTTTACATTTATATTTGTTTAATGAAATCGTCGTCACAATGTTTTTTCATTCAGTCCAAATAACATCGCAATATATGGTAGTTTTATTTATTCACCTTGTCGACTTCAAGTTCTCTCTCATTATAACATGAATCACGATTATTTCCTGGTGCGTTATAACCAGGAAGAATTCCAGTTGAATATTGTCGAATAAATATCAGCATTGCCTCGGATTATTATCAACGCCTCAAAACGCGACACCGTATTATTTCATTGAAATGCCAATACACAGCAATATACATTTTCGCTCGTTAAGGTAAAATGAAACAACGCCAAGATAAATTCCACCTCGTCCAGCGCTATGCCTCGCCTCGAGTCATCTAAGCGAGAGCTTATTCGCAGATTATATCACTGTGGAAATTGAGACACGTCATCTGCCGTTTGCAGGCGACGTGTCACTTAAAGGTGTATAATCCGTTGAATGGCGTTTGAAGGGGAGGCGTTAGGTTGTGTTAGGGAGCTGAATTCGGGAGAAGAAGATGAAGGGAAGGAAGGGCGAGGTACGTCAGGGAGGATGGGGATCTCCGAATCAGTGTTACGAGGAAGCAGGAACACCCACCGAGGCAAATCTGTTTTCCACGCCTTCGGGAACATTGAGGTATCAAGAGCAGCTCGGATACGTTTAAGAGGCGAGGGGAGCGCGTGTCAAGGAATGGAAAAGGTGGACGTGAGAGCGAGAGGGTAGGTGAAGAGAGAGAAGTCGGAAAGCTGGAGAGGCGAAGAAAGGAGGAATGAAAGGAAGGAGGGTGTAGCAAAGGAGAGATGCCATGGGGAGAGGGCGGAAAAGGAGATGAAGAAATGGACAAGGGAGCTGAAATATGGAGTGATCCTCTCATTGGAATTACAAATGTGGCTCCCGTCGTTGAGAGGAGTGGAGAATGTTTACAAGGAAACCGCGGCCCGCGGACCTGACGTGGCCCGCGACAGCATTTTATAAGTCCCGCAATCTCATCATGAAAGCGAAACGTGAAATATAATATAGATAATTCCGCATTTGTTTGTTAAAACTATGACCGGAAAACCTTTTCTTGTGAATTGTTTACGATAAAATTTTATTAATTATCGAACGAATCCTTCACATTCTCTCGTGTAACTTCCGATTTGGACTCTAATGCGGTCTACCGAAGCATTTTTAACCGTTGATGCGGCCCTCCTAAGCAACCGCAACTGCTAATGCGGTCTCGTCAAAAGTTTTCTCACTCCTGGCTTAAGATCAAAAATGGACCCGGGAAAGAAGAGGAGAGACTAAAGAAGGTAATGAAAGAAAATTAGTGAGAATATTTGATTGATGTTGCATTCACCGTTACTTCAATTCTCCCTTTCTTCATGCCTACTCATGGCCATTGTTTTTTATCCCAGGTAGTTCCTTAGCGCAATTATTGCAGGAGGTGATGAAGAAGGAAAAAGTCGACGGTAATTAGAGAGACTTCCAGAATGAATTATGAAGGGGGCGAGAAAAAGGAAGAAGGGTGGGAAAAGGAAAAAACGATGAGAAATTAGAAAAAGAATGCGATAAAGAATGGATCTACGAATGAAAGTAGGGAGGTTCATACCGCTAAGAGGATAAGAAGATAGCGGGAAAATTAAGATGCTTAAAAGGTAGAAAACAGCCCAAGAAAAACGAGGCGACAATTGAGTATGATCCAAAGACGGGCAAGAGTACTTTTTTATTATTAGTGGATTAAGTTTTTAATAAGCTTAACTAATGCTAAGAGAAACGACAGGAATTTCATACATGAAAATAATGTGCAGTGAATTTATACCAGGAAGAAGAATAGAGCAGAGACATAAATAACACAGAAAAGCAGGAAGTAGAAGTGCACAAAGAATAACAACAGCGAAGAACAGATTAACGGAGTGCGAAGTTAGTATCGAGGAGAACGATTAATCATAACGCAGTTGAAAAATAATTATACTGCGCGATACAAAATCATTCGTCTGCCATGCTAGAAAGAGAGCGAGGACGAAACCAAAATTGCACGGAGTGCGATACATGGGTGATTTTAATTTTTATAATGAGTGAATTCCATAAAAGGGAGCCTGCACTTAATAATGATATTACCGTCATACCCTTTAAAAAATATTAGTAATTTCAAAAAGGCTTCAGAGGAAAGTTGTAAAATTAGTTATTTAGCAAAATTACTTAATTCGTTAAGAACGCCCCTGCCTTACATGCATGCACACATGCAGTGAGCACCATTTCTCTTTTGTTTATCATTATCAGTTAACGCCTTGAATTTACGATTATAAACTGAACTCAATTTGTCGTACTTACCTTAAGTATCTCCAATAGCCATAACAAGGTTATAAAAAACCAGATGCGCATTTCAGGTACAATATAGTCTTCATCGTAAGTAGTTTCCATTCCGGATCTACCTTCTAACAAGAATCTACTCTCGGTGAATCACCACTGAAGACGTCTACAATGTATCCTAAATGCGCATCTGGTGCTTCAATACCTTGTAATGGCTATCGGAAATGCTTAAGATAAGTACATACTTTTTCGTTTCTTTTATATTGAAGTGCTTATTCTTGAATTTTTGTATCCATATGACTAGTATATACTAGTTATATAGTGCAGGGATCGCCAAGCCTTTTGCGAAAAGGGCCACATTAGACTATATATATCATTGCGCAGGCAAAATACTACCTTTCAGATGAATTATCGGGCCATGCGTAAATTTCAAAGAAAATATTTTGATTGTGTAATGTGCCATAAACCTATATTAAAGTTATACTGTATACTATATTAAAGATATACTATGTTCTATATTAAAGGTATACTGTACGCGAAAAATATTTTATAGATTCCATAAATTATATTTCATGACACTACTGCTGGCAAATATACGAATATGCATGACATAGAAGTTGGGATAAGGTGGGCTGGATACGGCCCGCAGGCCGTAGTTTGGGGACTTTTGCTCTAGCGATTTAAAATTGTCGTGATCCTCTTAATAGCACACATCTATGTTTTCAAATTCCAAAATATTGGGTCCCTTCCATTTCGACATAAATATTTTATTGTGTTTGTGTGAGCGCGCGCATGTGCACACACGCACGCGCGCGCACACACACATACACATAAATACAAAAACGCACGCACAGTCCTTTCCGAACCCCCGCGGCTCTTGTAAAAACACGTATCCCTCTCCTCTCTACGACCCGAGCTCTCACGTGGTTATAAAGCCTGGATTTTATCAGCTCGGAAAGGCTGTAAAAAACCCGGTGTTGAGTTATTTGATGCTCTCGGGAAAAAATCGCCTCGTGTATAGTACATTTCCCTCTCGTTCGTCTCGAGAGGGTTAATTCTTCTAATGGTAAGTTCCTTTATTGTTGCGGTACGAGGCATAACCGCGTCGCAACCGTTTTTTTTACTGCTCATGTCCACGATGCGTTTATACGCGATCGAGGAGTACTATGTTATTCGTCCCGTTGCTTGGGTGGTCCACGTTAATTCGTTCTCTACGTCTCCCACACTCAACGACCAATTTGGGATTTTTGCGTCTCTCTTTCTCACATACACACACGCGCTCGCTTTTATCCTCCCCAAAAAAATAAGCACGTCGCGGTATTAAATTTCCCCGGTTCTAATTTTTATATCCGGCTGGGTAATAAAAGTTTTATGCGGGGAGCGATTGATGGCAGGTGAAATTTTTGCGGAATTTTTTTTTAATACCTTCGGAGTGGAAAGATCTAGGAATGTACGTATTATTCGGCATGCGGCAAAAGACGAGGAGAGGAATTTAAAAAAAAAACTTTCCCTTTTGCGCTAACAGACTAAAAGACTTGCGTAGACAGCGCTAAATCTCGAACGATTTCTCTGATTGGAATTGTGAAATCTATCACTGGGCGAGGGCAACGAATTTTTCCACATTTTTACACATTCGTAAATTAAGTTTCGCCGCGACGTATAAACCCGCAATATTATGACAGCCACATATCTTTCTTTTTTTATCGATTATTCACGTTTTAACGACCGCCATTATATCCGCACGACTCGTATTTAAATTAAATTGAGCTTGTTCGGCGGCCGTAAAAATAAAATTTTCCACCAAAATATTTTTTATTTTAATGCTTCCACCACGATAAAACCGGCATCCATTTACAATCCTCTAATCGTATGCTGCCGAACACGCTTTCTTTTGTTTTATTTTTTTAAAGGTGGCCGATCTGCAGATAGACGCAGTATCAGACCGCCGAAGAGTCGTTGCAAAGGTATCAACATCCAAGGGGAAGATTTACGAACGCGAACTCTCTCGAGCAAGTGAGAAGCTACGCGTTTACAATCCTGCTCTACACCAACCCGGATGTTTCCGTAGCCTTTAATTAACATCCCAAACTCGGACATAGGCAGTGGTAAACATTAAATTTGAGAATTGAATGACCGATCCCAAAGATAAGGAGCGGACGTTGGTAGTCTCGGGCAGCTTGAAGAGATCACTTTCAACTGTCACCACTCTTCAAACTGTAGCGATTATTCCAAAGACATTCGTGAAATGCGCACGTGGGTAGAGGAAGGAAGAGGGAGGGAAAGTAGAATAAAATGGAGGTATGCGGCGACGAATTCTGGGAAATAAATGAATCAAAAACTAGATGAGAACGTGATGATAATTCAGCTCGGAAGTCGCAACTCGATCCACTCGTATTTTACTGCTTTTTTGAAGTTTCAATTTTTGGCAAATGATTTCTCAAGGCCTATTGATGTGACTCCTCGTTTTTTAAAGACCCTAATGCCGATATAAAAGTTTTAACCAATTTAGAAATGTTTCATGCCTCTTGTGTAGTGATGGATCCAAGGAGGGAGCGATGGGGGCGATCGCCCTCCCCTTGGACGACTCCGTTGCCCTCCTCTGGGTGCAATCTAAAATTCATTCCGCGCAACCTTCCTTGTTTCCACACCAAAGATTAAGTCTGTGTGAGAACGGAAAAGAAAGATTCTGATGAGGATAGGGATTTTAAAAACGTATGGTCGTCGGCAGAGTCGGAATCAAGGGGGGTAGGGGCCATTGGGGAGATCGCCTTCCCCTCTTGGGAAGTTTCTGGATCCGCCCCTGCTCTTGTGTCATTTGCAAAATTCTTGTCGAGCGTTGTCGTACATATACGAGAGGCCTAATACTTTTGCCACATTTCGTGTGACGCTTTTTAAACATGTGTTTAAATCCAGGAGCGATTATTCTCCCATTTTTGAATAACATATGAGGGGCTGAAACGTATTGTGCAAGCCTTTTTTCTTTACAATTTTAAAATTATTTATAATTATTGTACAAACTCGGGACTTCAACCAAAGAACAACTAAATGAATGAAAATTTGTTTTCTTGCCTTTGATGGTCGTATGCGTCGAATCTGTGCACACATTTGTTTATAACGATGTTTTTTTGAAGAAGTGCTCATTGGTAATGTTGTTAGATTGCAACGAAGAGAATTATTGGATCAAATTGATCAATGAAATGCATTGCATTGATCACTCCATTACAATTTATGATGAAGCTCTATTGAAATCGTATTTAAAAAAAATAAATTTGGTGACTTCCTTTATTTTCCCTCCCTATATTATATTGCACAAAACGTATCATCGAAAATCTCGTCTCTCGTTCTCCTCTCCCCACGTTAGAGTTTTGGGCGATCGACTTTGATGGTGTGAACCAGGCTCGTTCAACTCATCCCCACTACAGTGCCACGATTAATTTACTGGCATTCGTACGCTCTTCACCATCGGCTTCAGCGGATTTTTTTATATAAAATCATAATATTATGATTTAATGTAACCAGGGCAACAAACTCGGATTATTTTTATCGACTTTGGGTATATTTTCGTTTCCACCGAACGCCGTTGCTTTGCTCATTTTTAACATATGGGCAAAAATGTTCACTTTCCAATTTCATTTGTTTTTTTGCGCAACTTGCGTTGTCTATTCCCTCGCCCTTTTTTTCGTTCTTCCTTTATTTGCCACCCACGCGCCGGGACCTTTTTTCAGCCTTTCTTCGACCCAACTTACCTGCTGTTTCTTTAATCCTGGCTATTTTTTGCCTCCATTCCGACCAGTTATATTTTTTCCTCCTTCGTATATACACCCCTGCCGATCCTCCAATCTCTCTCTCCTCTCTCCCTCCAACCTCTCCCTTCGCCCCGTTTTCTTCCCTCTCCCTCCTATTCTCCCGTCCTCCTCACTCGCTTCGCTGACGTCTGCCTCTCTAAAGGTGAACCAACTGCCCATCTATCACTGCCTCCTCATAGCCTTTTTCTCGATCCCACTCTTCCATTCCTCTCCTCTTCTTCCACAAACCTTTTTCTCTTCTCTTTCTTTTTCCTCCCTCTATCTTTCTCTCTCTCCCACATCCTCGGCTGTTTTTCTTCCTCGCCGACTTTTTATTTCTTCTCTCTCTCTCTTTCTCGTTTATAGACACTTCCCATCACGCTATATGTACGTCCCTTCTCCTCATCCTTTCAAAATCGAAGGTCGGTTTATTTCTCCGCGCAACGCCCTATGATATTCACATGTTTCTTTATCTCGCTGTACTATCTAAGGAATATGTTCGCGATGCCTCGTTCATATGTTTGATCACTGATTTCGGTTGTTAATTTCTGGTCGGACACCTCGTTCTTTTATTTTTAACAATGGTATCTTTTGGAGGTTGCGTCCGAGAGGTTGAGGTAGTGAGAATTCGTCATCGGTCTTCTATACGCCATCTCTTTTGTGTTTGTAAAAATGGGTGAATTCATTGATGTTGTTGAAAAGGTTTTTACAGCGGATGTTAAGTTCGGCGGCAAATGTATTTTCGTATTCTTGAACATTGCGAGCCAAAAAATATTCGAGAGATAACTTATTTGGTTGCGGTTTTGCTGAATTGCATGAGTGGGTGATTATGGGGTTTTTAGACAGGTCGACAGTACAGCCTGACCTGATGAAAATTAAATTTCTATTATCATAAGGCACTAAAGCTTAATAATTTTCTGGGACGAAAAATAGCCCAAAAGAAAAATGTATACAAAACAACTACGATGGTACAATAATTAATATTTTCGAATCGACTAAAATTGTCCAAAATACTAAAATTATCCGAAAAACAACTTAAATGATCAGAATTCTATAAAACCATTGAAAATTTTAACATAAACTGATATAATTAAATGTTCGAAACAACTAGAAGGTCTAAGACGATAAATTTCCCCGACCCACGAGATGCTCCAGGGACATATCTTACTCCATCACCTTAAAAAGGTCACAAGCCAAATAATGGTTAGAGACCACCAGGTGGAACTGGATCATAAAACAGGAGACATAAGAAAGTCGTAGACTATTACGTAAAACTGTTAAAAGAGGTAGGTCCAAAGAATGAATTATTAAACGCTAAGAGAGTTAATTATTAAAAGATAAAGCTATAATAATGTTAAATAAGTAAATATATAAGTACGTTGAGATAAAAACTTTCTTGGACATACGATTGTCCTTATGTCACATAAGGTAAAAATGATTCGTGAACTTTAAGAATCGAATGACACGGAACACAACAATTGTATCATTAATTACCCAATGCCGTGTCAATGTTACCTGGAATGCTTAGAATGGTATCCCCAATCAAATCATAGGCCATCCTGTGTTCACTCTCGGGCATGCTGTACCTACTTGATTCATTATATGATTACAATTACAGAATTATAAGAAAATTTTACTTGTCATCATTAGCCTTCAAAAAAGGATGATCGAAGGAAAATAAACACAAAACACGGAAGTAGAGAAACCCTGGATAAAAAACTTCAATTCCAATGCAAACATTTGCATAATCACGTATCAGCATATCAAACGCCAAATGATCACACGGTATAGGTCAGAAAATGCAAGAAGGTTATTTTAGGTTAATAATGATGTTTCCCATTTTTTGATGGATGAAAACTAAAAACTGCTAGGAATATTATTTCTACGAAAAACATTATCGACGCCAAGCTGGAAATAAAAATGAAATGCTGCGGTAATTCCAAGATTTGTATGCATTCATATTCATTCTCACGAATATAATGAACCCATATAAATATGCCACGTATTTAGCCCTCTTCCACACTTCAGTCGCAGGTGTGGAGTGGATAATCGGATATATGTATTCCGGCTCGAGGTTTAAATATTTTTTGTGAACTTGTCTTCAAAATTTGAAAAAAAGGAGCATGAAAATAAAGGGAAGCGATAAAATTATACTTGGAAATTTCTCCATAATGTCAGAACTAAAAAAGTATTTTGAGTACCTGTGCATTATTTAAAGGTAATCGATAAAAAAACGTAAGATCGAGTAACCACGGTGAGGGTTCCTATGCCAATCAATCAAAATACGATTTGCCACGGCGTGAATTTTTACTCTGGATTTTCCAGTCATTTTCCACTCCATATGTTTTCCACGCTAATTTCGCGCAACAGCCTTTGAATCGTGCTTTTTTTCAGTACCTTTCGTCACCTAACTCATGAGCGCTTCCCACGCGTTACAATTCACAAGGAGACAACTCTTCAGTTTTCCTCGTCCACTTGCCGCCTATCCGTTGGCTCCACAGAACTCCCTTCAAACTATCCATTCTCTCTCCTCCTTCCTCCCTCCCTCCTCTCTCCTACCTCCCTCCTATCTCCTCCCTCCAATATTCCGACTCTTTTAAAAGTCCCAACGCAAGAGGCAGGCATTACTGTCTTGACCTCTCGTGTCCGGCCCATAAACAACATGTCCACCACATTGAAATACTTGTATTTACTCCCTCTACTCTTAGCTGGTGTCAGACGACTGTTATTTTTTTATTTAAGGACGGTTAGAGAGATTTCTTGATTTTTCTTTTCGGCCAAATGAGCGGAATCGGTTCCTTTTATTATTTTTTTACTGCCGCCAAATCAGCTGTTACTTTCTCCGTTTAGTGACGGCCGTTAATAGGATGGCCCAAAGTTAAAACTAGTATTACAACTCCAAGAAGAGGAAATATTCGACTAATTATTTCTCCGTCTATGTAGCCATCATGGGGCGCATAGAAACGTTCAAAGAATGTTCTGATAGGCAAAAAATGCGGGGGAAACGGTACGGATTGTTAAAGCGTATACAAATTATTAAGCAGGTTACGTATAATATGTGCTCTGTAATAGAGCAGGGCAGTTAGCGTCTATTAGCGAGAGAGGTTGAATTTGATATATATACAACTATTCACAGGGCGTTTCAAATTTTTAGTTCGTTTTCAAAAATGCAAAAACAAGCTATTGTTATCGTTTTGTCGTCCGTACTCCAGTAAACATAAAACATTTTAGTTTAAAGAGAGATAAAAAATTATTTTTTGATTGGGTAGGTTCTAATATAATATCACGATTCACACTTTATGAATCTCAGTTTGAATTTCCACCGCTAGAGGGCGCTAAATTTGGAAACCTATTAAAATTAAAGTAACTAATTTTGTAAACAATCTATTAATGCTATTAATTTTATGTTTATTTTATAGGGTGTGGTGATGATTTAATGCTTCAGTGAAATCTACGAAATTATGTATTATAGTTTTTTTTAGATATTTTAGAACAATTTGAAATTTGGGACAGAACATGACTAATAGATATGCCATTTCTTCGGTGATGTTTTGTTATGCTATTTTGGATGAATTTATATATTATTCAAATTATTTAACAACAACTATATGTACAGTATAATATAAAATAATATAGTAGATATAATTTACATATTAATCATTTAAATGCAAATAATTCTTGGAGAAACATTCCATATTTGTTCTTAATAAATGTTTGTTTAAACAAAAAAGTTTATTTTCTCCGAAAACAAGCATTCCATATTCGACAGATGCGATTACAAATTCTTGTTATTTATTCGATTTAGAAGTGTAAATAAAATTAACTCGTAATGCTTCGATCTATAATTTAAGAAAATTATTTAGCTGCGCAATTCGGCTTTAAATCACCACTGATGACGGCTGCTTTGTAGCCGAATTGCGCGTCTGGTTTTCCCAAGTTTTTATGGCTATGAAAAATGATAGTTTTTCGAACTGTATTTTATCTATACCGAAATGTTGTTTCGCTATTTTTATGGAATATTTGAGCTGCAAAAATATTTACAAATTCCCATGAATGTTCAATATTCTCTAAAGCAGAATAGAATGAAAATGATTATATTCCCTTGCAGATGTATTAGCTATAAATTCAAGCGCTATTTTTCGTGAAAATGGACACGTACAAATCGGCGGAACATGAAAAAATAATATGATACTATATCGCCGTATGACAAAAACCAGACTCACTAACTCTTAAATCTGATTTATGAATGAATTTTTTAAAAAGACACCCCACGTTTATCAAAATATGCGAAATCCTACCATTTGCATGTGTTGATTGTTTCGTGCCCGTAAAAATAAACAGAATGACATTATAATAAAGAAAGGATAACGCCGTCACTAGGCGTATCCCTAATTTAATGCAAATTCGGGACATTGGAAGCGGAATAGCGCGCACTCGTGTTTATTCCCGACTCCATATGAATTTACGACCGTAGTATTTGTTTCTGGAAAATACTTTTAAGTCGCTTTATCGCGTTGTTCGCCATTTCTTCGGCAAAATTCCTTTATGGCATTATAACGCCTGCAAAATACAGTTGTTCGGGGCGTTAACTATCGTCGTCTGCTTTCTATTTTTTTGCAGCTTGTGTGTGTGTGTGTGTTTTTAAATGTACGATCGTGTATTTGTCTTTCAGTCTGAATGAAGTGCGTGATAACTCAATCGAGGGGATTGCGTGACGGAATTCAACCTAAACGCTTCTCTTTACTCACTTCGCGGCGATTTGCAAAATTACGACGAAAAATTGTCGAGGGTTGTTACGCATTGCAAACAATGCTCGGCACAAATGACCTTTGCAAAAAGCATTGTACTCTTTTCCGCTTCGTCGTAGAGTTACACGAAGTGAAGTAAATATATCGCACGCTTTGAATATGGGCTGAGCAGCATTGGTTTCGAAAAAGTTTAGTTGCCACCTGTTGTCTAAATTATATGAAAACTTGTAAGTGATCATATTTCCGTTTTTTAAGGGTTGTCATTTACAGTCCTAAAATAACGTACTATAAATTATCTCTCTTCTATAAGAGATATTAGATTAAGTTTAAAATATAGAACTGTTATTTAAATCCTAGGATTAAAAAATACATTAATACCTGAATACAACTTACTTCCAATGGAGAGATTTGATTACAGGAATAATTGTTTTACTTGATATATATTATTGTAAACTTAACAGCTCAACTATAGTAAAAATTTACTTAAAATATTTTTCTCTTTGTGTGTGTCAAAACCTTTTACACAATAACTCCACAGTTTAGAGGTGACTCGTAAATAACACTAAAGGACACCGCTTAAGAATACCCATCTGTTTAAAAGTACAAAGGAAATTTTGAATATTAACCTGTTGGGTATTACATCAAGCGCTCTTATGGACGTATTTTGTAGACACCAATCGGATACAGTTAGCATTGTATGAGACGTTTGGATTCAACCCGTAGATATCATTTGAACACATTTTTCTTTTGGCCATTCCAATTTTCTTCTCGAGATCTCGGCACCGACACATTTATTACGTATAATCTCTACCCTCATCATCGCTTAGAAAATGAAAGATATATTCCGGAAAATTCAATCTCGCCTCCTCGGCGAGCCGAGACCCATCATGTCTTCTCGGTTCACCATACCAATACCTCGATCCGAAGACCAAGCGCCACCAACACCACCTCGCACGCCCTTCGGCATTCATTTGTCCCGAGAGTCACAAAAGACCAATACATCCATCCTTCCTCCGCCCAAACTCTTTCTGTGTAACCCGTGGGCGAGCCTGCCTCGTGGAGCGAAAGCTAAGGAGAGAGAGAGAGAGGAGTGTGAGAGTCAAAGAAGAGAGAGAAAGAGAGAGACTTGCCTCTCCCACTTAATTTACTACCTACTCTCGCTATCCCAGTCAAGTCTTCTCTCAGCCAAGCGTCTCAAGGAGGCTCGGTTATCTCTTCTCAACCCCCACCTCCAATTCTCCATCAACCCAGAGAGAGGGAGAATGGGGAGGGTGGGCGGAGTCCTCGAAAAAAATACTTCTCCAATGAGCCATACAGCCATACTCTATCTCCGCGGACGCCACCTCCTCCACCTAGACGAAACCACCACCGCCCAAGCGCTCATCTCGAATTCGGTGTTGGTGGGGAGGAAGAGGGTTTTTATCCCCCACGCCCAAAAACAGAAGTATTAGACAGTGCTACCGGAAAAGCGTTATATTCCTTCCCCTCCCCATACCTCCGCATCCCTGTCCATAGCAGGAATTAAAGGAGGAGGTGGGAAGGGAGAGGGATAGGTCGGGTGGGAAGAGGTTTATATATGAGTTTGTTTTCCGATGGAGTTCATTAAATGGAAGACGGAGTGCGTCGTCAGAGAGCGGTCGGAGGGTATGAATTTGAAATAATTTGGCAAGGCGAGCGTGCGTCTCTATTCCGCTTGGAAATGGACTCGCGAGAGATGGAAAATGAAAGTGTTTTTTTATCCCGTTAAAGTTTTATTATATCGCTCCGAGAGAGAGAGAGAGAGGTAAAAACTTGCATATATCAACGTCAGTTATTTGTTATTTAGGGCTTTCGGGTTTGCGAGCGGAGAGTTTATGAAAGGGCCGAAATGATTTCGGACACGATCGCGCGAGCAAGTTTAGCGTTTGACGATAAATTTGGTTCGCGCAAATGGCTTTTTTTCGGAGTGGCCTTAATTGAATTTATCGACAAAAATTTTTTATTCGCTTTTATTATTTTCTCTCTCTCTGATTCTGCCAATGAGTTCGCGAGCTCGGATAGCCCCGAATAATTATCTGTTTAGATTACTTTTAATGAGATGCTAGAAACTTCGAAAGGCGAGTAATTAAAGTCGATTTGATAAAAAGTGATTGGCGAGCAATATCGGCAGCGAGGAAATACACTAAAATAAGATAACAAGTTTATCAAGAATCTTTAAAGGGAAGCTTTAGTGGCAGTCGCATGAGTTTTAGCGAAAGCTTCGTTGGAACGAAGAGTAGCGAATGGCAAAATGCTCTTCGTGTGTTCTGTTTTGTAGAAATATTATTTTCGAGGGACATATCGAACTGAAAATCGACTCTGTTGTTGGAACAACACATTATTACAAGAAATAATTGCGATATCAACACAAAACACCTCCACGTTTCAGTCTTACAATTATCATAAAATCCTTTTCATGGTGGATTAAACAAAACTTTTTTTATAATGTATATAGGTCGTTATTTACTGTAGCAGTAATTGAAAAATTACATCATGGAAATATAGAACGTCACAGTTGCTCTCAGAGCACCTATGAATCTAATTTTTAAGTAAACAAAACTCCTCATTTGGCGTAAATGCCCGCTTTTTCAACGAAGCCTTTAACGGGCAGGTCGACAATTAGTAAACAAACCGTTCTTCTTTCACTCGCCAACATTAGTGAAACTGCAAGGAAACAAAGCCACTTAGTAAAACAACCGCAGCTCTGTTTCTTCCTCACGTGTTCTCAGCCGAACACGGCGAGAGAAGGGAGAGCGGGGCATCTTTCCAATTAACGGGACGCAAAAGGTGTTGCGGTCGTAAAACTGACCGAGAGAGATACGGAGATATTGGAGAGAGAGAGAGAGGAATTCTCGTCGCCTCTCAGACGGCGGGGAGAGAGAGGAGAGTTGGGGGGGGGTTATAGGGAAGAGACTGGTGAGGGTGGGTGTGCTTCGAAGAGAGAAAGAAATTTTACCAGATTGAGAAGAAGTTCGGCGAAGGTCGGAGACTATACCCGACTCATCGAAAGAACTCCCTCTCTCTCTCTCCTCCATCCTCCTATTCCTTTCCCGTCATCCTCTCCTACCATCTACACCCTCCAGTCTTCCCCTCCTTCATACTCTTCCCCTCATCCTTCCTCCTTCCTATTCTTCTTCCCTCGTTCTTCTCCTTCCCCTTTATCCCTCCTCTCCTTTATCCCGCCTACTTCTCTTCCCTTCTTCTTCTCCCTCCTCTTCTTTCTTCCTACTTCCTCTCCTTTATCCCATCCTATTTATATCTCCCCCTCTTCTTATCCCACTCCTTCATCCCTTCTCCTATTTACACCTCCCTCCTCTTCTTCCCTTCTTATACCACCCTTTATCCCTCTTATTTATCCCCTCCTCTTTACACCTTCCTTCTCATATTCCCCCTTCCAAATCTCTCCCCTTTGTCTCTCTTTCTCTTTACACCTCCCTTCTCCTCTTCTTTCCTCCTACTCCCTCCCCTGAATTTCCTTCACCTCTCTCCTCCCGTTTCCATCCTCCAATTCTCTCCCCCTCATACTCCTCCCTTCTATTTCCCCCCCTCTCTTCCTCCTCTTCCCATCTTCTACTCCCTCCCCCTCATCCCTCCTCCTCTCTCCACCTCGCTCCTCTTTCCTTCTATTCTCTCCACCTCTCTCCTCCTTCCTTCTATTCTCTCCTCCTCCTCCTTCTCCATCTCACCGCCTCCACGGAGGAGGAATTAAAAATATGAAAATAGGCGTGGGCGGTGAGAGAGCGAACAGAAGACCTAAGAGAAAAATAGTGAGAGATAGAGGGAATAAGAGAACGGACGACGACTCCCAAATGCAGAGAAAAGAAGAGAGAATGGTGGGTGTGGTCTAAGCGAAAGGCAAAAGCTGTTTGTCGCCGCGCCTCTGCTGGGCCCTCTACGCCTACTACACACACACACACACGCCCATAGGCGTCTGCGAAAAGCGTGATCCCTCGGATGCAGAGCCTAATTAAAAATACGCGATTGAAGGTGGTGCAATACGCGGGTGGAGGGCAAGAGAAAGAGATAGAAAAGAAAGGGAGGCAAGTCCCTCCCCCGCACGAACCCAATCCCTTCCCTCGCGCGCTCAAACAGGATATCGGGGTTAATGGTTTACGGTCGCTGAGCGGTTTAAGGGAGGGACGCGTGGGAGTTTGATGGTCGCCTGGAGGAGAATCGGGATCGCGTGCGAGTTAACGCGAAACGAATTTTTATTTGCGGCGGACATTTTGTGGGTTATTGTTTACCTTATGTTCTCCGCAAAAATTCATCAGTATGAATGGCGGCCGCAGCAAACAGTAAAACGATGTTTTTATTATTATTACTATTATGGTCCCAAACCGCTATATTGCGATTAAAATTAATGGTGGGTCCCATCGGGTTTAGGATCGAAAATTACAGATGAAAACTTATTGGCGACACGGTTTGGTTTATTATTTAAGTTTCATCGTCGTGATGCTCAACGATGGTTTGCGAAAATATATTTCAAAGTTCCTTATTGTTTTGCGATTGATTATTCGCTCTAGTATTTGAAATCATATTGCAGAAATCATTTCTTTAATAATTCATCTTATATTTTTGAGACTATTAGAAATTTGTCTTCTTAAGCTATCTTAAGTACGGAGGATGCACGAATCTATGTCTTCATATGCGTTTTTATCGTGACTTCATGTATTAATTTCGTTTTCCTTTCCTTTAAGTGCTGATTTACGTAATCGTTGCAAATGATTTGAGGAAATAACTGGAGCATAAATATTAGGCTGCTTTGTGGGATTTCATTCGTTACTTCTAATAGTCTCTCTTTGTTTTTCGTTTCGTGGGTTGCCTGGATTCGCATCACTAGTTACAAAAGTTTACGTTCGCGAAATCGTGCGTGACCTCAAACAAATTCATTCAATCAACTATCATATTTATCCGAATATAAGACGACGATCCAAAAATTGGTAGTTTTTTAAGGAAACAAGTAGTTAGGTACCTGAACATAAGACGACAACCCATTTGCAGAATTTTCAATTACGTAGAGAAGAACAATTTTCAAGGCACATAATTTCAGTTACATCATATAACTAGGGTAAGGATTTTTCGGGTTTTACCTGATTTTTACCAGATTTTTGGCCTCCGATTGCCTTTTTTTAAATTTCGGGTAAAACCCGAAAAAAACAGAAATTATTAGTTTTCTTTATAAATTTTTTTAGATTTGGTCCCAGAATTTCTATTCTGGCACTAGTAGGCACCTCATCACTTGAGTGCAGTCCGGGATGTTCGTGAACAGTCTGTTTATTTTCTTTGTAAACAATTTATTCGTAAGCGTACTTTGTGACACAATCTTAATCTCCTTGGTTTGCTCGCGCCACGAATAGTCAAGGACGCGACTTAACTAGATCTTAGATGTTAGACCTTTGGTAGGATAATGAAAAAAGAGCCTAAGTGCCTGTCAGTTGAAAACAATACGAAAGAAAAATTATTTCACTAATATCTGGTGTTTTCAAAAGAAGTTGAACGGGAAGCAAGATATTTGTGCAGCCTGAGTAGAGTTCCTCTCCACCTGGAGGCGTTTAACACAAAATATCACACCCTCAACCATAGTTAAGGTATAATAAAAAGTTTTGATAGTTGATTAAACTTTTAAATTTTTAAACAAGATTTTTATTTTCAAATAATTTTATCCGAATTACAAAATAATAAAACCCGAAAATTACCCGAGTTGGAACTTTTTTTAAAAACTCGAAAAATCTCCAACATATTTATTCCCGATTTAAACCCGAATGAAAAGGAAAATAATAAAACTCGATATTTAACCTTCGCATGAAATTATTTTTTAAACCCGAAAAATCCATACCCTAGATATAACACACACTACAACGGTTAATATGACGAAAATAAACAAAAATTGTTATCCCAAGAAATCCATCCCTCATCCAGTTTAGGTCAGGTTAGTCATCACTTTCCTCATCACTATCACTTCCTTCGTCACACTGGCACCATGCAATGTTATCATCTGATCCATCCACACTATTCGAAATCATTGACTACAAACTGTTGACCCTTCATTTTTCATATGCAAAAATAGGATAAATACCATATCTTATATTCGGAGAAATATGGTTTCTTATCCAAACCAAAAGCTATTTCGGCTATATTACCAAGATAACTGCTTAATATATGCGTTTCTTAAAATGTTGCATTTTAACATTGTTCAATCCCTGCTTTTTGGGCTCAATCAAATTTATCGAACGTATCAGTTGGTTTTCCGTTTCGCGTATTTTGCTTAAACTTGTCATTTTTTTTATTTAAGGCGAAAATTCTATTAAGAATATCTAGATATATTTCTATGTATGATTTAATACGGCCCGCTGAATCTCTCGCCCCTCCATGCAGAAAAGTATGCCGACTAATCCTATAAATGCAACAGAACGATGTACTATAAGTTTCTTTCTGCCTTTAATATGTTTTTTGAGTGGATTGTGTCATTTAATTGCTTTAAAATTTTTAAAATGCCAAATGTATTCGGGCTATGTGGAAATAGTGAGCATTCCGTCTATTCCATGAAGCAACGGGCATAAAAAGGCCCATCCCTCCGCGGATTCACACCTGAGGGATTGATTCTTTACCTGCCGACATAACATGAAGCTTGTTCGCTATGACCTAAAAGAGAACGACGCCGCAGAACGGATTTAATAATCACCAGAAATCGCGTGTTCTCCCGCTCCGGTTTGCATAACGCTCCCGAGACTATAAGGTCATTTGTTTCGTGGAAAAGGAAATGCCTTCGCGTGCGTTGTACATTGGATGGTTCATCTCGCTGTCAGCGAATTGTCAAAGCTTAAACCGGCCGTAAGAGGATATAGGAGGAGCAGAATGGGCGAGGGAAGGGAAGGAGGAGGATATATAGAAGGAGTAGAGCTGCGCCGGGCAGATGGCTTGGTGATTTATGCATCGCGTAGGCTTCGGTGGTGCGTGAGGGGACGGTTGGCCATGACGTACTCCGGAAATGAAAGCCGTCACCTGCCCGGTAAATGTTAGGAGTGGACGAAGGGAGCTGGGGGGAGGGAGGGGGAGGAAAGGATTCGGAGGGAAACGGCTTGGCGGACGGCGAGGAAGTGCGGCGGAGGCGGGGGTGGAGGAGGAGGAAGTGGAGGGAGAGATGCCGTGTAGTGGAAGTTGATGATGGCGCGGAGGAGTCATAGGTTTTGATGCAGACGAGAGAGAAGTAGGAGATGAGGGATGTTTTGTTTGGTTGTAGGAGGCACGTAAGTTATGTAATGGGTGGTGTGCTATTGGCTCAGGCAGAGAAATGACGCGGGGATGTCGCGAAAGGTGTGGACAAAACAATGCACGAGACAGAGATTACAGAATATGTTAAGAAGGTATCCGCAGAAGGTGATATCTATCTGCGTGAAAGGGTAAGGTTTATGAGCAAGGCTTATTAATGTTGATGGTAAAAGAAGGAAGGTCCATGTCTAAAAATTGATTAGGAGAGGGCGAGTGATTACTATCGAGACAAGATTGTTCGTACGTCGAACTAAAAATAACCTCGGCCACAGCGTATGTCTTATGATTAAAATATTTTCAAATGAAATTTTAAAGTGGGAACCACTGCCCATTCACCTTAAGACTACGTTCGGTTACAATGGAAGATAGAGGCTTTAAAATAGAAGAATAATCTTCTGATTAACGCAGTTTTCTTCCTACAATATATTTTTACTGTTAAGATCGTTATTTACTTATACTTAGAAGGCAATATGCCATTATTTCAATACGTTCTCGTCAAAAATAATATTTTACAAAATAGAATTCTCAAATTATGCACATTTAATGGCCATAAAATGATTGAAAAACCAGATGCGCTGCAGGCATCATCATTCGTAATTCGACAGCAGTTGATATACATTTAGAAACTATTATGGGTGAGTCATCACTGATGACGGCTGCTTTATGGCTGAAATGCGCACTTGGTTTTCCCAACCGTTTTATGGATATTGCAGTGATATAGTTTGTCAATCTGATTTTGTCCATACATCTACATCTACATATTACCCTGCAAGTCATCTTGACGGTGGATGGCAGGGGGGGGGGGGTGCCGCGCACCAAGTTCCTAACTAATTATTATTCACTGTTATCTATTGTGCTCACGTATTGTCCTAGGGTAAAAGGACTTCTTATACTTCTCTGTCCTACTATCTATTTCGCGAATCTTGTCCTTATTATCTCTCCGTCCGATATACGTTGGTTGTCGAATAATATCCTTCATTTCATTTACGAATATCTCCGACCTATATTTATCTAGAAGTTTAAGTCTCACCTCTAATCTACGATCTTTCTACGATGGCCAACTCATCTCTTCAATGAGTAACCTAACGCTCTGTTTTTCATCGTAAATCTTTGTCACGAATCGAGCTGCTCGCCGCTGTATTTTTTCTAAATCCCTTATAAGTCCCCTCGGATATGGATCCCAAACCGCTGCTGCGTATTCCATTTGAGGTCTAACCAAGGATATATAACGGGATTCTCTCACCTTTTCCGTGCTTTTCCTGACTATCCTACGCACAAAAGCCAACTTCTTATTTGCCGCACCTATCACTCGTCTTATGTTGGTGTCCCAAGACAGGTCACGATTCAAGGTTACCCCGAAGTATTTCACGGATTCCGAGACAGGAATGCTCACACCATCTATCGAGTAGGTAAATACGGATGATGGGCTTCTAGATTTCCAAAAGATTAGAACGTTACTCTTTTTCTGATTGATTTCTAGCTGCCATTCCTTACACCATACAGATAACGCATCCAGATCATCCTGAAGTTGACGATGCTCGCTAGGACCACTAATTTCTCTATAGACTACGGTGTCCTCCGCAAAAAGCCTAATATTACTTTTCACAACTGAGCTGATGTCGTTTATATAAAGCAAGAAAAGCATAGGTCCGATCACACTACCCTGCGGCACTCCAGAGACTACATCTGCCACACTCGAGGGCTTACCATCGATGACTACTTTTTGTTTTCTACTCCAAAGGAAAGCGCGAACCCAGTTAATGACTTTAACATTAACGCCAAGATTTCCCAATTTCAATAAAAACTTACGGTGGGGAACCTCTTCAAAACCTTTTATAAAATCAAGGAACACTGCATCGACCTGTTTATTATTTTCGCCGCATGATAAAACATCATTCACAAACAGACCGAGTTAGATGTCACAGGATCTACCTTTTCTGAAGCCATGTTGACAGCTGACTAACAGCGATCTACTCCCGAGATAACGCATAGTGTTGCTAACAATAATGTGCTCCAAAATCTTACATGATAATGATGTTAGAGAAATCGGCCTATAATTTTCTGGGTTTTCTTTGTCACCTCCCTTATGAATGGGTGTGACGTGTGCTAGCCTCCAATCATCAGGAACCTCACAGAGGGTAAGATATTTCTCGAGTACTCTCCGATGGAAGGCTACCTGCCTGCTTTTCTGCTAGTTCTTTTAATACATCTTTTAATAAACGCACGGGAATTCCTTCTGGTCCTGGGTTTTTGTTGGGCTTTATCGCACCCAGTTGCTTCGTTATTCCTGCCTCAGAGATTTTAATATTATCCATCCGAGTACGTCTATCGGGAATAAGATTATCTTCAAGTCTATCACCACCTGCCGTGAATGCCTTCGCGAAGTAAACGTTTAGTAGATTAGCTTTTTCTCCCCATCGTGAAGGATGTCTCCGGAACCACATCGAAGGGAGGGTATTGAAGGACTCCCACCCTTAACCTCTCTATTACCATGTCCGAAACGTGGCTGAAACCCGCTATCTCGAGCTCTTCTGTTGAAATACCTGGGTATAACTTGTTTCGCAATGATAGAATAGGGAAAGGAGGAGGGGGAGTAGGAATCTACGTCCGTAAAGACCTTGCTTGTAAAGTAATCGCCACCAGCGACGCGCAATACTCCCGCAGACCTGAATATCTCTTCCTTGAAGTAGTCGTCAATTCAAAAAAAAATATTGTTAGGAATCGTTTATCGTCCTCCAAAAATTGGTTATCTATCTGACATTGACGAGATCATTGCCAACTTAAGACACGATTATGAGCACTTAATTATATCTGGTGACTTTAATGCAAATTTTGTCTCAAGCTCCTCCGATGCTGTCTTTTTTAAAAACTCTTTTACATCGCACAACCTCAGCATACTACCTTTAAAACCCACAAATAACACTAAAAATTCTTCCACTTGGATTGACATATTAGTTACTGCTAACCCAGATAAAGTTTGCACACATGGTCAATTACCTGTCCCGGGCATTTCCTCCCATGACTTAATTTTTCTAGCCTACTCACTAAACTCTCCAAAATTTAAGCAGAAATTTATCTCCCAACGAAATTTTAAAAACCTTGACTATGATAGTTTAATATCCGAAGCTGCGTGTCTTCCGTGGCACACTATTGAATATGCAGACGACATAGACGCAAAAATTGAAGCACTTAACACTTTTCTCTTACATCTACTCGATAAATACGCACCCATCAAAACCACACGCGTCTCTAAACCTCGCGCCCCGTGGATAACGGCCGATTTAAAACTATTGATGGCTCGACGCGATTCAATTTTTCGTCTCTTCAAATCAAATAAATGCCCAAATACGTTCAATACCTACAAAAATATTAGAAACAAAACCAAGCAACAGATTAGAAATGCCAAAATAAAATTCGCTTATTCTATATCCGCCTCCAATATAACAACATCCGCCTTATGGAACAATCTGCGACACCTTGGAATTGGCAAGTCCAAGGATTCTTCCTTACCTCCAAACATATCACTAGATTCTCTTAACGAGAGCTTCTCGACGAATCCAACAACAATCGACATAGAACGAAAACGCAAAGTAATTAGTAGTCTTACTGCAAAAGCGAACGAGTCATCCGGTTCTCCACAATTCCACTTTAAAGCTGTTTCGCAATTTAACGTACTTTCAGCAATACGCAGAATCAAAACTACAGCCCAGAGTGCTGATGGTATTCCTATAATTATTATAAACAAATTAATACATCTATTACTCCCCGTACTTACTAACATTTTCAACCACTCTTTATTACAGGGAAAATTCCCATCGCAATGGAAACACGCGTTAGTCCGCCCAATTCCTAAGAAATCTCTCACCGCAAACAATGACTATCGACCGATTAGCTTTCTTCCCACTTTATCAAAAGCCCTGGAGCGACTTGCACACGAACAGGTAGCAGATTTTCTCGACATTAATCATCTACTTGACCCCCATCAATCTGGCTTTCGGAAGTCTCATAGCACCACCACCGCGCTAATTAAAATAACTGATGATATACGCAGACACATGGATGACAGAAAACTCACGGTTCTAATATTGCTTGATTTTAGTAAAGCGTTTGACTCAGTAGATAAAGACATACTCCTAGCAAAACTCCGCTGCATGAGATTCTCTTCACCTTCAATAGAGTGGTTCTCTTCGTACCTTAGCAACCGTTCCCAGCAAGTCATCTACAACGATTCCTCGTCCTCTCGGCTTAATGTTAACCAAGGCGTACCGCAGGGCTCAATTTTAGGTCCTCTATTGTTCTCTTTATTCATAAATGATTGTTCTCAATACTTAACTTACTCCAAGCATCATTTGTACGCCGATGATCTCCAAATCTACTTAGACACAAAACCCAATAACTTATCTCTTTCCATAGCTAACATAAATCATGACTTGGCCCAACTTCAAGAATGGAGCTACGATAATTTTCTCACCATAAACCCCTTGAAATCTCAAGCCATTTTAATCGGTTATCCGAAACTACTGGCATCTATAAACCTTGCAGAATCAGTTCCTCTGTCTTTGAACGGCTCAGTTATACCCTATTGCAAAATCGTCAAAAATCTCGGGATTCTAATTAATGAAACGCTCACCTGGAATAATCATATAATAAAAATCTGCAAGACGGTAAACTCCTCCTTACACACTCTAAGGCCTCTCGTTAACATTCTTCCCTCGTCACTAAAAATACAGCTAGTGACCTCCCTAATTTTTCCTCACTTCGATTATTGTGATGTTGTATACCAGGACTTATCAAAGGAACTCGCCATTAAGCTACAACGTTCTCATAACGCCTGCATCAGATTCATATTTAATCTTAAAAAATCTGACCATGTCTCAGAATACTTCCGTCGACTCTCTTGGCTAAAACTTGATTCCCGAAGAAACCTTCACCTTCTCTCTCTTTTGCATCAAATTCTAAATAACAACATCCCTTGTTATCTTTCATCTAATTTTGTCACCATTAATACAGTTCACCATTGCAATACCAGAGGATGTGATAAACTACTAACTCCACTTCATAGAACAGAAATTTTCAACAAATCCTTTACTGTCACTGCTTGTAAACTCTGGAATGGCCTTCCAACGTTAATAAAAAACTCTCTATCTCTAAGCACTTTTAAACGCTTGTATTACAAGCATCTTCTCTCACTTCCCATGCATTGAACCACACTCTATCTTTTCTTTCAGGTTGTCACAAGAATGCGCTTATTAGGCATAAATTTATAATTTTATTTAATTTATTTTTCCTGTATCATAATGACGATATAATCTCCCAGGCATATCTTATCCTACAATCCCTGTTCCACTCTCACCCCCTCCCTCATATGGATATAAATGTATGTACATATGTTTGTATTTATGAATGTTTTTTTTCTCTGTTTCTCATATAATTGATTTTTTTTCTTTTCCTTCCCCTGAACTATTTAGGAATTTTCGCGGTTTTTTACACCTCTCTTCTCTTCGTAGGTGTTTTCCGCAGTGGGAATTTTTCTGTGTTAAAACATAACCGATATACAGTTTTTTATGACCCACAAAACTAACATTCTTTGGTAATGCTCTGTTATCTACTAACAAATATATTAGCTTGTAATTAATTTGTATTTTGTTAAAATCTGTATGTAATTAATTCCTCTTATTTTGTAAATACTGTAATTACTTTTATGACGAAAGGGTTAAATGTAAGAAGGGACTACATAGTCTCAATTTCGCCCTAATAAAGTCGTTTGTCATTCTGTCTGTCTGTCTTACATAGGATCAGAATGCTTTTGGATCCTCCTTCAATTTTGTATTTAGTACCTCATTCTGGAAGGTGTTAAATGCGTTACGCATGGTTTTTCTCGCTAATACGCGCTAATACTGTTATACTCATGGACTATAGCTGTGCGATACACATCGGAAGCGGTGGTAGGCATGTTTTTCAATTTTGCCTCTGTCGTCTTAAGGCAATCCTAACTTCCTTATTAAACCAACGAGGTTCTTTCTTATCAGATTTTTACTTACTGGGGATAAATCTATCGATACTCTTTTCTAGTATATCCTTGAATAATAACCATGATGGCTCCATACCTAATCGTTCTGTTTTTTCACGATAACTGACAAAGGTACTTCTGAGATGTAAGCTGAAACTTTTAAAGTCGGCCTTGGCGAAAGCGTATACATTCCGAAGGGGTTTAGGATGTCGTTTGAGCTTTAATTCGCACTTCGCACACACAGCTCGATGGTAGCTAAGTCCCTCCTCTGTGGATGCCTTAGTTATCCTATGCGGAGTGTTAGAAGCAAGCAAGTCGAGAACATTGCCCGAACACGTGGCTTTTCGTACCATCTGGATTTAGGAATATTCATGAAACGTGTCAATTAAGGCTTCACACGATTCGCGTTCTTTACTTCCCGTAACGAAACAGGTTTTCCCAATCGATTGACGGTAAGTTAAAATCGCCTCCAATTATCACATAACCGTCGTTCATAAAAGATCTAAGCTCGGCTAATTGCCTCTCTAAACTTGAAATATATAAATAATATAATAAATATATATGATATATAAATAATATATAAATAAACTTTGGCATTAGGTGGTCTGTAAAATGAACATAAATATGTCTTTTTCGAATTATCCTTACCTAGGTGGCACCACACGCTCTCGGTCGTTTCGTCGATAATAGGAATCTGACAACTATCGTACTTTTCACTTATTGCCAAAAATACTCCGCCACCTATTCTATTGGCGCGGTCTTCTTTTCTGTACACTCAATAGCTTTACGGAAAAATTTCTTGGCTAGCGATATCTTCGGTGAGCCAACTTTCGATACAGATCAGAATAACCATCAACTACATAAGCATGCAACGTGCGAATTACGTGTTCGAGTTCGACAGACTTCCTACGAATGCTGCGGCAGTTTAAAACTACAATATTTAATTTCTTGTTATCGCCCGAAGCATTAAATGCTCTATTACGGCTTCTGCAGGTGGACTCTCTCACTTCGCGACCAGAAACTGTACTACACTCGATGCCCCTATGAAATCTCCATAAGGCGAGCTAATAAAATTTATCTCGAAGAAAAGAACCTATTTGATGGTTATTCTGATCTGTCGTTTCATCAGCAAAATTTGTCTTTCTTCACTTATACTAAAATTTTTATGCTCAGCTTAGGTAGACGGAAATGTGCAAAACAGACTAGTATTTTACTGTGCTGAAATTATTTCGAGTGCAGCTTTTCTCCGTGATGTTTCTTTCGACTTCAATTTGATATAATATCCGCGTTAACCTGAACTATTAAAGAAAGTTGCGATTTCTCTGGAGGGTCAAGATCATTTCGGAGGACCTCTTCGATCAGCTATCATAAATATATTAGAAACCCGACTAACAGTCCCCCTTCCCACCTCCTCCAATTCACATGATCAAGTCCTTTATTTGTCACGTAATCGCGCCCTGCTTTCCCTTTTCATGAATTCCTGTAATGCATTTCGATTCGTTTGTTCAGTGCTTTCCCATTTTGACATCGTTCAAACTTTGCTCCAATCTCCTCATTCGACAACACTACCGCCGCACATCTCCGTTCAAACCTCCAATGGCTTCCTCTCGCTTTCTCTCTCTCTCTCTATTGCATCTTCTTACGTCCTCTTCTTTTCAACCTTAATCCTGGAAACCCCTTTTAACCCCTCCAAACATACACACTCTACCCTCAGGAAGTCCTTTTTACTCGATCGTTTTTCTCCCCCTTCTCCTCTACCCCATTATGTACCACTCTCGACGTACTCGCAAAAGAAATAGGGCTTTCACATCGGTCAACAATCCACGCCCCATACGTCATACTGGTGTGCAAACAAAACTCGGATCATGAGAAGTTCGAAGAGAAGAGGTAATCCCGAAGGAGAACATAAAAGAGAATCTGGTACGATACAGGTACGATGGTTCCATTTTCCTCCTTCCCTCCCTCTCTCCTCCATTCATCTATTCATAGTCTTTATGACACCGTGAAATCGTACTTTTTTCATTTGACTTCTTCCCCAAAGCTCCCCGTTTCCTATGTGTATGCTTTCACTCAACCCAGTCCATGCGTCGATGTACGCTCCTTACACTGACTCTTATGTTCGCTCTCCCCTTTTCCCCTTCTGTTCTTTGCAAGTCACTTCTCCATTTCTAATTATTTCTTTCTCTCTCTCTCTCTCTCTCTCCATTTAAACTCTTTTCCTCGAACCTGATTCGTTCTCTCTATTCCGGTAAATTTAGCATCTTTTTCTCTTGTTTTGACGACAGCAAATCAATTCAACTTTCCTAATGTCATATAATGCATTTCCCAATTTTTTATCCTTTCATTTTTTTTAAAACGCGCGCTCAAACATTTTATTTGGAGTCCTCTCGTGGATCCTATTCCATTCTCTTCCATCTCTCTTTCTCCTTCCCTATCTCTCCCTATTTTTCCCCATCTCTCTGTTGTACTTCTGTCTCTATTGTGAGTTCAAAGTCCATTCTGCTGCCGTTTCCATTGTATTGTGTTATATAATAACGTAATTCAAGCTTACTTCAATATTTCAGTGAGGCTTTTGTGTAAAGCGATGAAATACATTACTTGGAAAGGCATGAAACAATGCAGGAGTAAAAATGAAAGAAACAATGAGAGGACCTATGACCGC
Source organism: Tanypteryx hageni (assembly GCA_028673005.1). Classification (NCBI taxonomy): domain Eukaryota; kingdom Metazoa; phylum Arthropoda; class Insecta; order Odonata; family Petaluridae; genus Tanypteryx; species Tanypteryx hageni. The sequence goes on from CM054112.1 coordinate 160,152,039, forward strand.
ATACCTAAAAAAAATATTTCCTAGCTAATGTTTTTACTCGAAACGTTTCCAAAAATAGAAAACATCGTCAATCACATGTTGCTTGCTTGTGGATATTGCGTTACGTTTATCCGTATTTTCAGCTAAATGAACCACCAAAATTTTAAATTTTAACGACAACCTCATTAATTAACATAAACTATTACATAACTCTGAAGTGACGTAATTAATTATATTCAGTCACTTGTCATTTCTTTATATTGGGTGACATATACCGGCGCAATAGATATTTAAGTTCATGCGTGCTACGAAATTAATCTGAATGAATAGTGTTGGACTTTTGTTGAATTGAACCATCTTCCGCTATTCAGTTTGAAATCTTTGCTATGAAAAGATTATTTCATCCTTATTCTGATAAAATAATTTTTACATATGTTATTTTCAGCTAGTGATTATTTTATCCATCTTAACTCTTTTGAACAATTAACACATCTGGGCTTGGTTTGGTAAAATACAATGTTGTCCCTCAGTAAACTTAGCGAACTTGAACCAAAATCTAGCCTTGTTAAATATCTATCACTATTTACCATTAACCATAATCTGGACACTGTGAGCAACACCGATAAAATACACTTCTCTAAAATCCAAAGCAATCCAAAGCACGACAAAGGTAAAAAAATCTTTACCCGACGGCGGCGTCGTCTTTTGCAAACAAGCATTTCTTCTTACATTAGGGAGGTCTTCCTCCACCTTACGACCTTCGCCGAAAGCTCGACAAAGTAAGCGCACTCCTTAAATTAAAAGGAAGACGCAACGCGAGCTGCTACTTCATTCTCCTCTCCCCCCTCTCTCTCTCTATTTCCCCTCGCCTCCTTCCCTCAGCGACTCTTGCCAATTCCTCGCCACGGTCACTTCCATCTACCCCTCCCTACCATTCTCTCTCTCCTCTTCCATTCACATCACGGAAACGTCAGGAAGTCGGCTCGGACGGTGAGGAAAAGCGGTCTCGCGAGGTAAAGAAAGAGGAAGAGGGGAAGGAGGCGGAGGGAGAGGAGAGGTTGGTGTCCAGTGCACCACGAGGGAGAAATCCATTACGTACGAAAAGGGTCCTTTTAGATCGGGCCACCTGTTTTGACCAGACCTTAGGGAAAATTTGTATTTTCGACCATAGCCACACTGAATTTTGAGCGAGTTTCCCGACGAGAATTAACCCGCCCAATTTCCTCCCTGCTTCTTCCAAATACCTTGACATATTCCAGCAAATAGAAAGGAACTTTTTTACTTGAGCGGATTTGTAATTTTTATTTTTATTTGTTAATTTTTTATTTGGACCTTTGAATTGTTCTCTGAAACACTGCGTCTTTGGAAGAAGGTTTGTAAAGTTTATATTGTTTTTTTTTTTTAACAGACCGGTAAAGATCTTGCTTATATTGCAGACAGACCCCAAAGGTTCCTGGAGAAGTATTGGTCGGAAAGTTGAGCTGAGGATGCCGTAGGAATAGTAGAAACACCCACTTACAATGGAAGAAAAGGTCATGATGATAAAATTTGTAAGACCCATTGTATCAAGACCCTTTTTTCATAGGAAAACCATAGACCGTAATAACTGCAGCAAGAAAAAAAGAGACATTTCGGCGCATTGCACCCCCTAACACCCGCCACTTTTTTGAGTTGCAAGGTAACGCGAACGTGTAGGTGTTCACGTGAAATGACTTACGCTCTGTCAACAGTAGCTTAGATCTTAAAAGGAACGCTTAAATCTTTCTCGAAATTGCAGGAAAAAGAAACTTCACATTTGATTTACGTTATGCGCCACCAAATATTTTTGAATATTTTTAAAGACCCCGGCAGTTTTTTTATAATCATACTTCGCTTAAATGATCAAGATAAAGTTTTAATACCGAGGATAATTCATGCCTAGACGCGACGTCATATATTATCCATCCATTCCTTAGTGCGTGCGCGGCATGAAATTCGCACCTCATTGTTCTCTCTTTACTTAATGGCGACGCCACTTGGAAGATCTCCAAAATCGTTTCATAACCCCCCGTGTTACTTATCCTTTGAAGAGAATGAATCCACGTGGCAACTACGCGATTAATGATCTTAATTTAAAAGCATGAACTATCTCTAACGCTTGCAGCGATTCAGACAAACTCGCAGTAAGTTAGGAAGTTAATTAAACGATAAGAACAAACCGTATAAGCATTAAGCGCGCCATCTCAATTGCTGTGCATAATCAAATTGTAATTTATATATATATATATATATATATATATATATATATATATATATATATATATATATACACGTTACTCTTTCGCTGAAGAAGGGCATAGGCCCGACAAGCTTGCGTGTGTTTTTGTGTTCGTGTGTTTTACGTGTCTCTTCGACGCCCCCAGCAGCCTTCCAGCTTGGTCCTCAACTTGGTAAGTGTCCGCTGGGCTTCCTTCAACACCTTGTTGCCACCCTCATCACTACCTTTTCTTTTCCTTTAGTTTATATATATATATATATATATATATATATATATATATATATATATATACACACACACACACACATACACACACACAATGCTTCAAAACAGTCCCGTAGTGGGAAACTAGCTGCATTTTCCCCACTATGCCCTTACGCAATTTGTCTGTCCCTTTTATTTATTTAAAAAAATTCGGACTTCTTCATTGACCAACCTCTCGATGAAGACGAAATGCCTCCCTTATGGGGACACCAGACAGGATAATCCTAAGCCAGATACGCAGGTCGCATCAACGTATCCAAAGGTCCTCCTCCCTCCCCATCCATAAACCCTTAAACCACATCATATGAAGCCGCGTTAAATGGCGTCAACATTGTGAAGCAAGGGGTGCGCGAAAGGAGGAAAACCTTGGAAACCTATGCGGTTGCTAAGGGAACCGTTTTGAGGTGGGATAGGATTGGCATAGTTAGGCAGAGAGGAAGGAGAACGGTGGGAGACGAATGAAAAGAGAGGCGAATAATGGGAGTGGCTGCGTAAAGGTGGAGAGGGCCACGATAAGTACGGTCTAAGGGAGGAGGGGGGAGGGAGAAATGGAAGTCTAATCCTGCCTTAGCGGTCCATGAATTCGCATTGTTATCCGGGACCGAGGGCGATGTGTGCACAGCCGTATGACCTGGAGGCACCTACTGCTAGATTTTGTGGAACTGGTATGATGGATGGATTCGACGACGAGGTGGGTTTCGCTGGCGCGTTACACCACCTCGCGACCACCTGGGGAGGCGATCCTAGACGCTGCATGTATCTGATTTTCTTGTTGCGATTTGACAGGACGTGGTGGAAAGGTTTGCTTCCCACATAGAGGTTGCACAGCGTACCTAATTGAGCATTATGAACGAAAAAAATTGACCGCAAACTGTGTTTTTTTTTCGAGTCGGGTGGTCTGACGGATGATAATCATGGCGTGAGCAGCAATGAATGAAGTTCTATACAAGCGAATATGGAACTGTTTTTTCTTCTTTATGTTATTTCTTACTTAACCTCTTATGCTGCCTCTTTTAAGATATCGAGGGTTGAGATACTGCCATTATGGTGTTGTGCAGACTCAGCGCGCCATGTGAATGTTTTGAAATGCTAAGAACTCGTCAGTTGTCAGAAATGTTAAATCAATATATAGATCAAAGTGCTGTTAAACGTTTCCTCTTACATATTTGACAATTAAAAACGGCGGCATATCACAGTAATCACATTTTCCTACGGATATAATAATGTTTTACTATTGGGTTTGGTTTAGATTTCTCAACATATCCAATATATTTTCTAGCTGCAAGTTCACAAAAAGAAAAACATGAATGAAAGCTTTAACTTTAATGAATTACCCAAAACGTAATTTTTCCATGTACGATTTAGTTATATTAGTTATGAATATCAGTATTATGTACTATAATTATTTTCCATACACTACTCCGCATTATTCATGTTATAAATAAACAGAAAAAACGACGTCTTCAGAAAACAAAATAAAAGGCGCAAAAACGAAAAAACATCCCTCATGATATTACGTTAAAAATCAAATAACTGTCAAAATCACCTCCAGATAAAAGTTATTTAAGGGAGAAGTAGTCGGTAAAAAGTAGATTATTTGTTTATGGAAGAATTTTCATTGACAATAAATATCAGCTCCTTAGTGATACATAACAAACAAAAAGTTACACTTTCTTGGGGCGCATTGAAATCCCGCCTATGCAGCGGGACCGGATAAACGTCTATCGGTGGAATAAACACACACACACTCGGAGATCTCGGCGACGGAAATTCACATGGAGAATGATGGATCACAATCCATTGTGCAAGATTTCGGGCAATAAAAATAATCCCCGCTTTTGGATTCACCCGGGTGAAACTCTTTCACAAAGACGATTGCATCACAAAAAAGATCTAACTTGGAAAAGACCGGAGCCTTAGCTACCTTAGAGAAACCTTAAACAGGGATTAACACATGCGATACCAGGGGCTGGTCGGACTTGTGTGCCTCTTTCTCTTATTTCCCCCTCCATCTCTCTCTCTCGGATCTATACAAAAGGGATCTTTGAATGCAAGATAGAGACGTGTAGAACGTGAAAGGAGAAGAATGGACAAGGTTTGGAGAGGGGCTGGACATAATGGGCTCCGAGTATTCCGCTTGGTGAAAGAGATGGAAAGTGAATAGGCTGCTCAAGGTTGAAGAAAAGGTAGCGAGTTGGGATTGGGGGGAGTTTTATAGGGCTTAGTAGCTAGGCATGTTTCTAGGAAGGATATGATTGACAACCATGCGTCAGAGAGCTGGTTATACGTTGAAAAACGATGTCCACTTTGCGTCGAGTGAACGCGGAGATTTATTGATTTTGATGGATCGGTAGTGCATGGTAATTTAAAGAATTACTCTTATATAATTTATATTTAACAAAAACCAGTCTGATTGATATTTAATTTATCATAAATATTTTTGAACTTGAATATTTCTGAAAGATTGCCTAAAATAAGATTCAAATAAGAAATAAGATGCATCATGACCTGGACCTACGTTTGAATCTTGGTTGTAGAGAATTTTCCATATTGATTTTTCCATTTATTTATTTGAATATTGAAAGTATGATTACGTCATCACTGTAGTACATATTCACAATGCCGGTGGTTGAGTTTTGGTACAGGCTCATTCATTTATGCAAGTGTTAATCTACTTTCAACAAACGAAATCGGGCAATAGATATGCCAAATTGTTAGTGAGATACATAAACTCTGTTATGGCAAGATATTAATCTCCCTCTTTCATAGAAGGGCATCAACAACTGAAATAACTTATTAGATATTTTCCATTAGAGGAACATAACAGTAAAAATGTCTTAGGGCGTTAGCCAAGATGAAAGAAATATTCCCGAACACAATGTGTAATAAAACCATTGAAAAAAAGAATATTAAGCAATCTTCATGATTGGCATGAATTCCACACAATTTTATGGTAACTTTTAATGCGTTTTCTCACGTGTTTCATCATAGCTGAAAAGATTAAATAATCGTGCATTGTAATTCAGTTGAAATTAAAACGAAGCATTCATTCGTCTCTTAAAATTCTCGGACCACATCTAAAAAAATTAACCTTCGTCGTTTTAGCCTCCCGCATATTTTCCATAAAGCGACGAATCTACGAGAATAATCCCACTTACGCGTTATCTCGTTTTCTCCACCGCGCGCCGGAGAACTTTTTCTCGATTGATCAAGTATCTGAATCCGAGAATAGTCGCTCGGACGCGACTTCATCCTCCTTCGTGTTTCCAATCAGTCTTGAAAGTTCTGCTCTCTTTTTTCTCTTTTCCCGCTTCCTGTGAGCGAGTGAGTCGTCTTATGATAGGAAAGGGGTCAAAAGGCGCCGACCCATGTCACAACCCGATCCATTTCTCGCCTCTCTCTCCATCTCTCTCTTCCTCTCTTTCTCCCTCTCGAATCGAGGAAAGTCGCGAAGAAGTTGCCGCTGTTGCTTTTGCTCTCAAAAGGCCGCCGAATACAGGAAGTCGTCTTTGTCACCACTTCAATCACGGAGACCCTTTTCGAGGCCTTTTAAGGGCTACCACCTCTTCCTATTTACGTCCCCGTTCCTGCCAGTCCGAATCGCGGCGATGTTCTTTTATTTTTCTCCATCCCTCCAACCGACCGACATGTTTCCTTTTCTTTTATAGAGCGTAAGGAGGTGTACATGCTTTACGTGTCAGTTTTTAGCGGAGATCCCGTGTGACTTCTTATCGTATGGAACTTCTACGCCTGAGGGATGCTTCCCGTAAGGTACGGCTGCAGAAATGAGCATTGCATACTTTGTCGGTATTGGAAAGCGAAAGATTTGCTTGACAAAGGAATGGCATATTTCGTTATAAGGATGCTGAGACGTCATTAATCGAATTATGTCATCTGTGATTGATACGTTGAAAGGACATTTTGAGGTTACCCATAATTTCAAAGGGCTGTAATTTTCATGGTAATTGGACCAATTATTTGTTTTCAAAGGTGCGGGAGATTTTTACTTCACTCACCCCAAGGAGTAATTATTGGATTTTGGCAATTCTCGTAAATTGATAGTTTTCACTTTCTGGGATTTATCAAACGGACCATAGCATCTTGCTTTTACAACTATTACTGTTTGCATTTATACGTTTACTAAATTAAATAATCATACAAATAAATTGCAGACAGAAAAAAGCATATTCACTGAAAAAGTAATTTTCTGTTATGTATATATCTAAAGTATTCTTTTTATAAAATATTTTATGTACTTTATACCTTCAAAACAAAGCTATACTGATACATGAAGTTCTAGTTTTCGATAGAAATTGTCAGTCTTTTTCTGGTAAATTATGTTATTTATTTTTTATTCTTCGGTTTCATTAATATGGTTTAAGCTAATTTATTAATATTTAATTTTGAAATTTTACGATATTGATGAACCACTGTTAAAGTTCCGAAGAAATATTTTTTATTATTTCATTGAGTTTAAAAGAACATCCATGGTGAATTATGCGTTACAGCAACAGGCGGAATAAACGACAAGGACCGAATCCACACGGCACTTTTCATTTTTCTGCATCGCGAAACGTCGTTACGTCTCATCGAATATTGAATTGCACCTCTTTTCACGATCGGCACATGTCTCGCGTTGCATTTCCGCACGAATACATGTCCCTCGGGCATTGTAAAAGAGCAAATTGAAACTCTGAATTGAGTCGCTTCCCTCCCCTCCCACCAACCATGCCATGTCCATCGTTCCTCATATCGCCTCGAAAACGTCCGTCACGCCCCGTCAGGCGCAGCTTCTCCCCCAAATGCCTCCCGCATGATTCCATCCAATATCTCAAAACTATTCTTCGTATGCTCCGAAACCTCAAAAACGTTCTTCCCGATCTTCAACCCCGAAAACTTGAAATTGATCTGCCTTGCCCCCTCCTCCCCATAAGCCCTTCTCTCTCTTGACGTCTGAGGGACGATTTGAGAGAGTGGGAGAGAGAGAGAGCGTTCCGCCCATAGGTTTCTCTCGCCCCCTTCCCCGGAGACAGTGAAAAGAGGAGTATATATATCCAGAACGTCTCCGAAAGAAAAGGGTTGATGCGCCTCATTCTGTAAATCTGGGATGATTGAGAATGAGACGGTTGACGGCTTAGAAGAGATAGACAGCATCCTTGAATGCGTGTGTGTGAGAGAGAAGGGAGGGAGGGCAAACAGTATAAAGTTCTCCATTCGGGATCGATTAAGATGGATGCGCTTCTCTCGTTCAAATACAATTTGTCATTACCAATGGGTTGAGTTGATGATGGGAAAACTTTAATTTTCGATCGCTTTATTTTTCCCTTAATATATTAGCTGTTGTTTTTTCAAAGAAAAACTTGAGATCACTTTACACGCTAAAAATTCTCCCTTATCTACTGAGACCTCCTTATAAAAATAAGATGTTTCAACCTGAGCTTGAACTGTAAACAGTTCACATCTAGGAATGAGGAATTTTATGCTTAAGTTTTCGTTATAAAGATTGTAAAAATATAATAGCAAAGGACATGAGAATTTAAAATGATATCACGAGCACGAAATTAATGTCTTTTCGAGTCTCACGACGACTTGAGCTCAAATGAATCGTGTCGAAAAACGAAGAATCCTGCGTTAAGCCCGTGGCGTCATCTGTCGTCACCGCGGCGCAATAAAAAAATAACGGGTGTCGGGACCCTGGCGGATCAAGTAGTGTGACACGGGGAATGATTGGTCCAGCTGCGTCATTCTATGATAGTCTTACGGAGCGACCCAATGGACGCCCGCGAGGTCGATGGGGGCACATTGACGTGCCTCGAACGAGAGAGGGAGAGAAATAAAAGAAGGGTTGACAGAATGGAGGAAAAGCCTTTTTGAGTGAAGGGGAGAGTAGGATGGGATATAAAAGGGGAACTGCTGGAAGCAGGATGGTGGGGGGAGGGAGAGAGAGAGAAGGGAGGCTGAAGGAGGAGGAAGGCGTCAGACCGGAAACTTCCGGGTAGGACGAGGGGACAGTTTTGATGAGACTCATCAAACCGGCAAGGGGAAGAGGACGGGGTAAAAAAGGTGAGCGTTTGTGCTCCGAAGCGAAGGAGGAGTCGGAAGAAGAAGTTGCGAGAAAGAGTATATGAAGAGAAAGAGATCGAAAGGAAGGTGTTTGAAGAGAACCGGGTGGTTTGGTGATGGCGATGGGCGGAGTGGATCCGTTATCTAGTTTATCGAGGCGACTTATATTCGAAATAAAATAAAAGCAGTTCGATTTCCTTAAGACGCTCGAAAGAATTCGCATATGTGAAAGTTGATATTTCCATCAGCCTACACATAAGAGGACTACGTCTCTGGCACACGTAAGCGCGAAGAAGTGGATTTTTTTAGACGCTAGGAGAGGAAAATATGGCAAAAAATTGAAAAATAATACAAGATCGGAGGGAAACGTGTTTCGCGGTCGGGCGGATGATGATCGTTTGAGATGTGTTAGAGAGAGAGAGAGCCGTATGGAGAGAGGAGCCGCAATAGACCATTTTTCCTTTCAAGTCCATCTCCATCATTCGCTAGAATCGACGTGAAGAGAGCTAAGAAGAGAGACGAAGGAAAAGAGAGACTTAGGAAAATCGAGGAGTAAAAGAGAAAGTAGTGGAAAAGAGACAGGAATAGAGGAAGTTAACGGAGGGAAAGGGAGTGTTGGCAGAAATCCACGCTGGCATTCCTTCTGAGACGGGGATAAGAGGTCGGGGACGTTTATTGAGGCACGATGTCCACTCTGAAAAGGGTTTCTGGGATAATCCCTGGATGGACCGAGAATGGCGAAGGGATAGAGGGGAAGATACGGATTAGGGGAGTAGTTTGAAGAGAGAGGGAGAGAGCAGGAGGGTGAGAAAACGACGGGGACAGAAGTTTTGAGGGGAAAATGACAGAACTGCGAAGGAGAGATAGAAAGAGGGGAGGAAGGATTAATGGAAAAGGGCGAAGGGAATTCGGAGGTAAAATACAAGACTGAGAGAGAAATATGGCAAACGGATGACGCGAAATGTACGAGAACGAGAATTTGTAAGATGAAAGGGGAAGTCGTTAATTAGGAATAAGTTTATTTGATGTAATTTTTAAGGGAACTTAATTTTTTACCGACGCACCAAGTTGGTCGACGTTAGGTTTTTGCGTGGCAACGAGCGAAAAAAAGTTTCCGCAAAAAGAAAATAATTAGCCGTGTCGAATCGGCGTCTTCATATCGCCGAGTACGATAAGCCGCACCTCCACTGCCTTTCTCGGAATGGGATAAGGTGGGGTGAGTCAATAACCGACCAGGCGATGATATATAATCGCGTAGGAAACGGTGACATCGATGAACCAGTTTTTTTAAACGCCGCGGGAGATTAAGTGATACACACCTGGAGAGAAATTTTAAAATGAATTAACCTGCAAATAAAAATGAAAGCAGCGTAGATTTAAAATCTATTATTCCATAGGAAGTTTATTTATTATTGCATATTTGGAATTAGAGTGTAACGTCTTTAAGGCTAGCACGGACATGAGAGGGAAGTATTAAAACATGTACGGGATAAGCCATTAAAGAAACATTGAAGTAAAATTTGAGCGGATGGAAAGCTTCTCGCCAACTCGCTGCGGCTGACTGGTTTCACAGGCGATTACAAAAAAAAGAAAAAATCGCCGGATATGAACTAATGGGCAAATTAAGACGGCCTCTGCACAAACACCGTGATAATCCTTTGAAAGAATATTCTAAGTAAATGCGAATATTATTGTATACTTATGCTATTCTCGGAAGAGCAGTAAGGGAGTGCGTAAAACGGAAGATAAAGAAGAAAGAGAGAGAAAAAGATAACGAAAGAATGTGAAATCAAACGCAACACGGAGGAAATATGTGGAAAAAATGATGGTGACAGCGTTGGGTGTTGGAGGATTTTGGAATTGGAAAAGGAAGCAAAGTGAGAAAAGAGATAGAGAGAGCAATGGAAGAGAGAGAGAGAGGATGGCCACTTCATTCTCATGGCTGGTCCAATGATTGTCTCGCCTCGCACACTCGCTGCCCTTCTCTGGCTGCCCCTTTTGCGGCTTTGAAGGGAATGGCCGACCGAGGGGACGGACGCCCTTGCCCCAAAGTGAGTGTTTAGATCCGACGAGGTGGTGTTGGAGTGACGTGGGCTGGGGACAGAGCCACGATTGAATTGAATAATTTTTCGGTCGATTGAGGGTGGACTTTGAATAATCGAGTGTTTTTAAACACGTGAATATCGAGAGAAAGAAATTAAATCGATAATTTCTGAGAGAGAAAAATTCACTTGTTGAAGAGGAAAAGTTAATTTGTTGTAACATTTTAATATACGAGTAGCATACTTGATGAAGATAATTTATATGTTTTTTAATGACTTAAATTCGCAAAAGCTATGAAATATTTCATTAATTACAGATAAATTGTATTATAGTATGGCAATAATTTCCCGAGTTTTAAAAAATATTCACATTATATGTACTAATAGATATATTTCGATTTGCATAAAAAGATTATAAAAATAAATGACTGCTTGTGGTGAACGTTACTATCCAAGGTATGAGAAATAAACATTCTTAATTTAATTTTTTCGCCAATAGGAGGGTTAACGAATACTTGATAATTGCCTGAATCAGAACGGAGAAAAGGTTTCCTTGGCACGAATGCGATTACTGGAAGAATTTCAATTATTTCCTTTTTTCCGAACAATTGAATGTTGTCTACAGCTAATCCCATGGACACGGCAACATTAGACCTGACGTAATAATTAATAATTTGGTATGGAAAAGCGCAAAATATACCATTGTATAACATTAAAGCTATAACACAATTCGAATTACGTATTATCGCGTTAGTTTTCCCTTGACATCCACCATCTTTGGGCTGTTTTAGAAGGGAAGGTTTCAATTTGACCACCAAATTGCTAAATCAATTTCTCCTTTGGACCCTCTGAGCCTAAGTGGGCACACGTTTCGACTTCGCTGACTTTCCTCTCTCACTCGGACAATTTTATGGATGAGTCTTTTACTTAGGGCATGTGCACACGGGGATAGTAGAGAGGGCAGTCAAGTAGGCAAGTTAACTTGTCCGATTTTTTTGTAAGACAGTGGCGTAAGCAAGCGCTGTCCACAAGACAGTTCAGTAGTCACCATGGTACGCTGTCATAAGAAACGAGTGATTATAAATGTATCTAAATTATTTTATGCTGAGATTTTGGAGATACTTGAGGATGAGATTAACGTGGGAAAAAGAAATACCTGGATTAGGAAATGGAAGGCAAGAAGAAATACGCACGGAAGTTCTGCTTTGCTTATGAAAGAACTTTATTTGGAAGTGAAGTTTATAGTCATAAGCGTAACTTTGTTGAACGATTCCATAATTATAAATCAGGGAATCGGAAGAACAACGTATTGATTTATTTGGAAGATCCAGCTGAGCAGAGATTGTGCTGGAGGATGCCACAAAAATGTTTTGATAGCCTACTAAATATAATTACTCATTACATTCAACGCCCAGACACTATTAAGAGAAGCCATACCAGCAAGAATTAAATTGGAAGGGACGTTGTCATACATAGCTACTGGAAACACTTACGGAAGTCTACAACATTCTTTTTGTGTTTCAAGATCGGCTATTTCGAGATTCGTACCTCTCGTTGCCATGATAGACAAAATTTGCCATTGTTTTAAATTTGAAAAAAATCCCATTTTTGCAGTTAAAATAAAATATTTCGAGTAATTCGGCATGGATTCGTATTATCTTTTCAAGAAATAATTTCATTTTTTTTCGTATTATAATTCAAGTTCTGAGTTTGTACCTTAATATTAAGTAATTTTAAAATTAAATTTAAAAAGCCTTGAATCACAGTCAATGCTTTTCTTATGGCGTATTGAAATGGAAGTTTTAGGTCCAAAAAGCCCCCTTAAAATGGAAAATGTTGGGATTTTCGATTTTTCTAATAGTCAGGGTGAGGCTCGCAACACACCTGCGAAAACCGTATGTTTCCGTTCCAAATGACTTTAAAAATTATCGCGATCGAAATACAGGGCGGACGCACGAAAAACACCACGGACTCCACTTTCTTCTGCATTTGACTGGCCTTTGTCGACGAGACCCAACGAGAAAATTAAAGGGGCCAGTGGCGTGCCAGCACAAAATTTAGTGTTGGGGGGAGGCAAGTCGTCAGAAAAATGGAACAGCTTACTATTCAGTTGCCTATCTTTCCAACTATTCCCACTACTGGATTTGCTCCTGAATTCAAGAAAAGTTGTAGTATACACGGGGATAGTAGCGAGGAACAAGTGACTTGACTACTTGACTGCCTTCTCTACTATCTCCGTGTGCACGAGCCTTTAATCCTTCCCTTATCCTTCTTACTCGAACCGTTTCCATCAACGAATGAACACTTGACCCGAAGCATAATTTTTTCAGGAGTTCCCATTCTTTTTAACCCTGGAAGGGTACACTAGGTTTTGGCACCCTATTTAGATACACTGGGGCACTGAGTACCCCAGGAAGAAAAAATATATTTAGCCATTAACTGTTAGCAAACAACTGTTTATTTTTTAATTTATAAACAAAAAGGGAAAAAAAAGTTTTTGAAATTATTTAAAACATTTGTTGCAAATTATTTCCGAATTATTCCGGCAAGTAAACTCCTGACAGCTCTTGCAGCATGCTGTAGTTTTGCAGGCGTTGCTGCGGCCGCATAGCTGCCATCTTCCAATCCTTGACTACAAATTGATTGCAGTACTAGTTGAAGCCTCTGGCAGTCGAAGTTGTGAAGCTATGGACTTACGGAGGGAAGTTCTCTAAGTTGTAATTTGGAGGCGTTCTTGGAGCTGGGGCCTGATCATAGTTTCTCCCAAGTTCATCAAGAAAGAATCCCTAGACAGCTTATATTTGCCTTTCATGCCATTATTGTGTGACAAAATAACAATTGCATTGATAGCTACAGAATTTAACAACCCACAAAAGATAGCAAGAGACCATCTCTAGTTTATCCACTCTGAGAGGTAAAAAGCAATATCGGCATCCGTGGCAAAAGTTTTAATTTCGATGCAATGTGTAAAAACGTGTCCCAATGTTGCATTTTGTACTAATCCGAACGGTGGAGTTATAGTTTGCATCGGATTTGGAAATTACGGTGAATAATAAGGTTCACTGAAACAGGTTCGAAAAAAAACATCCGATTCCGGTACACTGGGGTATTCAGTGCCCCAAAGACGCTACAGAAAGCACAAAAAAGAGGGATGACAAACGAAAAAATGTCAGCATCATCTTTAAGTGACCCTAAGGGAACTCTAAAAGTGACAAGTTAATATACATAACCATCTCTCACTTACACGCAAAATATAAATCCATGGGGTATTCAATGTCCCAGTGTACCCTTCCAGGGTTAATAACTAATTCGTACGCCTAGAAGAAATAAAAGAATGCCAAACTGGAATGAAAAGGGATGACTCACAGAGATGCCCGTATGATGATGAAAAATAAAGCCAAATTATTTTGAAAGACATGCCCTAGCATAGAGTGAATTATTAAAAAAAAATATGTATTACGTTTTGTGGTTACATATATAAGTAGATTTGGAATATTACTATTTCCCCGGGTTTTTGGTTAACTAAAAAATCTTTGCCATGACAAAAGCAGCGATGAATAATTTTTCCTTTAAAATATGAAACTTAAAATTGAAAATTCATGTGATGCATCATATTATAATATAAATTTAATTAGACAGTTTAATTTCAGCAGTGTTACGCTCAAATTAGATTGTAGAAAGTTCACGATATGATTTACATTATGAATGGGTGGATTAAAGGTTTCGTAGGCCCTAGACACTATTGCTTATAGGTCTTTAAACTATTATATGTATAATATATATGTATATATTACACATATAGGACGATGTTAAATTGAGGAAACATATGGGAAAAACTATTTTTGATTACTCAAGAAAATGCATTCTAGAAATTAGCTTTCCTTTGTACTACAGCGAGCGTTGCGTGGTCCATCTTCGCGGTTGGCATGGCATGGCATTAGTACTACTTTCCAATTTATTGTGTATGGCATGAGTGCTATATCAACGTATCCCTAATAACTAAAACTAACATATGGTGTAAATTTTAATGTATGGAAAAAATATTTGTTAATTTTTTTTTTTTAACTTTTCGTAGGCCCTTAGCACAGTGCCTAGGCCAGGGCTGGTGAACCTTTTCCAGCTCACGTGCCAAAATAAACATAATAAGAGAAAATTTGCCTCTTCACGTGCCAGTATCATAAAACAATTTTATCTGGGTCTATTCTTGCAATATAGCATATAGTATCTTTTTTCCCACACTGGAAGAAATATATATTATTTGATTCAAATGATATATTGAAAACAAAGTACGAAATATAGTTTTTTATCAAATTATTTGTGCGAATCCCACTCTTCTAGACTTCAAAACCCATAGCCACAGAAAAATTATAACCTTAATATTGTGGTAGCCCCGTTTAGTCGACCCGGTTGAAATATGCTGTTTTGGTTATTTATTTATATGAAGATTATATGTACCATATTCGATTAAAATTCGTGCTACCAGTTCCCTATAAATACGTGTAAAAATAAAATTTTACTCTTTATTGTGGTAGCCCTGCTCTTTATCTCCGCTTTAAACATCTTGCTTTTATTATGATATGTTGTAAAAATCTTATATAAAGAATTTAGTTGAAATCCCTTTAGGCGATTCCTTCCAAATCCGTAATTACTGAAAGAATTTAATTTGTAAGTGTGGCACCCCTGTTTGTTTGATCTGGTCCAAATATGCTATTATACTTTTGTATATTACAATTTTTAAATTTGGTTAAAATTGATATGAACAGTTCAACACAAATACTTGTAAAAAATATTTTTATAACTTGTATTGTGGCAGCCCTGCTTTCTATATCTGTACTAAAAATCTTGATTTTGTTTTTTTATGTTGCATGCCTCCTTCGTACAAAATTTCGTTGAAATCTGTTACACAATTCCTTCCAAATTCATAATTACCGAAAAGTTTCTTTGCAATTGCGGCACTCCTGCTAAATGGATCCGGTCGAAATATGTAATCTTTATCATTAATTCATGTGAGTATTCTATCTACTAAATTTTGTTGAAATCGGTTCAGCCAATTTTTCCCTTATATATATATGTGTACGGACGGACGGACATCACGAAGATAATGGTGCTTTTCAGCATTGACAAAAAGCACTAAAAACACGGGAAATTTTTTTCAAGTCCAAAGTAAATCACGACTTGAAATTTGATTTTCTAAAAATCGGCTACTCCTTCGATAAAAATGTATTGAATAAAACATATGCTATTTGATTAGTTCAATAAAGTCGTTTCAAGATTTTTTTGTTATAAGTGATATTGTACTTCTGATTAGGTCACGTAAACTATTTATATAATTTTCTTAGTTTCTTTGCCCCTATATCCTAAATAGCAAATTTCATCAACATCCGCTCAGTAGTTCCTGAGATGAAACGTACGGACAAAAACGACCTAAATTCACTTGAAAACGCTTTAAGTCATCTAGTTATTTCAAAGCACTCATAAACATCGCTTTCGCGCACTTTTCAGCCAAGTTTTACTGACAAAGTTAATTGGCGGTCAATTAGAACCCGATATTCAATTTACTTAATTGAACTTAAAATTTAAACTTTTAGATGTCTCGGGTTGCTCAGGTTTCCAGTCACCGATTCCACCAACCTGTAAGTTGTCTTCAGGGTTTCTTCCCGATTAACCTGTTATTGGGAGCCGAGAAATAATCCCACCAAATACGAACGAAACCTCTTAGCGATGCTCAAGTTATTACGCCGTAAGTATATTTGAAGTGGGTGATTGATGAATAGATTTTTAAACAGGCCTCAAGTTTTCAGTACGCTCCGTTATTTCAGGCACACAAAGATGCTTCAGTCTACATTTCACTCAATATACGAGGACGAATGAATGTAAACAGATAGCAGGTCTGGAGACCCTTCTGTAGAACGAGAAAAGAGATGGTACGGTTATATGATGATTTGGGAGAGGAGGAGGGCGTTTTAACCATCAGAATGAACAAAAAAATGTTAGATGCCCAAGATTTAGGTCCAATAGTAACAGATGGTCAAAGATGTCCGAAATGTGACGCAAATTTGAGTCTAGAAAAATTCACAGCAAGGGACGGGATGAATGAAAGATAGTGATGTAATAAAAGAATGTGCAGCATTAGAAGCTGTCTTTGTTTCTGATATGATGCAGGGAGGAAAATCCAGAAAGAGACGTCGAATGAATCAAATGCATCTATAAGCACAATTAATGATTATTTCCAATCGTTTAATAGGATTTTAGTAAGCAACCTAAATTTAAGTTTTGAACAAATGGGAGGTATTGACGCTGATATGACCTATATACATTATTAAAAAATCTGATTTAGCTACCACATGACTTTCTCCATATCTGTAATATTTCTAAAAATTCCAAATGTTAATAAATGTTTTAAGGAACTGCGAGAAAAATTTAAAGACTTTACAAAGAACAGAAATAAACTCAAACTAAGAAAATAAAAAGGAGCGTAAAGTGTTTACAATAGTCGCCGATAGGTGGTGTTGTTGTGGCAGCTAAAAAATTTAGTTTTTCTAATATCTCTTCAACAATTAAATATATGAGAAATGTTTCAAAAAACTGTTGTAGAAAATTAAATTACCTACAACTTTTATTCCATTACGTCTTTACATTTATCAAATATTAAAGCAAACATTAAAAAAAACGGATGTGACAAGAGTAAATAACTTGATTAATAGTTTTTGAGTTAGATTATCCACAATATTTCGGTCACATACATCTTCGAGAATAGTCAAAACGTGTTTGGAGGACCTTAAAACATGTATTTCCGTTGAAATCTCGAATTCTATTTTTTTTCTTGAAAACAATACTTTCTCTATATTTCGTATATGAAGAAAGTAAAAGTATCCTCTCCCAAAATCATAATATAACCTCTTGCAAACGAAACCTCTCTTTCGCATCGTTTTAATACGTACATTTATTATATTTCTAGGATCACATTTGCCATGTCGCTGTATTAGCGAGTTGCACATTTTATTTCTTATTTCATTTTATAGCGTGCTTACTAAGATCGTTCCATGTGACACCCTTGGCACGCTTGCCATAGGTTTGCCAGACCTGGCCTAGGCCAAAATCCGGCCCTGATTAGTAAGGGGTAACCATATATAAAAAAATAATCTCTTATTTCTGAGTGTTTGGCAATGCACAATAACTAGGGTAATTCCACGTCAAAAATGACAGATGTACATGAATTTAAGTATGAAATCAAAATGTAGTTTATATGAAAAATTAATGAAACCACCCTATAGATTCACTAAAAGGTGAATAGTAAATATAAAATTCACCTAAATAAATGTTCCAGAAAGTAAACATTGTTTTGAGTACATAAAATTGGTGTGACAAAGAAATATTAGCGATGACCTATTTGTTAAAAATTACGCTACCCAATTTTTCTATGAGCAAACCTCTTTTTATTTTCTGGAACATTATGTGAGTACATTACTTTACATTTTAGTAGTTTATATTTCGTAGTTTACCTATTGGGTTGTTTCATTATTTTTAATACAAATTATGTTTCTAGGGACAGATTCATGATTCTACTCTTAGCTTTTCGTTGTATTTGTTGCTGTTTATTTATTATATCAATATTTCCTACCATAATTTAATGCAATATGTGTGCCAAAATAAAAAAATACGGTAATAAACCAAACAAACCAAACCCAATCTTATTAATGTTATAAATTTCGAATGGAAAATTAATTTTATATACAAACAAAAAATAAAACAGAATATTCACAGTATAGGCTTTTGTTCTGTATGTATTCTATTAATGAGGTTCAAATACATCATTATAAGATAAAATTTGGGAACAGATTTTATATAGAACCTTAGCCCAAATTTTTTGCATTGGGTGTTTACTAATTTTTTTAATTTTGCTCTCGTATCTTGGTAAATTCTGGAAGGAAATTTAATTTGTACATATAAAAAATATAACAAAAAATACACAGATTGAAGAAGTGAACCATCGCCAAAACTAATTCAGCTTTCGGAGAAAATATGCCCAAAATTTCTTTAAAAATCAGAAAATTAAATCTCTATATCTGACTTTAAAACACTTGCAAGTACAATGTCAATGAATAATGGGATATTTATTTTTGTTATCGTCGTATTGTTTATCGTTACCAAGGTTACTGTTTAAATTTCAAAACAGCGTCGTAATATCGTGAATATGTTGGCAGATGCGAAGCGAATTAATAATCCCAGTCAATCTTTCACAATTAGACAAAACCGGCAGAAATGCATATCACCTTGATAACGAAAGATTTTCACGTGAAAATACGTCAAAGATTTGTGTTAAAAACTGATTTTTGGACCGATACGACTCGTATTCTAAAATCGACGGCACGAAAATGAAATCTCGTTCTTTTAGGCGTTCTTTGGTTTAAGTCTCGAACTCCTACGATGATTATAATTTTAAAATACAAATGATTAATATGTTACACTCATATCGCAGCGTGACGGATTTCCAAATTAAGCGTTTTAATAATATATACTCGTACTATCGCAATTGCCAGTCGAATATGACAGGTGTACGTGGATTGAGTATTTAAGTCAGGCACTTCCCATTCTTCCTCCTTTTCTCTTTTCCTCTCCTCCATTCTCTCCCTCGTTCCCTCCCATTCTCCTCCCCTTCCCAATCTCCCTTCAAATATGTAGCTATCTTTCTCAGTGTGATATATATATATATATATATATATATATATATATATATATATATATATATATATATATATATATATATATTATATATGTATATAATATACATATATATATGTATATTTTATATATATATATAAAACAGCTTACGGAAAAGAAAAGGTAAAATGGATATATGGATGGCAACAAGATGTTGGGATGAGGAAGCCCAGTGAGCACTAACCAATCAGACGACTTCAGGTTGGCGAGGCCCTGGGGATGTTGAAGCGACACACGTAAAAGAACACTAAAACAACTCAGAAACATCACAAACGTAGAAGCTTTCGGAGTTATTCCTTCATCAGGTACAGACCTCATCCCAACATCTTGTTGCCATCCATATATATGTATGTGTGTGTGTGTATATATAAATCTAACAAGCAAAATGAATATTTCTTTGTTAAACATAACGCGAGGCAACTATTATATTCTCAAAACTATTTTCTTTCTGGAACATACTATTATGTAGATTTTTATGTTTTTACTTTCTCCATATACATAGTATAGGGGAAAGTATTGTGTTCATGAAAAAATCGACTTCGAGATATCAACGGAAATACACGTTTTGAGTAGTGCTTGTCATCCCGAGATCCCGTGAGTAAAATGGTTTTCTCGTATCCCAGGAAATCCATTGAATATCCCGGGAATTCCCGGTATATCATAAAGAGAATTTTACTCTCTAGCCTTTATCGTTCGTGCGGTTCCTAAAGGGACCACTAGTTGTAAGACTCTTTGTTTCCGAGTTGCTTAGTTTCACTTCTAATGCAATAATAAGGAAGAAATTGATATAGAGCACTTACAAATGCTCGTGGGAATATTTACAGTGAAGGTTCGATTTTACGTTTTCCTCGAATTTACGCATTTTCCTTTCGGTCCCGGTGTTTGGTCCATAAAAACAATGATAAATTTTAACGGATTTTACGTTTCCGCGATTTTTCGCTTTCCTCAAATTGACGACAGGAATTTCACGTCCTGATGATATTTAAATGCCCCCGATTTTACGTATATAGTATTCCCAATTACAATTCAACTGAATCTTTTTCCATCTTCTCTAATTAAAAAACTATATTGGTGTATTCCATATCCAAAAATAATTTAGACGAAAACCAAAACGGCTGAAGAACACTACGCTAAAGAGTGTGAGTTGACATTGTATACAGATTGTCATCCAAATTGAGCATATTTTGATAAACTGTTTGGGGTATCAAAGTTGAGGTTCTTCTCACAACTGCAGCTGGTCTTTTCATCACACCGTTGTCGATATGATTTTGTATATGTGAGAAAAGTATGTTAATGGTATAGATGTTTCAATTCATATTTTATTTTAAATACCGTGTGTATTGGAAACTATATTTTTACAATCTTTATGATAAGCAAATTTCAGGTCAATAAATAAATGCTAATTTAAATTATTTTTATCTCATTCGTGTAACCCATGTTTGTAAAAGATTTTAACAAATTTCTTCGAACTTCTCAGGGTCCCGGGAGTGATTAAAATCCGGAAAACACACCAATATGTAAGCGTTTTGTGTGAAACGAGGTTCAAATAAATAAAATGGAATAATTTTCTACTAAAAAATTAAATAACCCGAATGAATTGATAAAAAATCCTAAAGCTAGAGTAAAATTACATAAGATTCACCTGTTCATAAAAAAGTTGTAACAATATTTTTATTTTATTCTACCTTTTTATAATTTTAAAAGATTTTATTTCAACCCTGGTTCATAAACAAGCAATTGTTAATCTTATTTTTATTTCTTCTTTCTTTTTAAATGATTTTTAAATTGTTTATTGGAATCCCGGGAAATTCCCGGGATCCCGGGATTTATAATTTCGAATCCCGGAATCCCGAGATTGTGAAAGATCCGGGAAATGACAAGCACTAGTTTTGAGGTCCATGAACACGTTTTGATCATTTTCTCAATGACGCCTGTGTGTGAGATAGCTTTTTGTGGGTGCTCGAACTCAAAAACTATTAATCAGGTCAACGCGAAATTTTATATTTAACATTTTTATAAAAGTCAGAAGAACTGATTAGTGTTTGGTAAAAATTGGTCAACCGAAAGTGGGTGTTTACTCTTGTCACATCCGTTATTTTGAAATATTTGCTTTAATATTTGATACATGTAAAAATGTATCGGAATAGTCGTACGAAATTTAATTTTATACAACCTTTGTTTGAAACAATTTTCCATATAATGCATTAAATAAAAAGTAAAAGATCCTTCACCGTCAATTAAAAGGAAAGAGAAAACTCACGTACGCGCTGCAGGTCTCCGTTGGGAACGTCGGGGACCTAATCCTGGATGAAGACACAGGCAAACACACACACACTCCAAGGAGGCACTCACACTGTAGACTCTAACCAAAAATTTTTTTAAAAACTAGACACGGTGTTTCGACAGCTACGCTGTCATCTTCAGTAATGTGGGTGGTATAAGGAAAGAGGGGGTATATATGTCGAGAGTGACCGTTGGGAAAGGGGGTGTAAGGTGAGGAAGCCGTTTAACTAAGTAACTGAAAAAGTGGAGAGTGTGGGATGATACCTAGGTCGTTGTTCATGACCGTGTTTTTGTTTTTATGTATGTATATGCTTTCGTATGCATCAAGTTTACTGTACTGATTGATTGATTTTAGCAGGGATAGGTTTTCTGAGGTGATGGGATGGTGAGTGTCAAAAATATGAGTGGCAATGCTTGATCTGTTTAATCTGTTGTTTTTGTAATGTGCTAGGTGTTCTTTAAACCGGGTTTCCAATTTGCGTCTAGATTGCCCTATGTAAATTTTGTCGCATAAACTGCAAGTGACTTGATATATACCTGATTTGTGGTGATTGGGAATTTTATCCTTCGGGTTGGACAAAAGGTTAGATAATGTATTTTCATTTACAAAAACTGGGTGAAGATCAAATTTCGAAAGCGTGCGCTGAAGATTCTGTGGTAGTTCCGGTGCGTATGGGAGTTTCATGTATTTTTCCATTGTGTTTTGTTTTTGGCTCGTGAGTGTGGTGCATGATTTAATGTGAACATTGTGTTTTTAAATTTTTTTCTATGATAGGTAGGTCAAATCCGTTATGTAATGCGCAATTCTTAATTAATGTAAGCTCTATGTCAAAGTTTGTTTTCGAAAGAGGTGTGTTTAAAAGTCTGTGAATCATAGAGTGGAAAGGAGCTAATTTGTGGGAGATATGGTGGTGAGAGCTCATATGGATGTATGTGTCGGTGTGTGTAAGTTTCCCAGTAGAAGGTCTCCACCTAACAGCATGAATTTTCCGCCAAATGGAAAATCATTTTGCATGATGCCTCGTAGCAACTTATCAACAGCGTTGAGCGCATGACTGGGAACCATTTTTGACACATCCCATATGATGAGTTTCGCATCTTTAATTGCCATTGCATCTTTAGACGCCATTCTCATGCTTGAGGTAGATGTCTCGACCAAAGCTGTAGGTAGTTTGAACATGGAGTGGTATGTTCGGCCTCCCTTTAGGAGGTTTGCTGCGATACCTGTTGAAGCAACGGGGTGCGCCACGTCCCCCCTTCCTAGAACTGTGTTTAGCAAGGTCTTATACAGGTGAGTTTTATCACTCCTCCCGGGTCCATCGAGGAAGTAGCAATTTGATGTGTTATTAACTAATAATAACTAATTTTTGCTCCACGTTTAAGGTTCGGCTAAAATGGTCTCCTTCTTCCCTTTTCTTGTCTCTTTCAAACATATATTCCAACTTCTCCGGTCTCAGTTGGATGGGTTTCATTAAACCGAAATACTCGCACTTCTTCCCGTGTAGGGTCATGATGTTTTCTACATCCGGCAGACCTGAATTCTCACAACCAGTGTTCGTTGTTATGACGTCCAGGTTTCCTTGCAAAATATTCTGTGAAGTATTTCATAAAAGAACCCCAGAGCTTTGCAGGTTCGGTAGGGCAACCAAAGACACAGATGAAGGCAAATAGTTGCCTCAAAGGGAATGGCAGGTGGACTGCCATAGCCTCTGCCAAAGTTTGCTCCCAGATCCCATCATCCTGCAGCAAACCTCTTCCTTTCGCAGCCTCCTTAAACGTGTCGTACACAGTGCTACCTACCGTTCTCATTGCCTGAAACGACGTTGCACCGCGGGCGTGCAACAGCAACAGTCTTAGGAATTATCTCTCTCCTTCTGCCACTCTCAGAGTGTACATTCTTCCTATTACGTATTCCCCTCCCCTTTTCCTTTCCTTCCACCCTGCCCTTTTTTCGAAAACAAAATGTTCCGGAATTTCAAAATAATACAATCTCCTAAAATAACCCCCCCCCCCTCTTCCCCCTAAAAGACAGGAAATTAATTAAAATTATTTTATTAATAACCTGGAAGGGATTCTGAGTGAAATGATACAAAACATGCTGATTTTAGGTAAATTTTCTATTTTCCTCCCCCCTCCCCCACAACCCTCCTCTCCCCCCCATAATTTTTGGCATTAAGATTTTCAAGCTAACTTCAGCACCCAATCAATCAGTGTGCCAAGTTTCAGCTTTTTACCTTATCGGGAAATTGAAAAAAATCTCTGGACAATAAAGCAGATATTATTAGGCTTTTATTATATAAGATTATTTAAACAATGTAATTAAAAGAATGATAACTTTAAAAAACAGTGATTTCATTGTGCATGAAAGCCAAACCAGACCATAGAATATCTTACTGATTTTTTATATCGAAATGAAATATATTTGGAATACTTTTATGATAATTCCGTCATATTTGACGGGCAATTATGCTAGTTAATATAAAACATTTCGTCTTTCTCGTTCGTCTTAATGTAAAACGGGACACGGAAAAATACCGAGTTTACGGTGAAATTATCTTACAGAATTTTTGGTATTAGCTCAAGAAGTCAGACAAAACGTGAGTCGCGTTTTCCTATAAATGGACCCTTATTTCCGACAAAACGACACGTGCGTCGATTTGTTTTAAATTTACTCCCATACATACATAATTCGATTTCGGCGGGTTTATCCATTTCCACGACCCGCGAGTACACACCTTCGCTTTGTAGCGGCGCCAACGCGCGGTCCTCCGGGCGCCGCACCGTGCTGCCAACGCGCGGGAGAATCCGAAACGACGACGCTCCCGGAGCGGAGCGAAGCGCGGCATCCGGAGCCCGACACGGATAAGAGAGAGAGAGAGCGATTGCACCCGGAGCATTCTGTGAAAGTCCGAAATCGGAGTCGAGGAGACTGCTCGTCCGTATAGCGGGAGAGATCGTTGAGCTTCGAGAGTGTGTGCGTGCAAGAGAGAGAGAGAGAAAATCCCAGACTCGCCCTATCACGCCCGCATTGTACGAGACGAGTACCGGAGCAATGGCAGTTAAGAGGGGAAGGGATGATGTTTTAAGAGCAAAAGAGTTTGTGGAAATTGAGGAGGAGAGTTGTGAATGTGGGGGGAGAGAAATATAAGAGGGCGACAGAAATGGTGTCCTGGGGTTGGGTGGAGAGGGGGGGAGAGGGAGGTGAGAGGGGGAGAGGGGGGAGAGAATGGGACAGATGGGGCGCGCGATCAGAAACGTGTAGTGAGAGAGAGGGATGAATGCACTACGGAGAATTGCCGTGAGGAGGGTTGGAGTCCATACGACAATTACGCACGTAGCTCTCTCTCACTCACTCATTGTTGTGCGAGAGTTGGAGAGTCGGGGGGGGAGAGGGTAATGGGGGGGATGGAGTGGAGGGGGGAGCGTATATATTCTTTCTCTTCCGCAGTTGACGGGGAGTGAGAAAACAACGCGTAATGCGACGCCGTTGAGAGATGGACGTGAGACATTTATGTTTGAGGAGGAGAGGATGGAAAACGGAAACGGAACAAGAGAGAGAGAGAGAGAGAGGGGACAAATATAGGATAAGCGCTGGGGAAAAAAGAGCGAGTTTCTGCCGTTAATAGGGGTGAAGTGTTCGCAAAGCAGTTTCTTTTTTTTCTTTTCTTCGGAGACGGGGAGGTTTGAGGGAGTGGACATTTTTTAAAAATCCACTTGACGACGGATACGGCTAAGGACGGAAAGGGAGAAAAGTGGGAAAGGGAGAGGGGCTAAAAATCGCAATAGAATCGAAGTGGCGAACTGCTGGGAGAAACCTCGATGAATCACATAAATGGCTATGCGCTTGATTTCTGCCTATTGTCCGCTTCTTCCGAGTCCTTATCACGATGAAGGATTTTTCGTTTATTTTTTTGAAAGCAGTGTGCTTTCCGATTAAAAAACGGAGATAACCTTTTGTATTCATTATTTTCGTATTCTCCAAGACTATTTAAGAAACTGATCACAATTACTAAGAGTTCCTGTGGATGGTATAGATAGGAAATCTGATGTGTCCAGCACGACTTCCTCCACGCAGAGTAACGAATATGAATTCAATAGTAACAAGTGAAGATATAAAAATGAATTTTTATAACCAACTTTTATATAGTTAATACTTTAATATGAATAAACTCTATAATATAATTATGATAACCTTTTTGCTTGCACGTGCGTAAAAATTTGCAAAAGTGTCTACCAGCTCTTGAGGTGGTCTCTCTATTTAACCTTTAATCTTTTTACAGTTGTGAGAATGGTAGACAGAAGTATAGAACTCAGTGACAAACGTAAGAATGTTTGGCATATAAGAAGTAAGAAGTTTGATAGTATCTTTTGTTTCAATAATGAAAATACTGACTTATCCATTCATATTGCTTAAAATTAACGAAAATATATTGCTAGTACAAAGTAATTCAGCTTTAGATACTAGTAGGAGTGAAACTTGAATATTTCAGATTTCAGTCACCTAACTTAAATGACAAAAATTATAAATTGTTCTTTTCCTAGCATCACATCAACCATCCATATAAAACCACTGTATAAGTATATTTAGCTAAGAATTGTTAAGCTACAACACAACACTTTAAAATGTTTTATTTAAATTTGTTCAAATTAACATCCTTTACAACAATATTACCTATGTTAAATACTAAAAAATAGGAATATGCTACTAAAATGTGAGGGCTTTTAAAAAAAATGCAAGAACAACTGGTCTTAAAGGCCTATAATTAGAAAAGGTTTCACCCAAGTAAAAAATAAGCCAAGTGAACACTTCCAAAGAATAAAATTATATTCATGGCACAAACTAGGTAAATATAGTCATCTAAAGTCGTGTTCAAATGAATTTTTAATGTGAACTATTCCGAGAAGATCGCGTTAATGGTTATTATATTATTGCAATACGAATGTAATTATAATGTAATAATAATAAAATGCATGTATAAGGCAATATTATAAGAGAAGTGATTAGAATTTAATAATAATAATAAAATTCATCAAAGGCTTACGTGTACCTTGATTTTCCAGACGTATTTCACAATGAAACTCATAGGGAAAACCGTTTTTAGAATAATCTTAAATGAATAAAGATAAAAAGTTTTTAAGATAAATAAAAACTTACTATCAATAATAATTACGGTAAATAAAAACCTACAATTATTAGCAGAAATAACCCTTCAATGCTAGTATCAACACAAATTCACATTAAAATAAAGTTCTCTTACACCATCAACAATTACAATAGTTTGTTTAATCTCGTTGCTATGATTCCCAAGCGAATTCAAATACACAATTATCGCAGCAGCAGGCCAAGGATCTGGTGGCTGAGGTGGCTAAATCACTCGTATTACGCGATGGTGAGATGAGGTGGTTTGAACCCCGCAAGCAGCTATGAAAAACACTTCGAATCACTTTCCACATCGAAATCACAATAAGGGACAAAATTGTCATTTGTTGCTATGGATAACATTATATCGATCCGCGATTGAAATGACCGTTGGTGGCGTTGGGAATGCTGTCAATATTTACGAGAATATTTGCTTATAAAATATGACGCTAGATGACATTGGGATAATTTCGACACGGACCGTGTTCGAAACGTCAATAATTCCTTCTGTGTATTTAGATGGAGTTGTTCACACTATACGTTCCGTCAACGTCACGTCTTCCTTTCGTTTCGTCGCTGTTTCTCTGGAGGAATATTTTGACGGGACGGTGCAGGTCGAAAAATGTCAAATCCTGTCCGTTTCTGATAGTGTGGACATCCCGCAAACCGGTTGCTACCAAGATTTATTTCGAAAATTCAATTTAATTTACGAAACTAATCGATAATAGCAAGAAGTAAATTCCAAATAGCAACTTTAATAGCCAACACATTAAAACCCTTCCAAAATATGTCAATTTATTGCATTGCCGTGTTAAATAAATTACCGAATTTAATATTGAAAATAAGTAATTAATTTCATTCTTACATCAATCACTCATCACTGTCATTCACATTTTCCCATCATAACCCGCGCTACGTGCCTCTCATTTACGTTAAATAATCGTACTTTCGGTTCTCGAGTTAAATCATAATGTTCTTTTTCAGATTCAATGAATAAAGGAGTACTTTACCTTTATTAATCTTAGCCAAAGTTATTGAGCTACTATCAATTAGATTCAATGAACTTGATTGTTTTGCAACATTAATTGGAATATAATCAAAATTTAATATTGTATTTAGCGATAATCAAATGAAGCTTCAATGTGTGCTCCATATATAATAATTTTATTTAATATTATGACTGAAAAGGTGAAGGTCAGTGTTGAAACCTCAACGTACAATGTGAACACTAATAAAAAAATGACGTGTCGAAAACGGTCCGTGTCGAAACGGAGACGTTACGTATAGTGTGATTCGCCCTTACACCTTGGCCGAGTATCAACAATTAAAAAATGTTATCATAGCTACGGAAGCAAAGGTATCACTTAGCGACGTAGTTAGCGATTTTTCAACTGAATCTTTTGGATAATTTCAGTTTCATATTACAGTGTGCAGTTGAGGGATTTGAATATTCACGTTTGCCGCAAACATTTATATATATTTCAGTCTAAGTTCAAAAATATATTCCGTTAGCATTGTTATCAATTATCATAGGTGATTACTCCAAATTATATAACTATCAGGAAGTTTTGTAACGGTTAATGATTTCGTAAAGATCAACTGCTTTTGCTATCATTGAAGCAAATGCCGCCACGCTGTTAAACTTTATTGTTGTTTAGAATTCATATCAAAATAAAAGAGGAAAATTGAGAACACGGATAAAATCAGTCGATTAGTCCTACGATTAATTGGAACTCTTAAAATCTTTATCCGAAAAAATTATTTATTTTCAGAAGTTGTAGAGCAGAACAAAATGAGCATTTATTACTCCATAATTTATTTTAATATGTTGCAAAGATTTTGCTTAAATTAACTTGAAAAATACGTACTAACGTCCTACATTTAAAGGTTTTACAAAAATAAAAGGCATAAAAGGTTCAGTTTGGTCATATCACTCATTCAAGATTCCCAGTAACCATTTGTCATTACGTCATACATGACAATTCGCAAGTGTACGTTCGTCTCGCCTTTTTTAGGCACTTTCAGTTGGAATTTATTTCTGAAATTTTGTACACGCATAGTTATTTTGATCGCTTTAGTATTTTTAATGCATCAAATAAGCATACTCTTTATTGGCCGTGCAATTTAAGTAAAATACCTCATTTAGTAAAATTTGAAAATGGGGTTTTTGTACTGGGAAATTATTTGTGCTCCATTATCAAAAACTGCTACAAAAAGAGCGAGAGGTTAAGTTAATTTATAATTTGGTAATAACCGAATTTAAAGAAATGTTAGAGTGTAAAAAGGATTCTTCACATAACCGGAGCCCGCCATTTGACGGACATTACATTAATAATAAAAAATATGGGATTAAAATGGCACGCACGACTCATATCACTTAACGTTAGCTGCCACATTATCGGAAATGAAATACTGGAAAACGTTTGTACGTGAATATTTTCGAATAAAAATGTTGTAACAGCCTGGGAAGCTTAAGTTTAACATTAGTTTCATTCATAGGAGTAGAACGTTTTATTTTTTAGTAATTTACGTTATTTATTTTAAAACACTGAAAAACAAGAATAAAATTACTGCTATATAATTATCTGGGACAATATGATAAAAAGAGAATCGTTTTTTATTTCCTCGGTCAATTATATGAGTAAAACTTATAACGCAATTTCTATTCGCTGTTAAAAATTAAAGAATTAAAATTTGTCGATTTCTTAGAATGACTCATTTCTATATTACAAATAATGAACGATTTTATCAAGCAGGAAATTCACGTTGGGCATTTTTAATACCTCTTAGACTTATATGTTATAATTATCTCTCGGAAATTTTTAGCGATGCTTAGAAAACATTTGTTGCCAATTCGGTGAGCAGTAAACCATTCATAAGTGATAAATTAAAATTATTTCGTCAGTTATACCTGACTCATTTTTTTGACTTCAAAATGAAATTCATGACAGTTAAATATTTACAAATATCCATCAATTAAGTTAAGTACAACTACAAAATTGACGTAATTGACGTTTCAAATTAGCATCCCAGTCAAGTTTTGAGACATTTTTCCGTTAAAAATAAAATTATTATGACTTTGAATCATTATTTAAAAGAAGGTTGCAAATGGTAATTAAGATAGAGCACTTGACGTCTACCATGTATTTACAACACGCCATTGCTCGTTAAATCGAAATTTACGCAAACAGGACCAGATGCGCCCAGGAGCTTATAAAACGCGAACTAGGATTAATTGACGATATTACACTTTAATGCACTGAGTCTTTCGTTGCGATCCTTTTACATGAAAGAATTGTTTTTAATGGATAGAAGCTAATTACTTTCGAGGATATTCGTAAATAACTAAACGATAATACCTCGACGAGTAAAATAGATGCGTTCCATTATGTCACTTCCTTATCAGAAACTTTATGACAAAAGTTATAACATAATGCATAGGGATACGTACCAGGACTTAGGAATGGAGGATATGGTGAAAAAATATCAGTAAATACTAACAAATGTAAAAGCAAAATGCGTGAAAACATTCAATATAATTTATATTTTAATTTTTGAAATGCGTTAAACAAGATAATAAAACAATTGCTTCTACTATATTACTGCTCCCCCAGACTGGCAGTAGTGGGAGTCGAAGTTGCACTAGCTATACGGAGAGGAGCCAAGAACTCAACTGGTCGATTACTGTGGCTGTTACGGCTGCGGCTTGGAACGCTTCTTGGAAAAAAAAACATAAAAGTGGACTGCTTTGCCTTCTTTCTTCTGTCGTGAATCATCACAGAGTAGCAATTAATAACTTATAACACAGGATCACCTCTGACACGCTCTCCATTCCAAGAGATACCTTACTTAGGTAGCGAGACAATATCTTCTACGACAAGAATCTCTCTGGACGGCCACTTCGCTGTTGCATATGATGTCCATTTCCTCCTGTCCGACTACTGCTCAGTCAACTCATGCAGCTCATCTTCCGCTACAGTCATTCATAGTCACCAGCTGTTGCAGGTCGTCGTCTACCATCTTGAAACCCACTATTTGTGCCTTTTGTTCGACGTCAGTATTATTATAATTTCACTCTTTTTAGTCACTTTTAAAGATTTTTGAAATGTTTTCGTAATTTATTGAGTTATTTTTCAAAACTACAACTGACTTTGTTATAAAGTACATTTGTTACCAGAAGATTGTATTAACTGTGCTATTACTGCAACTCGATAGCTCAGAGCAAATTTAAAATGAAATGAACAACCATCATTAGTATTTTGACCGCAGACAGGGCCGATATTATATGTTAAACCGACTTTTCTACATTCTCCTCTTCCCAGTAGTCAGCTTTATTTCTTAGTAATTCTTACCCTTTAAGGTATTCTATCAACTGAAGTCTATTCCTTCCTATTCCTCTTTTCCCTTTAACTTTCCCTTCGATCAAGTCTTTCATCATGTAATCTTTCCTCAGAAAATGTACAGAGCAGATCGCATCTTTCTAATCGTTTGTATTGTAGATTCCTTCTCTCTTATTCTACTTAATACGTTCTCATTCTACTTAATAATTTCACATTTTACTCTATCCTTCTATCTTATTTAAGACGGACGCAAATATATTATTTGCGTTTCCATAATAATTCTAAATTATAAAGTTATTTGAATGTATCCTCCAATATATAGTAATCTAATTTTGTTGGTAACGCAATCTGAAGAATGTGATTGGCTGCCGAAAAGCCAATTATATTTTGAGGAAGTTTAACCTTATTTCCCTTGAAAAATGCGATAAACAAATAAGAAGTTAAATCTGTTTAATTTTAATATTGTAATCGCTATTTAATTTTAACAAATGATAAATATATCAATTTATATGCCGCACCACAATCAAAATTTAGCATACATTTTATCACATGGTAACTATGTATGTACAATAAAAATAAATAAATAATCATATAGGATATGGATGTAAATGGATTGCTGCTTAAAGTTCTTCGTTATTATATTTTATCACATGGTAAATAATAATAACACAGAATTATGTGAATTTTATATTTATTGCTTACTTTTTAAAGATGGTTTCATTAATTATTATTTCAATTGTAACTTAACACTTAATTCACGCATACCCGTCATATTTGAAAAATTCATACATAGCCACCTAATTGTTGTCAACGTAAATAATCTTATTGGTTACTGAAGTAAATTATATCTGCTATAATTACAAAATAAATTTAATTCCTTACGCGTGCATGGCAGAAAAGAACACAAACGTAAACATTACAACAAATCAACTCAAGTGAGGAATGTTTTAAATAATTTTCGATTGTTTAGTTGATTAAAATGGATTAGAAAATAAATAAATAAATCATTTAATAGAAATCGAATATTTCCCTGTAATCATTTCTGATATATCGTTTTGCAGTATTTAGTCATTAAAAGTAATTAATATGTTTATTGATGCACCAACTAAGGGGGGAGAAGAAATTTTTAATAATATTTCCCATAAGAACGCCTTTGAAATCTCTGTTTTCCACTTATGGAGTATATTTAAACATCATGTAGTATATGATGTGTTGTAGTGTTTGATTAAAATTAAGAAATTTTTATAAAATGTAATGTACAGATCGTTCAAGGTTACAGTATAACCACTGCTATAAAGTTTATAATATTTTGAAATTAATGTTAAATTTTATATTTATCGGTAGGTGGATAGTAAGGAGAAAATGGGGTCGCGATAAGTTAGGCGGCCTTTATTAGGACTCCGAAAATTTACGCAAACGTTCTAAAAAATGTGGTTTAACCACTACATGACTTTCTTTATTGTGCAATATTTATATAAATTCCAATTAGGTTAAATAATATACAATAATAAAAGAAGCTGTGTGTGTTTGTGCGTGCGTGTGACTGTGGAAGTCGTAACTCTTCAGAAAATAAACGTAGGAAATTCAAAAATTTTCAGCGGCTTTAAGTTGATCATGGGATTTGCAGTGCCATAAATAATTTAAATCGTTCAACGGGGGCCCGAGGGATCCCCATGTAATGGTCGGTCCAAATTTAGGTTTTTGAATGATAACTCAGCAACCGATAGACTTATTTTGATGAATCCTTCACCAATATCAATGTTTTGATGAGACATTTTCCTGTAAAATGGACAAAGATTTGCAGCGCCAAAAATAATTTAAATCGGCTCACGGGGCACGAGGGTTCCCCATGAAACTTTCAGATCAATGAACCAATGAAGGTATCTCTGCAACCAGTTGACCAATTTTGATGAATCTTCCACCAATATCAATATTTTGAAGAGACACATTTTGCGGCAAAAAATGGATAAAATCGGTCTACGGAGTCGAACGGTCGTAATGTAAGGGTCGGTCGAAATTTCACGGTGTCGAGGGGCCCTCATGCAACGGTCGATCCAAATTATTGTTTTTTGAAGATATCTCAGCAACCAATAGACCGATTTTAATGAATCTTCCACCAATATCAATGTTTTGATGAAATGCATTTTCGAACATAAAATGGATAAAATCGGTCTACGGGGTCGAAGGGCCATAATCTAAAGGCCGGTCCAAATTTCGGTTCATTGAATATATCTCGGTAACGGTCTCTAGGTAAATGTGGATAACCGTCGCAACACAGGCCACAACTTGGCGGCGTCGCGAAAATCTGTTGTAGTTTAGAAGTACGGCAAATGTGCGTTGTTCGGTAAATGTGTAAATTTCGTGGTAAATGTGCACAACTAAACTAAATTTGAAAATGAAGGCAAATTATACTCGGCCCCACCGGGTTGGGTAAGTTAGTCGAAGTGTTTTTGGTTCCTCCTCACGTTTACTGTGTTCCCCCCTCGGATTGGGAAGCGTTCATCTTAAGATATATACCAGTGGAGCCAAACCCTCGATGATTTTTGTTATAAATTAACGTAATTATTAAAGTGTAGCATTTTTCATTCTTACTTATTTCCACATTTACCAAGACACATCGGTAAAAGTGCACATTTACCGGGAAATGTACGGATAATACGTATTTCTGGAAACTTAAACTTACAATTATCGAGCTTGGTGGTAAATGTGCACATTTACTGATAAATGTACACATTTCCCGATTACGTACCTTTACCGTAACACACACGCGCACGCGCACACACACACACACGCACGTGTGTGTATTTATGCATTTAATTTTAA
The DNA here is from genome assembly GCA_028673005.1 of Tanypteryx hageni. Lineage (NCBI taxonomy): Eukaryota > Metazoa > Arthropoda > Insecta > Odonata > Petaluridae > Tanypteryx > Tanypteryx hageni. The sequence continues at coordinate 160,185,951 of CM054112.1, forward strand.
AAATTCTCTCAAGCAAATATAAAATCATGACAGAAGAACATTACGCAGAAAGATAAATTTGAATAGCACCGCAATTTTTGAAGGATTTTAAGTTTTTAATTTCGCAGCCTACCTCCTCCATCGATATTAAAATAACGTACGTGCCGATGAAAAAATCTCCCTCTCATTCTCTTGGAGCATCCTGCTCGCTCATCGCGAATTCCGCGCGCATCTATGCAGCCGAAACCTGCACATCGCGGTTTTCGGAGATCACCGGGTCCGCAATCTCGGCACACCCGAATGCATGACGGGATATGAGGTCTCTTTTATGGAGAAGGTGAGAGGGGGTCGAGTTTTGGCGAAGGTGTGGCGGGGAGGGAGGAAAAGGGGAGGGGCAGAAGAATGGAAGAGTACGGGGAAGTGGGGTGGGTTGTCTGCGGCCACGCGGGGAGGGTGATGGCGAAATAGACGAGGGTGGCGTCATATCTCGTAGTTTCGCCTTGCGGTGACTGGGGCCTTCCCCTTCGCCCCGCATATTGCGCAACAGCTGTCGGGAATGGTCCACGCCCAGCACCTGCCCGAAAGGGAATAAGGGAAGGAAACGTACCCTTCACCTCTTGTACCGTCTTTTCCGAGTGGTTTGGGGGTGAGGTTTGCGGCAGAGGAGGAGGGAGACGGGATTATTGTGCCTCTCTCCCGCGCCGCACCCAAAAGAGAAGGAGCGGATAGAAATTTCGGGAGGCGTCGAAGTGTCCAAAAAGATGAAAGTTGAAACTCCACATATCGGAGAAATGGTTTGGCATGTAAAAAAAAATGTCTCGTACAAAGACCGCAGCATCTTTTTCTTTCAAATCCAGGTGTTACATTTGTAACCGTATGGAAAATTCTCCAGAACCATTTATTATCTTTTCTTCATTCCGAAAAATAATGATTGTCCTATTACAGATTTTCTCACTGATCAAAAAAAACATTTTAAGGGCACGACATCCAAAAGCGATAATAAATAACCAAACTTTACTGTTGTTTTAGAGTTAATTTCAAACTTGAATTTTCAATTTGTATATGAATACTTTCTATAAAAATTTAAGACGCCAGCTTCTGAGTTACATTTTTGCGGTCGATACCTATTTAGCTATTTCCACAGCAAAATTTTATAAACTAAAAATATGACAAATTACTAAATTCATCCTATATATATGTTACCGAATAAATAGCATGGACATAATGTATTAAGCTTGAATTAAATTTAAAGCTATAAAAAACTCTTGAATCGATATTAATGACTAAACAGGATAGAAATGTTATTCTTCTTCACCAAACTAGATATTTCGAATTTAATTTAAAATGCTGAGAAAAAACAGTTGCGCATATGTGCTACATGGCAGCTGTCATCAGGTACCATTCAACGATGGCAGATCCTTATGATCTGTTTTTAAAAAGATAACTCAACACTCATATTATCGGCCAATCACTACATATGGCGGATAGTTTTCAGCATAAATACGCTACGGGCATTACCAGCATTTATATGGCCATTAGAGCTACCAATTTATTCATTCGTATCCCAGCCGTGAGGAAAGCTAGAAGATAATAATTATAACGCAATTATTCAAGCGGCACAAGATCCCATTTGGAACTCATTTTCGTTAAAAAAATGAAATGATAATTCTCAATTTGAAATCGGATAGACAGTTTTGCCATAATCGATCAAAAATCGAGGAGAGAAACAGTTGAAACGCTGGAAAAATTCTAAGAAACGAAAGTCGACACTCGACAATATTTTTACACCAATCCTTTCGCTTTTCCTCTTTCTCGCACCTACCTACGCTCCCTCACTTTTCTACTTCCTCCTTTTCTTATTCCCCTTTCCCTTCATCCCATCTCCCGCCACCCCAAAGGCATAAAGACGGGAGAGAACCAGGTGGGAGCGGCGAAATGCCCACGCGGGCGCAGAACACAGAATGGCGGAGTGGAGTGAAAATTCTCCCGAGTCGCGGTTTAATGAGTTTCGGGCGCTTGATGGGTTTGCCTGTGGTCGGATTCGGATGTTTGGGATCACTCAGACGTACTCGAAGGGCACAATAAAACTCGATGTGGGGTTTCGGGGAAAGAGAAAGAGAGAGAATGGGGATGAGGAGGAGAATGAAAAGGGCGAGAGAAGGGTGGTGAGAGACAGAGAGAGAGAGAGAAAAGGCGTGGGAGTAGGTATTGAATTGGTGTGTGGGAGTTGGGTGGGCAGGCATGAATGGATCGCGATGAAAAATTGAGGAATACGAGGATATTGAGAAAGGGAGCCAATGGCCCCCGCATCGACAGGATGGGGAAGGGAGGAGGTGGGTATTCCCACAAGAGAGTCTGGAAAATCTCGTCTCAGCTGCACTTATCTGCAGTCGAACACGACATATGGAGAGGTGGGAGAGAGGGGGGGGGGGAGAAGAGAGGGAACGGGTGAATAAAGAGTAGGAGGTCGAGAGTCGGTGGAAGGAAGGGTATGAATGGCTTTAAGAGGGTCAGCCCGCAGCCCAATTGACGGTAAACGCGGAGACTTCGTTACGTCAATCCTCTTCGGTGGCTGCTGCTTTGACGGGTTGTGGTTTTGATTGCGGAAAACTTTGAAACAGACGAGTGCCTGAAGTTTGTGAAGGAGGCAATGGACTAATTTTCTTGCACTATAATAGTTGACAGACTGTTTTGAAGATTGAAGAATTGTTTTGAAATGGTGAACCCGCGTAAGAATATTTTAGTAGATATGCTTTATATAAATTATGCAGCACATATTATTTCTAAACGAAATATTAATCTTTATAAATATTACAGACTCTAAAATTGCGGCGAATATTCACTCTTCATCAAACGTTTAATTTCATTTAGTTTTATAAGGTGATATAATGAGGTAGAACTCTTGAGATCTCTGTAAATAGTTCTGTAAGAGTAGACATAACGAAGCATTTATTTATAAACTTAAAAATTAAACTCATTATATATGATTTTCTAAAGATTCTACTCGGCTTTATAATTTAACTCAATTTTACCTTTTTCTTTTCTTTATTAAGTTTAGCTAAAACGATACGATTACATTATTTTTAAAACAATAATTTATAAAAATGACAACAAGAATTAAACATAAAACTTTCTCCTGTATATAAAACATCTATATACTATCACCCTCTTTTTTGTCTCACGAGAATATGAGTTAAAATCTTGAAGAACAAAACGAAGAAAACTATTTTCTTCTTTAAAGATGTAAATGCCATAATGCGTCACCAAAATCCCCCGCTCGCTCGGCGTACGTGCGGAGACGGTTGGATCGCAGCCACGGGTTGGCAGCTCGGTATTTATGAACTTCCGGCTGATCGTATGGATGAATACGATTGGTAGGCACTGTGCATCAATGACTAGTTTCTCGAGAGTAAGCGAGCTGAGTGGGAGGGAATAGAGGAGAACCACATGTGGAGTGGAGCAGGTTTATTGAGAGACGGATCGAGAGAGGTTTAGATAGGAAGAGATGGGTAGAGAGAAAGGATGAAAATGGAAAGGGAGAGAAAGGGAGGGAGAGAGATGGAGAGGAGGGAAGTAGGAAGAGAGAGAGAGGAAAGGGAAGAGATGGGGAAGGTGAAAGAGGAATAGGAGGAGAGGAAGGGAGGGAGAGAGAGGGATAGAGAAAAAGGGAAGGAGGAGAGGGAGGGATAAAAACGGAGGTGAAAGGAAACACGGAATGAGGGATAAGCAAGAAAAATTATAAAAAGGGAAAAAAGAAAGGGAGAGAGGAACATGGAGGAAGAAAGATGAAGGGTGAAAGAGGAAGAGAAGGAGAGGGATAGAAAGAGGTGAAAAAGAGAAACACGAAGAGAGAGAAGCAAAAAAGGGAGAGAAAACGGAGAAATTAGGAGCAGAGCATAGAGAAGTAGGAACAGAAACTTATACAGGAAGAATAAAAAACCAGTATAGGTAGTGAGTTAGAGGGAAGGAGAGTGAAAAATGAGAAGAGATGAAGTGAAATTGAGCGATGGGGAGTGGAATAAGGGAGGTAATGGAGGTAAAGAGGGAGAGAGAGACAGGGAGTGGGAAATATCACTGCGAAAGCGACGTGTGCAGAAGTGGAGAAGAGGAGGGTGGTGTGGGAGGTCAAGCGAACTGTCTGCCCTTCTCCCAACGGAGTGAGAGTGGACGCCGCTTCGCTCCCGGGAGGTGATGGATTGGGTTATAATGGCGCTCATTGCATATATTGGAACACTATGGGCCGTTACTCGACGATATTCTCTCTCTCCCTCCACTCCCATTTCGACATTCCCATCTTATGCCCTAGGGGTGGACCTTAACGCACGCACATACACAGAGAAACGGCAGTTCTATCATTCTCTTCGTCTCCCTCCCTCTTCCTCCTGACGGGGACAATCGCATTTCTGTCCCCCTACCCTCAAATTGCACTTTCCTGCTCTCCACTTCAACTCCATCGCAGGCACGCATCTGGTCCAGGCACTCACGCGGTAGGCGGTCGAGGCATAAAATTGAGGGTGAAATAAGAGGAAAGAAGGGGAGACGGGGGACGAGGGCAAAAAAATGGAGTAAGAACGGAGGGCTGGAGGGTATATATACTTTTTTTGTCTCCCGACCCTGTATGGATTTTATACATTTGCCGGGTTATGTGGCGTAAGGGGAAGGCGCCACAACGACCGTGTCTCGGGCAGAGATCCTTAAGAAATCATGACGGTAATTTGCCCAGCTGGGTCATGATCGAGCGAGTCCACTAAAAGTTAACATAAGTGCCAGTTACAGCTGGATTCGTTAACTCCGGAGTCATATTTATGGTTACCTTTAAATGATGGCGGGTCGGCAATTTGGCATTAATGGTATATACAATGCGATCAAAACTCAGAATTACAAACGGCGCCAGAGACAAATAGCGGAACAGAAGTTTTGTTCCGTAATACTAGTACCAACTATATGCCACTGCATATCAGTTTTTACTCTTCTTTGTTAATATACCTATATAAAATTGCCTGTGGTTCTTTGTTCTAGAAAATAGATCATTGGCATATTTATTTTATACTAAAACGTCTCTACCCCAATCAATATATATTTTATTTCAAACAGTTTCGCCAGTGCTTCTCAAATGGGGCGAGGGAGGATAACGCAAGGTTTTCTGGGGATTCGCGAAGACGGAATATTTTTGTTTTATTTTTAATTTTATACATTGATCTATTTAGAATTAAGATTAACTTAGGGTAAATGAAATAATTGTTTATGATATTCTGATATTAATATTTATTATTTTATTGGTAGATGGATGGGGAAGTGGAAGGCCGGCTGGTTTATGCGGGGGTGGCGAATATATAAAGTTAGGAAGACGCTGAGTTATAGTATTGCTTTACAATTTCATGACACTACATAATTAATAAAAATTCACTTCTCGGAAAAATGATGCCTTCAGAATAAGAGAAACATTTCTCGTTGCAGATAGTTTAAGGAAGAATAGTGTGACTGTGAAGGAGGAAAACATGTTTCTGTAATGTGTGACGCTAGCTTCGAATACCAAGTGGTTTACCGGTTTTATCACTGACCACATCTGATGCATACTAAAAGAGAGTAAAGCATGCTACCGATCGAATACGTGAGCCATACACACTTTATGATGTTATCTTCAAATTTTATACCACGTTGGTACTCGCAAAGTTTTAATGTTGTTACGATATATTTTTTTAAATGTCGATTAGAATCATAATATCCCAATTCTCTCTCACAGACTCATTTTAAAAATACTATCTCGCAGCTCAATTTTTTTCCCTTTTAGGTACATGCGTTGGAACATTTTAGTAAACCTTGGTTGACAAATTAAGCGTTTCGAGGAAGCATTACAACGAAGGCTGTTGGCCCGGCGCCAGCGGCACTTTGCTGCCCTCCACCGACGGAGTTAAGAGTTAGGTCGATTGAACCGCTATAAGGACGGCGGGATGGGTAGGGTGGATCCCCTGTCGGGAAGAAAGGGATAATAATGGTAAGGGAGGAAAGAAAGGGATGATGGGATTGGAGAGAAGAGGGAGCGATGGGAAGGGAGACTCTTGGGTGAAGGAGGGCGGTGAATGGAGTCGGAGTTGTGTGAGGTTTGATATGTATTTTTTTCAACCCGATTCGGCGCGTCTCGAGTCTTTTGTTGCGCTGCGGACGGCGAAGACGGAAGCTTTTTGGAGTGGACAGGGTTAAGAAGGGGAGTAGGCGGGTCAGCGACACAAAAAAAGAAAAGATTGTAAAGGGATGGGATTTTCCCCAGAGAAGAGTCATGGAGGAGTATGGTTTTGAATGGCCTTATACGTTTTGCAGAACACGATAACAATGCGACGCGTTTCTCCTCGAGTCACTTCGCGTTTCTTCAAATAAAGAGATCGCTTATTTTTCAAGACTCGCTCTCTAATTTATACGCTTCTTACCTGCTGTAACAGCGACGAAACGTATTGGATTCAAATTAAATTTGTGCGTCATTTTGGAGGAGCTATAATTTATGGATGAATTGCGCTTAAACTCTAGCAAAATCTGGATAATTGGACTATTATAAAAAGTGGATTGCTGCAAGACAGTTGAACACGTGTTATCTATGCTGAAAAGGAATTTAAAATATTATAAATATATTCCCAATAAATTGGATACGCATACATAAAATATAACATAAACGAAATAACTGGAAATTTTAAGATCTTGCTCAGATGCCAGCGACGCGTGAGTGTAGTGATCTGGAATGAGGCTGATTCTACTGAGTTAAAATGCATTTAACTTTTTTGCTGAACATTTTCAAAAGAGTATTTTATTTATTTGAAGCTTTAATTAAAGTTTGTAAAAATTTATTACCAATAACAATTTGTTTCCGAATTACGATCAAATTATTAGCTCTCGGATAAACGGAATTCCACTGTACATTTATTTCACATAGTTAAGATCATTAGAGATATCAGTTTTATCCTTTTCAATGCTAATATGATTCATGTGTAATCTTGATTTCATGCCATATTGTTTTAACGTATTATCAAATGACTCCCTATTTTGTGTATATATTATTACATGACTTTTAAGATAGCAATTATATTAGGCCTGGCATTCTATATTATTGTGTACTTTGAAAATTCAAGAACGAAATTGTTATTTGGTATGATTTTTTGAATTATTTCTTCCAATTTATAATACATTAAAACGCGATCGTGTTTACCAAAAATTCAATATCACCGAAAGAAACAATTTTTGTCCTTTCCACCATTTATGAAATCAAACGAAAATTAAATCCGAGCTGTGTGATCAAAGATCACCTAGCAAATTAAGGAGGTCTATGGAAAGTAGTTTCCACCCAGGACGATATTCATTTGCTCCACCTGATCTCGCCCGAGGGCTTTTCTTTGAGAGCTAAGGAATTTTCTCTTGTTCAAATCCTTGCAACTTGATTTCTCCCGAAACTCCAATCCTCTCCGCCCTTTCAACAGTCCCTTCTTACATCCAACCATCCGAGAATTTCTCCTTTGACCCCCTCCCAAATATAAAGGCCCCACAATACGACCCCATGTAGACAGACATCTGATAATTGCCCGAGTGCAAACAGCGGCGTTAGTTTGTGTTTATCCTCGAGCGAATGCGAGTCAACAGAATAGGGCTAAAGGTTCATTCCGCTAGAATTCTTCTTAAAGGGACTCCATATTAGGAGGGTTTTTGGGTTAGAGAAAGGAGGAGGTGAGGGTCGGGATGGAGGAGTGCGGTTCGGGACCGAATGACTGACGGGATGTTGGTGGATAAGGCTAGTTGTAGGGGTTACTATGAGAAAGCTGTCACCATGAGAAAGAGTACGCAGACAGATTGAGTGGAAAGATGTTTTGCCAAGACAAAGAGGGGAATCGTTTCGGAACCACTCGAGTTGAGAGAGGCCGATAAAAGTCTCGCACGAATGATGTGAATTACCCTGACAACAGTTTTGAATATCGTTTTGCTAATCAGAGAGGTATATAATTTTTTTTCGAGAAGCATATGCATGCATGATACTATATTGAACCGGGAAGGTAATTTTTTAATAGCTAATGGTGGTTGATAAAATAAATTTTTACAGACAAACAACTATCATGGAATTTGTCAAGGGAAATAGCGTTTCAAATTACGCGGATTGATTCAGAGAGGATAGAAGTGAAGAAAACTTTCGGTTTACTGCAATGGCAAAACAATGAATAATTCCGGCTCTTTGGCATGAATGGCGATGGAAAGCGAAATTTCCCCGGCGACTGCAGTAGAGAAAGTTGCACGCGACATAGTCGTATTTAATTACCTGCTTCATCCATTTTAAATGCTTGGAAACAACGAAGTTGGGCTTTAACCGCCCGACGGCTAGCACAGCACGAAAGAGTCACTTCAGGAATCCATTAGCGCGTTAATTGGAAATACTATCCGTTTCAAATCAAAATTTCTTTTGACGCCTCATCTTGCGGCTACAACTCGAATGCGTATAATTGATATATTTAACGTGGAAAACAAAAATTAAACAAATACGATTTATTAATGCCTCATATACGTACATAGTAAATATATTATTATATCCTCTTTCCTCCTCATTTTTTGTCTTTAAATGCTCTTTCAGTCACATCTTTAGCCATGAAGTCTCTTGTCCGATACGTTCATTCTTTCTCGTTCATATGAGTTAAATTAGCTTTCGTTTTTCTACTATTCTCCATAATTTTCTCTCATTTTATTTTATTTTTCATTCTTCCGTAATCCCTTGACAAGAGTTTTATATCATTTTCAGGAGCAACCATGTTTACGCCTTGTACAAGGCGATACTATACCAAACTATTCTTTGATTCTTCGCACAATATTAGAGTTAAAATAATTTTTCGATTTAACGCAGTTATGACTTTCATCATTCTTGTCCTGATTTCATTCGCGTTTTTTTTTTATTTCCGACTTCAGTTTTCACTCCCACCTGCCTCGCTCAGTTTCTATATCCCGTCTGTCTTCCGATCTTGTTTTTAGTATTTTTAGGTTTCATGAGATACATACTCGGACATACTATGGCAGATTATTTCCTCTGTTTTTCCTTAGCCATATTCATACCCTTACTCCTTTAATTTCATCATAGACTCACTCCCTTTGGTTTCTCCGAGTAACCCCAGCGTGCATCTCTTCATGGTCCTCTTCATTGTTTGAGGCGCTATAATTTTATTCTAGCACCAATGGTAATTTTTAAAAAATATTTTTAGATTATAAAAATGATTTGTAGAATCTACTATCAGTAATCAGCACCGATGACGTCTGCTTCGTACCCAAAACGCACATCTACTTCTCCCACCCTTTTAATGGTTATTGGAAATAAACGTTTCGTCAACGTCACCCGTAGGTTAAACAATACTTTGTTTTAGAAAATATATTCAACATATAAGGAATATCCGTAACTTTTGAAAGCGTTTTCTGAGCGATGGCTATTTTTAAAGCTGAACCATTAAACCGCACATTTTATCGTGCTTTACCGGACGGGATTAATTAAGAAATTCCCATCGGGATGCCTTGGCATTTACTGCCCCGCTGTATGGCAGTTGTGCTGGAGGGGTGGACAAGAGTAGGGTGGAATCGAAAATGGAAACTGGTTTCCTGAAACGAGAGCCGGTCCGCGAATGAGCGAGAGAGGGAGAGTGAAAGAGAGCTCATTAGTCCGCAGTCTGTGGCTGCCCAATCGATGTTGCATATCGATTGCCTTAATTTTTCGAAAGAGCGCTTTTCGCGTCGTCCTTTTTTTCCATTCTCGCGAGTTTGGACGCATGCGTCACCGTCGCAGACCCGCCCTGTTTGATGTCTTGCTTTACAAGCGAGTCCGACATCGACCAAACCCATTTAGGGATCGTGTCGCCCTTATGTTAATCCAGGTCATTCATATCCATGCGTAATTAATTAGAGGGAGGGGCGGGGCATTACGTTCACACATGGAGATATTTTTTATATCGGCTTTATTGGGTCGTCAGGCGGCGGCGCGCATCACCTTATTCGTCGATATGCTGGCTTTGTTCAAGAAAAACAATTTTTCACTTTCAATCCGTGCAAAATGGGGACGCGAATGAAAAGTTTTTAAAATATTGATATTTGAATTTAGGAGGGAGTGGATCGTAAAAAATATAGGTCACTACTCGATCGTATTCACAAATTACAATATTTATCAGCATGTTCCTGCTGCATAAATTAATGGCGACGTGACTGATCAAAAGCAAAGCCTACGCTTATAATCAAGAAGTGTTTTCACAGTTAAGTTTTTCTCACCAAAATTTAAACCACTATCTAACCGAAAGAAGTTGCTTACATATGCTTGTATGAATTACACTCCAGCATTATTTAATGGTAGACATCTGAAAAATTAAGAAATTGCGATTTAGCTAAAAAGGTTTGGACAGTCTAATTTATTAACTGAATTCCAACCATAAGGTGCCATCGATAATTCTTGTTTGAATTATTTATGGTAGTCCAAAAGATTCTCAAGGAACATGGAAATGTTTTTACCGATGCAAAAACTTATGAGGTTAAATGAATATAATACACGCGTTAATAATAATGGCATATAAATTTACCCACTAATATGCGCTGTCTAAAGCAGTATCAATTATTGCTATTATTTTTGCGATGCACTTATAATTACTACATTCACACTGTTGATCGTCATCTATCGTTTTTCGGATTTACTATTAATCTGCGAACTAATTCTAAGAGCATTCAGGTAATCACATCCAGGAAAACATCGATTCTTATGGTCGTGTGTACTTTTATGTGCAGAGTTCCAATTATAATTTTAATCTTCTTACAATAGAAATTTATTTTGTCCTACACTGAAATTTAGCCACAACCACCTTGTTCACCTAGGTATAATACAAGTCTTATACTTGAAATTGAAACAGAACTGGATGGCGATAGCAATACTAGTACTTAAAAGTATTACTTAGAATATTCCATTATCATAACATTGAAAAGCAACTGTGCATTGTGACAGGCATGATAAAGCGGCCGTTGGGATCGTCGGAAGAGAAACCACGATGACGAGCATGATTACACAATATTGCGGGCGCAGTTTTTCAATTCCTCCCCTTCCAATGCCGCTCCATTAGCCAGCCCTCGGTAACATTTTGCGTATCCTGGGGGAGGCTCTGGATACCGAAACCTTGAAAGAATCAAACATCATGACTCATCGGAAAAAAATTCCGTCCACCTGGCGCGGTTCAAGCCCGGTAGGAGTCCACCGCCTCGGACCTCCACGCCCAGGCGGTCTCGTGCATCAACGACGCCGCTTGTCACTCCGTCGAGTCCTCTTTCTTTTTAAGAAGACGGACAAGCTCGAGCGAACCGCTTCTGTCGGGTGAAATGAGCTATGCAGGAGGGGCGTGAGGAGGATTGGGGGAGGAGAGAAAGAGTTTTGCGATCCCAGTGGGTTTTGCGTCCGCGGGAGAACACGGGGAAAAGAATAAGGGTACACAGGAACGCGGAGGAGGGGGGGAGGGAGAGATAGAGGAGTGAATGAAGAGTAAGGGGATGCAGGGGAAAGGGGAAAGAGTGAGAGAGGGAAGAAAGAGAGGCGGCATCTGACACAGACAGATCCAGCGAAACGAAGAAGGGGGACAAGATGAATAATGGAAGAGTGAGATCTCGAGCAGGCAGAGGGTAGGGAGAGAGAGAGAGAGAGAGAGAGAGAGAGAGAGAGAGGGAGTGAGAGGAGAGGGATCATAAAGGGAGGTGCAGGGAGGAGAAATCTTGAAGGAAAGAAAGAAGGGAAGAGTGAGATAAAACCCGAGCCATTTAATTCAATGCTCAGATCTCGTGCTCCCCTCCCTCTTCCCCTCTCTCTCCCTCTTTCCCTCTCTCCCCTCCTCTCCCTCTCTCTCCTCCCCTCGCTCTTAAGGATTTTGGAAAGAAAGAGGGAGTCTTGGAAGATGGCAGCCTGTTGTATAGGAGGGGGATGGCAACGTGGGGGGGTTGGAATAAGGGGGTAGAAATGAAGGAGTAGGGAGGAAAAGGGAAGTTTTGGCAGAAATATGTATCGGTTAATGGTGAAAAATAACGAATTCTGTGTTGCGAGAGGGGGCGCACTCTCTTTCTTTCTCCGAGTTGAATCTGCAAGTTTTTGTATAATGTTAATTTATGCACTGAGGATAAGTTTGCTGAGTTAGGAAAAACTTGCTTTGATGAAATCTAGAGGGATTTTATTTTGATATTAGTCTGTTTTCTCTGTTGTCCCTTCATCCACTGTATTATCATTCCGATTTCATTTTTTTGTAATTTCTCTATTAGCCGTTTTACTCAGTTTTGATAGAATAAAATTTAACAAAATTTAATAGCGGTAAAAAATAATATGTAGCACCAATATTTACTGTAAAATACAGAAAAATTAGTTGGAAAATTCATTTATACAACAGATAAATTTATTTAAAAACGTGACATATTTAACTGAGACGGAATTAAATAGATGAGATTTGAAGGAGTAAAAAGATTTACTCCGTTGTTTGACTTGATACCAACAAAATCAGTCCATCAATATTAATCAAAGTTTGACCTATGCAATGCTTTTACATCCGGTTTCCCCGAATCTAAAAGGATTTAGCCTTTCTCAAATCATAATAAAAACAAAGGGTAATGCAATGTAAGGAAGATGTTACGCCAGTGATCTAATCACCACCTAAAATAAAATACCTTCCTGTCGCAACAATATTTTACTTTTTACTTTTTAGGATAGGTTAACTGACTATGCATACCGAGAAGCAATAAATTTATATGCTTTCTTTCGTGCATATTTAAGAAAACGTGAAGTTACTTTCTAAGAGAATTATTGCGGGCACATTTGAAGGCATACAATCTTATACACATTTCCAACTTGTACGCCATTTCTTCGACGCCTTTCTGTCACACATCCACTATTTAGCATCGTTATCCTGCGAAATAAAAAAACGCTCCGACAATAAGTGGCAAAACGCAAAAGTATTACACGTTCTTAACCGCTCGGACACTGGAATTCATTAAAGGACAACTATCAACAATCCCGGCCCCAGGGATGGCTCAGCATGGTGGATGAGTTAAGGGAAACGAGCGCGAATATAAATGCATGATCATCAGGGGAAGCACATTTGCATTAACCACAGCGTGTTCGAACGTTAGGATACGTCTGGGCATATATTCCGTCGTTGTAGATCAGGAATTCAGTTTTTTCCCCGGCTTTTGTAATCCTCTCTTACCATAGCACGTGCACGTCCACCTCTGGGCCACTCCTGCGAGCAGTTAAGCAGCAGCAGCAGGACTGCTTTGGGAGCATCTTTTCCATCCGCACGCAATGCCATTGGCCTCGAACTCCCCACTCCATGAGGTCACAACGACTCCCAGGGGTGGGGAAACGCGCAGAGAGGGGCGACGGGTGTGTACAAGGATGGAGAGAGAACTACGGGTGGAAGGAGAAATAACTACAGGAAGGAGGAGAGAGAAAGGGAGAGGAAAGAGAGAGAGAGGGACAGGGAGAGGTAGAGAGAGAAATAGAGAAAGAGAGATGGAGAGATAGGGGGAAAAGAGATAGGAGAGAAATAGTGAGAAAAGGAGAGGGAGGGAGAGATGAGGCAGAGATAGAGACAAGAAATGGGAGAGAAGAGAGACATGGAGAGAGAAAGTGGGAAAGAGAAAAGGAGAGAAAATTGGGAGAGAGAGAGGGAGATACATCGGGGGAGACAGAGGGTGAGAATTATAGAGAGAGAGAGGTAGGGAGAGAAGAGAGGGTAAGAGGGAGAAAATGAGGGAGAGACAGGAGGTAGGAAGTGAGGAGAGAGAAATAGTAGGAAAAGGAGAATGTAGAGAAGTCGGAAAAAGAAAGGGGCAAATGAATGGGAAGCGTTGGAAGAGGCTGGAGGCCGAGGTCAGTAGATGCGTCGTCGAGATAAGGAGAACACGAGAGTAAATACAAACAACTGCACTGGCGGAATTTTCGGATGTTAAAAACCTCCGCTTCGATAGGAATTAGAAACGCAGATTTTCTCAAGGGGAGATAAATCAAATTAAACTCGGACTGCCGGAGGAAAGGAGCGTCTAGTAGTTAATTAATTCGTAATTTTAACTCGGGGGGTGGTCTAGTCTGGATGCGTCAGTATTAAAGGTGGAATTTATCGAAGTGCAGGATGTTCAGGTCATGGGAAGCCTTAATGGAGTGGGTGAGAGAGAGAGACATCAGAGAGCTAGTTGTGGTTACGAGGAGGAAAAAGAGAAAACGAGGGAAGTTGCGGCGAAGAGGAATCGAGGAAAGAGAACCGAGATGAGTATTGAAGAGGAAATACAGGTATAAAGTGGGAAGAGAGATGAAGTACGGGCGTTCGTGGAAGAGAGAATAAGTGTAGGTTGAATTAAGCGTGAGAAGCCAGAAATTCGAGCAATATCTCGACCAAGATGGAGTTTTACGCTAAGTACTCATGAAAACATCCGCTCCGATTTAGAGGAAAAATACATTCAACGCAGCACAATACGCCCACGTCACGTTCGAATTATAAATGCAATCTCCGAGCATCTGTTACGGCACTCGTAATAAAAAAGATAAGTTAATTACGCGACGATTTCGAAACGACGCTCCGAAAGTCGCGCGGAGGTAATTTTAAGTCGGATGGGGTCGACGCAATTGATTACCTTATTAAAAAATAACCCAATTAACTTTTTCGCTTTTAAAACGATTGGGAAACAAAGAAAAACAATAAAACTGTCGCCGTAAACGTCATTACTCTCCATTAAGTCGCACGGAATAAAAAAAACATCTGTTGCTCTTTGTGTCGTAAAGTAATTTTTGATCACCATTTGCTGCATAATAGGATGCAGTAAATAGAAATACCCACATCCGGTCGATTGTGAGAGGAACATGGGTTGAAAGAACCGCCATTGGGAGCGATGGGTTGCGTAGTTTCCAACGTGAGGAAGGGGCGAGGGGGAGGAGGGGAGGGGGTTGGAGGAATAGAGGGAGGAAACTGGGTGTTTGCGGGAATCGTCGGGTTGTAAGAGGAGCAATGCGGCTTGGTAGGCTTTCGGAGGAGAGGTAAAGCATGTGCGGAGGTGGAAATAGGGGAGGGAGGAGGATGTACTGGAGGGGAGAGAGTAGGTGCAGTAGTCTGGACGCGGAGGATGGGAGAGAATTCATTTCCGGGATAGCGCCGAGCGTTACAACTGACTGGTCAGAGAGAGAGAGAGTGAGGGGGAGGGGGGGAGGGGGGGGGGGGGAGGATGCGTTATTGATGGCGCCCACGCCTGATGTCGATGATTGCAAATAGTGCGTTCCGACATAAAAGTGGATAGCGTGACAATACGGACGGATGTACGCGCCGATAAAATATGTTCCTTGCGGGTCTTGCCGAATAGACGAAAAAATAAACACAATAAACACTAGTGGTTGATTATATGGGGGATTCGATAACACGTACTGTTAATGAATTGGGTAGTTTTTTTGTACATGTAGATTCGCTACGTTTCTGAGAGGCTGAAGAAACAATAAAACGAGCAATAGTATTCGAGACTATGTCATGAAAAAATAATTCCTTTAACCTAACGTTGTTAGTTGGACGAGTTGCTTGTCTGGCTCTCATACTAGGGTCAATGGTAAGTACCCATTTGAGGGTATATGATCGTCTTTGTCATCATTATTAGGCTAATTTTAAAAGGCCATAAAGTTCTGTTTCTGATCTAGTTAAAAATCTATTATATATTTTTGAAAGTTTGTGTGTCTGTCTGTTCTTCTTAATTGCTCGAAAACGGAAAGGGCTTCAACGAACAGACTTGGAATGACGTCCTTTTATGCCCAAAGGAAGAGAAAGATGCATGTTTGCATAATATTCTTAGGGACTAGGTTTGATTTTAACTAGTTTAAATAAGAATATTTAAGTCATAAGTTTTTATTCCCTAGAAACAAAAGAAAAAAATGACTAAGAAAATATATTAATTTTAGTTTTTTCCTCGATTGGCAGGTAGGTATAAAAGTTGAGATTATAAGTTAGACCCTTCACGTTTAGGTCAAAAGAAATCAAACTAAAATAATAGCAACACACAGAGCAGCAGAAAATTTTGAACAGAAACGAAACCGGCATAACGCAGACCGATTAAGACAATGGATTAAATTGATTTAAATAAAATAAAAACTATTATTCATAATTTCCTGGGGAACGCCGGTTATATCGGCTAGCAAATAAATATAAATATAAAACCGCGCAATTAAACTGAAAAGCTGTCCAACCCACCTCCAAACAAAAAGAGGATAAAAATTTTTAATTTTTCTTTCTTATTTGTAAGATTAGCGTGCACATGGAATAAAAACAAACCGCAAAATATATGAATCCCCCGGTTATTCAACCAAGGGCGGGCAATGTAAAATCGCTCATTGGGCGATGCGAACGATTAAAAGGTGTGGTAAAAATGAGGCGTCGAATACGACGCGTAAACCTCGAATGCTTGGACTTTTTTCGGTCTAATACCGCTCGCTTTATTTACATCTTCAAACCAGTTCATTTCCGCATTGCAGCGCACCTAGAATTTAAAATACCCGCTCATTCGAAAATAAGCAACCGTAATCGGATTCGACAGTCCCAAGAAGAAGAAGCCTTCGCGGAACGGAAAACTTCTGTGTTATTTTTGTGTGCGGCACTTTGCTGATTATACGGACTGGACGAAATTATTGAACGGATAAATTATTCAACGCTTCCATTTTGTTGATAAAATTAACCGAGTTTTCAGCGAATTTACCCATAAAAATAGTCTCGGCCTCCCTATATAACCGAAGAAGATGCCTCGCAAAAAAGATAAAGAAGTCCGTTTCGGAAAAAATAACTCGATAGGAATTACGCTCCTTTTTTTGAATTCGCGCGATTCAATTATGCAAATCGTAAAGTCGCAAAACTCAGTTTTTTCGAAAGGAAAAAAAAACGAGTCTTCTCGCGAAGACCGACGTGGATGATAATGCTACGACGTGCTACTGGAGTTAGTGAGTGAGAGAGAGAAAGAGGGATATAAGGATAAAAGGGTCCCTCACTTGTTCGAGAGCGTATTAGGGAAAGAGAGTGGGAAAGTGAGTGCGACAGAATAGAAGTGATTAAACTTGCATGCACAAAACGAGGGAACTAAATGAGAGGAATGGCTTTCAGAGGGATAAACTTCATAATAATGATGGAAAACTTCGCCGACTTTTTCCCCTCCCCTTCCTGTTACCTCGTAAAGCACAAAAAATATTTTTAAAACCCTCGACCCATCAGAGGAGGACCTAGAGGGACCACCCAACCCAGCCGCTCACGCACGAACCGGCGCCAGGCGCGTGAGAGGGTGACGCCCCACCCCACCCTTTCTATTAAGAGTAAGGGGCCCAAAATCGGAGGAGGGATGGAATTTCTCGAGAGGGAGGGAAGAAAGAGAGGGTGAAGGAATGGAGGGAGAAATAAACGAATGCAGCGGAAGTGGAAAAATAGGATAAAGGGAGAAAGAGTGGTAGGGAGAGAGATGAAAAGAGTGGTAGGGAGAGAGATGAAAAGAGAAAGTAGAGAGAGAATATAGAGGAGTGGAGAGAGGGAGCCATTACGAGTTAAGGATGGAAGGAAAACCGAAATAAGACGAGGAGGAGAGAAGGTTGAGAAATGAGAACGGATGGAAAGAGGAGGGACGTTAAGAAAAAGGGAGAGGAAGAGTGAGGGAGAATGAGGGAGGGAGGAAGATTATCAAAAAAGGAGAGGGTGAGGGAGAAAGGGAGGGAGAGGGAAGGAGATAGAGAGGGAGGGAGGGGGTTACGAAAAAGGTAGAGGGGGAGAGAATGGGAGGAAGGGAGAGAGCGGGAAAGAGGGAAAGTGTGGGAGGGAGAGAGCGGGAGGGAGGAAAAGTGTGGGAGGGAATGATAGAAAGGCGGAGGGGGAAGAGAGGAAGGAGGGGGGGGAGAGGAAGGAGAGGGAGAGAGGAAGGAGGGGGTGAGAGGGAAGAGGGGGGAGAGAGGAAGGAAGGGGGAGAGAGAAAGTAGGGGGGAGAGAACAAGGAGGGAGAGGAAGGGAGGAAGAATGAGGGAAGAAGGAAGAAAGACAGAGTGGAGGAGAGAGAAAGTGGTGGAGGGAGCGGGATGGTGAAAGGAGGGAGAGGGACAAAAAGAGAGAAATGAGAGGAAGATTAGGAGGGCTGGAGGGAGGGTGAAGGAGAAGCATGTAAGGAGAGGGGGATAAGAAGGTACAGATACGTAGATTGAGATGTTGGGTAAGAGGGTAGGAGAGGAATTGGTGCCTTACTTAATCGCGTTAGTAATGTTTTTCTCCGCCTCCCTTCTCGCCCATCGCGCCAAGTTTTCCCTCTTTGTTTGAATTCGCTTTTCGTTGGGCGAAGTTTTTTTTTCCTGCTCCTGTTCCGCGCCACAGCGAGCGTGCCATCAAGTTTGGGAATCTTCTGTGCGACATCTTTCCCAAACTCTTACCGTCGCCCCTCCCTCCCCGTGCCTCCTTCCGCCACTTAATTCCACCGACTCTTCCCTTCGCCACTCCCCCGCGGCTCTTCGCGTGTCTCCCTTTCGTCTTCATCCCACTTCCTTCCGCTTCCACTCTCTCACATTCTCGCTTTTCTTAAAATACCCATACTTTAACGCCAATCCTTAAATTTTTCATTTCTCTGCCGCTCTTTACTTTTTTCATCTTCAATGTTTTACTTACTCTTTTACCTTGCACATTAGGTTGCCTGGGAGTGTTAACTGGGAAATTTGATACTCTCGCTTCCCTGTCATGTAAAAGGTTGTAAATTTCTTTGTTTCTTCCGAGCGATTAGGTCGGCATTACCACTGTCAAAAAGATATCATCATGCGAAATGCTTGTTTTGGAAATGTTTGTCTGATTGGCCTGTAACAATTTTGATCGTCCGAAAGAATTCGAGTTCTGTCGCATCTGTCCAATCGCTTTTAGGCACTATTCGTATGCATTCATATTAAAACAATCCCTGCTGATGGTATTCTTGGTCTGCTCACCGTAAATGCCCTTGAATAGGATACAAGTTATTCGATGAGGCATCATTAGTAGATGATAATAAAGAGTATATTTATTATTCTGTATTCATCTTATCTTAATGCGCTTAAAAGATCATATTTATAATCATGATCAATTCGATATGCTATTATCACCGCACCTTGGATGTTCGTAATTTAATTTTACTTTTTTGCCATGAATCAGACTCATCTGAAGAATCTTAATGATCGATACAAATTTCCATAGAAATATTTATCATGAAATCGAATAAATTTCCAGATGACAAATTACTGAATAAATAATTTAGACAGGTTGGCTGTACCTTCGATGAAAAAGATACGTGACGAATGGTAGATTAATTCTTACGAAACTAAGTTCTTGAAACAATGCAACCTTTTTCAGGTTTCACTCTAACTAAAGATCAAATAGATATATTATTCCGATATTTGTCGGAATTTTGATGCATATGCAGTGCCTTATAATCAAATATTTATAATTATAATTCATCAAAATTGAAATTGGCAAGGTTTTCTGAATAGAAATTCAATACATTCCTTATCGTATCTCTATCGACACTTTCTCAGAATTGGTCATCTTTCAATCACCATAGATATGATCGTCCATCCTTTTTAATTTGCTTTTATTCTAATCTAATTATCATGATTTCTTCGTCTTTAAAGGCTCATACATTTTCATGATATCATTTTCATGTCGACGGCTTCTTCTTTATACACCAAACGTAGTCTTTTTTCTCTGTATCGTACCATTTTCCCCCACCTTTGCAAACTGTTAATCTCAAGACCCATCTCCTGGCGGTATTATTCGGTCTGATATCACCCACTTACATCATAAATTAACCATACCGGCTCCTTTGGCACTTTTTTACGACGCATAAATATCACATCAATATTCTTTCCTTTCGACCGCGTGAAAAAACTCCTATCCTCTTTCTCTCTCTCTCTCGTTCTATCCCGTGGCGGTACAAGTATTTCTCGCGCCATTTGTCTATTTCGCGACCCTCTCATTCAAGATCCTCCTCCTAGCCAATTTCATATTCCTCCCCTTCCCACCCACCCTCATCTTTCCTCCATATTACTCCGCGCGAATCCCTTACTCCCTCCTTAATTTTAACTCCCTTCTCCTATTCCATCTCCACCCTCTTTACCGTCCCAATCCCTCGCTTTTTTTTGCGCATCCTCATTAAACCCTTGTGGTCTGGGCGTGTTTGACACTTTTGGCAGCTCATTCCGTATTTAGATATGCAAATTGGTCACTTCAATCCACCATGCTTTTCTCTCCCTCCGTCCTATTTTCCTCTCTCCTCATTTCTGTACCTCTTCTCTCTCTCTCTCTCTCTTTTCCCACTCCCTCTCTCACCTCCCCACCCGCCTAAGCGCACTTCTGCTACGACGTGGGTGGCGGAGGAGGTGGGTTGGGGGATGAATTGGGAGGGACAGGGAGTGGCTTGCTTCTTTTTAATTTTATTAATATTCAACGGTTGTATTTCCTTAATTGGGCGGAAGAGGGTGTTGGTCCGTGGGGGCGAAAGAACGGGAAGAGAAAAGGAGAGAGAGAGAGAGAGAGAGAGAGAGAGAGAGAGAGAGAGAGAGGCGCTGCGCGGGTGATGGGAATTTGCATATGCTCCAGGAGGAGATGGGATTTGTTCCTTTACATCTCCAAGAGGATGAAATGAAGGGATGTGCAAGGAATAAATGCAGGCCAAGACGGCCGTGTGACGCTTCTTTCATCTGAATAGATGCAATTTATTCGGACGGGATGTTTTTTAATTAAAATTACGCGATGGATTGCTATAAACTTTTGTGATATTACGGACCGAAGTGGGATATTTTTTACGCAGTCTAGTATCTCGTTTCGAAAAAACTCCAATTATTTTGTCATCGTGACCATAAAAAAATTGGCGTCTTACGAGAAATTTAATTTTTGCGATGTTTTCCGAGAAGTTTTCTCTGGGTGTGGAGTAATCGCAACAGGAGAATCCCATTACGATGTGACAAAAAACTCACAAATATAAAGTAGCCGATCTTAATTTTTAAAAAACATTCATTTTTATTTTCGCTATTACAGTGTCCCTTTTTCTTTCGAGGAAAAAGAAAAGTTTGATATCATTTTGATATTGAAGAACTTGACTAAATATTAACTTGTAGACTCATTGTGGAACAAATGTGTTGCTATCCTGGGACGGAATAGGATTCATTTGTATAACGATAATATTTTGTAAAGATCCGCCAACATCAAAATGTAGTCTCCAATGTCTTATATTGTAACTGAACAGGACTAAAGCAAAAATATGTATTGGTAAGATAACGAATAGGTACAGCATGACACTCATTTCATGAGATGCAGGATTTCGTCAAAATTTCGCAGTTTTTAAATCTGATAATAAAAATGGAGAAATATCTCACCTTGTAAAATTGACTCGCTATAAATCACGGAATGGCTTAGAAACAAATTGGTAAACAATTTCTCTAAAGTAAATAACTTTATTTAATGACCAGTTTGCCAATATACAGGCATATAGAGAAGTTTGGAAGGAAAGGCCATAATGGAGGGAGGATAAGATGTAGTGGGGCTGGGAAAATATTAAAAAAACTGTCAGATGGAGGGATAGGAGAGGGAGAAGGTCCTCTCAACTGTGTCTAGAAAGAGAGGAAAGGGTAGTGAGAATTCGCGTTTGCTTGAGTATGTCAAGGCGATGGGAATTTGAGAAGAAAAAGGAAGACGTTAACAATGCTACAATCTCCTTTGGAGACGACGGCTAGAATCTCTAACTGCTCTAACACATTCTGTCTCGGACCTTTATTTTCGAATCAAGCAACTATAGGAGTAGAACAGCTTTCTTGATTGTCTTCGATCAGTTCATTGACACATTAAAAGCAGAAAACTTAAGGATATTTCGTTTATGCCCTGTCATTTTGAGACTTATGCCCTTCAGTACTACACAGACCACATTTTAATTGCCATACTTAAGTTCATTACACTATATCTCACCGAGATATCTATGTAATTGGTATTAAAAGGCGGAATTCAATTTTTATTTTGGAAAATTCGTGGGAAACTTCATAAAGGTAAAGTCGATGAAATGACCTCTGTAACAAAGATGAGACTTTTCTGTAGGCGAGAGAAGAATCTCCTCGATTGAAATTTTATGATATTTACTAAAACTTTTATATATCAAGAATACGATGCAGGATAAAAAAACCTGTTCTTTAATTAATTTTTTCTCCCTTCTTTTTTGTCCAATTCAGGTCTTTGACTCAATTAAAAGCATTAATCTTAGATATCATACAGCATATTTATGACGTCTTCTACTTAGAGTGAATTGACGAAATGTTTTGCAAATGTGAAGCAATGTTTTCATCTCGTACGGGTATTATACAAATTTTCACTCTCATTGGGTCCATGTCTCTAGTTTGACCGTCCTAAGAACGAATGTGTATTTTACGTGGCTATATAATTAAAAAATTGGGGTGGTAAATAATTTCAAAATCAAAATGTTGTTAATACAAAGTTCAGTTCCTCAATGTCTGCATCTCGCGGGTCTTCGATTGAAATTGCAGGTGGATCCCTTATTCGGATGCCTCGCTTTCGTAGTTCCATGCGCCGGCGGTGTGGGGCGGGTGCGTCGTCCTTGCGCAGCTCTCCATCTGTAACAGTTGCGCCCAGTTGCAGATTGGAAGTACTAACAGTCGCCGGGGGGCCTAGTTTGCACGATGTAGTGAAGTCCATTTAAGGTTATACTATTTTATACAACTCTCTGCACGAGGAGAATGACAATCTCATGTATTACCGTATTTACTCGAATACTTTTCCTAACGGTGTTTTTCCCTCTCCTGATTTTAGTAAAGAATACAATGCGATATATCCGCATTTTTCTTTAAAACAGCGTTTTCGTAGTTTTACAGCTAGAAATTAAAAATAATATACGGTTATGGATCAAGCTTTCCCACTGCTCTCAAACTTAGTCTAGCCATAATATGTATATCCTTATAATCTTCCTCTCCTTGTTTTATAGTTTAAAAATATTAACGAAAAAGATAACATTTCGCGAGTAATTGCTGAAAGTATGTTGTTTGTTCTACTCCAATTTCAGTCATTTAAAATCCGTTAGTGGTTATATAAAACCCGAATGATTCCATGCTTGATATAATTGAGCAAACTTTATATTAGCAATTCTCACTGTTCTATCGAGTAATAAAAAATTGTCAGCATTGAAAATAAAAACGATGACACTTTTATTGGGAAAGAGTTGTTAATTTTATAATATGGATTTGATCATTTTCTTATGTAAATTTCTGTATATTTAAGTTAGATGCCAAAAATTTAAGAATAATAAGAGTTAAATTTTAATCATAAGGTATGTTATCATCGTATTACAAAAAATTATTAAATCTAGAAAAATTTATTTATAACGATGATGGTGTGCAATAGCTAGTATTATTTTGTATATTATTTGCACGGTCTGTCTCGTAAAACAAACACGAATATATTTTAACAAACATCCTTGCCAGAAAAAAGAGAATTCGTTGGTAAAATAAATTCAGATACGTTTAATTAGCATCTGTGCTTCCACAAGAACAGTCCGGGATTTGAGAAAGTTGAATGGAGAGCGTTATCATAAGACACTGATGTCATTGTTTTAAATCGAATTATAATAACTAAAAATAGATACAAATTTCTCGAGATAGCGTACACAGAATTCGAAGATCAGTTCGATAAATATGTTTTTTAAAAGATACAACTATTTATTTCATCGATCACGACATGAAAAACAGGGACTGATTTACACACCTTGCAGAGCACGAAGAAAGCAACTTTGCCAACTTTGAGAGAATTACCTGCTCGAGGAACGCAACAAGCCTCTTTAAAGAGTAGGATAGATGGAGGGAAGAACGAGCGAAAAGATGTATTGAACTAGAGAGAGAGAGAGAGAGAGAGAGAGACCCGAGATAGAGAGCAGAAAGGAGAGAGGGATAAAGGCGGCGCGAGAGATGGATGGGAAGAAGTAAGAAAGAAGAGAGAGATAGGGAGGGAGTGAGAGAGGAAGAGGAGGAATTAGAGAGAAAGAGAGAGATAGAACAAAAGGGGAGACGAGGTTGGTGAGAGAGAGAGATGGGAGAAAAGAAAAGAAAGGCGGGGCAAAGAACTGATTGTGAGAACGAGGAAACACTGAAAGGAGAGGAAAGATGGATCGCCGGAACGTGAGGGAAGAAAAGGAAGGAGTGGGAGATAAGAACAAATAGGTCGGGAGAGAAATACATGGTAAGGAAGAGCGCGGGAGTGGAGGTGGAAAGAATAATGTTACGATCTTTTCTGAGCGCTCAAGGAAAGGAAGTAGGGGTGAAGAAAAACAAGTGCGCGAGAAAGCCTCGCGTAAACAAATGAAGGAGACAAAGCGAAAGGGAAATGTTTTACCGTTCTGAGCAAGTGAGAAATTGGGGATTACATCTGGGGTAACGGTTTTCGTAGATTATGCGATGAATATTCAAATAAACTAAAATAATTAAGTTGCGAAGCAGGATTAGGTGGCATTCCAATTTGATTTCTAGTTCAAGGACAATATGAAATAACAGTTATAATTATTGTCGAATATAAATAATTAAAAAACGATTGATCATATTCAGATAAAAAATAGGAAATATAACTTTCTCTCAATCCTAGGTCAACATTAAGTGTCAGCATTATGATTATCTGTTAAGTGTTGCGTCTATGTGGAATAATCCATTTGTCTTTATTGCACGGTTAGGCTATTTCGTAATTTAAATTTACTGAAGTAACTAATTTATAGTCTATAGAACTAAGTTGATCAATTAAATAATACTACTAAATTTCCAATTAAACACCTTTTACATCCAGTTAGGAATGTTATTTTACTATTACCCACTGAGTACCAGTCATTTGAGCATAGGATTTAAAATATTTAAAAAGTGTTTTATTTGGTGAACAATCATTTTTCTTTGATATAGCTTCTTATAGTCTGCCTTGGTAGACGGGTGGTTAGAGTTTCTGCCCACGGATACTAAGGTCGCGGGTTCGAATCCCGCCTAGGACATGGATGTTTGTGCTTGTAATATTTGGGTTATATGTAAGAATGGACATTATTGTCTAAATATCGCACTCAATAAAGACGGATTATTATTATTATTTCTATTTCTATATGCAAAAAGATGTTCCAGTAGCATGTGAATCAATTATCCAGGTCCATGTAATAAAACTAGCATCTGAATGATTACGTTGGATGTGTGCCGAGCGGAATTTAATCGCTTTAGGGTAAATGGCTTTTCCTTTTCAATTTGCATCGGTAGTCAATGACGGACCTCAAAACATTTTTTTCTCACCGGCTTCGCTAATCGAGAAAATTAAAGCCGCATACGTATCTTCCATTCAGGCCGCTCTCCTCCGGCGGAGAAAATTTGATATGAAACTACTCGATAACGCAATGAAAAAGGAAAACGGAGAAAAAATAATTCAATTTCTTTTTCTCACTCTCCCACACTTCGTGCGAACTCCTGGCTGCACGATTTTGCATTCACCCCTCGCACCCTCTGTTCACTAACTCCTCTCTAAAACTCGACCGGCCGCACATTAGCCCTCTTCTGTTTTCATTTCGCATCTCGCTTTATATGTCAATTCAATTTATGTTTTTTTCTCATCCCCCACCCTCTCCCAACGCCTCTGCCCATCTCCGACACGCCCGGGGAAAAATACGGTCCACGATTGGAGATTACGAAAGACTTCGCTGAGAGCGGGGATGGAACACGACCTCATCCTCCCCCTCCTCCAGCCCCCCCTCTTCAATCCTCTCCTCCTCCATACCACTCATCTGGTACCCTCCGACACCGCCCGTGGTTCCCCAGAGTTTTGTCGCCACCCTTCCCCGTGCAGTGGAAGAGTGGAACCCAATTACCATTTCCACTTTCCAACCCCCCTCCCCTATTTTCCTCCCCATCGCTCCACTCCGACACTAGTGCCTTACGCCAACACCTTCCTTCCGCATCAACCCTCTCCAACATCCTCTCTTCTCTCGCCCCGATGTACTGGCCTCTTAACAACAACAACACAGCCAGCCTCACACCCCCTCACCCCCTATCACCCACTGTCTCCCTGCTCTTCGTTGAAAAAACACTACTCGGTCGCCAACGTTGCAAGGAAGGGGAGGGGTAAAGTATTGAAAGTGTACTCGATGGAAATTGCCTTTACTCATAAGGACCATCTTATGGGGACAGGTTTTTGCTTTTGTTTTTTTTTTAATAATAGAGTGATTTGTAATATAGGCTGAGTTGCTTCTATTATTATTTAATCTTGTAAAATTAATATATGTGGGTTTCTCTCTTCTTTTTATTGCCTACGACTGTTTTTATTTCGATTTACCTAAGAAATAAATCAATATAAAATTGCGGAAATATATTATTTTTTTAACTTTTAAAATTTTAAAAATCCTCGAGGTCTGTAAAATTGCACCTAAAAATCAGGAGTCGGCTATCATCATTTTGTTTCATCTTCAGGAAATAAAATTTGAAGAATCACGGTTGTACAATACATTTAGTATTCGCACAATTTACACTAAACATCATGATAAGTAATAGTGATGATATTAGTAACTCAGAATAGTGATTAACGTACATCAAGCACACGAGTATCGAATTTTTGCCTCAAAACCAGTAAATTATTATTCATATTTTTCTCGCCATAATTTCCAATGAGAAAATTCAAGCGATTATTCAATTAAGTAAAAAAATTCGTTCTGCCAAAAAATATGCTCCAACTCAAAACAGCACTGATTTTTAATACGATGAAAATTAAAATAAGGACAATTTTTTTAATAGGCGACCGCCTGAACGCTTGATGCTCAGATTGATTTAATCGAGTAAATTTAATTCTTTTTTTCGTTTAAGAACTAGTAAAAAATCTTTTGCGCACGTCTGAGATGACGTAGAGGTTGGGAACGGGTTCCTCTCTTTATGAGGAGCGGAGTCGGAGGTGGTTAATCTCGGAATTTTCAAGGGGTCCCAGAGGAGGAGAAGACTCAAGTTGGCGTGTGGGGGGGGGGAGTCGGAGGGGGAATTGGAGAGCGGGAGGAGGGGGCAATGTGAGGGAGCGAGGACCGAGGGAATTCGATTAGAGAGGAATTGGAGGGGAGAGAGGAGAGAGAGAGGTGACAGGGAGCGGCGGATGACATTGGCGAAGCCCCGATGCATGACGGGAATCCAAAATGCCTGCGTCGGTTCCTGGGCTGAGGATAAGGATCGGAAGACGCCGCCTCGCTCGGTATTGCGCCTATATCCGCCGAAGTTCCATTATAAGTGATTCCGTAGGCTTGTAATGCGATATTTTTAGTTGGTTGATTCACGCACAAGGGATAGGCCGCATTTATTATTTTTAATATTCAAGGTCTCTGAGGGAATTTTTCGTCGTCACTCATCTTAAGGAAAGATTTTTTTAACGAACAAGGGGGAATGATTGACTCTACGCTCGAAAATTTTATCCTCAAGTCTTAAATTTTAGTCTGTTTTTATATGCTAGATCAGAACTCAAAATTTTTTCTAGAAATCTAGGCGCCAGTTCCAATTCCTCGGAGCCAGCACAGACGTTACATAATTTTGGCGCATATTTTTCATCGACGTCAGGAAAAGATAAATGAATAATAATTCAGAAATGAATCTGCAACAACAGTTAATCCATGCTCATTTGTTTCTGTTACATCATGTAGCAAAACATTAGTGCTGATAACCAGGGGCGGTCCGAGGAATTTTGGCGCCCCGGCTGAGATAGCACTCCAGCGCCCCCCTAAGTTAATGCTTGTACAAAGTAGATGTTAATTTATTCATCGCTCTGTAAAAATTATTGACAATGAAAAATAAAAAGGAATGTTATGAAGATTCTAGCCTGCTCGTCAATATAAATTGGCATCCAATATTTATTCACTTGCAAGTAATGCATGGGCAAATGTTCAGGATAGAGCCGAGCAGCCGCCCGGCTCGCCCGTAGCTCGGTCCGGCCCTGCTGATAACAATCATGCCATATTTCCTCGTCATCATCACTTCTACTGTTCACAATCCGTCCCTAATCAGCAGTGGGCAATCTGACTGCTAAGGAACAATTGTAAAACAACATTTTTGCTTAATATGCAACTCAGATTCGTATTTGAAAAAGGGTACTAATAGAAAGGATTTTTTAAACAGACGCAAGCTTAATTTTAAGGAAGTTAACGTTAATCGCTCGCAATTGAGGAACCTGAACCATTTTATAAAGATAAAAATCCAGGAGCTAGCATGAAAATCTTAGGCGCCATTGCGACCTTGCGCCCGGGATTTTTCGAGCCCTGTGCTAGATCATAAAATTGGAGACACTCCGATATAAATTTTTAATTCAATGAATTCACCTTATGCGTGAGATTTTATTAGGCCGTTTCGAAAATAGGCTCACTTTACTTGATGTGGTTTCGGAACTAGAATATATTTATCGGTTCAACATAATATGGAAAAGTTATCAAATACCAACAGGCTATAATGTTTTTTTCTTTTTAGGCGTTCTTTATCAGCAAAGCAGTAAAAACGGAACGCCTTATGGGCAAGTCTGGTCCGTCCGTCCGTCCGTCGTAACTTTAATTTCCTAAACCGCTGGACGGATTTTAATTTAATTAAGTATGAGTGATCTATATAAAAATGTATCGCCCACTTGTGATTTTCAACTGAACCCGTCAATTAGAACTTCCAATTTACATAATTACTTTAATAAACTTATACTCGTATATCGTTAAATGGCATCCGTCAAGCAACAATGCAATATCAAACTTTTACCTCCCTACCTCTTATATGATCTGTAAGGTATAGATTAAAACATTTCTTCGGATAGAAAACAACATTTACTACAGCAAAGTCCGCAAGGCCACGTAATTACGAGTTATGGTTTCGGAGATAAAAATTAGAGAATATCCCGAGCAAAACATCGCATATTTTGTTAACATCGATCGCGAAGACAGTTCACTCAGCAAACAACAATTAAAAATCCATATATTTTTCTCCCATTCTCTTATATTATCTGTGAGGTACAGATTTAAAAATTTATTTGGATAGAGAACAACATTTATTACAAAATAGTCCCCGAGACTATAGTTTCGGGGATAAAAATTTGAGAATAACGTAATCTTTCGATACCGTTCCATACGTATTTCCCATTAAGAACGCCTTTGAAATCTCTGTTTATTCCATTTATGGAGTATACTTTTCCATCTTGTTTACCATGCCGCTGTAATAAGAGAATATGGAGTCTAGATTTAAACGTTTTTGTTGCTTACTAAATGTCCCAAAGGTGATTTTTAATGGCTCCTTATTTGTGGAGATATCTAGATATTATTCAGATTTCAGTTTTATATAAAAATCCGTATAACGTACACTTGCAGATTAATAGGAAGATTTGTGCAAACGCGCTTCATCCTATAAAACCAACAAGAGGCGACGACATCTGAGCATCATCCATTCCCAGATCCGATAAGAAGACAAAGCAACACTTGATAGCCGAGAGCAATACCTGCGAATCCCATCCAGTTCTTTTTTTTTAATTTCCTAAGCCTCCGAAAAAGTTAATTCCTCTCTCATACCAACTCACAACATCCCTAATGGAAACAAAACAAAGGATTAATCTATGACTTTCCCTCCGTCGCTCAATCTCGCGATCGAGAAATCCACTTGCACCGCACGAAAATCTCGCCTCCTCCCTTTTGGAAATCCTCTTAATCCACAGGCAGCTTTCATTTCCACCAAAAGAGCGGGCAATCAAGGATTCGTTCGAGGTAACGCCGCCTCCTGAATCCTAGAGAGAGAGAGACTAATAACCTCCTTCCTCTTCTCCCTCTCGCGTGCAACGCCTTCCCTTCCGCTCGCTTCCTCTTCACGGCTTTTCCTCTCCACATTATTTCAAACTCTGTGCTCGTAATCAGTTTTGCATATTGCCTTACGGGATGGCTTCGGTTGGAAGTGGCTCCTCGGGAAGTGGTGTGGGGTAAGGCGTTTTCTCTCACTCCGACCTTACTGTCCTAGCCTCTTCCTCCATCCTCTTAACTCCATTCTTTCATAGCCTAACCCAATTCGCCCTCCCTCGGGGCTACGCAGGAATAGTCCCGGCACGAAACGCACATGCCTACGTTATGATGACTAATTCCGTCGCTTGATGCGTAAAGCGCTTTCCGCCGCGGGGATTTAATTGTGTTTCTGTGCGACGCGGAATACTGCGCGACCAGGCGGGCGCAAAACTACGCAGCAAACCTTTTAAGCTGGGAGAGAGTTCCATTCCCCTTCCCTCCCCCCCCCTCCTCACACACACACACATAAGTCTCGGAATTTTGAGCATTTCGATCAATTGAGCCAGTTAAGGGCTGCGGAATTGCGTGGATTTCCTGTTTGGTGAGTTGGTAATTGTTGGGAAATTTTCTCGGGATTGCTCTAAATGTTTGAATGGTGATGTCGTTGGGTACAACTTCATGTGCTGAGTGTGATTTTATCGTGTTAAGCTCGTGGTTCTTCCTTTAAGACATTAAATATATTGTAATAAAAGTAAAGTGATTTAGTTTTGAAGCTTTATGCCAAAATATGAGCGTATTTCTTTAATAAAACTTTGGGATTATTATCGTGCTATCAACTCTATTTGATGAATCATAAACTAACAAATTGAAAAACTGTTTTAACGATAGCAAAAAATGTCGGGAAAACCAAATGCGCATTTGGGCTATAAAGCATCCATTAGTGATGAATCACTTTCAATTAGTTTTTTAGAAACTAATGGGTATATTCTAAAAAAAAATACATTATCAGCGAATGAACGCTGAAGACGACCGCTTTGTAATCGCCTCTCACTATCCGAGTTTTTATGGCTAATGGAGAAACGCAGTCTTTTTATTCGATCTCAGCAAATAAGTTGTACTACACCATCATATCTTGAATTCGTAAGCTCATTAAAACCGATAACGTCAAATAAGGATCCTGCCTATATTAGTTCTGCAGATAAAATTGGCCGAGATTTCTGAACGGTTACAAGGAACAAGACACTTATCGCCACTATGGATTAATCATCAGTAAAAAAACGCCCTCTTTCAGTTGAAATAATAGGGATAATAGTAGGAGCGCCTTTCTTTCTTTTTTATTCGAAAAAAAATCACGGCCCAAATTTTATCTCCCGTCGTATTCATAACTTTTTCAAAAGCTGCAAAAAAATCTCCTAATTATCTTCCATTGAGATAATTGCAATCTGAGATCCGATGGAGGGAAAAAAAGCACTTGGATGGCCTTCTTCTCCGCTCCGCTCTGATGAATGCTCCAAGACTGCTCTCCCTTGATTAGGGATATTCGGTTTGGCGAGCCAACTGGGAGAATGAAGATAAGTTTCCGGCCCGCGTCCCCGTCCTATCTTCGTCCAACCCTCCCCTCCCACCCCTTCTCTCCCTTCACCCCTCCTTTCCTTCCTGCAACCCTCAGAATCTCTCCCTCCCTCCCACGCCGCCGGCCCCACAACCCGACCTTCTCTTTCCCCTCTACGTCATTCGGCCAAAAGTCGTCGAGTCAGCGGACACTAAATTCCCATTCCGGCAGACGCGCTTTCGGGAGACCTTTTCCTACTTACGCATCGTCCACTTCGGTCGCCTCCAGAACTCTGGCTGGTCCTTTTCGCTTCTGGTGCCCCTTTTACGCACTACTGCCAACTTGGCTGTCTCGACGAAGTTTTTGACAGTAGATAGTGTGGTACGTCGAAACGCATGAAATGTTTTCGTTAAAAGTCAAGTCTTTGATGAAATTTATTGCGTTTTCAGTCAAACAAATCTTATTATCCGATTGAAATTTTTGTATATTGCGAACCAGTATAATTTCAATTCAAGAAGTGTTACAGGCACACGTTTTTATGATGTATATTTTTTAAGGTTCCCTGAACACGTTTTGACTATTTTCTCGAGAATGTCTGAGTCAGTCTGTCTGTTAGTCTCGGTCTGTATGTGCTACGATTTTGTGAGCGCTCTAACTCAAACACACTCGTATCAGTACTAAATTTTATATTTAAAAAGAATACTATATAATAAAAGGCCGATTAGATTTTGGCAACAATCGCTGAAACAGAAGTGGATGTTTACTCTAGTCATGTTTTTGGTTTATGGCAAATAACTCTTTTAAATCTTCATAAACGTAAATGTTGTTCATTATAAACTTCATAGATAATTTTATTTTATACAACGTTTGTTTGAAATAGTTTTTCATTGAACGCATTGTTAAAGAGATATTCTATTTATTTAAAATATTTCCTTAATATTTGATGAATTTAAAATAGTACTAGAATAAAAGTTGTAGAAAATTTAATTTTCTACGAACTTTGTTCGAAACATTTCCCCATATAATGCATTTTTTAAGAGATATTGTAAAAACTAATTTTTTATCTGCCACCAACACACCATCTACCGGCGATTATTGTAAACTAGTGTTGTGTCGATCCTGAAGGATTCGTTCCAACGGGACGAATCTAGCGCCGGAACCAGCCGGTACGAATCCACGGCCTTGAAAAATCTCGTTCCTCGGACTCGGAGAATCCGTACCTTCCAGGCTCAATGGTTCCTCGGACTCTACCAACGACGGACTCGGAGTATTTCGTTCCGGACTCAAAATGGTTCCTCGGACTCCACTCGGATTCGGAAATTTCGTTCCTTGGATTCAGACTCCGGAGTTGGATGAACGAAATTGGACATGCGCAGAAGGGTATTTCGTACCGGAGTGATGAGTCTGTTCTTTTCGCACTGCAAAAAAATGTTTTTTATTGTTTATTGGGATTGCAAGATTTGACTTCCGTACTTCGAAATGATTGTGAATAAAGGGATATTATGCGGTAAATATTTTTAAATTCTTCCACCGAAGTTTTCTACCATTTGAAAAGTGAGAGAGAGAGAAATATAGCAGGGATATCAGCGACGAATAGAAATGCGATTGCCTTGCTGGAAAAGTAATTTTTCTGCTTCATACCATTAAATGGAACAAAAAAGATGTGGAATTTGGAAGATGTTTTCGGAAAGTTTTTCAGAATGAAACTAAACACTATCTAGTTTAATTTAGTTATATAACAATTGGCAAATGCAGTGATTTAGATTACTTGGTCGATTTTTTAAAGTTCGTTCGAAAGTTTCGGGGGATTCTGACATCAAGATCTCCCCTCACCGTACGCCCATGTCGTTTAGTATTGCCATTAACAAATTTGTTGTTAATAATATTATTATATACACAATAATGATGAGTAGAATAATCATAATAACAAACAGTTTTCCAACACTCATCACAGGAAATCCTACATTTAATCAAGTTCATACGTGTACCAATGGAACGAAAGGAACGAATCCTTCATATCGATCCGGCTGTCGAACGATACGAAAAGGAACGAATCCATAAAAAGAACGACAATTCCCATCACTATTGTAAACACTTGACGCTTATTAATTCTCCTTTTTATTTTCTAAATTGTTGGAGCTTCGTGACTATATCCAATATCATAATGCTACGGTTTGAAATTGTTCTTTGTCAAGTCTTCATTTTATCATAGTTTCTTAAAATATTTATTACTATTTAACCTATTTGAAATTTGTACTTTCTCCAAACGTGGTATAGGGAAAAGTATTGTTTTCATGAAAAAAAATCGATTTCTAAATTTCAACGGAAATACGCGTTTTGAGGTCCCCTAAACACGTTTTGACCATTTTATCGATGATGTTTGTGCGTGGCAGCTTTTTTGGTGGGCGCTCTGACTCAAAAACTATTAATCAGGTCAACGCAAAATTTTATATTTGACATTTTTAGGAAAGTTACAAGAACTGATTAGTTTTTGGAAAAAATCGTCCAAACGGAAGTGGGTGTTTATTCTTGTAACTTATCCGTTATTTTAAAATATTTTCTTTAATATTTGATATGTAAAAATATACTTGATTAAAAGTTGTACAAAATTTAATTTTCTACAACCTTTGTTTTAAACATTATCCCATATAATGCATTGTTTAAGAGATATCTTATATTTTTAGCTGCCACCACCACGCCACCTACCGACGAATATTGTTTACAATTGACGCTTTGTTACGTCTTACAATTAGTAACGCTCCTTTTTCTTTTCTTAATTGTTGCTGCTCTGTGGTTATATCCAATAACAGAAGGCAATGGTTTGAGTTTATTTCTGATCTTTGTAAAGTCTAAAATTTTCTCGGTTTCTTAAAATATTTATTATTATATAACCTATTTGGAATTTTTAGAAATATTACAGCTGTGGAAAAAGTCATGTGGTGACCACATCAGATTTTATTATCGTAATTGTTTGAGCGTTGTGGCTATATCCAATATCAGAAGGCTATGGTTTGAGTTTATTTCTGTTCTTTGTAAAGTCTAAAATTTTCTCACAGTTACTTAAAATATTTATTTTTATGTAACCTATTAGGAATTTTTAGAAATATTACAGGTATTGAGAAAGTCATATGGTGGCCACATCAGATTTTTACTTTCTCCATATACGAAGTATAGAGAAAGTAATGTTTTCACGAAAAAAATCGAATTCGATATTTCAGCGGAAATACGTTTTAAGATCCCTTGAACACGTTTTGACTATTTTATCGATGATGTCTGTGGGTGTGTGAGACCGGGTTTTTGTGGGTGCTCTAACTTAAAAACTATTAATCAGATGAGCGTGAAATTTTATATTTAATATTTGGTTAAAGGAAAATGTGCTGATTAGTTTTAGGTAATAATCGATCAACCGGAAGTGGGTGTTTACTATTGTCACTAATCCGTTTTTTTTTAATATTTGCTCTAATATTTGAAAAAATGTGCTGGAATAGAAAATTGTAGATAATATAATTTTCTACAAACTTTGTTTGAAACAATTTCCCATATAATACATTGTTGAAGAGATATTTTAAAAACTAAATCTTTTAGCTGCCACTACCACACCACCTACTGGTGACTACTGGAAACACATTACGCTCCTTTTTATTTTGTTAATTGTTGGAGCTTCGTGGCTATATCCAATATCAGAAGACTACAGTTTGAGTTTATTTCTGTTCTTTGTCATTATTAAAATATTTATTATCATTTAACTTCAGGGGCGGCACGATGAATTTCGGCGCACCGGCCCAATGCCCCCCTCCGTTAATTTTTGTAGAGATATTTACAAAGTACATGTTAATTTATTCATCGCTCTGTAAAAATTATTGATAATGAAAAGTTAAAGGAAATGCCATCAAGATTCTAACCTGTTCTTCGATATAAATTACTATCCAACACTTATTTACTTGCAAGTAATTCATAGATAAAATGATCGGGATAGCTCCTCTAAAATTTGGCGCCCCGGGCTGCCACCCGACTCGTCCGTAGCTCGGGCCGGCCCTATTTAACCTATTTGGAATTATTAGAAATATTACAGGTATGGAGAAAGTCATGTGGTGGTCACATCAGATTTTTTTGTTATTGCTATCTAAGTTTCATTCGTAACATTCCGAGTACATGTAATGAAGCCTCCAATCTGGAGAAATAAGTTGAACTAATTATCATCTTCTTTGAGCCTTTTCTGTTTTGAATACGAGTTATTTTCATTCCTTAGCACTTACTCGAAAAAAAGAAAAATATCCAATTTTCACCTACCTTGCCCAATGCAATTACAATAGATGAAATATTTCAATTTAAACGATAAAATCTGTTGTTGGGTAATATTAAAATAGTATAACACATATACTTTTGTTTTAATTTATATTTACAAATTGAGAAAACAGAATTTTGCTACATAAGGTTATATAATCATTAGCTACGATCCGAAATTTCCGATTTATTTTTTAAAAGAATTTCATAAAAGTTTTCCAAACAATGTTATAATGTTATTTTCAAATAGAAATTTAAGTACCCCCAGAGTGTATCTCACGCACCCCCTGAGGTACGCGTACCACTGGTTGAAAAATCCTGTGCTAGAGCATAGTCGGAATTTGGTTGTGAATTGAGATTATGCTGGAGTTATTTTTCATACTTCTCATGAAACACCGCGGAATCCCAAGGATCCATTTGTTGATCATCCGTTTACCGTAGAATTCTAATCAAGAAGTTCTCCCGCTGATAATTTATTTTATTTTCAGGGTCGCCTGAATCGATCTTAAATTGCAATTTGCGATTCTTAAAATTTAGCTCAAATAACAATAAATAAAACAGCTGTATTTATCCCTAAGAAAATAATATAAAGTCACAATAATCCAGTGTATCTGAATGTACAGATGAATCAGCCATGCTTGCCGTGATATTGGCTCATGTAAAACAAGATGATAAGGTCGTAAGTAGCTTTCCAAGTCCGAATTCCACCATTATGAAGCTTTACTTATTTTCCATGGGAACGGATTCTCGGAACGATTGCTGACACCAAATATTTCGCTTCTGCATTTCCGTAGGGTGATAAGGATCATTTCATCATAAAATAATAAGGCGACATGAGGGCAAACAATGAGCTTTGCCGACGGAATTTGTAAAAAATGACTGGCGGCAATATCAAATGAAGTGGCCATATCCCTCCTTGGAAGAGAAAAAGAGAGAGATAAAAATCGTGTAGCACCGCTAAAGGAATCGAATACGGAAAACTGCACACGTATAGGCCGTGCCCAGACAATCGTCTTTGCGAAATAAAATTGACGTAGCGTTCAGGAAATTCGGCAAACGTCCAGAAGACGGAGACAAGCGCGGGAAGGAGCGATGGTGGAGGAAGAGAAGGAAAAAAGGAGAGGGGAAAGGAGGAATAAGGATAAGTTGTCACCCGCGGGGAACGTCACGACACATTGGTCTTCGGGGCCAAAGAGGCGCATCAGATACAGCGCTTGAGGACCTATCCACGGATCTCCCTAACGGCGGCGAAAAGTTGGGAGCCGTGAAACAGACGAGAGGGAAGGACCCATCTGAAAAAATAAGGACGATTATTTTGTTTTCATTACATGTCGTGAGGATATATATATATATATATATATATATATATATATATATATATATATATATATATATATAAAGAAATGGAAGGTATTTTTCACCACGCCGATTTCGCCGAATGTCTCGTCTGGACAGAACGATGCGAGCCTTGGCAATAATGTGAACGAAAAGAATCTTGAAAATAGATGTTTCACTATGGTATTTATATGATCGATATACTTAACCTCGCCCTTGCCTTTTGCCTAACAATTTCAGCTTGTGGTTTCAGCAGAAAGAAAATCATACAAAATTATTCTGATTTTATCGCCTCTAAATTTTTCGATAGCATTTCATTTATTTATTTTTAATAGCCCATAAGCAAACGTTACCAGCTTTTTGGAATGAATCTAATAGATAACAGCAAAGACGATCACATTACAAGTATTCCCTTGGCAGAATTCAAACACATCACGCTAACCGTATACTTATAGTTTTTAACTACAAGTATTAAAAAAATATTGCGATAATCGATAACAACGGTAAGTTAGAAAAATGGTTACGAATGCCAGCTAGGCCGGACTGTGATGAAAATGAAATTTTCATAACATACCAAGTTTCCCAAGCACAGAGATTAATTAAAATAAATCGGTTAATTTTTAATGATTGAATTGCCTGATTTCCAAGCTGCTAGCAATAGTAATTGCAATTCTGATTCGTCTTACCATTCCTATTCTTTATTCGCATTGGTCAAAACAAATCCCAAAGTCAATGCCTTCATATCACGAGATGTGTAATTCTGGGCCACGATAGATAGAAGATGAATGGTCATTTACAAGACAAGATAATATTCTAGAACAATAAAATAAACTCACGCAGGGCTCTTTACGACCTCGAGATTGGTGATCGTGAGGGTTGTAGAAACATGGAAGTGTTAAAGGAGAAAATGGTAAGGGATGATAATGTGGAGAGTGGGAGAGAGAAGATGGCCGGAAAGAGTTAAGTGATGGGATAGCATACGGGAGAGAAAGGGAGGTATACGAAATGGAGGCACTTAAAAGTTATAGATGAGATTGGACTAGAAGAAAAAGAAGGAAATAGGAGTAGAGGAGAAGAATGGGTTAGAACAAGCTGGAGGAAGAGGAGGGGAAATAAATTCAGAGGAAGGAGAGATGGAAAGAGGAGGAAAAGAAAGAGAGAGAGAGAGCAAAGGAGGAAAGAGGAGGAAAAGAAAGAGAGAGAGAGAGCAAAGGAGGGAATGAAGGGAAAGGGAGGTAATTTGCGAGAGAAACCATGGAAGTGCGAGAGGACTCCACGTTTCACGCATAAGACATTGATAGATAAAAGGGAAGACAATGTGACTAATGTAAGACGCTCTAAAGAGCGGGAGAGGCTTAAAGGAGCGAAGGCGTGATAAGCAAGAGTCATAAAGAGGGAATTGAGGAAGAGAGTGGCGTAGAGAGAGAGAGAGAGAGGGAGAGTGTGGGGAGTTAGCGTGTGGCACGAGGGCGACGGTGCGTGATTCCCGATGCTTATGTGGTCCCATGATGCATCACGAGCAAACGCCGCGTGAAATGAGCGCTGCCCTGAGAATGAACGGCGCGAGATTGGATCGATGCTGGAATAGCGCTCCAAATGGATGCCGCAGAAGGACTCGGGCACGAAGGCGGAAGAGTTTTCTAATGCGTGAAATGCTTTGGCGAAGATGAGAGTGAAAAAAAACACGGAATGAAGCCGAATGATAAATGGAAACTAATGTATATTTTGATATTATTTCAAAATATAAAAAATATGCTTTTTTGGCCACCATGTTATTTTTTATTAAATGGAATTCCAACCCCATCTAATGAAAGTATTCCGGGAGAATTTTTCACTGTGATGTTTGCTAATTATTACTAGAAAAAATCTAGTTTCCTTAAATTGTTAAAAAATTTCTAGAGTAATAACGAATGCCAGGGTAAAATATGTACCATATTCATCTGGAATAAATTCCAACTATAGAATTGACGATCTACGATAAATAACTCTCTCGCAAAAATTATCGGAAGGTATGGACATCACATATTAATTATAGCAATTCTGAAAATGATTAATTTCCAATAGGTTTGTAGATAAAAAGGAAAAACATCTTTGTCGACATTTAAATGAATTAATATTTTCCGAGCTTTTTGCTAAAAAAGCGCTTATGTATTCGGGTTGTCTGTCCGTCCGTCCGTCCTTCCGTCAAACTCTACATGCAGTACCTTTGGAATCCTGCAACTTGAAGAAGCAACATTTCCAGAATTAACTCTTTTATATAATAACTAAACAAAGTAAAAGTTTGGTGGCTCTGCTGGGGAGTAATAGGAAAAATCACTAAAGGAGCATGCTGCTACAAATGTAAGCAACCAATAATACACCACATCTGCGATTCATTACACCGATGGAAAGATAGCAGCCGGTGAAAAAAGGCCCTTATGTAATTTCTTCTGCAATTCCTCCTTCGCTTGTTATATCATGTCTTATCGACTTTTACAGTAAGATACAAAATTAAATACGCGATGTGATTCAGCAACTCCATTTCCAGTAAAAGATATTAAAATGAAACAAGATGGAAAAGTATACTCCATAAATGGAATACACAGAGATTTTAAAGCTGTTCTAGGAAAATACGTACCAAACGGTATCAAAATATTGGGCGATTCTCGAATTTTTATCTCCGAAACTAAAACTCGTAATTATGTGGTTTCGCCGACTTTCTTGTGGTAAATGTTGCTCTCTATCCGAATAAATTTTTAAATCTATATCGTACAAATCATATAAGGGGGTGGGATAGAAAAACATGGATTTTAATTTTTGTTTGCCTAGAGCCTATAAAATCGCTTAGAAATCAATGTAAACAAAATATGCGATGTTTTGCTAGAGATTTTATCGAATTTTTATCTCCGAAATTATAACTCGTAATTATGTGGTCTCGCAAACTTCCTTGTGGTAAAGTTTGTTCTCTATCCGAATAAATTTTTTAATCTATACCTTACAGATCATATAAGAGCTAGGGAGAGAAAAGTGTGGTATTTCATTGTTGCTTAACGGATGCCATTTATCGAGATACGAGTGTGTTTATTAAAGTATTTATTTAAAGTGGAAGTTATAAATAACGGATGCAGTTAAAAATCACAATTAGGCGATACGTTTTAATAAGGATCACTGCTACATAATTTAATTAAAATCCTTTCAGC
This sequence comes from Tanypteryx hageni, assembly GCA_028673005.1. Classification (NCBI taxonomy): domain Eukaryota; kingdom Metazoa; phylum Arthropoda; class Insecta; order Odonata; family Petaluridae; genus Tanypteryx; species Tanypteryx hageni. Next base: position 160,226,067 of record CM054112.1, read on the forward strand.
AGTTTAGGAGATGAAAGTTACGACAGACGGAAGGACGAGACGCCCCGTTAAGACGTTCTGCTACTACAACTCCGCTGGTAAAGAACGCCTAATCATACATGCAGTTGCTCATGCTAAACATAATGCCACGAAAGAGATTACACTCATCTGTTCACATAATGAATCGCTGTTCATTATTGCCTTATCATCATTAAAGATAAGATTCATAATTAAATGTGTTATAGTAATCAGCTATTCTTTTTCAATTAAAAGAGTAATAATAGTAGCTGCATAAAATACACGTAAACTGATAATGTGATAAACGCGGCTGTTTATGCTAGCCATCATGCCATGAAAGAGTTAACACACGACTAAAAACCTATCTCCTCTGTCAAGGTGCCCGTCTGTGTTCAAGGATTGCGGGTCTTTTGTTAACACCCCCTCCTTCCTTCCCACCCATTCCATCCTCCCAACCAACTCCCACCCTCGCGCAATTCCCTCCTCCTCCCTCTTTTTCTCTTTCCCACAAAGCGACGGGTTAAGACTGCACAAAAGAGCCTTTGGATTCGACACAATGCCGCGAAGAGGGGAAAACAATGGGCGTCTTTACCGGCGGAGGAAAGTGCACCGGCACTAGTCCGCTCGCTTGCTCGGCTATGCGATGCTAGGGATTGATCGGTATGGTGAAGAATTGGGGAGAGGAGTTGGGTTAGGAGGGAGGACAAGGACGGAGGAGAGAGGATAAAGGGGGGAGGGAATCGACAGTGAGGAAAGAAAGGGAGAGAGGGAAAGGAGAAGAGGATGATGGGGGAAGAGCTGGGAATGGAAGGAGAGGAACAGATAGGGGGTCATTATGTAGAAGGGAGAGAGATAGAGAAAATGCCCGTGCTTTTTTACATAAGTTGATCGAGTCCCTTGTCACGCGAAAGCGGTCTCCACTCGCTTGCCTGGATAAAAATTGAAATTTAAAAGAAAGGGAGATGGATGCCTTTACTTGAAAAACGTCTGCCGTTGCGTGGGACAAGAAAATATTATAGTCATTCAGCTATCAATTGCAAGTTTATTATGCGTCCATATGTTTCTGCCTGCGTCTGATGCACGGACATCAATGTATTAGTACACGAATTTTAGCTTAGTAGGAGAATGAACACAGGAAAAGTTTTGTTCGATTATGTACAGGGCAAGAATGGTGTTGAAATTTGGTGCAATTCAGCAAATTTGGCTTTTGCAGTAAGAAGCATTGTGAAATTTTGAGAATACAGTCACTTAGGTGAAAATTTAATGTTATGGAATAGTAGAAAAGCTGTTTTTAAAATTTTGGAGGAAAGCTATTAATGAAGTCATCATAGAATAAAAGTTAGATAACAAATGCCATTGGGAGAAACTTTAATATGTATAATTTCCGAGTCCACACCAATTGTTTAGCTTTAATTGATTTTAAGTACTGGATTTCTTTTATTCTGTCCGAGGTTTTCATTTTTAAACTTGGTATTACTTCAAAAATGAAAATAAAACTGTTATCCAACTCACCTTATATCTCATATCCAGTGGATGATATAGAAGTACTTAGATTGTATTTCATCACAAACACTTGTTATGACGTGGCTAATTAAATTCGAATGTCTGTATTCATTATTAAACCTGGGTCATCTTGCCAATAGGCCTGTATTGAATAAATGAACAAAACTAATTTTATTACTTGGGATTTGGGTTTTCGTCAATATATCGTTTTAGATAAAGTTTTGGCATACTAGAAAATAAAAACCTAAATTTTCTGGCATTTCGAAACAGTCAATCGATAATGATAATAAACAAGCTATTTTCGAAAGCCATTGGGTGGTTTTGCGCTTAAACGTTTGGTTAGAATTAATGTTGCCATTTGTGTAATATATCCTACCTCTTAAAATGTTTTCTACTTTGAAGAAACAAATTGATTGGCGTAATTTAAGATAACATAAATTAGTTTGTTTCTCAAATAAAATTTTGAATTCAAATGTGCTCAGACTGAAATATTTAAAATACAACGCTTTAAATGTATGCGAGCTTAGCTCTGAAACCATATGGAGGTTTTTATTACATCTCGTTTAAATGTTTTTCGCGAAATTTTCTCCATACTTTTCGATTACTTTCTATAAAAACCTTACGAACTAACAAAAATAGTTTGAATAAATTTGATTCGAGCATGTTATTTTGGTACGTCTGACCAATCTGTTATCATGCATTTACCGAGGGGAAAATATGTTCACATTGAATTTCCCGCAGCTTGTCCGTGCGTTTCGCGGAAATGGAACAGAGCTACAATGGCTGCCGCATACCGACCGTGACTGGTTTGACACTTCTGTGACCATAGAATAAAATTGATAAAAAATTTTCGAGTTTTACTGCGCATTGTTTGCGAATGGGTATTTTTCTATTTTTTCGAAAACTCGCGCTTTTTGATTTCACTTGTTTTTCCATGCAAACGTTCGCATCTTCTCTTTCCTCACTGTCTATATTTTGGCCACTATTTTCCCTGGTGAATTCTGAGTGCTTCAAATTGCGAACCGGATGTCGAACCTCTCGAATACCCTATAATAGGAAATGCAGTGACACAAAAAGGGATACCAAACAGCTATGGAACAAATTAGAAACAATATATTATCTTCGCTGGTCGTCCAGAAGGAAGTGCTCATATCTGCGGATAAGTATCCAGTCTACCGCATTTCAGCATGAATAGGTCAAAACTGCAAAGGCTTTCTTAAAAAGAAACAACTGAAAACCATGTCTACTTTCGAATTTGTATTGTTTATATTTTCATCAAACTTGGGGCTCGAATATATGAGAATTGTTATATTAGATTGTATTTGGCAGATATTATGAAATGATCTTTAGCTTCACTCGTTGCTTTAGAAATCATGACGAAAACTGATTACAGGGATCGGAAGTTAATGAAAGGAAATTTAATTTTCCGGTCATATTGTCTTAAAGAGGATAATTTAATTTCAGCTGGATTAAAAATAACAAAATATTTACCGGTGATTTTATTACTTTTAAAGTAAAATTCATTAAATATGTAATAATATGCATATATTTCAAAGATATTGAAACCGTAGCAATAAATACCGACAAAATCAACTAATCGTTTATAGAGAGCAGTTCAAGTCGTTATCTCCAAATATAGTGTAGGTGCCTTTTTTTCTAAATAAATAAAATAAATAAAAAACAGGATTTTCGATAGCACACGTTTATGATGCACTCAAAAGTAGAAAATATATATTTTAATGCCTGAAAATTTTCATTTTGTAAATTTGGTGTTAATAATAAAAGTGGGTGGCCAAGAAGAACTACTTATATGTAAAGGCCACCCACTTTTATTCTTTACACCAAATTTACAAAATGAAAATTTCAATGAAAATTTTGAGACAATAAAAATTTATTTTCTACTTTTGAGTGCATCATAAAAGTGTGTGCTATTGAAAAACCTGTTTTTTATTTATTTTATTATCTACTTTTGAGTCTTCAAGCTTTTTAAAAATTTCAAAGTTAATTCTTTATTCACATAGCCCATATTTATTTATATGTATTCTCGAATTAAATTGTTGAAACGCGTACCAAAACTTGATAGATTAAAATGTACCACGAATGTGGATTATGTACAATATTTCAGCCCTGTAACGTTTGTGGATCCAGGTATATAACCCATCAACGACGTTGAACGATGACAACGCTCAAACCAACTTCAATAAAAGTGTGTAATAATTATAAGCGGAGTATTTTTCAGAAGGCATATTAATGAGTTATCAAGACAGTTGAAGAATACTGATTCGTTTGTGAGAAAGAGGGAAATCATTTACCTCACAATGAAGTAACATAAAAATCTCATTTCACAGTTTTGTATTCTATAACAATCTGATGGGGCTCAAGTGGAAAAAAACGTGATGGCCTTGGTAAATTATAATAGAAATCGAATAAATATTCCGGAAACAAGTTGGAAGGCAGTTAAGTATAGATTTTATGCACGAACACGTGAGACTTATACTCTATTTTAAATTTAAATGTTCCGCACTCAAAAACGTTTTTTGGAATATTTACAGAAAAACGGCGAACGAACGAGGGTAACGTACAAACACTTCTAAGAAAACTCTCTGGCGCATGGGAAGGAATGAATGCTTCCGCTAAATTTTCAGATATTTCTAGCGATGGATTCTCTCAACCAACACATTATCAATATTATGCATTAAAGACAACTAAAGCGGGCGGGAAGAAAAAAAAATCTTTAAAAACCTTTGATTTTTTTCGGCGAACATGGAAAAAGGCAGAAGACTGAGGGAATGGGCAATGGAGGTGGACACAGTAAAGAAGAGAGATAGAAAGAGTACATAGTAGAGTAAGAGTGAAAGAGAGAGAGAAGGAAAAGAGGGAGTGAGTGAGATGGAACGAGAGGGTTGCCCAAGGCAAGGAATATAAGCTAGTGGAGAGCTTTTGTGCACGGGAAAGTCAATATTTGGCTCCCGGAGTTCTTTTCCATACAAGCCGACCTCTCTCCTCCTCCGCTTATACCTTATTCTCCTGCTAGCTTCCTACTCTCCTTCCATTCCTCTTCATCCGCTCTTTCCCTAATTCTGTTCCTCTTTCTTTTTCTCTTCCTTTTCCCCTTGCGTTTCTTAAGATTTCAGAATTCGCGAGACCCATCAGGTTGGGAATTGGCCTCGTTACAATAAAAAGGGAAACGAAAAAAAAGATTTCCATCCTATCCTAGGGCGAGGAAAGTGAACGGAGGGAATGAAATTGCGAGTGGAGTGAAAGAAAGTGCGCGGGGATTTTCTTCCATCGATCTCTCCCTCCTTCCCTTTCTCCCTTTCCTCTTTCTCTCTTCTCCTATTCTATTCTATTGAATACACCGTCGCCTCTTCGCTTTCATTCCCGTCCTCTTCCTGTTTTCTCTTCAATAAATTGAGGAGTCTTTTCAAAAGAATATTATCCTCAAATGTTAGTTGAAAAAATGCCAATGGTGTAATGACCCTTTGGAAGTGGTTGTGTTCATGTCTCAAAAGAGATTTTTATTATTTTAGATTTATATTCAGAGTTTTTTTTATATATTTGGCTACCTATAACTAATATGAACAGATTTTGAAAGCTTACTATAGTTAAAAATAATTTGGTTCGACATAAGTACTGCTTCCAATCCTGAAATTTAAATAAATTAATATATTCAACGTTGGGTTTGAAATTCTAAATTCTTTTCAACCTAAATATACTCATCATTGTCACATCTCGACTGTTATTTATGAACAAATTATATTCATTTAGATTATAAATATTAGGGAAATTTAACCTTGCCTATTACCTGCTTTAAACCTGCCGAGAGATTATTAATAGTTGAAATGGTTTCATATAATTACTAAATGCAACCAGCATTATAAATAGCAATTTAATCAGTGATTTATAGAAAGTGGCAAGAGAAAACTTATTCACTCTGTCTTTCAGGTATGTACACTTCGGAAAACCTCTTTCAGTCAAATCTTGCGACGCAATGCCAGTCAAAACACATTAGGCTCTTATTCGATAAAATATTTCATTCGAATCTTTCTATCCTTAGAGGAAAATATCCTTCCCGATTCCCAAGAAAAAATTTTCTTTTTTGTTATTCATCCAATCTCTCCCTTCCTCTACTCTCTCTCCCTCCATCCACCCACTTTCCATCCTTTCACTCCATCCTTCACGTCCTTCCCTATGTTTTTCTGGTTATTCTCTCTCTTGTCCTCCTCTCCTCTTCAAAACATACGCAATGGAGATTCACATAAAAACGTTCACTCTGTTTCAATTCCGAGAAAATTAAGTGGTCTTATTTCAAATCTTTTTGTGTGTAACTTCTTTTCAATATGTATTTTCGAAAAAAATTTTAACTTCGTGGGGATAATTTAATTTCTTTTACTCGACCAATTCCCAAGTCAAAATAGTTTTTATCTTATGCTGCGTATGATCTCTGATTGCTCAACTAAATGACGGATTATGAAATCACCTTAATAATAATTACGTGCTATATCACTTCCGTTTAACCAGTACTATCCCTTATTATTCCAAGAAATACACGTGCACAATTTATGCTACAACTACAAGTCGTAGTGGCAATTGTGTACATTTATTTCATCAATTTTTTTCCACTTTGTTAAGACCGATTTTGTTAAATTTACCAGTACTATCTCATTACTAGTTTTTAGTGGTACATATGCATGCACATTGACTTTTATCCCTAGCATAAATAAAAGTACTCGCGTACGTTTTTCGCACAAAAATCCTCCATAAACAAGCAAAAACCTTCTCAAAGAGTGATAGGATTACACCCCTTTACGGCCATGAAAAAGCTCCAGATTTGAGTGAAGGTTTAACAGTCGTAGATGAGTAAGAACAGATAAGCGATTCCTTTCCCCGAGCAAACTACCTCTCTTTCTCCCAACATGCCACGATCTCATCTCCTCTTTGCTGACCATATCGCGGAAAGTCGGCGTCCAAGAGAAGAGGGCGTGAAAATGCCACGATGGCTGACTGACGTATTTTTTTACTTCACTTTTCTTTCTCTTTAAGAAAGAGGCTTCGAACAATGATTTGATTTCTCACTCACGCCAATCGTTCTTTCTCTGCACAAATGGACGCTTATGACGCAACTGGGGAATGATGAGCGAATGCCACGTTAATTTTTTTAATGTTCCATGAGGGAATCACCGCTTTGTAGCCGAAAGGCAAACCTGGTTTTCCCGACCTCTTAGTGTCTATTGGAGAAACATATTTTTTCATCCGATAGACTATCATTTAGTTAATCATATGCCTAAAACCAAATTTAAAAAATAAATGCTTAAGAAAATAAAATTAGAAAAATATGAAAACGTGAATTGATTGTGTTATGGGTATAGGAAGTACCTAAGATAAGTTCTTATTTTTTTTAGTTTTAAGTATTAATCTTTTAAGTTGCTTTTTCAATTTAATTTAAGCCATAAGGCAAGCTCGATTATTCATTCTTGGAAATCATGTTACTTTAATTACTTTTTCCTATTTCCAGTATGTATTACGTTGATTTTGAAGTTTTTTTTACTCTCTCATTACCATATACATATAAGGTTTATGAAAGTTTACCACCCATTTAATAACTGGTCCACTTTCATTACTATAAATGAAAATAACAGTAAACCATTTACATTTTTGTTAGATAATGTCGAGTTTTATCAGCAAAAATTTAAAAACTTGCAACTCCCCCGGCATTAGCAGCATGCATGCGCAAAACACTCTGCGTCATTCACAATCCTTTGAGGACATGATTATTATTCTGTAATTGTTTTGAATCCTTGATTCGTGCGTCTTGTTATATCCATCGTCTGTTTTTGCATTCTCGCTGAACCATCACTTTCAAGCCCTGTACCTTGTAATGTGCAACAATGGATTTTTGTCGTTCCCCAGTGATGTAAAAATAGAGTGGCCAAATTACACAAGCTAAGGGGCCCGGAGGGCCATCCATATTTCTGAATATAGAAGAAATTCAGATTTTATTTAGCCATTTCTCTTATTTTTCCAAATTTCTGAAAGACTTTCCAATTAATCATAATTTTCGTCAGAGTAATTTAAAAAACCTAATCTTCTCGTCATATTCCTGACAATTGATTAATAAGTGCAGCTTACAATGAATTTCAACCTTTATAGAACATATTTTGTATTCGTTGGTTGATGGTATGGGGGAAAAGGACCATGAATAAATACTTTTCCGCTGGTCCTTCTACTCCTAGTTTTGCCTCTGTCGCTCACCCTTGATTTTGAGTCTACCGTTCTTCAAATTCGAAACAAAAACATTCAGAAAATCTTCAGTGTACCGAAATAGGTCAGCAACCTCAACGTCTTTGGACGATTATAACAGATTTTTCCGCTCTTATCACATACGAAACACCTTTTCCTCCGTACTTCCTCTCCCATTCTATCTCGCAATCTTTATATTCCTCACTCTCTCCCACTTTCTCTCCATTCGTACATACTTAACGTTTTCCTTCTTCATCTCTCTTTTCCTAACTCTCCCCATTATTCCAGGTCTCTTTTAATTATCTCCGCCTCTCACTCTCTTTTTACTCCTCCCTCTTCTGCCCCATAAAGAAATCATCCTTTTTCGCATGGCGATCCCATTCAGCAAGATGATGGAAAAGTGAGAGGTCCCCTTCGAGGGCTGAGAATATAAGCGCGCGTTTGTGTGTGTGTGCGAGTACACATAGGCACTGGGCAAGGCCGACGCCCACTTTCCCTATTGAAATAAAAAAACGACGGGGTAAAATAAACGTTTTTTTTTTTTTAAGGCCGAGTGGCTCTCGAGTACTTCCACTCTTCCTAACCATCCAGCACGTTGGCCTCGGCTTCTCTTTTTCCCTCTCCTATAAAAACTTTTTTATATCTCCCTTCCCGCCTCGCCCTTCCTTTTTCTCCTCGTGTCCGCCGACCCATGCCTCCTCCCTCCTCGACGTTTTTTCTCCAGAGGGCCAGAAAAGGTGACCGCAACCTAACATGCATGCACGCGGAGGAAGAAGCGGCGGCGCCTATTTTCGAACCCCTCTGAAGGAGGATATTTTTCCTCGAAAGTCTCCCTTCATTTCGCGACCTCAGGGTGCCATTGACCAGTGAGACTTACTGAAGTATCTTAACCGCTTTGCCCACGTATCTTTTTATTCGTTTTTTTCGTCCCTTAGCCGCTCGCTATCTCTATGTCGGTTTCTTCCTTTCTGAAAGGGCGATGCGGTACGGGGAGGAAGGAAAGAAAACGAAAGGTTTGGACAGAATGTTTTTTTTTTTCCGATGAAAAGGATTTCTTATATTTTTTCCTCGGTGGAGTGTGTGGCGAGAGAAAGTGGGTTTTTTTTTGGATGGAGGTCGCGCGTTTTGTACGCGCGGTCCATTTTGTGTCGCGTGCGGGGAGATTGAAAGGAACGATTGAGGCGTATACTCGAAAAACGGTTAGTGGCGAGAGAGACGGAGGGGATAGCATTGAAGATCATGGCGCAATAAAGAAAAATAACCCTTTCGAAAGGGCCTCGAAGATAAGGTAAATGGGCCCTTAAACTCTTATTCGCTTCCGCAAAATGCAAATTTACCGCTTTTCTTGCCCCGATGGAACAGCACCGATAACTCCGAGACGTCGCGTTGGAAACAGGAATGTGTGTGAAAAAATAATCGAAAAGGAAATTACTACTCTCTGGCGGAAATTTTCAAATTGTATAAATTATCAATAATTTGAATGTAATCTTTTAATAGTTATTTTTTTAATTTCTATTTTTTTGGGTTGGCTGGAATGTTATTATTCCAACTTCAATTCAATATCTTTTCGCTAATAATATCAATAATGGGAGTTTTTTTTAGTTTCAGAGGAACAGAAATATATTTAGTGATTATTTTTAAGAAAGGAAGACCTGTAGAAAGGATTTATACTATTTCCTACAACTAATCTTGGAAAACTAATTATACAAAAAATTTCGAAAACATTTATTATTACGTTCTATGGATATATTTGGTCTATTCGATAATTTGTTCTCTGAATCTGAACGTGTAATTTATTAAAAATTTCTACTCTACAAATTTGAGAAAAAATAACTCAATCCACAAATAAATATCGTATTCTCTGAAACATGTTGCATAAAGTATAAAAATTAGACAGGGAGACGTTTTAGATAAAGCAGGACCATCTGAAATGTTTGATGGGAGAGAAAATTAATCGCGCGAAACAAACGAGAAATTCATCGCTCTGCATAAATATGCTTTTCGACTAAAGAGCGGGAGCGGAACCAATATCCTCCGCGCCAATATATTCGGATTTCCCGCGAAATGCCAACAGGAAAACTAAAACAGAAAGAGATGAAAGTCGAGCGAAAGTTTCCAAAAAAAAGAGAAATCCGCGCAGTAAAGGGGAAGGGAAAAGTGTGAGAAAGAGAGAGAGGAGAATGAGTGGCGGAGGAGAAATAAACTGATTGTCGAGATTGCCTTCTTGGGTCGTAGTCGGGGAAGAGGGACGGAGAGGAGCAATATGGACCTGTCCAGAAGCATAAGGATGAGTGGGCGGAGGAGGGTGAGCGAGGGAGGGAGATGGAAGGGAAGGGAGGGAGAGGGAGGGGAAGCGAGGGAGAGGGAGGGGAAGGGAGGGAGAGGGAGGGGAAGGGAGGGAGAGGGAGGGGAAGCGAGGGAGAGGGAGGGGAAGGGAGGGAGAGGGAGGGAAAGGGAGAGAGAGCGAGGGGAAGGGAGGGAGAGGTAGGGGAAGGGAGGGAGAGGTAGGGGAAGGGAGGGAGAACGAGGGGAAGGGGGAGGAGGGGAAGAGAGGGAGAGAGAGGGAGAGGGAGGGAGAGGGTGGGGAAGGGGGAGAAGGAGGAAAATAGAGGGAGTGGGGTGGACGTAATGGGAAATGGGAGGATAAAAGTATAAGGGTTTATGGTGAGGGTAAGTGGCGCGGGCGTGTGGTAAGGGTGGAACATCCTGGTAGGAAAGAATCGGGAGGAGAGAGGAAGCGTATGGGAGGACGGGCCGTGGATATGGAGGAGGAGGAGTGAGGAAGTTTTAAGGAGGGAGAGGGAGGGGTGGAGGGGGGCGAGAGGACCAGTGGAAAAAAAGATTGCGAGAGATGATGGGGAGGGCAGCTCACAAAGTGGCCGGCAGTCTCCCACCTACCAACCCACGAACTCCGCCCTCTACCCTTAGGGGGTTCATCGATTACGTAAACATCGGGAGTAGGTGGAAGATAGAAAAGACGGAATGAGGAGGAGAAAGGAAAGAGGTGGCGCAAGGTGGAGAAGAGGATATGGAGGAATGGAGAGAAACGGAGGGAATGGATGAGGGATGAGAGGAAAGGGTAGGAGAATGTTGGAATCAGAAAATATATACAAATTAAGGAAAGGAGAATGCAATAGAGAAACGGGAGAGATGTGAAAGATTATGGGAAAGGGAATGTAAAGACGGGAGAACAAAAAGAGAGAGAGCGGAAGTAAAGAGGTTTTAACAAAAGGTGAAGCATGGAAGATTTTGCTTTACTTTAATCTGGCTGAGTTTGCGGATGATGTACAGCAGCGGTCCGATGGTCAGGAAGTTTGCATCTTTAATTCTCAATGAATATAGTAGTAAAAGAAATTTGACATTTGAGAAGGAGAAAAAATCCTGTACTTGGTCGGGAATCGAACCCAGGTCCCTCACTTGACAGGTAGGTGCTTTAACCAACTAAGCTATCAAGCCATCATGACTCTCCATCTCGAATCGGGGTATTTAGGGTGAGAAAAGGCTAGCTAAGTAGTAAACCTTAACCGCTATACGTCCTCACAGAGGCATCGCGGAAAATACCCTTTCTTTATCTCAAGAAAGTGAGATAGCTTTCAAATAACAAGATTGAAAGTTGAGGAGATGACTTCTTATACATGTTCTCATAAAGCTTCAACAGAAATTTAACAAGGAGAAAAAATCCTGTACATGACCGGGAATTCTGAGAAAAAGTAAAGGTATTTTCCGCGATGCCTCTCTGAGGACGTATAGTGGTTAAGGTTTACTACTGCTATTTTCCCACCGTAAATACCCCAATTCAAGAATGGAGAGTCATGCTGGCTTGATAACTTAGTTGGTTAAAGTACCTACCCGGCAAGTGAGGGACCAGGTTTCGATTCCCGGTCAAATACAGGATTTTTTCTCCTTCTCAAATGTCAAATTTCTTTTGAATCTTTATGCGAACATGCATAAGAAGTCATCTCCTCAACTTTCCATCTTGTTAATAATAAAATAGTACAGTACGAATTAATATGAACGTTGAATGTAGAATATATTGGCATTTCGTGGAATTGAAAGTGGTAAATGAAGAATGGGAAAAAAACTCAGTGAGCATAAACATACGCTGAACAAATAGTAAGTATTAAAAAAAGATGAGAAATAAGAAAAATATTTAAGATGTGAAACTTAAAATAATAAAAAACTAATGGTGTGATAAGAATTGAAAATGTAGGTTCAGGGTGAGCTACTTGGACTGACCAACAAACTAGTAGTTCTCAAATAGGTGTTGTAAAATGTGTATAAAAATGTAAAAGCGAAGGAAGTTGTAGTACTTTTGAAATTATATATCAAGCATATAACTTATGAAAATTAGTAATTTTTCATTTTTAATGAAACCGGATTAATTATATAGATAGACTTTGATACTTCAAATTTTATTTCTTCCTCCACCTTCCTCACGCAATGTAATTTGTCTTCCTTTGTATAGTAAAGGTATATTAAGATTTACTAAACTATTGCGTTCTTGGAAACCGAAGTCTTTGAAATTCAAGGTTTCGTCAAAACATAATTTCAAAATTTGAATTTACCGATAATGAGTGCCTGAGGCGGAAGACATATGGACTTTTCGGAAAATATTAATAGGATATCCATCACAAATAACAATTCTAGGAAATATCTGAAAGTAAATGAGTGATCAGCCAGAGTTTGACGGCAAGACAGACAGACAGACAGCATGACAATGTTTTTTTGAAGGAACTTGCTAAAAAAAATGAAAATATTGGGAAATAAGTAACATTTCGCTTAAATTTTTGCACAAAAATGTTGTGCAAACAGTACATTAAAATAGCTATTAATACGCTCATGTTGTAATATTGTTAAAAATTGGATCAAATCTTAAAAAAATGTGATTTGTATGAACCTGTACTCAAGTATACAACGCTTTTTTAAATCACGCATAACACTGCGTCGGCGAAGCAAAAGCATCAAAAGCGGAAAACTATTCACTTAGTCGTTCAAAAACGTTTTCTCGGAGAAAAGTCCCATTTTTCAAAATTCAAATTGCGTCACATTTATGCAAAAATGACCTTCCCACTTTTTAAAACTCGTTCCTGATGGACTTCTTTCACCAAAGTTATGCAAACAGGATAAAAAATCAACTCTTACGCAGTTCGTTATTACCACCAGTATAGAATAATGCCGGAGATGGAAGTTGTTTTATTGACCACTCGGAAGATGTCAGCGCAAGTAGCGACGCCTCATTCTTTTTCGGGAGTCATTAGCAATCTGCAGCAAATGGCCATATACATTATTCATGTTTCAACCCTCCCGCTAAAAATTTCGAGTCGATTTGAGTTTACAGCGGTCCCTAGTGACGAAGCGTCTGAAATCCATTTACGAAACGACGCAGTCATAATGTGTCAGAAACACGTTTTACTTTGGCAACGTTAGGAGGAAGATATTTCGATGGAATGTTTTAGTTCGCCAACATGGGCAACAGGTAGTGTATTACGCCAACGGCGAACATGAAAATTTTCCTACAAACTTTGCGATGCAATTATATTAAACAATTTCGATGAATCATAATGCTCGTATTAATATTTTTAGCTCTCATAGGCAACTTACACGTCGGAAAATTACCTTTTGGGCTGAGAAATTAGCATTTCCAGTTCACTACGCATTTAAGAATTGTATTTTCTTAGAAAACACTTACCTCGATGAAATGTTGTTTTTGAAAAGATTTGTCAGAATAAATCAAAAATAGTTCATGTCACAGAGATAGTGACTGAAACTTCGTGTAGTAAAAAAGTGATAAAATTTAAAAATTAGACTTGAAAGCAATCCGCGCTCGTGTAATACGAAGCCGTGTATGCAACTGGAAAGTTAATTATAAGTCTTCTCGGAAGAATCATTTGGAACCTTTCCGTGATTAATTAGGGGATAAGAGGGGAGGCTTCCAACCCTTACCGAATTTCCGCTTCAACCACACAAAAAGGGTCGACGGAGACAATATATTCCCGTTCTGTGGATAGCACAATAATAACATACGAGTTACGTCTGTGGAGAGTTAAATTAATACACGAACAGTCTAGGCTGAAAAAATAGGGGAAGGAGACACCGATGTGAATTATTTCAGAAAAGGTAAACAAAAATATACCATTTTTTTGGGTTAAGCCTCCTTTCAATTTGATATATTTTCTAGCTTTGGGCGAAAAATGAATATTTTTTTCTCTAGATAAATATTTCGACTCGGGCGCCCCGATTGTATGATTAAAAATGAAAAATTGCAAAAACGAAAATCACCCAACCATTAATTTCTCAGCAACATGCCAAGTGATTTATAATAAATTAGAAAGGTACGTTCTGTTATTATCTACGAATGGTAGTTAATGTCATTCTTACGATAAGTATCCGGCTGAAATATTTTCTTCGTCCGTATTAAAATTTCTCTTTTCCTTCTAAATACGTCACATAATTGTTTGAATAAAATATAATTTTTTGACTTCAAGGGAAAAACGACTTAATTAATAGAAGCTCATTTGGTGAATATTGTACCCGTGTACTTATAGGACACACTTTTTCCCCAAAATATTTGGACAAAAAATGAAAGGATACATAATTCTTTCGAAAATGAAAAGTCACAAAACCCAAAAATATAAACTATACTAAATTTATTTTAACAATATTTAAGAAAAATAAAATTATATATAATTTTTATCGAAATTATATGCGGAATTGACTATAAAGAATTTCAATAAAAAGAATTCAGAAATTTGAGGACATAAGCTATACAAGTGGTACTCAACATGATTGAGATTCCACGCATGTGGCGCACAGGTTACCTATTCGCCAAAGTAGGTTTGAGATTTTAAAATTAATTATAAACTCCTATTACTGCCGCATAGTATTTATTCGAAATTCATTAATATTATTTGCTGCAATTAATTAACTATTACACTTTCAGAAAAAACAACAATTAGCAGATCATGATCGAGCTCTATTTTTAACTAGCGCAATTTCCCGTCAAATATGACGGGTATGTGTGAATTAAGTATAAAGTTAAAATTTAAATAAAAATTAATGAAACAAAAATTTTAATGCACTAAAAAGTAGGTAAGCAACGAATATAAAATTCACATAATTTAGTGTTTCAGAGAATAAAAATAGTTTTGGGCGAATAGACATTGTCTGAGAAAGAAATAAATTACGCTATACAATTCTTATGCGTCCAAAATTATTTTAAATTTATGGAACATTTAATTTTGTCTCTCACCCCCTCTCTCTCTCTCTCTGTCTCTCTCCTTCATTATTTTTTCCTCTCTCTCGTATTAAAGCATTCAAAGCACACATTCCTCACGCATATTATGTACATAATATCCTTATTCTGTACGTTGGTCCATCCGTCTGTCCGTTGGTCCGCCGGAACGCTATATAGAATTCCCCATAAGAGAACACTTAAAATACCTTTTTTTTACTTGCAGACTTTTTTCTTTTGCAAAATTAAATTAGAAGTAATTGACATACGATCTTTGGATTTGGACCATTTTAAATAAAAATAAACATAAATTCTTATTCTTATCGTCGACTTTTGCATTCGGTTCGAAATCGCTCAAGTTATAAATATATATATATATATATATATATATATATATATATATATATATATATATATATATATATATATATATATAATCACATTTATTGGAAATTTTTAAGCTTTTTAAAGATATGTTGTCTTGCCGACCGTGTCATTGTAAAACCTCGAGATTGTATTTTAGTCCTTATACTATATGCGTAAGGAAAGTGTGTTTTGAATGCTTTAGTGCGAGAGAGAGAAGGCGCCCGAATTATTTATAAATAGGACCCTGTTTTTCATTAATTTCTTTTCAGTTAACTTCCTATTAAAATTTTTGGTAATTAACTATTTTTATAGTTATTTTCATAGATTATTTGCAGAGCATCTTATAATTAACCGGAGTTATAAATTCACATCGCATATATGAATCACTCAAAAAACCATTTCTTTAACATGCAGACCTTTTTTGTTTGCATTTAAAAATATTTCAGGAATGAGGTATTTAACTTACATTATTTATGCGAAGAATATAAATCTCATTCAAAAATCTCCAAAAATTACGTTTTAATGCGATTTTTCACGTTTTCACGCATTTTGTTTATATTGGACCACTGTTTTCCCAATTGTTGAATTTTATTTTTGGCCTCATAATAAATGCTCCAATTTAGTGCTTTAACACGGGTCAGAGTTTATACATTGGTATAACTTATTTACTTAATCTATTAAGTAATTAGAGGGAGGAAGGAAAAGAGAATGGGAATGAACAGATATTGAGAAAGAGGAAGATGACGTAGCATTTGTATATAATTGAAAGGAGCTGCAGTACAAAAATAACAATAAAAAATTATAATTGATTATAAAAATGTTATACTATTGAATCATGCGCCATTGCCAAATGGTGGGAATCCACAAAACTAAATATAGGTCACGTAGTTTTCAATGGATTTCTTTAACTAAAAATACAACAAATATTTCGAAGCGAATTTAAAATAGAAGTGAAAAAATAACATTTTATGACTTTTATTTAAATTTCTTTAGCTAAAGCGATTTTTCTGGAAAATTTTCAAAACTAATATAGTTAAAAGAAATATGCGATCTTAAAATATATCTAAAAATTGCAGTTTATGTAAGTATTTAGATAATAGTAAGTAAGTTACATTTTTCCTTTGATGGAAAATTGACAGTTCGTTCACATTTTATCCTGTTTTTACGAGTTAATAAGAATAAAATAATTCATTTATTAAGTTAAATTCTATACGTTTTAAATAACTTATAATTTGCTAAAAATATTTCAAGTAAATTTCAGTTACTTCTTTATGAATTATATCTTATCTTTCGATTTTCCTCAAATTTTCAGCAAATATTTGGATAATCATTTGGCCTCTCTACTAATAACTACTTAAACAGTTTAATTAAAACAAAGATAACTTTCAAAAACACTGATTTGATTGTGCATGAAAGCCAAACCAGATCATAGCATATCTTACTGATTTTTCATAACGAAATCATAAATATTAGGAATGCTTTTATGATAATCCCGTCATATTTGACGGGCAATTACGATAGTATTATAATAAAAGCTTAGATGGTGGGGTTTGTGTATAAAGCTGACTTCATCAATGGCACTTTTAACGCGTTGTTAACAAATTTCTCGATTGGGTGGAAGGTTTAAATTTCGCAGAAATATTTGATTCAGATATAAAAATTAAATGACGAAAAGAAAATACGATAAAAGACCCGGGTTCGACATCAGAGGGGCGATTTCCGTTTCCCGTAAGTTAACACGTAAAAAGCGACTTTTTCAAGTACAGGATTAGAAAAAATTGAAGTACGATCTTAGAATTTAAACTATGTTTTAGGAATATTAATGATGTTTCTTATTCTATTAATCACTTTTCGTCTACCTTTCGAAATCTCACATATAAAACATTTAAATCACATATTTTGGGAGAATATCGGCTCTTAAACGGGTGTTGTCTTGCCGACCACGTCATTGTTAAACTTCCAGAAACAATTGTTGTCTCAACCCGCATACGTGTAATATATACGAGTGCATAGATTGCCTTAAATTATCAAAGGATGTTTCGCGAATATGTAATCCTAATGGGAATGGGATTTAGCTGATCTAAACGACTATATAGATGTAGAGTAAGAGAGAGGGGGATGTGGGGAGGGAGATAGGAAGGAATGGATGTAGAATGGAAGGTACATAGAGAGTAAGGGAGGTATAGAATTAGAATAGGACGGGAGGAAAGAGATAAAGAAGGAGGCGGAGAAAAAGAGGGAGAGCTATGGATTGTGACAGGAGGGAATGAGAGAGGGGAAAGGTGGGAGAAAAGAGAGGCCGAGAGAGTAAGAGAAGAAGGGAGGGAGAGAGGAAAGGATGGATATAGAGTGAGGGAGAGAGGGACGGCGAGAGGGAGGGAATATTATTATTTATCCGTCATATGACGGTTAATACAAGAGTATAGTATAAATATTAAAGCGAGTATACAATCTAGAGTTTTAACAATGACACGGTGGCAAGGCAACACATAGTTAAAAAGCTTACATTTTCCCAATAAATATGGTTTAAACGTAGAACTTGAGCGATTTTGTATCGTAAGCAAAATGTGACGATAAGGATAGAAAACATTATTTATTTTTCTTTAAAACGGTTTAGGTCCGAAAATCGTAGATCAATTATTTCTAATTTTAATTTGCAAAAGAATAAAAGCCCGTAAGTCGAAAAATCGAATTTTAAGTGTTATTTTATGGTAAATGGAACCCTTCTCCACTTCCCCCTGCCCGTAAAAATCAAAATTCTGGCTCCTAGGTTTACATCCTCATGCTCTCGTTAGTAAATGTGACAATTTGAAAGTGTCTAAGTATCTTGGGTTTCGAGATAAGCTGTTCACACACATACACACACACACATTCAGTTTAATTAATCACCATCATAGATAGTCTGTCCGTAGACAGGTAAGTGATTATTCATGGTTAAACCTGGTTATCCGTATACCCCTACTTTCCGCTGTCCTCTTCGTATCTTGATATCTCTCTTTCCCTTTCAAATCGTCTATCAGCTGAAACCTTTTCCTACCTCTTTCCCTTTTTCCGTCTAGTTTTCCTTCTAACACCTCTTTAATCATACTCTCTCTTTCTCTCCTCAGGTAATGTCCAACCAAGTTTGCCTTTCTGTTGTTAATAGTCTGTTTAATAATTCGCTTCTCTCCTACTCTTCGTAGCAATTCATCGTTTTTCATCCTATCTGTCCATTTTATCTTCAGCATTCTCCTCCAAGTCCACATTTCAAAGCTTTCCAAGTATTTGATGTCATTTTTCTTTAGCGTCCATGTTTCTGCCCCGTACAAAGCTATACTCCATAAACAGCATTTTATGATTAATTAATTAATATAGATTGCAAATTTAAATCTTTATTGAAATACTTGCAACTATTTTCCTTTCCATAAAGCCGTTAAATTGAGCAGGGAGGTAGAGGAATATTTATAATCGATAAAAAGTTTCAATTCGCCATATGTGGCGAGTGACGACCATACAGGACACCCTTGTTCTATACGTACATAACGGATAAACGTTTGAAATCATAAATTTAAACCCGAGAATTTATTTGTCGCTGTCAGTCATTATAGCCAGACATATTGGCACATTCATTCTTGATTATCGAAATCGTCATCTGCTTCGGAAGTAAGTGATCTTCGTTGCGTTTTCGAGTTATCCTGACATGATATGTCGTCCTGTATGCCTCATTAACTTCTCTTTCAACCTATTTGGCCATATTTTGCAAATATATTATAAATTTCGCTGTATTTGAACTGATATTACATTGTTTTGGGAACGCAGAAGCTTTTAAATTCTCTACTCTCTTTTGCAATAGTGTAATACAAAATCGTTTCTAGATAGAAGCTACCTTTTGTAGTGCGAGGCTGTGGACGTAAATTTTATTTATTTATTTTTTGTTTTAGATGTATATTCGGTACTATTACTCGTGAGCTGTCATTTTAAAATCTTATAATACTTAAGTGAAACCTAATTCATGCAAAATTGCATACGCGACTAATACGTGTGCACGCCCAATTTTCCCTGATTTTGAGACCGAAAACCACCCTGTGTCCTATACACGGGTATTTATAGTATCTATTATTAAATGAAGATATTGTTAAGGAAATTAACTGACATGAGTTAAAAAATTATCACCTCATTTAAAAGTTTCCTGAGATTCTACATTTGTCACCGTTATATAGCTCCATTTCTCTTTTCAGCTACACTGGTGGAAGGGTAGATGAAACATTTACTGATTAATTAATTTGATAATTTTCAGTTAATACCCTAAAAAATCTTCAGAGAAAAAGTCATAGTCGCTACGTTAACCTGGTTGTTGGAACAAATATACTTAAGGCATAAAAGCAGTAACCCAAACTCTTGTTTCCATTTCCGGTATCGGTGTCTCCTAATTTCTTTCCGAAAAATTGATATCCGCTCTTGTCCACCGTACATCCGGAAACTCGAACCCGGCCTTCCTACGGGAGAAGAAACACCTACACCGAAACTCTCTCTCTCTCTCACACCCTTTCCCCAAAAACAAATAATTTCACCGTTCAATGAGCTGTCGGACGGCGGGTACCATGGCTACGGCGAAGTTGGCGATACCCTATCCCACCCAGTGTCTAAGGACTTGGTATTTATTTTTTTAGGTTTTTGGCAGTCGGCGGGCGCGGCAGCTCACGCATATGAAAGGTAAGAGAGTACGGCGAGGCGAGTGAAAGGTCGGGGTCGAAAGGGAATGAAGGGGGGTTAAGAGGGATATGAGGAGAGATAGGGTGGGAGGAGAGTGTGAAGCCTTGGAGGTAAAGGTGAAAGAAACACGAAACAAAAGGGTTTATGGGTGGGGATTGATAGAAGGAGGGGCAGGGAGAATAGAGGTAGGTAGAGAACAGGATGGAGGAGGGTTTCTCCGTTAGAGTTAAGGGATCTGTAGCAGTAATTGAAAATGGACGAGGCCTCCCCGACGCCGCCACCGCTGTTTGAGAATTTCAATTTCCGGCCGGTCGTAAATCTCAGAAAAGTTTTCCTGGGGCTCACACACACACACACAACCCATACAACCTCACTCTCTACCCGCCTTTAAACCTCATCCTTCGACCTCCTCGCCGCTTCCGCCAGCCTCTTCTCCCAGCATATCAAAACTCTCTCTCTCTCTCTCTCCTGATCCAGAATCCCTATAGCACCCAACTCGTTCAACAACGATCTCCATCTCACCCCCTTTTCCTCTCCCTCCCTCCGCCAATCCCCAGCTTCGCTTCTCTCTCATGCCTTTATATTCCGCCGAGGGTATATATATGATAGGTATCCGGGAGACTGCTTATTATTGGTTCTAAAGAGGCCTTACTCGCTATCCACGCAAAAGAGTGGCAAATGGGAGGCAAACCGGCGAGAAATCTAAGCCCCATATAGCCGATGTTCTCGTCTTATTAAAAAGGGAGAAAAATAAACCCAAAAAAGGTTTCGGGGTTAATAAATAACGCAGCGAGTCCGAAGACCAAACAAAATATTAATTCGAGGAATAGGAAGGAGCTTGCCATGACAAAGAGAACGGGTCTGTGGAATAATAATAATAATAATAATAATAATAATAATAATAATAATAAGGAATGTAATAAATTGTGGTTTTCAATCGGAGAAGACAAACACGAAGCTGATAGGATTTCGGCTGAAATATAGATTTGCTTTGGAATAAATATCGGTATGACATAAGTGGCATTATATGTACCTAAGCCTGATAAAATATCGAAGCGTTGTTGATATTTTTGATTAATGCAAGTGAAACAAAATGTTTTAAAAGCAATTGTTTTAATTACGAAAATGTATTGTTGTAGTCCCTTTTTACTAATACAACAATTGCAGTTGTGACCCTCGTTAGCGTATTAGGGCCGCAGTACCATAAGCGTTATGGAATGACCGTGTTATTATTATAGAAATTTAAAGAGAAGCACAGTAGGAAAAAATTGACTTTATACTAACGAATGGAAAACTATTTTGCTTTTAAAAACTAACGCGATATATTGTATCTTAATAAATAGAATTAATTCATGTCCTTTTCGGAAAAATTACTTTCAAGTATAGTATTATACAACCTCGAAAGATATCGTTAATAAAATAAACGGCGCAATATACATTGCACAAACTTTCTCTTATACGTATATACGTTTGATCTCACTATACCTTTTGCCCCGAAATTAACTGAGCGTCTTGTACAGAAATAATGCCATTGGACGATATATTGTAATTTTTTGGGATATATGGCTTAGTTGGTATTATTTGTGACATCAGGCTGTACGTTTGAATGTATTTTAAACGAAATCCTTAAGCCATTTTTGAGTAAATCGAATTTTGTTTCAAAATATCCAAGATTAAAGTACCTTTAATTATTACGCAATATCGTTTATCTCATTAGAATGTCTTTTATGAATGATTTTATCCAAAAATATGAGATATCATTCGATTTAGTTCAACCGTAAGGCAGTAGTAAGAGTTTGAATGGATCACGGCGGAGGCGTGGCGTCATAAGGCTTAGGTAAGGTAACTTATCGTACATTGTAATGTCACTGGACGGCATATAGTGTGTTCAAGAGATATGTGGCTTACGTGATATCAGGTTCTACAACTGGTATGATTTTAATAAAACTCTCTTGAGCCATTTTTGAGTAAATCAAATTTTTCAAAATATCGTCAAGTATAAACTACCCTTTATTTTAGTGCAATGTCATTTTTATGAAAAATTTGTCTGCAAAAGATGATATATTGCACAAATACGAGATACAATTTGATTTTATGTACGCGTTTGGACACTAGATCGGGGCTAACAGACCGACAGACAGACGGTATGGCGAAAACCACTTTTATGGACTCGGGGACACCTAAAACGTGTATTTCCATTAAAATCTCGAGTCGATTTTTTTCACGATAACAATACTTTCTCAAAATACTACGTATATGAGAAAGTAAAAATAGTATAGGAACAGCAGACAGGCATAGAAAGTGCGGGCAGCGGGCGGCGAGTTTGACATACTTGAAATATATCAATTGCAATTGGAGCTCAAAAAATTATTAGCAAAGATCAAACACAAAGATGCATACAAGCAACGAGCGGAACTGCCGAGTAATAAAAATTGTATAATTGGACTTATCGATTGAACAGTCATTCAATTCATTCTTTGACTGAATTTTAAAGAAAGAATTTTTTAAGTATATCAGAAGATCTTGGGCTAGAAATCCAACGCAAGATTCTAGAAGAAACTATTGCTAGAATAAAAACAAATTTCCAGCCTTTCTACAGCGCTTATTAGATATTTTTTAAACTGCGCCATTTTTCTCGTTTCTCATTTTTAATACAGCGGTGTCCAATTGAAATTCAATCAATCAAGATATTTTTGCCCAAGTAACTGTACAATTTGCGTAGTATGTATCGACATTCCACTCGTCTAGCGCTTTGAAAGAGAGGGTGAAAAAAGAGAGAAACGGCTTTTTCGAACATGAAATAATTTTCCGCCGGCAGGCCACGTATGGCCTCCTTTTTTAATTTCTCTAAGCGACCTTTCCAAAATTGCCATTTAATGTCATTCAGACAGAAATCCATTGTTTTGTAATGCCCTCTCGAAAAAATCTCATACTCTCATAACAATCCGACCTAATCCCGCCGAGCTTAGAGTGCCTTTGGATCTACATCCAATTCTTCTTTCCACCATCCTCCACCTCCTCCCTCCCAGTATCCCCAATTCACCCCTTCTCCCTACCTCCACCTCATCTCTCCCCTCCCCAATTCCCTGAAATTGTTCTCGGGAAATTGAGGGTCGATGGTTTTTGGATGACAGGCGATTTCCATTTAGTTTTCTTCCTCTTTATGTGTGTATGTATGTATGTATGTATGTATGTATATATATATATATATATATATATATATATATATATATATATATATATATATATATATCGATGTGAAACTGTCCCGCTGAGGTCTAATTTAGGGCGCGGTGAAATCCCGGTGAAATGAATTGAGCAGGAACGCCAAAGCATCAACAAGGGAACGATTAAATAAAATCGTGTGGGAATTTTGGATAATGCGGATATTTAAACATCAATTAAAATTTTACAATAAATATCGCATTCTGGCCGACGGGCTAAGAATTTGAATTTTAATTGTATTTTCCTCCCATGCTAAATTAAACGACCTGATGAAGTTATGCTTCTATTGAGAAAAAAATTAATTTACCGTTGGATGTAAACATGTACGTGATTAAAAGGCCACAATATAATGCAATACGTTATATTTATAAAATGCCTTCGTAGAATTTTTGTACCCATTTGATAAATTCAGATTTGTTTTCTCTTATGCGGAACAACGAATTCATTCTATTTAAACTGATGGTATGAAACTATTCAGTGGACGTTGATTAAGTAAAAACTCATCTCTCAATGAATTTTCCCGATGACTTTAATCAAATTCTAAAAAAATGAAGTGACCAAGAAATTTTTAAATATTCCATAGATATATTTTATTCAGAAATTGTAATAAATTAAACTGCTATACGATGTGGATTTAATAATTGCACTTCGCTAACAATTACTTTAAATTGTATTTAAAACTAGATTAAAGTATATCCATTTTTAAGAATGTGTATAGTATGTACACCAAAGTTTGAGGGCAGGCTATTAATTTAACTACAGCCTCTTCTCATATGAAATATGTCGGAGATAATTCGATTGGGCATGCCTGAACGATCGTTATACAACGACTGCGCGAGGGTTATTTTTTCCTCCAATCATCATCTGAATACAAACTTAAACGCGGAAGTGTCAAAAGCAGATGAGGTAAACGTTGAATTCCAACGGTAAGATGGTGATTGAGATATGAAGAGGAAAGGAAAAAGAGGAGTCTGGTTTAGTAAGACAGAGGGAAGCCAGGGGTCGATCTGCAGGGACATAAAAACCAGCGCATCACTCCATTAGTTGGGGGTCAAGCCTTCCTCCCTCCTGACCCCATATTGCGCATCTTACTTACCCCCCTATGCTCCATTCACTCGTTTCATCTCTTCCTTCCCATACACTCTCCCTCTCCTCCCCCGCTCCTTTCTCGTGGTCTTCACCCCTCCTCCTCCCCTATGTCCCTCTCGGGTCATAACGCGGCGACATATAAAAACCTTACTTCCGTAGAATCGACATTACGCTTTTCCACCCCTCCGCCGACGACGCCGCAGCCGCAACATCAGGAGCGTAGTGGGATATGGCGGTTATGTCCGGGAAACTTTTAAAAGGCGTTGCAAACGGAAGCTATTTAAGCCTCATGCGAAGTTCCGAATCCACTTTAGGGGAAGACGTTATGGCGAAAAAGGATATATGATGGAGGCCATTTGTTCACCGTCTATCACACGGGAGGCATGTGTCGGCATTTTTTTATTAAATTGTCTTGAGCGCTCTCATCAGGAACACGTAAAATATACAATAATTTAAGACGGAGAGTGTATTAATTCAACCGTTGAAGACGTGATGTGGTGGAATAATTCCATATTGATTACTAAATAAAAATCTTGTAATTTTCCACTATTTTATTAGGACACGACGCTAAGCGTAGAAACCTAGGTCGTGTCCTAATGAAATAGTGGAAAATTACAAGATTTTTATTTAGTAATCAATACGGAGAGTGTAAGTTATCGCGCGAGGAACACGTGGTATTGGACGAAAGAAATTCTGAAAAATAAAACGCGATGAGTATAACGAAGCGAGTGTAGCAAGCGACAATTTACCATAAAGACAAATTTTCTGTTTCACAACCTGTGCAATTTTGTCAACATTTAAGAAAGTTTTACGAAATATTTCTACTGGCTCATTTTTGGGAAAAATTCCGGGATGGCAATATGCTATTTTCCCAAGGGAACCAAATTGAAACTACATCCAAACTCCTTTCAAAACCGCATTCTGAGGAACAAGAAACGAGGCGTACCCACCTGCGCGCCGAATGCGTGGGCGTGGCGCGTAAAACGCTGGTTGGCGAAGATGTTGCCATGGGCGTGTAGTGGAAAATTGCTCTTAATGGTTCCATTTATGTGACGTAAGCTGTTACAGAACTCCCTGCATTGGTAATATGGAATAGGCCTAGAATCGGTAAATGTAGTTATCTACAATTCATATTCAATTGTGAAATGGTATACAATACCTTTACCTTTCAAAAATATCACACCATAAAATTTTTTGTTGGCAATACAATAATGAAGAGCTACGATAAAATTATTCTTTTTGTCGTATATCTATAACTCTTCCTTAGAATTCGTTTTGATTCCAATAGTAATCCCCAACTAGAAATAGATAATGCTTAAAGCCATGTCAGAGCTAACCAGATGACGAGAGTGTGATGGGAATAGTCTAATATGAAGCGGAAATTTTGCTCCGTAGGGAGGGACACATGTGTTCAGGTGCGGAAAGGTTTATCAATCCTCGGGGATTATCAACGATTCATTCAAATTAACCCCGTTTTTGTCGTTGCTGGTAGTTGTTCATTTGTAAAAGTGTATTTGTTTTTGTTGAACTTACTTCAAATGAAAGTTTTTGTTGTCTCAACCTTTTAAGAACAACCTTATTATTTTCCCTCTGTTTACCATTCAGATGTGCCGTCTACATCGAATGAAATTAAGCGATTAAATTTTGCGACCCTGAACGCTAACACTAATTCAATTAACAAAAATCTGCATGAATTTGAATGTTTATTCAAGACAAATGTTATTTTACCACAATAGAATTTGCATTTTATGAAATTAAATGCACGATTTTCAAAAGTGTTCACTCTCAAACCCTCTATAATCTGATTAAATGTTACAGTAACGCATTTTTAATTCGAATTTTCATTAAATCGAAGCTTTCATTTATAGGCGTTCTTTATATTTTTATTCAGGGATCTAACAAATATTTCCTTTTTAAGATTATGCAGTGTCTCCTTTGAAAACATTGTTTGTTGTTACAGCATGTAAGCTAACGAGTCTTCTATAAATGCAGCAGAATTTCATTATGAATGTAATGGTATAATGGTAAAAAAAATCTCACTTGTGACTTGAAAACACATAATCCCCAAATTATAAATTTTTCTTTTCCACTTACTAAGTAACTTTAAAATTATTGCAATAAGTATGTACTTACAAAACAAACAAAGAAAATCGTCCTTATCTTAACCGAGTTAGAATTTTATATTTAAATTTTCAGTAATTTGTTTAGACGAAAAAAATTTCAAGCACGAATTAAAATAAACGGCGCAATATACATTGCACAAACTTTCTCATACACCTTTTGCCCCGAAATTAACTCTCCCCTCTGACGCGTCACGCACTGAGCGTCTTGTACGGAAATAGTGCCACTGGACGATATATAGTAACTTTTTTGGAACACATGGCTTAGTTAGTATTATTTGTGACATCAGGCTGTACGTTTGGATGTATTTTAAACGAAATCCTTAAAGCCATTTTTGAGTAAATCGAATTTTGTTTCAAAATATCCTAGAATAAAGTACCCTTAATTATTACTCAATATCGTTTATCTCATCAGAATGTCTTTTATGAATGATATTATCCAAAAATAAGAGATATCATTCGATTTAGTAAGAGTTGTAATGGATCGCGGCGGAGGCGTGGCGTCATAAGTCTTATGTAAGGTAGCTTAACGTGCATTGTAATGTCACTGGACTACATATAGATTGTTCAAGAGATATATGACTTAGGTAGTATTATTTGTGACATCAGGTTCTACAAGTGGTATGATTTTAATAAAATTCTCTGTAGCCATTTTTGAGTAAATCAAATTTTTCAAAAAATCTTCTAGAATAAACTACCCTTTATTTTAGTGCAAAGTCATTTTTATGAAAATTGGGTCTGCAAAATATGATATATTGCACAAATTCACGATAAAATTTGATTTTATGTATGCGTTTGGGCCCTAGACCGGCGAACAGACCGAAAGATAGACAGACGGCATGGACTTAGGGACCCAGGGGCACCTAAAACGTATATTTCCATCAAATATATACCTATAATAGCCGTTGTCCGTAACGTAACGCTGACATCATCAATGGCACGTTTTAACGCGTTTTTAACACCCTTTCCAATTAGGTGGAAGGTTGAAATTTCACAGGAATGTTTGATTCAGATATAAAAATTAAATGACGAAAAAAATACGAAAAAATACCAGGGTTCGACTCTAGGGGGGCGATTACCGTTTTCCGTAAGTTAGGACGTAAAAAGCGACTTTTTAAAGTGCAGTATTTTATTCTTTTGGAAATTAAAATTAGAAAGAATTGACATACGATCTTCGAATATAAACTATGTTTTATGAATATTAATGAAGTTTCTTATTCTATTCATCTTTTTCCGCCTATCGTTCGAAATCTCTCATATTAAACATTTCAATCACATATTTTGGGAACATATCGGATTTTAAACGGGATGTTGTCTTTCCGACCACGTCATTGTTAAACTTACAGAAACAATTGTTGCCTCATCCCGCATACGTGAAATATATACGAGTGCATAGATTGCCTTCAATTATCGTCGGATTTTTCGTGAAATTACGTAATTCTTTTGGGACTGGGATTTAGTTTGGATTCTTTTGCTTATCTAAACGATTATATAGATTTTGAGTAAAAGAGAGGTGGATGTGGGGAGGGAGATCGGAAGGAAGGGATATGGTAGATACATAGAGAGTAAGGGAGGTATAGAATTAGAAAAGGACGGGAGAAAAAAGATAAAGAAGGAGACGGAGAAAAAGAGGGAGAGTTATGGATTGTGACAGGTGGAAATGAGAGGGGGAAGTGGGGAGAGGTGGGAGAAAAGAGAGGCAGAGTGAGGAGGAGAGAGAGAGAGGAAGAGAGCGTTTAAAAGTTATTGCATCGTTGAAGCTCGAGATCGTATTCTTGTCTCAGGACATACGTAGTTATATCCTTAAACCAATATACGTGTACGTTAAATGGATGTATGTAAGACATAAATTACGTACTTGACCGAGCGTATTTGGGCTTTAGGTGCTGTATCGAGTTTTAATGTTCTAAGTTCGCGACCCGGAAAACAAACCTTTATTTCATCTTTGACTTGATTAAAATTTGTAGAATTATTTACTGGATCGAGATGTAATTTTTATTTTTTTTAATTCCATTAATCATTAAAATAAAACAAATACATACAAATCACTGAATCTTGATAAAACAAAAAAAATAAATCATCATAAATAAAAAATAAAGCAAACCGCGACTCTCGAGCTGCATACGGCTCTTTTAAATTACTATGCGGCTCTTTTAAATTTACACTCAGAGGCGTGTCAACGTTTCTCACTACAGAACACAATGTCGTGGTGTGACTTGAATCGCATTGGGGATGCAAAAAGTACATTATTATATCTGAAGTTAATCCGATACAGATCATGTTTTACTGTTCGTAAATTTATGAACACGGAATGTGTCATGCGGCTCTGGAACTTCTGAAGATTATCGAATGCGGCTCCGAGACTAAGAAAGTTTGGCCAATCCTGATATATAATGTGTGTGTGTAAAATTCATAGGCCACCACGCGCATGTTACCTTCGCTCAAATTTTTTCCCTCTTCTCTTTACTTTGCCATAATTCCATTCTAATTTTCAGCGGCCCACGTGTCAGTAATAAAGACCTTTTGTTTTAGTTTCAACCTCCCTTCACGCCCCTCTCTCCCACCCCACACCCTCGTTTAATTCCCTCTGATTCCATTTTCGCTAACTTCGACCGGCGTCCCTTATTAATTCTGCGCTTGCTTCCTTTCCTTTCAAAATTTCTCTCTTTCTAATTAATCTCCTTTTAATTATCACCAACTTTTTCATTGTTTCCGAAAGTATCTTTATCATTTTTTTGTGCTATTCGTGTCTCTTTTGATACGCAACGGCGTTCTGAGAGAGTCCCACGTAACACGTCTCCATTGCTTTAATTTCGACACCCCCGTAGCACGCTTTGATAACATGAAAGTAGTACGTGCTATATATTTTCTCATTTTAAAATAAAACTTTTCAAGAGTCTCTTTTTCTTGAACGCTGCAGTTTTTACTTTCTCATGTACGTAGTATATTGAGAAAGTATTGTTATAGTGAAAAAATTCGACTTCGAGATTTTGATGGAAATATACGTTTTAGGTGCCCCTGGGTCCCTGAGTCCATGCCGTCTGCCTGTCTTTCGGTCTGTTCGCCGGTCTAGGGCCCAAACGCGTACATAAAATCAAATTGTATCGTGAATTTGTGCAATATATCATCTTTTGCAGCCCCTTTTTTCATAAAAATGACATTGCACTAAAATAAAGGGTAGTTTATTCTAGAAGATTTTTTGAAAAATTTGATTTACTCAAAAATGACTACAGAGAATTCTTTTAGGTAATATTAGGTATTGTTTTAACGGTTGTCACGTGGATTGTTAATCAAACAATACGCTTATTCCCGTGTTATTTAAATGGGAAATATTAAAAGAGAAAACTTTTTAAAAAAATAAAAAATGTAGTTCAATTCGCTTTAAAAACCCATCCATTTTGCTTGACATTTTATTGCGGTTAAAATGCTTCTACGTTCTGTAGTTGTTGCGTTATAAATACACAAACATAAAAACAAATTCTTCAAAATATTTATGTATGTAGGCGTGCTATATGGAAAGCTTTGAAATGTGGACTTGGAGGAGAATGCTGAAGATAAAATGGACAAATAGGATGAAAAATGATGAAGTGCTACGAAGAGTAGGAGAGAAGCGAATGATTATACAGACTAGTAACAACAGAAAGGCAAACTGTGTTGGACATTACCTGAGGATAGAGAGTATGATTAGAAGGAAAACTAGATGGGAAAGGGTTAGGAAAAGGTTTCAGCAGATAGACGATTTGAAAGGGAAAGAGAGTTATCAAGATATGAAGAGGACATTGACGCTAAGGTAAAATGACATCAAATACTTGGAAAGCTTTGAAATGTGGACTTGAAGGAGAATGTTGAAGATAAAATGGACAGACAGAATGAAAAACGATGAAGTGCTACGAAGAATAGGAGAGAAGCGAATGATTATACAGACTATTAGAAAGAGGAAGGCAAACTGGGTTGGGCATTACCTTAGGAGAGAGAGTATGATTAAAGACGTGTTAGAAGGAAAACTAGATAGAAAAAGAGAAAGTGGTAGGAAAAGGTTTCAGCAGATAGACAATTTGAAAGGGAAAGAGAGTTATCAAGATATGCAGAGGACAGTGGAATATAGGAGCATATGGAGAACCAGGTTTAACCACGAATAATCACGAACCTGTCTACGGACAGACTATCTACAATGATTACGATAGGCGTGTATTTAAGTTTTTGACTAAATATAAGTCGTAGTTAATAGTCATATTCATCACCATGAGAAAATAAAGAAGTCATTTCTGAGTAACTAATTACATATTGATGAAATCCAATAATAAAATTTGATGAAGTTCCTCAGCTAATAGCTTGAAATTTTTATGGAGTACTGCTAAACTTTTTACTTTCTAATTCGGGATCCACTGAAAAGAGAAAGAGAGAACTAAAGGCAAATAAAAATACTTTTGTATTATAAGTTAATCGGGAAATTTCATCGCCGTTTTCTTTTTTTCTCAAGAATGGAGTAAAATTTCGAAAACACCCACGTCACCCTTGAGCCATCGACCGTCGCATAAAAGTCCCAAGGGCTGAAAGCATTCCGCAGTGAGAGAGGCCATAATGCTATCCCCGCCCTCCGAAGACTCACCGCAAAACTCTGGAAGAAGTTGCGGAGTAAATGTAAAAGTTGGACCGCCTATCAAAACTCTTTTCACATTTCCTCGGTACACTTTTCCTGCTCCCTCCAAAGGCGCAATCTTCTTATCTTCGTCCCTTATTTCTATAGTTTTATGTATACCTGCTCGAATTGCTCACCGCAAGTAAATGAATTCTATGGATTAAGTCTCCTGATCGACGGCAATTTCGCATTTTTTATTAACGCGATACTATACAAGCTAATAATCAAACCCCAAGATTATTAATATTCTTAGACGCATCTCACGAGCATTTATTCTGCGTATCTACGACTTAAGGTATTTATTTGAAGAATATAGCACAGCCATGAGTGTTTATTACATTTCTAACATTTATTTGCGTGCATTTGTATTCGAATGTGTCATAAAAATGTTTTATACGTCCGTGAATTGGAAAATGCTTGGTAGCGTGTTCGTCGCGATAAATTATACGTAGCAGCGCTTTATCTGGATCAAATAATTATGCGTGGAAACAAAAATAAATATCAGTGAAATATTGTTCAAGATAAGAAGCAAATGTATTTGGAACAGTATATTTTAAGATCAAATAAAATTTTCTGGATACTATCAAAAATATGACCCGATGGAGTCGGAACTAACAATCAAAATATTATAGAGACATTTCCATGTTTTGGGAGACATAACTTACCTCACGAATTCCATTATTTGGAACACATGAAGCATGACTACAAGAGGAAAATTGCCGTATTTGGGACTTATTTATTAGAATATAGATTTCACCCAAAAATTATATTTCGAGAAAAGCTACAGTTTTACTTTCACATGCATAAATTCTACCCGAGTTTCTCTCAGGTAAATGTTGCACAATACGTATTGCAACGAAATAAATAAATGCATGGTTAAAACTTATTAAGGTTAAAAATTAGCGACATCTCCCTTCGCCCAGTACACCACGCTAAGTAACAAAAAGTCTTGTTCAAAAATCGTTCTTTCGCGTTCATTTTCCCCCCACTTTTCGAATGCTCCTAATCTTTTTCGTTCTCTCTCTCTCTCTGTTTCTCTGCTTCATATTCGAGATGGAGAAATGTGGAGTTCGTCCGAGAAAGAGAGATAGAGTGAACATGTACGTGTGCTGTGTCGTAAAAAAAGGGTTCCTATACCTCGACTCCATTTCGCTTCTACGCCGGGACATAAGTATAGAACGTTCTCTCTTTCAGTCACATATATATATACACACACCCACATATACATATATGGCAGCATGGGGACTGTCTTTAGCAAATGTATTACGCGACTAGAAAGCCACGACCGACTGGAGGTCTGTCTCCACGGTAATAAAACGGATAAGTAAATAAGGTCGCCGAAAAGAAAAGGAGATGAGTAGCATAAGAAAAAAGGGTAGCAATTCGAGGGTGTTCTCCGAAAAAATGGAATACGTAGGTGTTGGAAAAATATAACAAACGAAATTTTTCGAAAACAGGAATTGTTTTTGAAATGTTTGTTTGTTTCCATATTTTAAGTTATTGATCAGAAAATTTTAAAATTCTACTTTAAATGGAATTAAACGCGATGCAATTTTAAATACAAACTGCATCCATTCATCGCTGTTTTTTGCTTAGAAAGTGTTTTTTATTCGTTCTCGAGCAAAAATAATTCCTATTTGTGATATACTTGGTGTATCTAAGAGCACATAAAAATTCAGCATAATGCAAAAATTCCGACGACGTAACCTTCTAATGCTCCACTGTAAGTTTAAGGTAACATTCAACAGAGAACTTCTTCATTTTAGTTTTCATTGATTAACTACTGTCGACTGATACATCTTTGAAGAAATAATACTAAAACCATAAATAATAAACATTTAGCCATTATACCTGTGGTTCTCTAAATTATACATCTTTGATCCCCTCTTAAGACAGCCGATTTTATAGCTACCCTCTTAGTCCCACCCATCACCCAATACACATAAACTATTTTATTAATCTAAAAGTATTTATCATATATATTTTATTTGCGCAAAAGTTAACTTTATTGTTAATATATCCACTATTAAATTAATAAACAACAAAAGTCTGTCTTCGCAATTAATCTTTCTTGACAAAAGCTAATACTCCAAAGGCATTAGCAGATACACAATAGGAAAACCGGTTATCGCTGTTGAAGTTGAAGTGATTGTTAAATAAACTATTAATAGGCATAATATAATCTTATATAAATTATTCGCCCGTAGTTACTTAAATGGTTAACGTATTCACTTCTTCGCTCTCGATGTCCACACAGAACGGAAATTTAAGCAATCTTATCGTTCATATGATCGCATTTCTTTTCTTGGCTAAGTTTTTAGACAGGATGTAATCTTTGCAGAGATAGCAGAATGGACACCAAACAGATATAATTCAGAAAAATCAAAATTACGATCACAATATATTTTTCCTTTCTACTTGTCAAGATTGAATTGTAATTTATCCTCATTGTTTCACTTCCATTATTGAAATATTTTCTCGTCTTATTACAGAAAAATTGATTTATAACAAAATATCATGCCTGAATATTGATTGTGAAATTAATTCGTAACTTTTTTCTCCTCGAAGGTATTATCTGATTTGAATATGAAAAGCTAGTATGATGGAAAAAATTCGAGGCAATTCGTAACCAGATAATGAAATGAAACGTTTATCGTGAGGTCGTAAATATTTTAAGAGAGAAAATTTATTGAAAGTGCATTCGACTTCATGTAACCTGGAGATAGTACATGGAAGCTCCAATGTTCCTTCCATTATGGCCCATTCCATGCGACAACAATCAATTGGCCGTAGAACCGCCTTATATCCCCAATTTAACGACACCTTCGTCGTTACAAGTTCGACGAGAAACCATTTAGGAGATGCGCGTTCACTATCACGAGAATTCGGAACGAGACACTGAATTATTATAACGACATGTTTCGACGAAACTTCCACGGTGAAGGTCTTCTATTCCTTCCGGTATATGGGGGAAGAGACACCCTCCTCGCCGAGGGAGAGGGGATAGAAACAAGGAAAGAATGAAATGGCACGCAACTTTACGTGATGTCCAAATTCACTAGACGCACTTGGCGTTTTATCTTCGACTGCGTAACACCGAAGGGTTTGTACCGAGTAAAAACACCAGATAAAGGAGAGGACGATTATCCCAGAGAAAGCGAAAGCGCGGAGGGGTGAATGGTAGGATGGCGACGGGGCGGAGAGACGGCGGGTGTGGGAATTGGAAGGATGTTTAGGTGGCCGGAGAGCGGAGTTTGGAAGCGGCCGGCGGAGGGGGTTCTTGCGGTACTTTCACTGTCTTCCCTTTACACCGAGGGATCGCAATCCATTATTCATGGAATAGGAGGCAAGGGGGGTTGGGGAGAAGGCGGATAGGAAGGGACACGCCCCCACCACACGCACTAAGAGTCGGTCTCCAACACGCAGGCCGGAGCACGCGGAGTGCGAAGATGGTCGCCACCCGTGCGCAATAGACGTGGCGTTGGGAAAAGGGTCTGAAAGGGGATGACCTCTAGTATCTACAACGCCTCGACCCGACTATAAAAAGTCCTCCTTTTTCCCTCTCCCTCGCTCGTTTCCTTCAATTCCCAGGCGCCGCTGGTTCCATCGGTGGGAAAAAAACTTGCGGCGGTCGCATAGAGGAAGAAGCCACCACCAACGGCACCTCCTACTCCTCCTTTCTAGATGGGGTTTTCCCACATACTCGCTCTTCTCTCTCTCTTCCTTTTTTCTGGAGCGTTTGACCTGACTCGATCTGACCGCAAGTGTTTTGTCCAGGTATATGAGTCGAGTTTCGAATTTTCTTCGCGAGTCAAGTACAGGAGGATCATTTTTGTTTGTTTGTTTGAGTGCCCAGTCAATTCGCCTCTCTTACAGCACAAATGGGTATCTCAGAGGCAGTGCAATGAATAACCGGGGAGGGAGGAGAGAAACCCGGTGCCGGCATTTGCCTGCTCTTACGAAGAACACCAGGGGGGCCAACGGCTTAACGTCCCTTCCGAAGGACGGAACGGGATAATTTTTATTCTGTTATGGTCGCCTTTTATAGTTCGCCCAGAAGGCCAAAGATGTATCTTTAAATAATATTCTGAATTTTTTTTTATTTTAGCATTTCAAAGTAATTAATTTGTGAACATGGCTTTTTTTTAAGGAAAAGCTCTTGTTTTGCTTTTTATTGCAATAGAATCCACGAATTGTAAAATTTGGTTATATTAAAAAAATCAAAATTTAGCACTTCTCCGGAGTTAATCCAGTACAACGCATTCTTTTCCTACTAGTAACGCCACGAAAAACTTATTGATTGCATTTCCTGAGTTTATGCAAAACCTCATCTTAAATTTTCACCATTAAATGCACAGTTGTCATGGTAAAACTCTTGGTTCATCCAAGCATCAGAATATTCAATAATGTCCTTCAAACATTTGTAGATATTTCTTATGGTGATCCTATCAAACTTTATTGACTTCACCTTAAAAATTCACTATTCAGTAAAATTTTAAGTCAAAAAATGTGGGAAATATGAAATACACAGCTAACTGAAGGATTATCGGCCGCCCTGATAATGGTCATGTCGAAGTTTAAATAAATTAATCGAACGATTGCAGAAAAACTTTTGGGAAAGTCCTTGAAATCAAATTTAATTTAATAATTTTTATATATCCATAAAATCTTCTGATTATAAACTTCGGATTATAAACATTTCTGCAGAATCAGGCAAATAATATCAAAATTAGCAATATGAGCACTTTTAACATATGGGTAAATGGAAACAAAACTTTACAAGGAATAGAATACTGTATTGTATGTTAAATATAAATAATCTTTATATAAATAGTGAACATCAACTATACAAATTAAAAAGTAAAAAAAGATCTCTCAGATTTTATGCACCTAGTCTTAATTGTTTTCCGCTTTCTTGTCTTGGACTTCGGAATAACCGAGAGCGTTGTAGCAAATATCTTTTCTCTACCAGTCACACACGCCAACTATGACTCTGGAAAAAAACACAGTCGATGGTTTTATTCTGTGGGATGCTACAATTTTTAGTTAGGATATGAAAAATAAACAAATCCACGAATGGGAATAAAAGCTGACGTCATAACGAAGTGTATTTAGTTGAGCCTGTTGGCCTTCTCTCCTGGAAGCCAATTTTTCCACTGCCAACGCTCTTGGGCTTCTTAGAGGTTGTGAATATCAACAAGAACATTCGGTCTTTTATATCGTGCGCTACCAGTGGGCAGAAAGCAATGCGGAGTGGAGAAAACTTCTATAAAAACAACAAATACTAACGCAGAGTCTCTCAGACCTATAAGCCAATAGATAGTGAACTCGAGGAAAGCCTCATAATGGTTCAAATAAAGAATTTTGTATTCATGAAATTCATTTAAGTGTTGTGTGGTTCAAATTCCTAATTAGTACGATGATTATAAGTATTTTTAAAATAGTAACGAAAAAAGGCGTGTATGCTACGTTTCAGCTACTCGTCGACAGAATTGGTCTGCGGTGAAATAACTCTTTTATATAATAAGGTTACTATTATGATTTCTCTGCTAAAAGAGTTAAAAAGATTTCAAAAACTTGACACAAATTCATGACAAACGGTTGAGTCATTTTTTCTTTAACTATGAATTTATATGTAAAATTGAAAGGATTAGAAAGTTATAAATGAGAATCATTTAATTATGGAAGCATTCTTTCCACTAATTAGCTTTATATTGAATTTATTATTCCAACTGGGTCTATAGTCACCAACTCTAAATTAAGTAGGCTGCTGACCTAACCCCAGGACACTGTCGCGGCCTGATTCCTCCACAGGTCCAATTCGCGGTTCTCAATACACTGTACACTTCAGTATACTCCTTCATAAAAGAATTCATCTATTCCATCTGGTTTTCTGAGAGATAAAGAATTGCCTTCATTAAGAAGTCCGCTTAGTTAAACATCTCTTTAGAAAACATGGCTAACCACTCGCAAAGCAAAAAACAACACAAAACTTTTTTCTTATCATCTCGAGCAGGTTGGAGTTGACGTGTGGTCATAGTTTTCAGTTGGTTTCATTTTCTCTTTGTGTGTCTTTGGTTGGGATCTGATTTGTGTTCTTCTTTCTTAAATTATGAGTCATCCAGTGTGCACTGCATCGCATACCGCTTCATAGGTTCTGTCTAAATTTTCTATACAGCCAATACAGATCAACTGTTTTTTAAACCGAAAACTGGAGAAAAATACTTTAATCCGGGAGTTGGGAAAAAATTAGGGAGGTCTAGTCCTCTTCTGGGAGACTCCCGGTGAATCCGGGAGTTTTGGAAAGCCTACCTAAAGTTCTTGTTTATTTATAATAGCTTTTTTAAAACACCTTTTCTGTTGACCCGTACTGCGGCTCTTCTTATGTCGACTTTTACTTTGAATTTGAAAAAAAGCGACTCTTCTTGCTGATTTAAGATCCGATGTGATATGTATACCCTTCCTAAGGACTACATAACCTTACAGAGGTGGGAGTATATGTGTACTCTTATGAACCAAAGAGCTATGCCGGCGTGAGATAATTCTCTGGGTAGGACCATCCAAGCCGGAAAGGTCTAAGGGGGAGAGTGAGACTAAGAAGCAGTCTTGGGGGTTTTACATCCCCCTGTGCAAGGGCAGCAGCTTTCACAGTAACTCTGTAGGTGGTGACCATATGGATCTGAACAGCTACAGATGGGTAATCACTCTTGTGAAACTGCGATGAGGAAAGCAAGGGGAAACTACCTCATTATATTTCCCATGATAGGCTGAAAATCTGCAAACACCTCTATGGATCTCTCTGGGGTAAAATATTCCGGAGATAAAATAGTCCCCCAATCGGATATTCGGGTAGGGACTACTATAGGGGATGCACAGAGGAAATGAAACATTAATAAGAAGAAAGCAAGTAGTGAGAAATTAAGAATAGGTACATGGAATGTTAGGACTATGAATTCAAGGGGGAAACTTGAGAACTTAAAAAGGGATATAAGAAGGAATAATGTAGGTATAGTAGGTGTTAGTGAAGTTCGGTCGGAAGGAGAAGGCGAGATAAATTCAGACGAATTTAAGATTATTTACTCGGGAAGAGAGAAAAAGGAAAGGGGAATGGGGATTTTGATGAGAAAAGAGATAGCTGAAAGAATTAGCAAGGTAGTGACAGTTAATGGTAGATTAATAGCCATAAACTTCAGATGGAACCAGTGGAAATGCCTATAATTCAAGTGTATCTGCCAACAACTAATGCTGGTGATGAACTCCTTAAAACAAGGAGGCTATCATGACTGAGCTGGAGGGAAGGTTGGGGGAGAGAGCTGAATAAAATAGGAACAATGTAGATAAGAAGTGGAGATACATCCATAGCAACATTAAAGATGTAATGGAAAAGAAGGTAGGAAAGATAACGGGTGAAAGAAACAAAAAACCCTGGATCACAGCAGCCATGCTGCAAAAAATGGAAGAGCGGAGAAAGTGGAAGAACATAAACACTGAAGAGGGCCAAAGAAAGTACAAGGAGTTAAATAATGCTTTAAGAAGGGAAACAGATAAAGCCAGAGAACAGTGGATATATGAGAAATGCGAGGAAATTGTCGAGTGTGGAAGAATTTGTAGAACAGACCTCATGTATAGCAAAGCAAAGGAAATATTCAAGAAAAAGTTAGGAAAGATAGGACGCAAAGGAATCATGAACAAAAGTGGTAAAATAGTTTCTGAGCCAGACGATGTAAAGATTGTCTGGAAAGAATACATTGAGGTGCTGTATGACAAAGAAGGCAAGCCAGAAAATATTGAATTAGGTGAAAAAGAGGATGTGGAAAAAAACTGCCTAGGACTAAGTATTCTCGAGTCTGAATTTAAAAGAGCAATTGATGAGATGAAAAGAAGGAAGGCTGTTGAGAGTGATGATATACCAGTGGATGCTCTTAAGGTTTTGGGGTCGAAAGCTGTTAAGCGACTTACAAAATTCTTTAACCAAGTATATGATACTGGCATATGGCCTGAAGATTTTTTAGATGTTGTTATGGTACCACTGGAGAAATAGAACGCAAAAAGTTGTAAGGATTACAGAACTATTAGTTTAATTTCTCATACAGCTAAAGTTCTAACCAGAATAATAACGAAAAGAATTGAAGGTAAAAAAGAAAAGTAACTGCAAGATAATGTTTGGTTTCAAAAGAGAAAGAGGAACAAGAGATGCAATAGGATGTATGAGGATGATGATAGAAAGAGCGCTAGAAGTCAATACAAATATGTATTTTTGTTTTTTAGATTGGGAGAAAGCTTTCGACCGGGTGAAATGGGATAAAATGTTGGGTATTTTAAATAAAATAGGAATAGATGGGAAAGATAAAATATTGCTCAAAAGTCTTTACTTAGATCAAAAGATTAGGGTCAGAATTGAAGGAGAAGAAACACAAAGTACATAAATAAGGGGGGGAGTGAGGCAGGGATGCCCTATCTCACTAGCGATGTTTAATATTTATGCAGAAACAATAACAGAAGAAGCCTTGATGAAAGAGAAAGGATTTAAGATAGGAGGTGAAAGTATTACTACCATTAAATACGCAAGTGATCAGGGATTAATAGCAGAAGACGAGAAAGAACTTCAGAGGATGACAGACAGGCTAGTGGAGGTTGGCCAACAATACGAATGAAGATGAATGCCGGAAAAACGAAAGTTTTGGTAGTTTCAAAGGAACATAAAGAATTAAATATAATGGTAAATGGCCAAAAATTGGAACAATTAAGTTGTTTCAAATATCTTGGTAGTATCTTAGCGCAGGATGGAAGTAGTACACAGGACATTAGAAGCAGTGGTTTACTGGAGCCGGTACTTTCCGGTACGCAGTACCGGCAGTTAAATTTTCGACTTTTACCGTACCAGTAGTTTTAAAATTAATTTCTAACGTACCGGTACTATAATTCATCCGACTGCTAAATGAATCGCTGTTCCCATAATTTTAAAAAATAATGCAAGTTAATGGCAATGTGTACTGCGTTCTCCCTCTATCTGCTATTACGGAGAGTACCAGCACTTATTTTTATCTAAGTAAAGCACTGATTAGAAGTAGAGTTGCAATGGGAAAAGCAGCTTCTAACAAGCAAGAAAATAAATTTAGAAACAAGGTAGAAATTAGCAAAATGCTACATATGGAGCATAGCTCTTTATGGTACAGAGACATGGACGGTAAGGAGAAAGGAGGAAAAATATTTAGAAAGTTTTGAGATGTGGGTATGGAGGAGGATGATGAAAGTGAAACGGACAGAGAGAAAGAGAAATGAAGAAGTATTAGAAATGGCGGGAGAAGAAAGGATGCTAATAAAACAATCAGGAAAAGAAAATCAAATTGGATAGTGCACATATTGAGAAGACAGTGTTTACAAAGGACGATCTTAGAAGGCAAAATTAGCGGAAGAAGAGGAAGAGGGAGAAAAAGAATAGGAATATTAGATAATGCAGGAATATAGTACTTATAGAGTTATAAAAGAGGCTTCTACGGAGAGAGAGATATAGCAGCGATTCAGCTAAAACCTGTCTTCGAAAAGCAGCATGATGATGATGCTATGTACGTATGCGTCAATAATTTTTCTTACGGTTTATTTCACTACAATAATCCGTGTTATCCTCACAGTGGCAATAAAATTTAGCCTTTGAAATACCAAGGTCCAAAACTACCATTAAGTACCAAGGGGGTCCATTTTGGTCCATACTTCACTTGTATGTTTTCACTACATATTATAGACATTAATGAAATAAAACATTTACTATCTATTTATTACTCACAAAACATTCATTATATTTCAAAATTGCTCAGGCAGACCCCTTGTGGATCACTAAAGGCGCATCCCGGTGCTTTGCTGCTCGGCAATCCCAATTGGCAAAGCCGAAGCAATGTGGACATATATTAATCAGTTTACCGATACTTGCCCGTAAATACCAAAAGAATGGAGGTAACCTACCCAAGGAAGAGAGTATTTTCTTGCGAAAATTAAAGCCTGCCTCCCTATTCCCTCTTCATTTTTGAAAACTTCATTTTCTATAAGATTAAGTCCTTATAGAAATTTACCACCACACACATGCACTACAATCGTCACCTTGGAGGTGACGAAAGCACAATTAAAGACCATGTCAATATAAGAGAGATGAGAGAAGGGGTTCACTATTACGTAACTCCTAAAGTACTCCCTTCTACCTATGGAAGTACCCCAGAGGTACTCGTCTGAAAAATCCTGATCTGAAACAAAAAACTTTTACTTTAAGTTAGTACACGAATGATATGTGTCAAGTCAAATCAATATTTTGTGTTATCACTAGATGTTTCGGAAAGCAAAAAACCACAAAAAGAAAAAAAAAGTTATGCAAGTTTTAAAATATTGTGACTAGTAAGACCAAGGGGTGACCATTGTGGTACCTATCTATGAATATGGGTAAATAAAGAAAAAATGCCAGCATAAATATGAGAAAAAGATATTTATTAGTAAAATATAATGTATAAAAGTCAGTTAGAAAAAACCCCGTATCTGACTTCGATATCCCAAAAAAATTCCTCAACTTATGCTTGGACCAAAATGGTCACCCCTTGGTATTTCAAAGGTTAACGGTATGCAATAATGAAAATGGAAATAGCGGAAAGAACCCATCTTTTTTAACTCTAACAATTTCATCAATAATAATATTTATGAACAAATTAAAAAAATCAACAAAAAAATGTTAACAATAATTTGTTTTCTGTCACAGAAACGCCATAAAAAAGCATTATATCTTTTCTTATTAACTAATATAGAAGTATCTTTACTTAAGCAATGCATTATCTACTGAGAGACGCTCAAACATTACTCCTTCGAAATTTATCACACTTCAAAACAAGCGATCTCATCTCTTACATAGTAAGGAATTACGCTTAAGAGTTTCAAAGTTTTCCACATTTTTAAATCGCATTTACAGCACAGAGCCATTAATAAAGGAACCTCTCCTTTCATCCGCAATCTGCAGGAGGTTATTTAAATAAATGATCCTCTTTCTCTCTTTGCCTTTAATGAAAGCGCCATCTGCTTGGCTCTTCCTCGAAAATCCAATGTTGTTCCGGTCGATCCAATACATGTCAAAACTAAATTGATATTGGTCTTATTTCGCTCTCAAGACAAATTGAAACCTATCTCTTTCGGCGAATTATATAGCAGGTACGGATATTCTTCTCCCGGATCTCCGGGATCTACAAAATTGATAAAAAGGAAATATTCATTCCCTTCTTTTATCCGCACCGAACTCATTTCTTTCCCCCCTGATCTCCCTTAACCCGCCACCCTCCCATCCATTCCCTATCCTCTTCCCACCTTCCCTCTCGTGGCACTTTCTAACTCTCCCCTCCCACCTCTATGCCTATTCATATTGCAATACCCGACCCCAGCTCCCCACTCCCCCTAATGGTATGACTGGTCACTATTTATATCAATTCCAGACCAGCTTCATTTTTCTTTCGGAGCGTTCATGTTGCTCCGTTACAGTCTGTACCCCAAACTCCCGAATCACTTGTCCCTCTTACCGCAAACCGCCTCTTCCTCCCACTCCCGCATTCACAGACTCCCCCGCACCTCCCTTCCTCCCTTCTTCCTCCTCTCCTCCTCTCCGACAAACTCAACCTCCCACTCACCTAGGAGCCATCGCTCTCCACCCACCCCAATGTCTCAAACTCCAATCAATTTCGCTCCGAGCCATTTCTCAAACCGACTTCCGTGATCCACACTTCCCCCTTCCCCCATATGCCTATCCCACTCACTCCTCCCATTCTTCCCTTACCTCCCATCAAGTGCTTTCCCCCTCTCTTTTCTCTTTCCATCTACGCTTCCAATCCTCTCTCTCCCCCTCCCTTTCTCTCGTCTCGAACCCCTCTTACCCTGTCTCTCTTCACGGACTGACATTGCAGTTCTCTTTGCCCATTTCTCACAATCAGATCTTTTTTGGATCCTACCAATTCAGCTATCTTACTACCTCTTTTTCTTTCCCCCTCCTCCTTCCCTCGCTTCAATTTCCACTTTTTCCCACGATTCTCCTGTATCCTTCATCTTCCAGTCTCTACATTCAGGATATATTGTTTTAAATTGCTCTCATGATTCATATCGCCTTGCCTGTCGCATCAGTATTACCAACCGTGTATTAATTAGGCGGAGAATTATCTGTTGCTTTTGAAAAGGCAGCTCACTTGTAATAGGCTCTGAATGTTGCAGTGGCTCTTGTTTAAGCAGTATTACAATCCGTTTTCGTTTTTCCGGATTAAGAATGGTTTGTTTTTATTAAGTAAATATTACTTAGGATAAAATTTTCCCAAGTTCTAAGTAATGTTATATTACGGAAATTGTTGTTGTTCCCTAATAAAAATCTCTTTTACAGTGACAATGTTCTCCATTTTATATTTCATTTATATAACCTTTTCCATCCAATGCGTTGCATTTTCTTTTGAATGAATGTGTACATGTTTCCTAGAGCGGAAAAACACACTTCCGGTTGAGTGAAATTTCTCACGCCAAACATCTAGAACTCTTGGAATTTGCCCGAATGTAAACATGGAAAAGCATTTACCGAACGAAGACAATGGAATCCAAGGATTCTTTGGGATCTGTGTGAGAGGAATTACGATTCTGCTCTAGTGATAACTACTTCACGAGAGTTGTTTGCTATTTTGAAGTTATCTCGGATTATAGCTGTCTTTCGTTATAAACAGGAGTTTCACCGGTAGGATCATTTGTCCTGTTTCTGAGAGAAAAATCATGCAGACAACCAGTAAAGGCTTCACGGAAATGTAAGTTATCCATTTCGGATAGGATTACTATTTTAATTTTTTGCATAGCAAATATTACGGCAGAATATATGCCATCTGACATTGTAATACAAAATTAGCTTGTTCGTATCATAGCATCAAGCAAACCCATTTCTCAACTAATGTCAATTTTATGAATCAGAATTTTATAATTTTTCTTTATTACTTAAAGTTAACAATAATTTTAAACATATTCCATAAACATTTATCGAAATTAATTTTTTGCATTAAATACAGTCAATATACGAGAGAGAATAAGCAAACGGCAACGGAATCAACTTCAATTGGCCATGGCGGCAAAAAGATCAAAATTTCTAAAATATGATTAATTTTGTTTCCCAATAAGAAGTTTAACCACACGGTTGGCTAATTGATTTCAATGCAACCGAACTTTAAAAATAATGGGAATCAAATTTATCACACAAACTTGCACGATGTTATTTTGTATTGAAGTAGTTTGTTTTGGTTATTAACTTTCGAAAAAGAATTTGCAAGGTTTAGTTCCACCTATTTTTATATGTCATCAATTAATATCACGTAAAACAGCCATATACCGTGGAATAGTTTTCTTACTGACAAATGCCCTAGAATTTAAGCTAGCATATATAACGGGCCATAAATAAATAGTCTATGTAAAATTTCCGAAATAATAATTTTATTTAAAAGCCATCGTGCCCTTTTTCTTCTTAAAATTCAGTTTGCACCGCTTTTTTGAGCCTCGACATTCGTATAAAGCTCTTCAACCTCCTCTCTATCTTTCTAACATCCAAAATAAACCTAAGAAGTCATATTTGTCACTTCTTGAGCCTTTTGCGAGGAGAAAGATTAGCTAGGGTTTCGGGAGTAGCACATGACAAGGAAATCCCTTCCTTGGTTATATACATAGGCAAACTAAACAAATTCGAGCAACGGGGATCGCCTGGTGCACCAACACCAGGAGAGTATTGGCTGTTATTCGAGGGAAGCTTCCATGTCGTCCAAAACAAATTATCAGGCAAGCTTATTTTGCTGGAAACTAAACTGTC
Organism: Tanypteryx hageni; assembly: GCA_028673005.1. NCBI lineage: Eukaryota > Metazoa > Arthropoda > Insecta > Odonata > Petaluridae > Tanypteryx > Tanypteryx hageni. The sequence goes on from CM054112.1 coordinate 160,271,009, forward strand.
GCCTTTATCAAAATGTCAGTATGATAAATGAAATTATTTGTAACGAATGTCAATGACGAAAACTTTATTTTTCTGGTTAACACGGATGTATACATTCGTCTTTTTTGAGGGCTCTTTTATCATTAGTATTTCGTTAGTTAGGTTCCTTTTTATTTAATAACATTTCAAAATTATTGAATATTATTATTTATTAAAATATCTGATGAATAAAATTCTTGGCATAAGCATTATGAGAGATAGACTCTAAATGGCAAAAGAATAATACAATTTTTAACCGGAATATTTGTCTTCCTGCAGAAAATATCGACAAACATATTATTAATTAGAGTCCGACCATGCTCGAGAAAAACGTCCTGCAGTCTCGTGGGATTCGAAATATTTTAACAGGGATCCGGTTGTTACGCCGGTGGATAAAAAACAGCGGCGGAAAAAATAGGAGGCGTGGAAAAATGTATCAAAATGGGTAACAAGCTGAATAATTAATCTTAGCGCACGGGCATGCCTTGTAACGCACGCGGTGACTTTTCGGGAACGCAACGCAACTGGGCCCGAACCAGATGTCGCGCAGCTCAAAATGCCAATGCGTCACTCGACAAGCGTTTGTCAACCGGGCAAAGGATGATGGATAGTCTCCCACTCAACACTCCTCCTTCGGGAAAACATTCAATGAGACAGAGAGAGGGGGGAGATTGGAAGTGGTAGCGGCGGGGGGGGGGTCTGGTCAAACGCGATGGATGGGGGCGCATTCTGCCTTAATTAAATGCGATGCGCACCGAGCGGGGGCGCTGCCGTGGTGTAGTGGATGAAAATCTGGTCGCAAAAACTACCGGGAGAAAATAAATTAAGTGCGTTTTTTGAGACATCGTTGTGGGCCCGCGGGTGAATATTCAATCCCCGCCGCATCCGAAATTCGGTCGAAATTAAATTGATTTACGAAGCGCCGCTCCCGTTAAAATATTTAGTTGTTGCTGCTTAAAAAGTGCGATTAAATTAAAAATAAAGGATTTACTAAAATTTTTGAGCTTTCAGTAAAGATCGATATTTGTTTCATCTGCAAAACATGCTCAGGTATTAATGTACGAAATCAGTTTTGGATCAGAATTTCTCATCTTATTCCGGCAGTGGTCGTGCAGGGTGTGAAAATACCACATGCGAAAAATGTTTCTAAACCCCAAAATAATAATATTTTAGTTAATTGTTAGTATTTAGAGCAGTAACTTTCAAAATAGATTTACTACACAGGAGAAAGTAGCCAAATATGGAATAGTCTACTAACTACCCCAATATTTCAAGTCTGGTATATGGCAGCACCGACTTTCCTGAAGGAAAGGGTCGGCCAAGTCATTTTAATACCGACGGTTGGATGCCGCCATTGAGTTTTTTCATTGCTTATTGAAGTTCATTCAGTGCGTTTCAAAGACTTTGAAAGGTATGTATTCATTGTTTTATTCTTTTGAAGAAATGTCCGTAATTATTTACATTAGCTACTTCTCGAATTTCAGCACAAAACTGGTTTGGATAATTTGCATTTGATGTGAAACAGTGCCCAATTGTCGTTTGCAAAAGGGAAAATGATAATGGGGCATCGCTTTAAACCAAATAAAAAGTATTGAAAAAGAAACTGCAGGCAAGAAATGGTTACAACTCTTTCTGTCCCACCATAAGAACAAATTCTTGCTAAGAAAGTTAACGGGAACGTTTTTTGCGAGGGCAAAAGGGTTTAATAAGGAAGGCGTATCCCACTGTTTTGATCTATTGGAACGAGTTCGACAAGCACAAATATCTTGCAGACAGGGTATTTAACGTAGACTAGACGGGTCTGTCCATCGTGCAGTCAAAAGTGCGGCAAGTGATTGTATTAAAAGGCAAAAGACAAGTTGGTACCCTATCTTCGGCTGAACGGGGGTCGTTCGTGACTGCTGTTTCTTGCATGAGCACTGGAGGCACCTTTGTTTCACCGATGATGATTTTCTCTTGGAAAAATATAAGCAATTTGCTTCTGAAATGTGCTTCGCCAGAAACTATTACTGCCTGTCATTCCTCGGGATGGATTCAGGCAGATCTCTTTATAAAATGGGCAAAATATTTCATAAAAAAGTGAGGAAAACCATGTGCTGCTAATCCTTGATGGACAATTCTCCTATAGTCGGAACCTAGATTTGAATGAATTTGCACGAAGAAATCAAGTAAGAATTTTTTGTTTGCCTCCCCACTCAACACACAAAATTCAACCACTCGATAAGGCGTTAATGAGCCCTTTAAAGGTCTACTATAGTGAGGAGATCAGAGCTCATATTAGACGTACAGCGAAACCAGCAGAAAATTTCGAGAAAGCCTATTTTAAACTACAAACCAGGGGTGTGTTAAGCTACCGCGGGGCCCAGAGCACCAGTTGGGTTGCGGGGCCTCCAACCCATTTGTTCCGAACATATATTGAAACCAATCAACCATAACACTATATTGATATTAGGAACGAATGCAAGGATATTGTATCAAACAACTGAAATATGATATATTGATATTGCAATTTATTATAAAATATAATTTTCCACTTGAAAATTTAGGACAATAATGCCCTGAAAATTGTAACTAAAAAGAATAAACCTTTTAATATTTAATAAATACATCAGCAAAACAAAGAAGGCAGATGATCCTGCCATCATATAAATGAAAATCACATAATTATGCAGCATTAATTATGCTAACTTAAGCTTGGAAGAATTTCTTTCGAGACCTTTCTCTAGAAAAGTCTGTTACATTGTTTCAAAATCGAGTCTCCTTGTTATATCCCACTCGATGCTGAGCGCAGCCAAATCACTGAATTTTTCCTCTAACAACGCTGAGCATAGATGATTTTTTACTCGTTTTAAAGTCGAGAAAGAACGCTCTTCCTCAGTATTTGACGGCATAATAGTCAAATTCTCAGAGCAACAAATACATTTGGGAAGGCCATATCTAGATTAGTAGTACTCAGTTCACGAATTGCATTTATAGGTATTTTCATCCCATCTGACTTTTCTCTTGTGTATTGAAAATATTAAAGAAGCTCGTCAGGGAAGGAATCTTTGAGGTCCTCTGAATAAGCTTGTTGCAGCGTTGCCTCCCTGTGGCGTATTTCAGTGGACCCGGCATTTTCAGCATTGCTTACATCGATTTGCACACTAAAGCGAGCATTGAGATCTGAATACACAACTTTTCGGCGGTCACATTCTGTGGCAAGATGGTCAAGGATGATGTGAAACACACTGTTACGATACTGACTTTGTGCTGATGATAATTGAGATAAAGGTGAAGTCACTCTATTTCTCTTATACATATTATGTTCCACAAGCATTTCAGCTTCCTGTTCATAATTGGAAAACTGAGACTCAGATCGAATTTCACGTATCCATGCAAGTAGAGTGGCATACACTTTATCACAGATCATAAGTGTACATTCTTTTGCTTGCAACAGTTTGCTGTTGTGATGAAATCGACGGAGGATAGTGTCCATATTACTGTTAGCAGAGCAGTTTCGAATTTGTCAATTTTCAACATGCACGTTACACATATCTTTTATCTTACCTTAACAGTGACAACTGACAAATGCTGGAAATAAAAAAATGATTCGGTATCTAGGCAAACTCTCTTTGGCGCTGCCGTCGGGTCTGACACTACGGGCGATACTCGGAGTTGCCAAATAGCAGTTAACTTGTTTGTACGTTATACATAAAAAATAGTTTTGAAATTTGAAATGAAAAAATCAGTGTAAAGTGTAAAAACAGCACATTATAATTTTATCAATAATAGGATCTCTTCTCTAGAGCGCGTTACCCAGGGCACGTGCCTTTAGTGCCCTGAGTTTAACATGTCCCTGCTACAAACTGGTGCGATTGCTGTGAAGGGGTTTGAAGTTACAGGAATCTACCCTCCCAACAGAAACGTCTTCGAGAAGAGCGATTTCATAGCGGCTGAACTCCAATGTAAGGTATCAGAAGACATTGCTCCATGTCCAGCTAATGTATTTGTGAGCCCTGAAGAAATTTCTCCCGTTCCTTCTATTGTGATGAATAAAGGGCCACAACGAGGAAGGGTGCCTAAGGCCGCTTTGATAATGGTATCGGCCAACAAAGCGTTGTTGGAAGAGAAGCCAGTCAAAAAATGGCTTTTCATTGATTCTCAAGCATCTTGTAGAGCAGGGATGGGCAACCTTATTTTACCGTGTAGCCACAGGTGTGGCGAATGAGGAGCGAAATTCGCCACAACATCCAAAAACTGAGAAATCAGGTTGCTCGATCAAAAATTAAAAAAATGATACCGTTTGAACAAGTTTATTTAAACATGTACACATTGACTATTCAGTTACAAATTCTTCATATAAAATATATAAAAATTGTTTAATATGAAAATATAAGAAATATTAATGCGAAATTTGACAATCAAATTCTCTGACAAGTTGCAGAAATATTGGCTGTATATCTAAGCTTAATGCACATCTGAGCTCCGCCTCCAAATTGACATCAACAATTTGAGATCTGAATTTTGACTTGATAAATCCCATCATTGAGAACGTTGATTCACAAACCCAAGTCGACCCAAACATGGACAATAATTTTGAAATGCCCAATTTCAAAGTTGGCAGATCCTTCTCAGTCAGGATACATTTCCACATCTCTGTAACTGATGAATTCTGCCGAATTTTTAAGTGTTCCAGACTGTGAATGCAAAGCAAATCGTTTTCAAACCCACGCTTATCTAAAGACAGAAGGGTGGCAATTTCCTTGCTTGAATTAGCAATATCAAAATGAAATGGATCGCCCATGAATTTAAATGCCTGTTTGAAGTCAATAAAATCAGAAAAGCGAGATTCAAATTTTCGAGTCAGGTTTTTAATCCAGTTAACATATAATTCCCGCTTCACGTCTAGTAGACTACTCTCTTCATTTTTTTCTACAAATCTAGCCAGATTCGCAAAATTAGTCAAATCATCCCTCTGAGTTTGTAACAGAAGAAGTTTCAGTTTTAATTTGAATTCTTCAATATGCTGCGCTTGCTCACATATTACTTTTCTTTTTACATGAAGCTTTACGTTTAATTCATTTAGGTGAGCCATGATATCGCACAGAAAATGTAAATCACACTGCCATAAAGGGTTCTTAATGTCAGAAAATTTTTTGATCTGACGTTTCTCAACAAGAAAATCTCGAATTTGAGGAAGAAAATAAAGAAATCTTTCCAGTAATTTTCCTCTGCTCAACCATCTCACATTCGCAAAGTCCGTAAGATCCTCGAAATCATAATCCCCGCATTCTTTCAAAGCCTCAACAAACTGTCGGTGAATGAGAGAACTTCCACTTCGAATGTAATTCACTATTTTCACTACCATATCCATCATAATTTTTAAGGTGTCGGTTCCAGGCATCTGAGCACACAAATTCTCCTGATGCAGAATGCAATGGAATGAGGGCAACAGCGTTTTCATGTCATTCTGATTCAAGTACACTTTTAACAGAGAAACAAATCCCGATTTACTTCCAATCATTGCGGGTGCACCATCCGTTGTAACAGAAGCTAGTTTTTTCAGATCGAGATCACATCTTTTTGAAGTTTCAGAAATTTTTTTTAGTATATCAGTTCCACACGTTCGACCTCGCATTCCAGAAAGTACAAGAAATTCTTCACGAATTGTAAGATCGGGGAGCACATACCGAACCAAAAAGGTTAACTGCGCCGTATCAGTAAGATCGGTTGACTCATCCAGCGAAAGGGAAAAACACAAACACTCTTTCAATTGATTAAACAGCTGCTTTTCTATGTTTTTAGATAATTCCAGCACTCTGCGAACAATCGTCCTGCGACTTAGTTGCAAATTCTTCACTTTTAGCAGGATATCATTCTTCACCTCTGAATCGTAATTCTCCAACAGAGTTTCCATCACCATGATCCAAAGTTCCTTAACCGTCTCAGAATCGGAAAATGGTTTCTTCTTCTGAGCCAAAATCCAGGCTGCTTTATAGCTAGCCAACGTCACCAGCTCATTCGACGAAAGAAACTGCTTCAAGCTGTTCTTCTGATCATGAAGTTTATTTATTAACTATTATTAATTAATTTGACTGTCTATGTCTATATCTAATAACATATTATGTTATTAGATATATGCATGTTATTCTTTGAAATTCTTGGAAATAAAATTAGAAAGTGCTGTTTTTCGTAAAATTGAAACGTGCTTTTTAAAAATAAATAACATTGAATAACTGACACAAATAATTAATTAAATATTAATGAATAGTTTTGAATTGCCGGTCAAATTAATTAATAAAATTACTAATAAATTTATTAATAATACCCAATTAATAATTTAAAAATATCTAAACTAATAAAATCAAAACATAATTTTATTCATAATCAAATTGAAGAGATACTTTTTAAGAAAGTTGAGAAGGGATTTTTTTTGTAAGAAAACTGAGAAGAGGCTTTCTTCAACAATAATTTGAAAAAATATTTTTTCCGTAAGAAAATTGAGAAGAGATTTTCTTCACCAATAATTTCAAACGATCTTTTTCACCAATTATATGAAACAAGATAGTTTTCGTAAAAAGCGACAATATGATGTATTTAATTTTTCGTGAAAGTAAGTTTCATAATCGCCTTTATTCGAGTAGGAGACATTCCAGTCAGCCTTTTTTTCGAGTAGTACACCTTCCGCTGAGGAGTAGTATACATAAGTAGCAGGGCACTATACATCACCCCCTTTTCAATAATATGCAAGAATTGTCACGTTGCAACCAGCACAAGTCTTCAAGAAAAGTTACGTTACATTTCATTGCAGGAAGTAAAATATGGAAAACACTTATTCGCCACACTTTCATAGCCAATTCGCCACTTGTGGTGATTGGCGACGGGGTTGCCCACCCCTGTTGTAGAGGCTTGAAACCAAAATCTAAAAAAAAAACACAAAAAGATGAAGATGTAACGCCCGAATTAGAAATAAGCGTGAGAAATGACGTATCTTCGGAAGACTTTGACTTTGAGGATACGATACCACCAAGCATCAAAGATTCAAAGTGCTTGTTTTGCGACTAAAAGTTTTCGGAAGACGTAAAAGATGAAAAGTGGGTGCAATGTGTTGCTTGTCAAGGGTGGTGTGATGAGGAATGCAGTTGGGTCAAGTAGGACATCTATGTTTGCGACTTTTGCGAGTAAATAATTAATTGCAAATACATGTTAAGGTTATTCCATATTAGGAACCCATTTTGTTCAAATTCAAAAAGGCATTTTCTTATTTTTTTCTAGTAAATTTATTTATTTTTTTAAAATTTAACCTTAGGAGCAATAAATTTTAAGTATATTCAAGTATTCACAAGTATTTTCATTGTAATTAATAAAAATATAACACTCAAAAAGAAAATAGTATTCCATAATTGGCTACTTTCCCCTACACAAGGGAAATAATACTTATTATCTCCGCGAAACGTATTGCGCCCCCACAAAAACATCGACTAAACTCCACGAATTATAAAACGATAATGGAATTATTTATTGGAAAAGGTTCCCTACAACAAAATTATATTGGGCAAGAAGAAGGAATAGAAAATTCACAGCTACAAAAATACCTGTCTGAGGTGTAAATGATATTTGACGTTTTTATACATTTACCTACTAATGCTGATATAGTTTTTTAAAGTAAAAAATGGCGTTTGATTCACCATTTGGAAAATTTTCCTACAGTACCGGTCAGCCATTGAATTGTTTAAAAATGTAATGAGTTACAATGAATTGTAGAGCTAATCTTCTGTCCCGAGTCGAAAACGTAATCAAAGTGACTCCTGCAGTCATAAAACGGTCGAGTAAATCAGGTGCTCGTTCAAACAACAAAGTATCCGTCATCAGTGGCAATTAACCGGCTGCCAATAAATGCCGTGCAAACCGATCAAAATTGCATCGGATGAGAGTGAGAACAAATTTGGCCACTTCGTACGTTCCGTTTAGCCCACAACACCTATAAATTAGGAACCTTAATAACGCCGCGAAGCGATCGTCGTTCCCATGCACTTCAATTTCGGACGAAGAGGAGAAAAAAATGGAGAGAGGCAATGCCATTAGAATGAGACAAAGCCCAGGCGTAAACACCGGCCCGTGATTCACGTAGACCCCATAAAAGCAAACGCCCAGGACACGCCGCCATGCCGACCAAAGTGGACCCAACGGACGAGTATGTTAATTCGTCTCTCGTTAGCCGACGGTGTGAGAAGGGCCAATCGAAACCCTTATCGGGGTCCATTCTGTTCCACGGGTGCCATCCGCACCCTTTCTCGGGCGGGCAAGCCGTCCGTCTCTCATCGCCTCCATCCGTCCGAAACCCTATTCGAATTCTAAAACAAGTGAGCAGCGAGAGTAGTTGAAAAATTATATTTCACCTCAAGAAATAAATTTCACGGCACCGATCGTGGCGGAATTCACTCTGAATATAATGTCACTATTCGTCAATTTATATCATAATTAATTATTGAATACTGTTTTCATGGAAAACCTAGTATTATTTCCATTTCTTATGACGGAAGTTTATATTCGACGTGTCACATTGTATCTCACATCTTCGGTATTACATCTAAACACCTCATTATTTTATTTCATTTATATCTATTATTTTGCTTTTATTATTTATTATTTTTCGCGAAATTTGGAATATTCTCTCGCACGACATACTAATTTTTGTACATAAGACTAAAAATATAACTCAATTCACGAAAAGGTAAACAGATATAAAACATTTCGCTGTACAACAAAAACGGAAAATTTTTCCACGGTTAGCCGAAAAAACTCCGCTCGGAAAAAATCGAAATCTCCGTCGCAAACAGGCGCGTTCTTGTAGGAAAAACCAATTTTGTCGGACCCGACTAAACCCAAGTCCTCAGATGGACGAAGAGGTAGAGCGTCCCGCCTAGGAACCTATTCGGGAAAAGGGACTTAGGAGGGTGTATACCAACCCTTAGCTCGTCTGACGGTCGGAGGTGGGGGGAACGGGTCATCACACCCAACACAGGCTCGGTGCCCGCGCTGCATTGATGACCCCTTACCATTTCGAGACGACGTATCCACGCGAGGAGAAGGTAATCAGTCTTGCCCCCTTGGTTGCCACCTTCTTCCCACCCTCCCTCTTCACCTCTGCTCAGCTCGTCTCCTCCACTCTCTCCATCTATCCATCCTCTCTCTCTCACTCTCTCTCTCTCTCTCTTTCTCTCATGGATGATTAATTTTAAGGGTCCCAGGAGGCCTTAAACCCCTCCATGGTCCCCATAATGAGCCCTTCATGTCTTGTCTCGCCCATACCTTCTCTCTCTCCACCCACGTCTGGGAGCGCATGAATATTCATAGCGAAAGGCATGGATAGATAGAGGGGAAGGTGGGTAAAGACTACCTACATAGGGCTATGTGTGTACAACGGTGCATGTTCAAATTAAAAAAAATTATATATGGGGGTCGAGGAGAGGGGCGTGCATAAGTGTCGGCGAGAGAGGGAATGAAAGCGTGTTTACATTGACGAAGGCGGCGAGGAGAGAACGATGTAAAAAGCGTGCGCGTGCTTTCTCAGCCCGTTAAAATGGTCGGGTTTATTCCTGGGAAAGTATAGGATTAGGAGTTGCCTAGCGAGGAGGTGTTGCTGGATGTCGTCCCGCCAAGATTAAACGGCTATTATCTATATTTCTTAATGAATTAATTTCTGTAGCAAATATGTCGCTTTCTTTGTAATCATTTGTAGCTTGGTATTTTAAGAAATGCTTAATGAGCTTAGTTTGAACGAATCAAGTATATTGATTTTATTTCGTCAAAAACTTCTTCGGCAAACATCCTACATGGCGGGCAGTCGTAGGAAAACAAAAGGTCAACGATATTGGCCAGATGTGCGTTATGCACGCAACTCAAAAATTTCGCCATCTTTACTATAGAAACGTATATGTGAGTGTCGAAAATACGGTCAAATTTTCAAAAATGACTCATGAGTGCATTTAAACTAGTATCGGAGTTGGTTTCCTGAACGAACGGATAAATTTTAATCTGAACACGAATATAATGTTTCTCTCTCGCTATAAATACACGCGATGGCACCATTCGCACGAGCAAATCGAATTTTGTTTGTATAAGATATTTTTCTTGCACTGCGAATGGCACTGAAAATATTAATTGGTGCCTTGGCTATATGTTGTGATTTTGCAATTTTTAATTATAGTACTATATATAAAATAAAATAATAATCGCCCGCAGTTCGCAGAAACGCATCGATCGATCATATTGGCTCCACGCTCCAATTGGCCGAGTGGAGTCGTCGAGAGGACGGTGGATAAGCGATGCGGAACGCGTCACCAAACGCCAATGCCCCGCGGCGGCACTCGAACCTCGGATCCACTTCTCGATCGTAAATTTAACCGCCGCTACCGACGGAAAAAAATAAAATCGCGCGAAAAATGGAGACATATAATATCACCGCGGAAGCTACGGAGTAGATGGATACGGATGATATCATCAATTAAAACCAACTAGCCCGGATTCATCGCATCGAATTTATCAACTCGAAGCCACGGCACGACTTTACCTTCGTATCTTTCATTTCCTTCCACGCCTCCCTCACCACATCGCCTCTCTTTCTATCTCTCTCCCTACCTCTTATTTTCCTCTCCCTTCAACGCGTCTCTCCCTCTTCCTCTCCCTATTTCTCTCTCTGTCACCCCTTCTCTCTCTTTCCGTCTCTCACCTTGTCTCTTTTTCCATCTCTCTCCTCCTGTTTCTCTTTCCCATTCTCTCTGCACATTTCCTTTTTTATCTCCTTCTATAGCTTCCTTTCTCTCTTTTCCGTATTCTATCTCCCTCCTCTCCATCTTCTGCTCTATCTTCTTCCTTTCTCTCTTACTCTCTCCTTTATTACTTCTTTCTCCATATTTCTCTCTCCCCCTCACTTTCCATTTCTCTTCTTATCTCTATTTCATATATTTCCTTCATCCTCTCTTCTTTTCTATCTCCTTCCTCTCTCTATCCTTATCTATTTCTCTATCTCCCCATCTTCCTCTCATTCACCTCTTCTATTTCCTTCTGTATTTCTCTCTCTCCTTCATTCTACACTCTTTCCCCTCTCTTACTCTTTTTCATCCTTTCTTCCTCTCACTTTCTCTTGATTTCTCTCTCTCTCTCTCCCCCATCCAACATATCGTCCTCTGCCTCCTTCCTTCCCCTCCCTCCATCCTCCGCCACCCCATGCATTCCACGGTGATGGTTTCCCTGTACCAATGCATCGGGAGATGAATTGATCATTGAAGCGAGTCGGGGAATTCAACGAATTGACCCGTGGGTGGGGGGTTTGTAGGAGAGGAATGCGGGAGGGGGAGGATCGAAGAGCGTGCGAGGAGGCTGGGAAAGAGATGGAAAGGACGAGGTGGGAGGGGAGAAGAGGGAGGGGAGAAGAGTGAAGGGAGAAGAGGGAGGGGAGAAGAGGGTGAGGAGAAGAGGGAGGGGAGAAGAGGGAGGGAGGAGAGGGAGGGAGGAGAGGGAGGGGAGAAGAGGGAGGGGAGAAGAGTGAAGGGAGAAGAGTGAAGGGAGGAGAGGGAGAGGAGAAGAGGGTGGGGAGAATAGGGTGGGGAGAAGAGGGAGGGGAGAAGAGTGAAGGGAGAAGAAAGAGGGGAGAAGAGGGAGGGGAGAAGAGGGAGGAGAGAAGAGGGAGGGAAGAAGAGGGAGTTGGGAGGTGGTGGCAGATCTCGTATGTATTGCCACCATGTTCACTCGGACTCCCAATTCATCCATCTCTCCCCCTCTCTCTCTATCTCACTCCCTCTCTCCCCCTTCATCTCTCTCTCTCTCTCTCTTGGGTAGGACACTTCGATCGATCAGGTTCGAAAGAGGGACTCTCGATCGATACGTGAGTCCTCCAACGTGTGTTTGTGTGTGAAATGGAGGACAGACTTTCGGTGTGCACAAGTCTCATTATGAATATGCCCGGAGGTCGGAAATTCCCACGTTATCCGATGAATGCATTTACCTCTCTCGACTGGTTGCCTTTAGTGAAAAATATATTATGAGGAGCGAGACGTCAATCGATGTTTTTGCGATACTTGATGAAATTCGTCGACTGCATTAAAAGTTAGATGACGAGTGGGATTATGGGATAGTGTAAAAATCCTCATCTTACAGTGCCTTTTCACAATCACCCTATACCGGTCTATTTTTATTCTATAATTATAAGCGTATTATAAATACATTTTCGCTGTCTGATAAAATATATACATAATTAATTATCTTCAAAATAAAATGTTCACTAAGGTTTACCTTTTCTATTTAGCGTTACTTCTACAATGTTTTTACAGAATACATGATAATGATGCCAAATAAGTCATATACCCACGTTCCTCAATCTAGGACTTTGTGCCCAATCACTTTTTTAAATGACTGTTTGGCAGCATTTTTTGGCGGCACATCAAAAATGATGTTTTTTTCCCTCAAGGAATTGTTTTGTCGTTTTTTTTTTCTATTTTATAGTTGAGCTTCTGATATATGCAAATTATGTATTTTATAGTTATTAGATGAGGTCATTTATATCTATCGTTTTGCTAATACATAATTTTATGTATTGGTATACAGCATCGAGAACCAATTTTGTCTGACTAAAACATGAAAATGCTTATGACGTTTTATTTCCGTTATAAATACATAAAATAATAACGTATAAGCATTTCGTTTTGTCGTTGCCGGTGTTGTAGACAACAAACTTTTTGTATTAAATATTATACAAAAATTCCGTTTTTGGTGGAAACAAATTACAGATTTTTTTTTCTTTTTTATAGACAGTTTGGTTCAAAAGAGAATAATCGATCTCACGTTATGCCGGGAAGTACATTAATCATCTCCGTCTCTCCAATAGTCATAAAAAGGTTGGAAAACCACATGCGCATATTAGCCACATGTTTATGGTTATTGGAGAGGAAGTTTTTTGTTGATAAAAGGCACTTGATCAATGTTTTACCATGAAATTAGGATGAGATAGCTACCTAAGTTACATTTAAATTGATAAAAACCGCCTAAAAACTGTCATCTGCATCATATTATCCAAAACTAAAAGGAAACTCTCTTCCTGTATGGAGAAGGAAAAAAAGTGTAGATATCCTCCAACTTCCGTCGAAAGAGGTTTACATACGTTTTTTAAAAAACGCAAACTAATTCTTTGCTGCACACAAGGCCTGGCTGACAAAATCCCTATTGTTGAGTCAATGCAAATTAATCCTCCAATCCTAACGTGTACACAATCGTCGACCATAACGACCTTATAATGGAAATTGAAACTCTCGCGGAGAGCGCGTGCATGTGTGTGTCATTCAAGTCAGTGGATCAGGTGTATGGGAAGCTCTGTCGGAGAATGATTAATAAGTGCGAGTTATATAGAGGGAGGGAGGAAAGAGTGAAAGGGAAGAGGGAGAGATAGGAAAGAGGAGGATAGGAAGGGGTTAGAAATGGCTAAAGAGGACGGTGACAGAGTGGAGAGCAAGGGGAGAGAGAGGTGAATGGGGTCAGGGCGGCAAGGCTGGGAGGATGATAGATGTTGTCTGGGGATAGAGGGAGAAGTTAAAGAAGGGGTTCCAGGAATAAAGGGAAACGGGAAAGAACTGAGATGGAGAGGAGGAGGAGAAAGAGAAGATAATGGCGGGAAGGAAAGAGTTAACCTAGACGTGTATAATTGATGGGCTAGGACAGAGAAGGGTTTGGTGATGAATTAAATGGGGGAAAACAATAATACCTAGACGAAATGCGACCTGGCGTGGTGATGGAGGAGGAATCGATTTTCTTGTTTATTTACCGGTAAAATTTTACGGCGTGACGCTCGGAGAATGGGTAATATGGCGGCATGACCTGAAAACTTCATCTTCCGAGAGTGAGAGAGAAAAAAGGATACAAAATGAAATATTGGACGGAGAAAAGCGTGACTTTCAAATTCAAATAAAAAAACTGGAATGTGAACTTCGACTTTCTTCGTCATAAATTTCGGTCTCTTGGCAACGAGGGTAAATAAAGGAAAGGTCTTTGGGGAAAAGTGGAAAAAATATTCGTTATTTGGTGATAAAGACTACAATTCAAATTGTACAATTGCAGAAAGAGATCTATCTATAATCGAGGAATTTAACACCACTAATGCAAGAGAATGCAAAAATACAATATTTTCAAAAATAAGGCATAAAAAATCGAGGAAGAAAATTTGTGAGGGTAGGAAAAAAAACCGAAGAAGAGTACATGAAGCATTGAGTGAAAGAGAGACTTTGGGCAAGAAGAGATTGAGTGGATGGCAAAAAATATGAGGATAAAGGGAAGTTGAAAGTTGTTGAAAACACAAGGAAGAGCGGAAAGTTTTGAAGAGAGTGAAGGAGAGAGAAAGAGAGTGTCGGAAAAACGACGGATTCAGAAAGAGTGGCGTTGGCATAAAAAGTATGGACGGAAAAAACGAAGGAACGTTTCAAAAGTGAGATGAACTAAGAGGTCCATGAAAAGTAAAAATAAAAAGGCTTGTTTTGTATTGAAGAGTTGGGAATAGCTATTTTTTAAGATCTACCGGAAAGTGTATTAAAGTTGCATGAGTGAATACGCATATAAAATGACGAACTAAATCATTTGTAATTTTATGGACATCAATGAAAATGAATTTGAAACAATCTCACTCCAATAGTTAGAATAAGACCAGGAAAACTTAGTACGTCTTTCAGCTAAAAGCAGCCCTCATCAGTGTTAGTTCTTTATTTATACTCATTATTAGAATCCTAATTCCTTAGTATAATATGCTATTCGTTGATACAATCTATTTATTGCAACTGATGAAGGTTTATTTGTAGCCAAAATATACAACTTTTTTCCTAACCTCTTTTTGCGTCAAATTGATTTTAGCAATTCAGCAAGCTCGATAAATATCTGTTAAATTATCAGAAACGGATGAATCGCAATGAAACTTGGTTTGTACTCGTATTATATAGAAGTTTTAATAGTGTTTCATTTATGTTCTTGTAACAAGGTCCAAGCAAGAACTAACTATAAAACTAAACGAAATTAGAATTGGACCAAGAGTATATATTCCTGCAAAGAAATATTCTGGAAAAAGAGACGAAGATAAGGACGAAGTAAGTCAAAAGACTCAAAAAACAAACGGCGTGCGAGAAAAATCGCACATGCGAGGAATTTGAAGGGGCAAAAGGGAGAACGAGAGAGAGAGAGAGACAGAAAGTGCGAGATACGTAAGGTATGAGACGAGAGTATGTTCTTTCAAGTGCGACTGAGAAACTGAGAAAGAGCAACGCGAGCGAAAGGGTACTAAGTATAGTAGGTGGGGAATCAAAGGTGGGAAGGGGAACTTTCAAGAGCGAACGAGAAAAGCTGCGAAACGTTGGGACGTTGGAAAAAGATGGAAAGAAAGGGTTGTGAGGCAGGGTGAGGGAGAGGGAGGGAACAAATGAGAAGGGGGAGGGAATTGGGAGTTAGGAGGAAGGAGGAGAAAGATTGTGAGGAGTGAGGGAGTTAAGAGTAGAGGCGGCGGTTGGTGTTGGAAATGGCGCCATCTCTTCCTTCGCGTCGTATTAGGGGGAGAGAGGGTTGGGTGCGTCGGGAAAAGGGGTAGGTGGTGGTTCAGCGCCGAGAGAGAGAATGAGTGAGAGAGAGAGGAGGGAGGAAGACAAGAGGGAAGGGAGTTAGACGGAGTGATTTGACATGCCCGGCACGCGGAAGGGAGCTGACACGAGCAGATGGGCAAAGTGGAGAAGGGAGAGAAAAGAGGGAGTGAAGTTTGAGGTTGTGGCGTTTGAGAGGAGAGGGTGAGATATACAAACCCTTCCCACGGTCTATACGCCCACGCTCTCTCTCTTGTACTCTTCTATGACTGGATGGATGGACAAGTGGACTGCTACAAGGCACGCTAGACATTGGGATTCACGCGAAATGATGAGGCGTGAGCGGGTAGAGAGAATGATAGAGGAAGTGCCGATGTATGGAGTGAGTTAGGTCACGCTTCCAGAGAGAGAAAAAAAGGAAGAAATGCGAAGGTCCAGTGAGGAATTGGCGATGGAAATGTTGTAGGGCTATTTAGATCGACACTTTATAGATGACGTCCATTTTTCCCCTTTGAGTGTGAGTTAAAATATTCGTATGTTGTTTAAAAAAAATAATATTTCTGAAATATCTATTGAAAATATCTAAATTTATCTCACTCATTTACAATTTAAATACTTTTGATGAAAATAGGGTAATATCTATTCCTGTTCCGGTTGATCGCAGTTGGAAAAAGAATGTCTATAGAATATAAACTATTATGGGCAGTAGTGAACACTGGTGTAGCAGATTTAAATGAATTAAAATTTCATTTCTTGCAAGGTGGTTGAATTTTTATCGCTGCCAAGATCGAAAAATATCGTGTGTAACATTTTGGCATCAAAACGGATATTGATCGCTTCATAACAAGAGCATGTAGCGTTTCCATTCAAGATGACTACTTAAATAAATCAAGTGCAACGATCATTAATAATTGGCATTTAAGTCACTTGAGCAGAAACTTACTCGCTGGAGGAAAGGACTCTCCTCGCTCACAACTTGAGAGCATTAATAAATCGGCTCAATTCACTCGAGAGGCGCTGCGAAACATATTCCGCCCTTTTCTTACATATCGATCAATCGCTTTACGTGATTAAAATCAGGCGAACTTGTCCGTTGCGTGACCGCCCTTCGGAGGTCGAGAACTCTGGGTTTGATCCCCTTCCGAGGCAAGGATAAGGAGACACTCTCAATCTTCCTCCTCTCGCCATCAACACCATCCCTCTCCCCCTCATCATCCCTCCCCCGCCAAGAGGCACTTAACTCCGAGGCAATCCCATAAGTCAAGAGTGTTCTAGAGAGAAAGAGAGGTCTCGGTTGTACCGCTCAATGTGATCGTGGACCAAGGCGGCGTTCCAGATAGCGTACTAACATATAGTGTCATCCCTCAAACACCGAACTCGCCCTCCGAGAGTTATTATTCGGACTCAACTTGTACACGGTGTGTAAGAGAAAATGATAGAGAGAGAGAGAGGCAATACACGCAAGGCGAGCGTGACAAGAAGTCGAAAAGATTGATAGAGTTGAACGGAGGCAAGATAGCACGGAGATTCCGAAAAGAATTTTCCCCATAAGAGAGAGATTTATATCGATATCTGAGAGGTTGCCAATTAGAGCAATTTTCAGAAAGACCCGAAACAAGTCGACGAATGAATATAAAGGACGATTGCCGTTTACGTTCGAAGGTGTATCGAAACATACGTCGAAAACATAACATCCATGAACGGGATTTAAAGATAGGCCCCCCTCGCCCTTTCGGCGCGTTGTTGTTGATTTGGTTACCAATTGCTCAAGTTTTGGACCGGTTTTGGTGTCGCTCTCTCGGTAATTATTTAATCCGAAGAGTCCATGAACTACGAACTCGCCGAAGATGAATTCGTCGAGCGAGGGGGTGTCTCGAGAAAGTTAAATTGGTGCCTTTCGAGTCTCCAAAAAATCTCCCATGAAATCTTTATAAGAGGGCCGCCTCTGACAGCGCTTAATTATCGAATTATCTCTATTATCGTAGTTCCTGGCCTCGTTGATGTGGTCACGATCGCTTTAAGGGGAGAAGTCAGAAACAAAGAGATCATCCTCTTTTCTTTCGGGATGTCGGAGGGAATTCCATAGAATTAAATGGATGGCTTAAACTGGTGATTTATCTCTGGGGGCAAGGAATGATTACAAAGGTCTATCCATTAAAACAGATGTTCGCTGTCCATATATTGTGGAATACAATTCAACGCTAATAAATCCAGAGGTTTTGATGAATATAAGATACCTGCTCTTTCATGGAAATGCCAATTTATTACATTATTATATGTTAGTAGCGGCCATTTGGATTCTATCAATACATCATTCAAGAGAAAGCATTTATTTAAAAATATTTGCAGATACGATACTGAATATTTTTACCATATATAAAACATGATTTATTTCAACAAACAGTGTTGTGTGCTTATCTCTGTTTATGTCAGTTATAAAGCAAAATTTGTTAATTTAGGCGATATAAAGACAATCATAATATAGAGAAAACATCATTAGTATATAATACAATTGGTAAAAAGAAAATAAAATTGTAATGAGGTTAAAGAGAGATTAGAAGTACGAAAATTTCAGTGTTATTTATTATTTTGCGAAATGCTTTAAATATGGAGATAAAAGGCTCAAATTAATCATATATTGAAGAATTCCACTCGTAGATTCAATTTCCACAATGTATGTCATTGATTTATTATTTATGCTCATGACAAATGAGTTACTTATTCATAAGATATTTTAGTCTAATCCATTTTCCTTCCTAAAATATTAAAATTTCATCTATAATTTTTTAAGTTAATCATAAGAATATACTTATTTCTGGTCTGGATGTCACAGGCGCTCCTCAGTTAGCATGTAAAAGGGTAGGATGAAAAATGTTTATCCATTACTCAACAATTTTAAGGTCATCGCCCAAGATCACAAGCGTGTTATTTAATATAGAGCAGAAAACTCCAGGCTAAACCTGATATCAAATTTATTCTTGGTATTTAACAAATAGTGAGTAATAGTTGTATGCTATCCTTTTCTAATTTTCGCTATTGTATCGCTTATATTTAGGCTGCGCCTTTATTTCAGGAGTACTATATTACAATATACGAATACGTATCTGTCGTCAATATAATATACTATATAATATACTAGATAAGTGTATGAAATATCATAAATATATTTGTTAATCAAAGTTACAAAGTCCAATGCATCGAAAAGAAAATTTTAGTCGTCTAATCTAATATTCTCTAATGAATCTAGCCGTTACCACAACATAAAAAGGGCCACTTCGTACAAACGGCGTAAATTCCAGTACTTCCTAATGGCAAGATTCGATGACTAGGCGTAAAAAAGGCGCGAACATAAGCTCTTACGAGAGGGAAAAAGGGAGTCGCTAACGAAGGAAAGGGATCCGCAAAGAAGGGAGAAGTTCCCGAGGCGAGATAACGGAATAGTAAAAGGGAGAAGAATGAATAATTCCCGGAGTCTTCAAGTCGAAGGAAGGAGGAGAATTAAACTCCCACCCCACATCGCGCCTTCCCTCCGACGCCGTCATTACCCTCCCTCCCCACTCTTCTCACCCTCCCTCCTCGCCCTCCCCCTCTCTCGCTCCCCTCCTCCACCTCCTTCCGGACAACCGACGTGAAACTGCCCTATATAGCACCCATCTCCATCCACACTCCACCTCCCCTCCTCCATTCCTACCCGAGCCGCACACTCCCTAACCCGAAATTGAATTCCAGTAATTACGCCCCCTATTACGGGATTATGGCGCCCACCCATCATTGGTGCCGGAATACGGTTTCTTCTCTTTTTATATTTCTCTCTCTCTCTCTTTTTGTGGAGATTTTGCAACCGCTCCCTCCGTCGGAGACACCATTCCGACCCATTCGTGAGCTTCCCTTGGATTGCTACTTCTCTCGTCTATTCCGCTGCACTGGTTATAAAAGGGCTGTGTGGTGGTGTTGCAGTAACTGTACCGTACCTCGTGTTTAATGACGTACTTTCTCGGCGTTTGAGTAGGCGAAAAGTTAAGGGATGAAATTAGGTTTACGTTTTGCGGATTAGTTCCGCGCTGAAAAGCGAAAAGTTAGTGTTTTCAATGTAGGTAATTCATCGAAAAAACACGCCGATTCGTCACACTAAGTGGATACTTCTCAATGAAATAAACAAGATTTTTAAATTAAAATTCCATTTTGTGCATTTCATGTCATTTTAACAAATGCACTTAACTAGAGGTCATCTCAGTACAGCAATCAACGACGTTTCGTACAACGACGATTCGCGGATAAGGCACTCTACTTCGTGGTAACCAGATCACAAACAAATTAAAACAACACGCGTCGCATGTGTGCGTTAGCAGTTCGTTTTACGGACTGTGTGGTCCGTGGGACGTCACGCGTCTCGCCTCCAGCCTACTACGGTGTACATCAGATATCACGAGAGGATTTTTTTTTATTTTCGCCCTTAAATTTATTCATCGTATTTCAGAAAAGATCCGGTGATCACATACTTTCATCAAAATGTGTGGTATGAAGGCCTTTGGTCAGATTTATCGGTTGACTCATTACGACTTTGTTCATATGGGAATTTAATAGTCCCATAACGACGTTCCACGTAGCAAAGCCTTTTCAGGCGACGAATTAATGTCGCTATGCGAGGAGTGGAGGTATATCAGTTTTCTTTGTCGAATTATTTGTCATTTTAAAAACTTAGGGTCATCATCTATGAGAAACAACTGTTTGCTCTCCATATGTTTAAAGAACAATATCGTTTTGAACGTAATCTAAATTTTTCTTCTGAATTCGTATACAAACATCCACAGCGTACAAGAAAATTCCCATCATATTTTATTCAAAACACTCGTTTAATGCGTAAGTTATTTTAATATTTATTTTTCTCCTCAGGACACGAATCAATAGCTTCGAAACGCTGTTTGATAAAAAATTAACATCAGATTTCAAAAGTGTGCTCTGCAAGCCGATATCCCATTTTCCCGAAACATCCTTGATTGTAAAAAAATGAAAGGAACGCCGTCGAGAATACCTGAACAAACAATAAAGAGGATCAATATTTATGGAGAGAGTCTTCGGCATTGAACTTTGACCCGGAATGCGTAAGAGGGGCGTATTTTATATGGCTAGGGGACTTTTCCCGAGGAAAAAAATAAAAACAACCGATGTGCTCAGAGGTCTGGGGATATTGAAACAGATAGCACACGTAGATGGCGTTGGGTGGCAGGAGGAAGATAGCCGGGGTACAATACACACTCGAAAATGGGCGGGGAGAGGATGGTTACTAGGGAGAGCTGATGGTGGGGGCGCGCATCTTGGAAAGACGAGAGTGGCGGTTGCCACAACACGGACAGGTGAACCATAACCAGAGACTCACTTCATTCTGTTTTTTTTATTGTTCGTTCGGGATAGTTTGATGGAAAGTATGAAATGGCGTGCTCGTATGTTATAATTTTTCGATACATTCAAAATCTCACGTAAGCTTTAATCATTGATTAGTAATATAAACCTTTATGTTGGATGCGGAAACATTTATTCTTTAATTTTAAATCTTCGCGTTTGCAAAATACGGTACTTAAGAAAATCAATGTTTTAAAAATCTCGAGGCTGCAGTATGTTTGATTTTTCTTTGCTGGTGAAGAAGCTATGGCAGAAATTTCAATAAGGTATTATTTAGTATTTAGTAGTATTCCAAAAGAATAATGATAAATACTACTTTAAAGCAAAATAAATTAACTTGTATGCTGGTAACAACCTAAACCTATACTGTTATGCATTTCGTAGCAATAACGAATCGTCTTTTATCATCATCATCATCCTGAATACATCGCCAACTGTTCCATGGTGTCTTTATCGGAGTATTTTTGAATTATTTTTCCTTTGAATTATTTAATATTGACTTCATCGTTAAAAACTAATCCAAACCAAATAAATTTACAGCATCCAAGAAAACGATATTTTATTTATGAGCGTTAAGATTACCCGTAAAACATTGTGAACGCAAATAAGATGCTGGGTAAACGTTCAATAAAAACCACTCTTAAGTATTTAGTAATAAATCGGTATTCCGATAGCTAAGATATATAAATACAGAACTTTGCCTTAAAGAGTAAATTAAAACGTTTTGGTAAAATCCGTAGAGAATAAAATGACAGTAATATTTGGAAAACTATCAAAACGCAGTAATAAGGTAAGAAATTAAATCAAAGGATAATTAAATTTGTTTCCCAGATTCTTTAAACATTTACATATTCACTGTGATTTCGCAAAATCTCTACGCTTTTACTGGAACAAAATACAAAACTTAGTCACTTCTCTGTTACAACACTAAGGATGAGAATGTCCCATATTTTAATTCGTCGCGGAAATAACGGGCCATCGGAAAAATTTTAACCATCGCCGCACCAAGAGAGATTTTTATCGCAGAATCCGCGTCATTTGTGCCTGATCCTATATGTTACGAAATGAAGCCGAGACGGTCTGTAGCAGGAAAAGTAGACGCGCCGCCCCAAAAGGAATAAAAAAACCGCATTCCTAACATTTCCGTGCTTTACCGCCAGAAAACAACCACGCGCGCGAGCGGAGTCGTAAAAACAACCGCGCGCTGCTTATTTGGATCAGCGGGAGAGTTTTATAAAAAGGAGGAGTAAAGCCGGCATCCACTTTTAAAGGAAAACTATCGAACTCCGTATGAAGATATCTCCTCGAAAAGTTTTGCCGCCGATTCCTTGAGGAGGAGGGGAAAGGGAGGAAGATAGGGAGGGAGAGAGGAAGGGAGAGAGGTAAGGGGAGGAATAAGCGAGAGATAGTAAGAAGAGTGGGAGAGGAGGAAGGCAGGAAGAGCGAGGAGGGAGGGAGGGAGCATTTTGGGGGAAAGCGTGGACGTTTCGGAACCTTCTTCTGGGAAGCAACCATCCCAAATACAAGAAAGAACTGAAAAAAGACAGAGAGAGAGAGAGAGGGACAGAGTAACGAGAGAAGGGATGAGGAGAGGATTATATAGAGGAAGAAGAGAAAGGGGAGGGAGAGAATGATGGAGGAAAGAAGGATGGAGAAGGCAGCGAAGGTGGGAGGACAGGACGAGAGATGTGAGGTGGGATAGCATGAGGAAAAGTAGGAAGAGAAATATAGGAGAGTATGGGGATTGGGAAACGGAACAAGCGATTTGTTCGAAAAAAGAAGAGAATGAGGAAAAGGAAGGAGGATAAAGGAGGGAGAGGAGTGGAGAACAAACAGGATGGAGGAGAGTAGTGTGGAGAGAAGTGGGGCGAGATGCAAGGAGTGGAGAAAGGAGAGTAGAGTGAGAAGCAAGTAGGAGGGGATGAAAAATGCGTAGGGCAAGGAGGAAGAGAACGGATGATAGGGTGTGCAGACGGAATTAGGAGAGCAAGGGACATGGGAAAGAAATGGGAGAGAAGGAGAGCGAACTCACTCTGTTCCTGGAAAAAGGCTTATCTTTCTCTCTCTCTCTCTGCGTCCGTGTTGACCCAGACGTTCTATATAGATGGCGGTGTGGGTGGGAGCGACATCCTTACTTGAAGTTGGAGGCGTCGGACGATCTCAGTATCCAGAGGGAGATAACAGGAGATGTCGAAAGTTTGAAATGAGCAGGTTTTGGTTTGCTTTCCGTTACGGGCGATTTTGTGATCTTTTTTTTGTTTAATGACGAATATGAAGGGGCAGATAATGGGTGATTTATGGTCGTGCTGCTGAGGTATCCGCTTTTAAAAGTGTTTTGAGTACCGTCGGTGGAGGAAAATGTGATTATATTCATTATTGATGATGCGATAGTGTATAAATCGATTATTGCATAGGAAAATAGGAATAAAAATGTACAAGTTGTGGTGGTGATATCATATTTATCTTGACAATATTTTCTTCTGTTATTCATGTCATAAATATAGTCTGAAAATTGAATGTTGGATGCAATTATGTTATATATCTTTGAATAGTGTTTCCACATAAATTTTTTAAATTGCAATTGATTTAATCTGAATAGTAAAATGAACTACTGCAGCGGTTTTGAGACATGGAGGACAGAGACTATAGACTTTAAAACTATGATGAAAAATAAATGAAGTCATTCGATCATATGTATGTACACTTTATCATGTTCCTAAAGCGTCTATCTCCAAATATACCATATGGTTAATATGATATGATATGATATATAAAACATCTTTTGTTCTGGTTGTAGCTCAATCTTGGATCCACCAGGGATTTGTATACACAAACATCAGGAATGGAGGAGCCTAATCTTACGAATTACAGTTGTGTACTTTACCCACGGTACCCAAGCGAAAGACGAGGCCCTCTCCTATTGAAAATCCATCATTCCGCTGAAGTATTATTCCTTACCACCTACACCACCCACTCCCCGTTATTACGCACACACATAAGAATTTTTACTTCGACCTAATTTGCAAGTAATCAATTGAAATCATTTATGTAAATTTATCAAACAGTTTTATGCCGAGGAACGTGTTTTAAATGATACCTTAGAGTATTATTAATGATTTTCTGTTTCGTTTTTATTGTGTTGGCTCATATATAGGTTAAAATTTGTACATCTATAGTGTATAGTATACTATAGTGTATAGTATAGTTTTCCTTTTCGTGGTGATTAAAGATAATTAATTAAAATTACATTTAAATTAATTATAAGTAAATCCGCAACATATTTATTTGTTTACGAATATCTATTTTCAATAGATAATAAACGTATTATCTCAGCAATTGTAATGGATTTTACAGCTTTAAAGGGTACGTTTAAATATGCCGTGGCCCGCTTCGAATTCGAAACAACTCACATTACTCATCCTTCACCTATTTTTCTCTATCAGTAGCGCAAAAAAAATTCTAAGTTACATAACAAATCTCTTTGAAAAAGCAACAGCAAGATAGTAGCATATGTACTCCAAGTCCGAAATTTCTGAAAAGACAAAAATCATGACAAATACGTACGACGAATAACCCGCCTCCAAAAGAAGGATCCGATCGACGTCATAAAAAGATTCGTGTATTTCTCGACCGAATTCTTTTATTGCCGCCTGTTATTCTCGCTCTATCCTTAGCACAAGCATATAAATACGTATTCTGAACGCAGGTTAGCGGGAGATACGGGAGCGTAGGAAGGGAGTGGGTTAAAGGGTGAGAAAGGCGGATAGATAGAGATACGAGGAGAGAGAAAGAGAGAAGATGGCCCATAAGCACGTTCCAGATTTACTGAAGCGTCGGCGGATGCTACCATTACGAATACGATATCCTCCTCCCTCTTTGACGCCGCCCTCATACCTCCTCCATCCCCACACTTCCCTGTCTATCCTCTCTCGACTCATCCCTTCCTCTTCCCTCCTTCCCACTTCCAGTCTCCCTGTTCCAAATCGGAGGAGCCTTGTGCCCTGTTTGTTCAGTGCTCCTGCTGAGGATGGAGATAGCGCAAAGACTTCGGAGAGGCATCCTCTCCAAACCCATCCCCTCCACCTAAACCCAAACCATCTCCCCTTTCCCTCCCAACTCGCCTATTTTCCGCCTTCCGCCCTCCCTTACCCCACTCCGAGACATTTCCTCTTCTCACTGCGTTCTTAGAAGAAAATAATGCTTCACGCAGCCGTCACTATCAGAAGTAACTGTCCGGAGAGTGAGGGAGAGAGAGAGGTATTGGAACGTAATTTTTACCCGTGATTAATTTATCTCGCGTATTATCTTTCTCGACGTAGTTTCGGAAGGAATTTATGAGCGTTGGTTAGTCTTGGGCTTTTCTAAACTAGCTTTTACAAATTACCAGTTGAGGAAGGCGTAAACGTAGCTGAGAAGGAGGGTTCTAAATCAAAATTAACTATCTGCTCCGTGCGATAAAGTACAGATACATGTAAAATGGAATATTTGAGGCGATAAAATTTTGCAAAGGGTTAAATACTTATAATTTGAAATATACGAATAACTATTCTGTATGAGGTGATTTGAAAAGTCAAAAATATTTAACTCACGTCACTCCTTATAATTTTTATTGTCAACTAACAAATGAAAGAAGAATAAAAATTGAAATACTTAATACTTTTTCCACGATTTAATTAAGTTAATGTAATTAATTAAATAGTGGAAAAATACCAAGTATTTCAATTTTTATTCTACATGATGGATAAATTTCACAAAATAACTCCTCTAACCATGGATTTTTAATGAAAGAAGAATATCCGTGTTGTATCAGTGCGATATAAGGTAATACTTCAATTTATCTTTTCATAGTTGTCTCAACTAGTAACAAAATAAATTAAGAGTAGTCCTACATTTATCTATGTACGTGTGTGTGCATGCGTTATGTGTATATAGGTACTACAAAGCGTATGATATAACAATCACCCATGAAAGCTTCCCTAGCGACGCGCCCTTTTGTCCGCAATCTTTGAAGGAGTAGAAAGAAAAGCATTCATCATTTTTTCCCTAAAAATTTAGATTTGGAATTGGAACTTGCCACGCAAAAAAAAATTACCTCCTTTCAACATATCTCCACATTTTGCGGAATCACATTTTAATAAAAAAATGCCATCTCGAAATGAGGAAAAAATATAAAAGTAGCCTTTGCGATATCTTTAAGAGGAACAGAATTTTGCATTCCATTAGCCCGAAAGGTATTCCAACTCCTCCCTTTCCCTTCTATTCCCTCACTTTATAACCTATCTCATCTAGCATCCTTCCTCCGTCGCATCCTTCTTCCTCCTCTCCGCTGCCCCCACGAGAGGAAGGGGAGGGGGTGCCGTCATCCCACACCACTCGTAAGGGCTCTTGGCCCTCTGCCCCACGCCAATGGTCTCTTCCCTTCGATCCCCACCGCCACACACCGCCCTACCGAGCAGATCAATGGGCCTGGAGAGTGGAGATAACGCTGCCACCTACCGCCCCGAAATAAAAATAAAACGGTCCGCTGACGCTATCCTATTTTCGCCATTAGCGGATGGAGTAAGGATAAGGCTCCCGAAACGAAAAGAGGTCGGATGAATATCCGTGGCGCACCTCTTTATCGAACCGCTTTTAAATGATACGTTGGAGATAAGGATTAATTAGGTGGGACTTTTATTCTTCCGGGGAAAGATCTAAAAGAAGGTGGGGGTGTAGATGGTAATCGAAGTCTATGAAAATTTCATTCTCAACGCTTTGAGCTTAAAAAAGCAACCTGCATGAAGCGTAATTGCTGTCTGTAGCTGTTTACATAAAGTCATAAGACGATTGGGGGTGGTTTACTAACGTGCTCATAAAACGAAAGAGTACCACTCTCGATGATTTTATGGCGAAAGGAGTTAATATGCCTCATTTGCTTGATAAAAGCCATTATTTGGATACTCAAATTCACTTTTAGTGAGTTGAAATGTAATAAATACTTTTTAATAGGACTGCCCCTGTTCTCGGAAAAATTAATTAAAATAATTCAAGGATGAACTTAGGATATTTGAATTCAGCTTCCTATTTTTACCTGTATTAAGTATATGTTACATAAGCACGGGTTACTCATTTTCGCAGAAATGGAATTAATTATAAACGACGATTTAAAGGATTAGGAAGATATGAAGTCGGTATAGTTAGCCGAAATAAAAAAGAAAATATATAATAAACATCTAAATCTGCCTATTCCATAGCCTTGTTTACCATATAGGTATAATTGGCAGCGAAATTTCATAACCCATTTTTTGACATTGTACCCGTTGGTTGTCCTAAACTGAGTCGCTCTTTTATCGAATGCTTAAAAGCAAGGCATTGGGGCATTTATAGAATTTAAGTATAATTAGTTTAACAGTCTGTGTGATATTTCCTACAATTTTTAGCTGTGATTCAATTCATCGGTCTTAAGAACCAGAAACAGAAACAATTGTGTTTAAAAATGAATTTCAAATTGCGTACTTCGAGGCAAAATATTTACTTAGAACGAAGTCCCTGCTGCCATCTAGTCACTAGGTTTGGTAACAGGTTGCCATTTATAACCCATACTTGTGGAGGATGACAAAAAAATAATGCTAATTATTGGAAGTAAAATATGTAATAGGACTATTTCCTATCGAAATAACATCTACTCTTTTAACTAATAATTTTCCTGTTTACCGCCACGCCGTATGGAATCCGTTAACTCAGGCCGCCATTTTTCTAGCTCGACCTCTCCCTCATCCTTCCGTCCTTACATTCTCAGCGCACGAAACCCTTTCTACCTCCTCTCCTCCTTCCTCTTCTCCACCCCCACCCCCCTCTATACTCTACCCTTTACTCTCCCACTCCCATCTCCGATCCCCTCGGAACCGAGAGACGGGCACAGGTGCCGCCGAGTCCGTCGGTAAGTCGCCCATCTCTCTCTCTCTCCCTCCCTCCCCCACGCACCTATCTCGCACCCCAACGACGTGGCGTATCCCTCGAGACTCAACGCACAGCCCTTTTAAGTCCCCGGCCTCTTCCTCCGACCCATTACACCGGCACGCCCTCTCTCATCCTCGGACCCCTGTCACGGGAGAGGGAGAGAAATTGCGGAAGTTTGTCTGTTCTTGGTGCGCGCTACTATCTCCCCCCTCCCCTCCCACCTCCTCCCATATATCGCTCCCGTTTCCTAAACCCGTCCGCCTCATCCGCTTTCCCACCCTCCTCCATCTCCTCCCGCTCTCGCACCTCCTTTTCTATTCTACCTTTCCCTGGCGCCTTCCATTTCCCGTGAGGGAGGACTTAAAAGGTAAAGCTCGCGTAATTAGTTTTTGCGGGGTGGATAATAATGTACGTTCGCTATCCCCGCTCCTCCTGGTGCCGGGTTTTTGGAAATACTCGACTCTAAAATCTTAATTCTCCTCCGCGGCGGGACAGATTCATGGTTGTTGGGGGTATTAGCCGAAGGTTAACTTCACCCCCACGCCCTTCGTGTAACGATTGGGCAAATATTTTTGGCGTACTGCACCGGGAAGTTGATTTATATGAATTGATAGCTCGATAGAAAGAATATTTGGGGATTTTCCGCTTGAATTGGCAACTGTGGAATAATAATTGTTTGCTATACGGAGCAAAGGAAATAGTATATTTTTAAGTAACTGTCTTACGACTGTGAAACTATTCCATAGCTGCACAATGGTTATAATTTCATTTTCAGTAACCTTTGTTATAGAAGGGAAATTTTCCACTTTACTTAATATTATTAAATTAATATCTTATTTATATTTATGACATTTCATTCAAAAAAATAATTTTCGAGCTTTTACTAAGAATTGCTAAATAAGATATCCATAATAAGTTTAAGATAAACGACCTTTTTATAGTGTTAATGCTTCTTAATCCATCGTTGATAATTAATGGTTTTTTGGCAGATATTTTGAGAAAAAGAGACATTTGTAGAATTAAAATTTTCAGGACAATAGTGACATAATGATTTAATGTGCGCTTCTGTGTCTAGGTACTATACGATTAAGTCTGGATTCGAGTACTTACCCATAAAAACACCGTAGTCCTGTGTCAGTAATCCTATATGCTAGGAAAAACAAATGGCAGTTGTGGAACGACAAGTCGTGAAAAAAATCGTCCAGACGTGAAGGGGCAAGGAAGGAGAAAAAAACCCTTTCCCGGAAAAACACCCTTCGTACGGTTGTGTCTTGTCACATTTGATCCCTCGCTCATAACATTTTAGTGCAGTAACCAAAAACAAATGCTCGATTTCGAGCGAATTGTAACTGTGGCGGAGGAGGTGAGGGAGGGAGAGATAGAAGAGGAACGGCACATATCAAAGAGAAATGTGAAGGGGTGTCAGGTCTGTTTGCTTGGGACGTCACTCAAAGCTTAAGAGAAATGGAAGATGAGACCGCGTGGACCTCCATTTCCCTCACTCCTTTCCTCTCCTTCCCTCCACCTATCTCCCGCATTCTCTCTCTCCCTCCCTCAATCCTTCTTCTTCCTCCCTCATTCCTCCACTCTTCCTTTCTCCCACCATTTCTCTCTCTCTCTCCTACAAAAAACGCTCCCATACCTCCATCTTCTTCCCTAAACTCTCACCTAACCGGGGTCACGTGACAGACATGGGGTGTGAGAGCTACTAAACACGTGAGGGACTTTTGTGTGATGACCCGCGGATGACGCAGGGGTGACTCCGGTACGATGGAGCGTAAGTTGACGTTCGCATGTTGTGAAGGGATGGAAAAGCTTATAAGAGGACGAGTTTTGGGGCCTTATGGCACGGTGACGAGTCTCCCATAACACGTCACTCAGGATTTTTGAGTTGCGACTTTCCGAAAGTGAAAGAGGAGAGGTTAGAGGGACGGGAGAGAGAGAGAGAGAGAGAGGATTGAGAGATGGCTGAGGGGGAGAAAGAGGCTCAAAGATGTAGCGGAAGGGAGGCAGAGAAAAGGATAAGTCAGAAAGTCTCAGAAGCCAAAGGGCAGCATTAAGAGTCCTCTTCCGGCGTATGGGGAAGGAAGGACCTTAGTTTGTTTTTTTAAAGCAACAGTTTAGCCACAAGCTTGAGTGGAGAGCCATGCCGGGTCTGTTAGGTTTGTATCCGCGTATTTGTATCTCGAAGCGGGCCTTCTGGCGACGGAAAGAAATTTTCGGAGGTGTGGGGGTTGAAGCGAGATTCTTTTTAGGCTGCGCAATGTTCTAAAATTAGGGGATTCCGATTTTATGTGAATGAGTGATTCGCGTTACGACGCGGGAATTTGAATCTCATCGACCCGGCTACTGTCTTATGTTTTCTGTCATAGCATAAGGAATCACGTTAGGATGCTTTAGAAACTTAGGATTGAGTAAGAAAATGTGAAAGATATACTTAAAATAATGGATCTGTAGTGGAATGGTAGAGGAAAGTGGAATAAATCAAAAAGTTAAGGCAATTTATTTTTTATTAAATTTATAAAGGTAAAATGCACCAACTTTTAGTATCATTTTTCAACGTAGTCCCTTTTCATTACCAAACAATTGTGAAATCGGTCCACAAGCTTTTTAATGCTACCAGAGAAGAAAGTTTTCGGTTGCTCCTGCAGCCAAGTATGCACCGCATCTTTGACATCGTCATCATGTAAAAATCAACGTCCACGCAATGCTTTTTTTCTAGGGCCAAAAATGTGACAATCGCTTGGGGCGAGATCCGGGCTGTAGGGTGGGTGAGGAATAATTTCAAATTTAAGCTCTTGAATTGTTTCAATGGTTGCAGCGGCTGAATGAGATCGAGCATTGTCATGATGCAAAAGAACACCATTTGACAGCAATCCTCTGCGTTTACTGCGAATAGTATGAACTTTGCGGTATTTAAGGTCATCGTGCATGATGGAATACACAGATCCATAGCTGATGTCTAATATTGCGGCAACAGCAGTAACAGTAATCCGTCTGTTTCTCGTAAGAGAGTATTAACTCGATCAACATTATTTGCTGTTCTTGAACTTGTCGGATGGGCTGAACGTTCTTCGTCAAACAAACTTGTTCTGTCAGTTTTGAACTTTTCCACCCATTCGTACAGTTTTCTTTGACTTGTACACTTTTCACCATACTATACGAGACACAATGAGCACTGACAACTGGGAAGACACGTTTAAACTTCATTGACTACATAGCAAGTATTATGACCTTGAGATCGCGTTCCGACTTTGTGTATTGTTATTATACGCAAATACCCATATGCACTTTGTAAATCAAGTAGGTTTGCATTAACATAAATAAAAACTTGTACCAGAAGAATAAATTAATATTAACTCCGTGACATTTGCTGAGACATTGCCTTAATTGGAATCTTTAACAGATCAAGAGCCAAATGTTTATCCAAGGAATGGATACTGATGGGCTCGTGAGGGGTTGTCCCTTCTTATGTTAAAGAAAAATTCTTCTTTTGCAACCCTTCGTGCCTACTGATATTTTTTGAATTCCATTAATAAAATTTAATAGGAATTGGCATTATATTTTGAAAGCAAAACGTCGACAACGGAAACATATAAACTTGAACTTTAACTTTTAATCGGACCATTCTATTACAATCATCTATCATATAGATTGATTTTATGATTATTATAATTAATTTATGCTATTGAATTAAGTTAGAAAAATAGCGATAGCGTACAATTAATTATCTGAATTTTTTTTTAAAATGAGAGTAAAAGAAAGACGAAAGTAAATCCAGATTTTCACTTATTTGGATATTGAACAATGTAATACGGATCTGTTAACGAAATTTAGCATTAACCCGGACTTTGTACTTTCACTATGACAGCAATACCCTTCATGGCTGATAGCAGTCAATTGCGCTTCGGAAAATAATGCAAAAGAAATATAGGTATAATAAAAAATACAAAACTACAGAAAATACTTTTATTAGTTTCTCCAGTATCGCTGTGGTTTAGAACCGGTCGAGAAGTGTATCTTGATTACGAAAATTAGTAAATGTTTATATTTTATTTATCATACATCTGTTCCTTTCGTTGTTATGTCTGGATTTCCACTTGATACTGGCCTTTATAGTAAATTATATTAACCAGCTCATATACGAATCACCTTATTCAACCTGAATTTTATCAGAATCACGAACGATAATGCTGCCCTCACAGTCGTTTCTGTTGCCACATCTCGAACTTACTTTTTTATCTCCCTATATTTTCACGCGTAAATACAAAAATTAGTCTCCGAGAGATTCGCCGGGCCACGACAACAAAAGATCCCGAGGGAAAACCTCTCCTATACTTCCCCAACTTCTCGAAATCTTCCGACAGCCCTTCCTTTCTTCCCTACCTACCACCTTCGCACGTCTACTCCCCCTTCGATCCTATCCTGCTCCCTTCACGTCCGTTATTGCGACTGCTCCCAATGATGACAACGCCCCCTCTCTCCTCCCCCTCATCTCTGCTCCTCTCCTCCTATCGCCCAATGAAGTCCCGCGGATTGGGACGCACATCTGGTCACAGCTGCTACGTTCATTGTCCCCGTGGTAGTCAATCCGCAGTTGGGGCCCTCTCGCATCCAATCTGTCGGAGTGATATCTTTCCGGGAGAAAGGTTTGCTGAGTAAAATCGCCAGAGAATGGATTGTAAACAGGCGGTGGTGTCAACAAATAGAGTTAGAGTCGAAATTATGCTAATTTTACGGATCTCTTTTAGGGTTCCATAAGCCGAGAGGTATTGTGGCCGTAAGGAAAATAAATATTGCGCTTTTGAGAAGAGCGAGTAATGCTATTTTCCCTTGATGTGTCTCTGAAGTGAAATTATGATTAAATAATCAATGCATCATCCCCTGGTCGAGCATAAAAGGCCATTTCCCCACCTGTTATTGCTGCGTTCATCCCACGTCATATCCGTCACTACTCTCGTTCCAGAAATGAAAACCGTCCATGTCGGTTCGTCTGATATCACCGAGGGCGTAATTTTTCAGCAGTGTAATTAGTTTTTGGGCTGAAAAACCCAGTTACACGAAATTGCTTCCAGTTACAAAAAATTTAACATTGATATCATTCAACCGAGTTTTTAGTCACGTTTCGTTTCCAAAGTGAGCGTCTATTAGGTTTGGGTTGCCCGTCCGTACGCAAGTTCGATCTCGACTTCTAGAGAAATTTCTCATAAACTTTGGTATTTAGGACTTATGGGCAAAGGTAATAAGAAAATGATATAAATGGTCCACATAACCTAGTCAGGGGTGTCACTTCAATGAAAACAAAAAACGAACTTTTCCTCATATTTTGTAAACTATTTTTTAGGTATACAGAAATAGCTTTCAAATAAAATTAGTAAAACTAGCCAAATAAAATCTCTTTTCACATTCATTTTTATCTTAGGAGTAGAAGCAAACAAGAAAGTCGTATTTCGCTTTGAACTTAGAAAAATTAATGCTTGATTCCTTAATTGTTGTCAACGAAAGCAACCGAAGTAAATAATATCTGCTATAATTACGAAAATACGTTTAGTTTCTTTACGTGTGCGTGAAGCATTTTGTACCGGAAGAAATTGGATTAGCTACGACGCAGAAAAGATCGTAGACGCAAATATTACAAATAATAAACTCAAGTGAGGTATGTTTTTAGTTCTTTTTGTCATTGCTGAAAAGCACTATTATCTTCGTGATGCCCGATCATCCGTCCGTCCGTACGCTTATATCGGGGAAGAATTGGCTAAACCGATTTCAACCAAATTTGGTATATATATTATTCATATAAATTAATGATCAAAGTGGCATATTTAGACCGGATCGGCTCAGAAGGGGTGCTACAATTACAGAGTTAACCTTTTCGGTAATTATAAATTTGGAATAAATTGGCTCAACCGATTTCAATGAAATTTTGTAGGTAGAAAGCGTGTAACGTAACAAAACAAAATAAAGATGTTTAGTTTACATATATAAACCGCGGCTGCCACAATACAAGAAATAAAAAACATTACTTTCACACATATATTTCTTGAAATGTCTTCATCAATTTGAACCAAATTATAATATTTATAATGTACACATATATAGAAAACCATATTAGCAAATTAAAACTGAATCAGCCAATCACAGGTGCCACAATTACAAATTAAATTCTTTCACTATTTATGGAGTTGGAAGGAATTGACCGGACGGATTTAAATTAAATTTTGTATTTAAGATTTATACAACATACCATAATGAAATCAAGATTTTTAAAGCGGAGCTAAATAGCAGGGCTACCACACTAAAAAGTAAAATAATATTTCTTTTACACGTAATTCTAGGAAACTGA
The DNA here is from genome assembly GCA_028673005.1 of Tanypteryx hageni. Lineage (NCBI taxonomy): Eukaryota > Metazoa > Arthropoda > Insecta > Odonata > Petaluridae > Tanypteryx > Tanypteryx hageni. Next base: position 160,305,293 of record CM054112.1, read on the forward strand.
CGGCATGGATTTTAACCAAATGTGATCATATAATCTTTATATAAATAAATAACAAAATTATTATATTCCCACCGGGTTGACAAAACAGGGCTACCACATTATAAAAGTTAGAATTTGTCTGTAACCATTAATTTCAAAGGTATTTGCTGAATGGATTTCAAAGAAATTTCGTTTTTTGGGAGAGTATAGAATGGCCAAACGAAATGAACATGTTTAAAACGGATCTAAAAAGCAGGATTGCCACAATATAAGGAAAAATAATTTTCTGATTTCAAAGCGAATATATTAGTATAAGATTATATATACGGCGACTTTGACGAAAAGCACTTCTGTACCACGGGAAACCCGTGTACATCCCTACTTGTTAATAATTTTTGATTGTTTGATTAATTACAACTGATGAGAAATTGAATCCGTAAATAAAAATTTAGTATTTCTCATGCACCATTTATGATGCATCGTTTTGCAGAATTTAGTCATTATATACTACCACTAGAATTGTAGAGAAAATATTTTATTTAATTTATTTTAATGAAACGTTTTAAATACATTAAAAGATAAAAAATATAAAATTCACATTATGTTCCAGAAAGTTAAAGCAGTTTGAGCATATACATACAAGTTCTCTAGCGTTACGTTTAACAAATAAATTTTCATTATTATTGTTTTGCAGTATTTAGTCATTAAAATGACATAAATGCGTTTATTAATATCATCAACTTATGAAGGGAAGAATATTTTGGTTGCCCGAGAGACATGATCTGGCCGTAGTGTTTCGCTCTTTTTTGGTTTGCGTTCGTTCAAACTATTGCATCTAGTTTCAAATATTACATCGCACGAAACGAGTATACTTGTGATACACTGTACACTTACCTAACCTGTTCTCTTGTTGCCAAAGATCTTAGCCTAGAAATCGCTTTTCATTCATCAACAAGACATCATCTCACTTTAAAATGTTACAACAGGCGCATTAAAAACGGCCGAGATTTTTTTTCCAAACTTCGGATTAATATAGAGGGTGGATCAAAAAGCTCCCGGAATTATCATATAAAAACAAAAGAAACTCAAAAAGAACCATTTATTTTGGAGTTATTTTTCAACATATACACCAGTTTACTCTAAACACTTTTCCATTCGATGTCGCTATCGTTCTAACCCATTTCTGTAGAAATTTTGATCGTTTGAATGAAACCAGTTCAAAACTGCTTGTTTGGCCTCAGATATCCATTGCCAGCGAATTCCCTTGATGTGCTCCTTTCATATGGGAAACAGAAAAAAGTCCGAAGGAGCCAAGTCTGGATGGTGTGGGTGTGACAACGTTTCCCAGCGCAATTCTCGAAGCACAGCTCTTGATACCGTAGATGAATGCGCTGGAGCATGGTCATGGTGAAACAGAATTCGCCGATGCAGTTTCCCAGGTCTTTTTTTATAAGCGTTGCGTTCAGTTTTTAAAAAACTTGTTCGTAATAACCTCCCGTTACTGTCCATTGCCCCTCAAGAAAATCGACCATGATTACGCCTTCACTATCCCAAAAAACAATTGCCGTAACTTTCTTGATTGATCGTTCAGCTTTAAACTTTATTGGTCCACTTGACCCCCTTAGTAACCATTGTTTGCTTTCCGGATCGTACTGGTAGATCCATTTTTCATCACCAGTCACTATTCGGCGAAAGAAATCTTCTGGGTCTGCATCAAATCGGTTGAGGAACTCAACTGCATGGTCAGCTCTCTGAGTCTGTGATCAGGGGCCAACGCTTTCGGTGCCCATCTAGCAGAAAGCTTGCTTAATCCTAAACTATCTTTGACGATTGACTGAGTTGAGCCATATGAGATGTGCAAGCGTTTGGCTATCATTTGCACTGAAACTCGTCTATCTTATTCCACAATTGATTGGACGGCGACCATGGTTTCTTCGTTGATCGACTTTGATGGTCTTCCACTCTGATAGTAATCTTTAATGTCTTCTTGTCCAAGCTTAAACCGTTTGATCCATTCATAAACTGCAGTTTTCTTAGATGCATTATCTCCGTAAACTTTCTGCAAAGCCTGAATAATGGCATTCGATTTCCAGCCATGTTTTGTCAAAAACTTTAACTTTAACTCAAATCTCAAACTTTAACTTATCCATACTCATGAATTAATGGGTTAGAAAAACTGCTTTTATATTATAACAAATAAATGAAATGTTACGAAATATTGAATTGTTATGGCTAAGATAATGCTAGTTTTAGGCAACAATGTTTTGTTATTATTTTGAATGCAGGAACATTGTTACTGAAACTTTCCGGGAACTTTTTTATTCACCTCGTAAACCATTAGTTATGACAGAGGTAAATGAAATGCATATACAGTAGTATATATATATATATATATATATATATATATATAATATGTATATATATATATATATATATATATATATATATATATATATATATATATACACATATATATATATATATATATATATATATATACATATTATATATATATATATATATAAAGTACATGAATACGGATTGAATTTTCCATTAGGAGGAAAAAACGTTTTTAATTTTAAAGATATTAACGGAGAAAATGTACTCAGGCAATGTCTCACCTGCTTAATTAGTTACGGGCCTTATCACCCGGGTCAGTGAAAGGATGAAAGTTTGCCGAAGTTTTAAAAGTGGATTAAGTGTGTATTATGCATCCGCAGAAAAGGGTACGAAATTTTTTAAGCAACCGGTTTCATGAATCCGCGCTAACGAAAAAAAATTTCTAACAGTTTTCACAGGGAAAAATTCATTTTTTCCAATTAAAACTTTTCTTAGATAGATATTGAAAGTGTTATTTATGCCAAGAAGTTGATAATTTATATTATTTGAGTATTCCCGTTCCCCGAACTAAGCGTGCACATACTAAATACCTTCTCAAAATATTCGAATTTGAGATTTTCATGCCTAGTAATAATATCGAAACTTTTTACTAGTTTTTATTTTATTGTAACATGTTTACGTTATTCATTGCGTATTTACGTATGTAGTTAAGGCAAATATTTAGTTCAATTTTCGATCTTACTTTTATCGACCAATATTAATAAGGCCACTTACATTTATGATATTTCGAAGGAAATAAAGTTAATAAAGGCAGCAATAAAATGCCAAAGAAACGACAAGAAGGATAGAAAAAAATTATAATTAGAGTAATATGCTTATTCTGCTATGCTGTTACTACGATCATGCCGCAAATATTTTTCGGCGAGAGAATATTATAATGTGTATTTGAAATTAAATACAGTTCTATTTTATTCGAAACCAATTTAAAGTAAACGGTTAAAGAAATGTCGGGCGTTCATATTTATATCATATATGCTTGAATCTTTTTTTAATAAAAAATATCGATTTTAAATTTATACAAATGAGAGAGAAAATAACGCCTTAGCGTTCAAGTTGTTTTATTCGGTACTAATAAGGCAGTATTAGTAAGAAGCTATATTTTATATCATTTTTAAACCTTGATCTCTTAAAAGGAATCGAAATAACTGTATTCTACTGGTAAAAACAATGGAAATATCCAGCCCAGAATACGTATTATATTTTGGATAGATAAAGAGGTGTATGTTGAAACTTATATCGTGTAGGAGACTGAGGTTCCAACGGAGGCCTTTACTTGAGTCCTTGGAGAGAGCAAACGCCCTTGGCAACAGCTGCTCCGGAGAATTCGCGGTTCAATTAGGAGTGGACTCAAGGCGGAGCATCCAGAAACCACGAGACGCTTACATCACAACTTCTCTTTCTCTCTCCACCGAAGTGAGGAACGATTCCAAAACCACGGGGAGAAAGAGAGGAAGGAGAGATCTAGAGAACACATTTTGTGTATGTGTGTTAAGAAAGAGGGGCGGACTAGTGAGAAGGGAGGGCAAGAGAGGAGGATACGGATCTAGACAATTTAGGGAGTTGCAGAAATTGCGTCGGACTATTAACGTTAATAAGATTAAGTGATTGTTCTAAAGCTTAGTTTCAGGCTACGGAGAAACTGGAAGAAATTCATCCTTGGAAGACAGATGCCCGTTGTTCTATAAAAGTTTGTTTTAGTTCAATTAACATCCGCTAAATCTTTCTCTGGCGCAGGCGTATCACAAGTTTTTGTAATGGGAATAAATATTTTATTCCTTCAAAACTTTTCAAGTTGTAAAATCCGTTTGCACAATATGTCAATCCAATGTTTAGATTTACTTGCTTCAAAAACGACAATTTTACGCTTATTAATGGTTTCATATTGTGTAAAATAATCCGAAAATCTATTGCAGTTGATCCGAAATTAAAATTTTACTCGAGCCTTTTTAGCTTCCTTTCAATGATGGCAAAATCTTTTGTTAGCGCCTCTCTGTAATTAATTTAGATAAATTCAATTGCTCTAAATATAAATAGTGGAGGAAAGTTTTTGATAAGGTTGGCGATGAACCAGAGTCGATATATTTGTACACGCTTTATCAAATCTAGTGGTTAACTCCTTCCGTAAATCTCAAAACATACTATTTTCTCTCTTTTCTTATAATTTTAAGCCTCCCTATTTTATTTAGTTTTATAATTGCAGACATTGATAAAGTTCGTTTTGCATTTTAAAATTTATTAAATTGTTAATGTAAAACCACTGCATCCTGACGTAACCTCGAAAAATTATAGAAATTTTTAAGTTGAAATGTCATCTCAAACGAAAAAATCTTTTCACGATTCATTTGGCTCCCAAGTGCATATGGAGCAAAAAATTAGGTTGATCTATTCTAAAGCAGGTTGTATTAGAATACATTTCATTTTACAGTCGTTTAAGTTGTTGTGTAAATCGCGCCTGTGCAAGGTCCAAACATTCGCCTTCATCCTGACAGCAGGAGATAATTTCGGCGCAGGCTATGCGTAGACATGGGCCGGGATCAAAACTTCTAGCGGCGACGACGAACTCCCTTTCTAGCTAATGCGAGCGAAAGGGTGAATGCGTAGCGGCACGTGTGCTCTAGGAAGTGGGAGAGAGAGAGAGAGAAAGATGGAAAGGGAGAGAGAGATAGAGAGAGAGAGTGAGGAGTGAAGAGGAACAGGAGGCCTTATGGGAAGGAAGGCTCTATCGTAGTCGTTTGCTTCCGGCAAACATGCGTCTGACTAACCGAGCAAGAGTTTTGCGCTACGTGCCTCCAAGCGTAATAGCGTTTGATGAACGGAAACCTATTTATAGGGAGGGATATAACATGCGCCGCGACGTTTAATAAATGCGTTAGCATTGTTGCAGTTGTGCGAAATGAATACGTATATATGTGCATAATATGTATGTATTTATTTATAAAAATTAATTCGATAAATTTTAAAGAAAAAATCCTAAAATTATAAAGTAACCGTTGTGAAATACAGTCGCGTGTATAAACTGATAAGGAAGCAAAATTGTAAATCTTGTTGGCTTTATGTCATCTCTGGCTTACTAATTTTTATTTCTGTCGATATCAACTTCAAAAGACGCTTAAAATTCAGATTGTTTGTATTGATCTTTTTTTTGTTATGAAAGCCTTTGTGTAATTTTCACGTGTTTTCGAGATGGCAAACAGAAAAAGAGCGCAATTAATTTCAATTCATCGCGTTAGTAGACGCTTAGAGATAACCTCCAATTTAAGACTTCAGATTCAATGTAATTATTCCTCTTCAAAATGTAAAACGTAAACAGCCATACGTTAAACGATCACTCCTGATAACGTAGAGAGATAGGGAATCACTGTTAATCTACGTGAAACACGCAAAAACCTTCTCAAGATTTAATGAGTTCTCGTGAATAGACCAAACGTCAAATGTCATGGTCATATATTTATTTCAATGTATACCACAGGATCCAATTTCTTTTCCTCGTTTCACAAACGAATTTTCGGCCATTGAACATAAGCAGTTCATTCGCACACAAATAAATCAAATTTCACTGCACGAGCGATTTTAAGGGAGCAAGAGAAGGAAAACTTCTTTTAAAAGAACCCTTAAGAAAAATGTTTCCAACTGAGGATGACGCAGGCATAAAACACAGCGGCGAAACGCTATTAATAAGCGTTCCGTTTCATCTCTGGTGGGGAAAAAATAAACGAGAATAACTCGAAAAAGTTTTCTGTTAATCAAAACCAACTCCCTGTTACAATTAATTTCTCGAAGAATTCCTTACGTCCCGGAGAACCCGGAAAATAAAGACATATCGACCGGCGCTTGCCTATCCTTTCCCCTTTCCACCCCGTGGCACAAGATTCTTCTCTCTCCCATTCTTCCCTTTCTCGCGGAGCAGGTCCTCCCGAGACCCTTTCCTCCCTTTTCCCTCGACCTCCTTCCTCTCTCACCCGCGCCACTTCCCTCCCTTCCCAGCATACACGCAGCTGTCGGCACCAAGACTCCATCCCGCACCACCGACTTCCCGAAATCGTAATTGGTGTTAAATTGTCCGCGGTAAATCCGAGGTCTCTGATGCCAGGGTCTTTCTCCCATCTCCCTCCCCTCACCCACGCTATTTTCTTCTTCCTTCTCCCTCATTCTCTCTCTCTCTTTTCTCCATATCCTCCTCTTTTCCTCCCTTCCTTCTTCCCTCATGCCTACCTTCCTTTGCTTCCATCTTCTATGTACCAGGGATTCCCTTGCTTCCACCCCCTTCTTCGGCAAAACACAGGGTTCGCATGGATGGGGCGTGGCCTAGTCTCGCTCCCTCCTTTCTCTTCCTCATGAACCCTTAAACATCCGCGCGAGAGGTAGGTGCTGTGAGGGAGGCCGACCTCACAAGGTGGGCGGAGCGTCTGGATGCTGAGGCGAATGTGAGGGAAGGAAGAAGGAGAGGAGGGCATGAGACCAAAAGACTTTTAACAGCGTCAGAACGTAAATTTCGAACTACAATTGTATTTCATTTTTTTGCGTGAAGGCTTAGAAGGGATTGAATGAAATTTCTCGAATGCCAAGAACTTGTTCGCCCTTCAGAAATTATGAATTTCAAAGGGTCGGAATTTCTACAGAATTGTTGCATTTCATTTATCTGACTGAGCTGCGCATGTTGAAAGAGAAAGGTTTTGGGATGATGCTGACAGTAATTCATCTATATTTCTAATGGAAAAAGTGTGTAATGTTTGCTTGTAATGCGCTGCTGCATCGACTGACTGAGTCACTTTTGTTTATTAATGATTTTATGAGAATGCATCAAGAATAAGAAACAATCCTATCTTTTTCAATCAAGGCCAATCTCGTCCTGTCATTTTGTGGGTAAGATTTGGGCATTAACGTGAATAACTCTATTGCATGTCGGTGAATCTTTCGCCAGATATTCGGCGCGTCCTTTTGTAGGTTTTAATCGAGCCATCGTCGGATGAAAGGTCATGGTTTAGATTCCGGAAGTTTCCTTTCTCTATTTGGTTAGTGTGTGAATTAGCGTAGGATATATTTCGTTTAAAATGCACTGGTGGTGTAGTGGTTAGCGTGTCGGCTTTCTATTGCAAAGTTCGGGGGTTCAAACCCCTCGAATGGAGGTTTTATTTATAAAAAAAAAAAACTATCATCAGTGCCTGGCAGTAGGCAGCAGTACTGTCAGTATGGTATAGAGCCGAAAACAAATGATGTTGGTTGGGTCTATATCCAATACAGCTGTAGGCGTGATCAGGACGATTTGAACGGCTACAGTACTGCGATGTAGAAAGCAAGAGGGAAACTACCACATTACAATCCCTAGTAAAGATTATATGGTTGGACAATATGAGTTCTCTCGAGGTAAAACAATCCGGAGGTAAAATAGTCCCCCAATCGGATCTCCGGGCGGGGACTGCCTTGAGGAAAACATTTGTCGAAAGTAAATTACGAATAGGGACTTGGAACGTAAGAACTATGAGAAAGGCAGGAAAGTTAGAGAACTTGAAAGAAGAAATGAGAAGAAATAGAGTTGACATTATAGGGCTAAGCGAAACTAGATGGGAGGGAGAAGGACAGTTCGACTCGGAAGAATTCACGGTAGTTTATTCTGGAGGAAATAGTGGGGAAAGGGGAGTAGCTCTGGTACTTAGGAAAGATATGATGAAAAGCGTGACAAAGATAATAGCAACGAACGATAGACTGATGGCAATAAAGCTAAAAGCAGTCCCAGTGGACATGCTGATAATCCAGGTATATATGCCAACGTCAGCTCATGACGATGAAGAAATAGATGAGATCTATGAGCAAATTAATGAAATTTACGAAGAAGACGGAAGAGGAAAGGTAAACTGCATAATAATGGGAGATTGGAACAGCATAGTCGGAGAAGGACAGGAAGAAAATGTTGTCGGGCAATACGGACTTGGGAAGAGAAATCGAGGAGGGGAGAAACTCGTAGAATTCTGCATCAATAATGACCTTGTAGTGACTAATACATGGTTCAAAAACCATAAACGAAGGTTATACACATGGAAAAGCCCAGGAGATAGAATGAGATGCCAAATAGATTACATCCTTGTAAAACAAAGATTTAGGAACAGCATAAAGAACGCCAAGGCATTGCAAGGAGCAGACATTGATTCAGATCACAGCCTTCTAATACTTGACGTGAGTACAAAGCTCAAACAAATAAGAAAAACGAGAAGAGAAAGACAGACCTGGGACCTACAAAAACTGAAAGAAAGGCAGGATGTAGTCAGCATGAAGTTGGAAGATAACCTAAGAAAGTTGGAAAACAAACCGAAGACCGTTGATATAGAATGGGATGAAATTAAAACCAGTATCAAGGATACCTTGGATAAAGAGATTGGAAAACAAGAGAAGAAAATCAGAAAACCATGGATCACGAAGGAAATGCTGGAGAAAATGGATGAGAGACGAAAATGGAAAAACGTTAACAGTGAAGAAGGTAGAGCCAACTATAGGCGTATAAACAATGAGTTGAGAAGGGTAACAGATAAAGCTAGAGAAAATTGGCTAAAAGGAAAATGTGATGAAATAGAACAAATGGAGAAATTAGGACGGTACGATATGATGTACGCTAGGGCACTGGAATTAGAGGCTAAGAAGTCTAATGGAATTTGTGGTAAAGGAATTATGAATACGGATGGGAAGATAGTCTCAGAAACAAAGGATGTAGCACAGGTATGGGAAGAATACATTAAGGAATTATACAGCAAACAGACAGGAGCGGCAAAAATAGAACTGGAAAATGAGGAAAACATTGAAGAAGATAACTTAGGACCAAGTATTATGGAGAGCGAAGTAGAAAAAGCGATAGTGGAACTTAAGAAGGGGAAAGCCACGGGCAGCGATGGAATACCGGCTGAGATACTTAAAGTCATAGGATCAGAAGGACTAAAAGCGATCACGAAATTAATTAATAAGATTTACGACACGGGAGAGTGGCCTCAGGATTTCCTAGAAGTAACAATGATCCCTCTAAAGAAGAAGCCAAAGGCAATGCAGTGTAAAGATTACAGAACTATAAGCCTTCTGTCACACACATCGAAGATCATCACGAGGATTCTTAATAAAAGGCTGGAGAAAAAGGCAGAAGAAATAATAGGGGAAGATCAATTCGGTTTCAGAAAAGGCCGAGGAACTAGAGATGCTATAGGAGTAGTTAGAATCATATCAGAAAGGGCAATAGAATACAGTCAAGATATCTGCGCATGTTTCGTAGACTGGCAGAAGGCCTTTGATAGAGTAAATTGGGTAAAGTTGATGAAGATATTAAAGGATATAGGTGTAGACTGGAAAGACAGGAGACTGATTAGGAATCTATATGAGAATCAAGTTGTAAAGGTCAGGTTTGAGAATGTGGACACCTGCGGAATAAATATCGGTAGAGGAGTAAGACAAGGATGCTGCCTATCGCCAACCCTATTCAATATATATGGAGAAAGTCTAATGCAAGAAGCTTTAGAAGGCACAGGGGATTTCAAAATTGGAGGAAGGATTATAAGAACAGTAAAATACGCAGATGATCAAGTACTTCTAGCAAGAAAGGAAGAGGAGCTACAAAAAATTATAAATAGACTAGTGATAACAGGTAGAAAAAATGGTATGGAAATAAATACAGAAAAATCCAAGGTCATTCGAATATCGGGTAAAGAAGAGAATCTGAACATAACTATTGGGGGAAAGCCATTAGAACAAGTTTCAGAATATAAATACCTTGGAAGTATCATAACACGAGAGGCAAAATGGACGGATGAGATCAAAACTAGAATAGGAAAAGCAAAAGCGGCTTTCAGGAGAAAGAAACAACTACTTACAGGGAATATAAGGGAAGATATCCGCAAGAAGTTGATAAAATGCTACGTATGGAGTATAGCATTGTATGGGGCAGAAACATGGACGCTAAGGAAAAATGACATCAAATACTTGGAAAGCTTTGAAATGTGGACTTGGAGGAGAATGCTGAAGATAAAATGGACAGATAGGATGAAAAACGATGAAGTGCTACGAAGAATAGGAGAGAAGCGAATGATTATACAGACTATCAGAAAGAGGAAGGCTAACTGGGTTGGACATTACCTGAGGAGAGAGAGTATGATTAAAGACGTGTTAGAAGGAAAACTAGATGGGAAAAGGGAAAGAGGTAGGAAAAGGTTTCAGCTGATAGACGATCTGAAAGGGAAAGAGAGTTATCAAGATATAAAGAGGACAGCGGAAAATAGGAGTATATGGAGAACCAGGTTTAACCATGAATAATCACGGACCTGTCTACGGACAGACTACCTATGATGATGATGATATTTCGTTTAAATTTTTAAGATAGTGATAATCGAGATACGAGCGCGGAACTTGAGCGTATCGGCGGTAAGATGAACGAAATTTATTTTACCAAACATAAAAACTTGAATACGTTCTAAATTAGCTTAAAATGTATTTCAAGGCCGAAATATACGAGGTTACTCTCGACGATTAGGCATAGAAAAACTATTGTTGCCGTGATCACTTGACGCCAGAATCGTGCAGTCAGGGTAATCGGGTAATACGCCGCATGCCCTAACGGTAAATGAAGAAACAAATGTTTATAATTATTAAATTAATAAGTATAGAACAAGAACTCAACCGCAAAGAAGGAAATGGGATGCGTTGAATCGCCGTTAATGAAATGCGAGAAGAAGGAGAGAATAGGAATGCGACGAGAGAGGAGGCAAGCTGCCTTTCTTACAGCTTACACTGACTGCTAGCTTTAGGAAAAGGGAGAAGCGGAGTGTGTGGCGAGAGGAGAAATTGCAAGTAATGTAGCCAGGGAATGCGGCAATTAGATCAGCTTCTGAACGTATTGAGATGACGATGGAGACGGAAAGCCTCTCAAAGCTATTATAAATTCTGTGACCAATAAATTGAATGGTATACAAGCAACTTTTATAATTGTATTATCTAAGTCTTAATGTACTAAACAATACGTCTAGCTCCCACTGAATGCGTACTTTTTATGTTTTTTAATGCTTGGATAACGTTTTAAAACCAAGCAGTTTGGGGATACTAAACAGATTACCTAGAACATAATATCACCGCACGCCATTACTTGACGCATAGTGTCCGCGTTTGAGCACCATAAAAAATTGCCAATTACCGCCATCTATGGACTAGCTAACAAATTGTAAATGTTGATAGGCTACGTAAATTTGTATAAAAGTTATTCCAAAGGCTAATGAACTTGCTACGTACAAAGGAAGAGCTATTATTATAAGTAAGAAAGGAAATGCTCATAAAGTAGCAAGAAATCTAGAAGCAAGATCTACATTCATCTGCAAATACAAGATTATTACATAGATTGGAAAAAACTGAACAAGGCACTATTGATTCTACCTACAGAATTTCGAATCATCCCCAAATCCGGTCCGCGCAATGATAATATCTTTAACATTCGAGTTGCATACATACATACATACTGTAAGCGTTCAAAAAATCACCATAGATCAAGATATAGACTCGTAAATAAACCAAGTTTTCCAATTTCAAGTTTCATGGCTCAGATCGCCCTTTTTAAGCAATAACTATAATCATCATTAAGATAATAGCTTATATGTTACACTAAAATTTATTTAAAATTAGGATATTTTGTCTGTTAGGATTATGGATTCATCATCCGTGCCTTTTAGTACGTATCTGGATACAAAAAATTAATTAAAAATTATCACGTCATCATATGTTTACGCCGTTGGCTGAAATCAAATGGATTATAATACAGTCTAACAATAAGCATTACATTAGTGCTCTTAATGTATGGAAATCAATTACCATTGAAAGACATTGGAGTCGTTGCTATGGTAGTTCATATTTTTCTTTGTTGAAGACCGAAAAACTTTTAATAATTTTATGATTAAAATCAAATGTTTACTCAAATTCAGCATGGATTAGAATTCTATCTTTAAGAAAAATAAACTTAATTCTCTTTTCCACAGTATGGTTTATATCTTGACTTTGTATCTTAATTGTAAATAATTTAAAAAAGCAATTTTATATAGCTCTGCACAATTTCCAATGCTTTTCTTATGGGTGTTTAAAATTGGACACTGGGATCAAAAACACCCCTAAAAAAACAACATTTTCTGGAATTTCAGATTATTTCCTGAGATTGTAACCAATGACTTGTATTCATGCCAAATTTCCTCCTGTCTACCTGCGTCTGAAGCCTTCCGGCATTATCGCAAATAAACCGGGAACTGTCCGCTCGATTTCGACAAATCTTTCGCCTGAATACTCGGTCCGAACTCCTACAGGTTTTAAGTGGTTGGTCATCCACCGGAAAGACATGGGTTCGATACCAATATAGTTTTCGGTATTTCATTTGATTAACACGTAATCGGCTAAAATAGGATGTGTAGACATTTATTCTTTAACATTTTAAAATATCTGATTCGAGATTTATACCATTTCACGCAGAAAGAAATAAAAATTCTTATTCTTACTGCCGATTTTGTTGTTTAATTCTTGTTTGCTCATATTTTAAGTTCATATTCGATTTTCTCCTGTTTTTCGGCATTTCAAAAAGTAGGTTGCTAGGGTAGCCGGTATTGTTCATCTCGGATTTTTGCATTGTTAGACTCTTGCCTCAAGTGCATTTGCACTAAGCTTGTAATAAAACGCGTGAAGGACAAAAACAGATTAAGCATCGATTGACATCACCTCCCAGTATAAACTCAAATTAATCAAGAACGGTCGGCTCGATTTCGACAAATCATTCGCCTGAATACTCGGCGCGAACTATTGCAGTTTTTAAGTGGGAAGTTGTCTCCCGAAAAGGCATGGGTACGATATTAAGAAAGTTTTCACTTTTGCATTTGATTATCACTTAATCGCCTGAAATACGATGCGTAGACCTTCAGTCTTTAACATTTTTAAATATCTTACGATAGATTAACTCGAGATTTACGCTATTTCACGTAAAAAGAAATTCTTACTTTCTATTCTGTTGTTTAATTCGTGTTTGCTCATATTTTAATTTTATATCCGACTAGCAGATCTACCCGGCTTCGCTCGGGATATTAAAGCGGCACAGTATTTATTTTGTTGAAAGTTAAAATAACATAACTGAAAAAGAAGTCCGAGAACAAAATAAAACACAGATGCCGGAGGCTGTCTGAAAATAATCTAAAATAGTAATATATCAGCATGCTTTACCTTTCGTTTATAATACTTCCTTGTAAACAATATTTGTTGTTTTTCCTCCAGGTGCTAGGAGGATACGTGGGCTAAAATCTAAAATAAAAATCTAACCTGGATTTATTCCTCAACTTTGGCAGAAATGTAACACTTAATACTCACGGGTGAACCATACAATAAAACATATCTGCAATTAATTAAGTTGCAATCTATTACGTTTGATGTTGTTACAACAATAATTTCCATGCTTCATAAAAATCGCGAAGCGAATAACATAATTCTTTCGTCTATTTGAAGGTTTAATAGACGCTAATTCAATCGGAGGCAACAATGCGGGACGCCTTGGTAACAGCCGGAAAGATTACGAAAAAGCGATAAAATTTCGAAAAGAAATCCGTATTTCTGATAAATTTCTCTGTATAACATCTAAACATCGTAAGAATAAGATATTTTATAGTTTTAGCCATCGAATAAAGCAAAAATGGAGAAATTTTGGTCTATATTTACGTATTTGAAGAATGAAAGGGTAAACCTTGCACCTTGAAAAATCGAAAATCCCGTGTAAACTTATGGGAAAATATAATTGTCTCCCGGAGTCGAACCCGGGACTTTTTCCGGGATGTTTGATTTTTCTAGGGACCATCTTATGGAGGTTTAACGACTGTGAAAATTTCAGCTTGTTAGACTTAGTAGATGGTAGAAGATATTAAGCGAGAAATATTTGAAGGAAACGGCAGACTCCCAGCCAGCCAGTCAGACAGGTTGAGTTTTATATAGATAGAGATTTGCTCCGATTTTTAAACATTTCAATTGTTGATCTCGGATTTTTGCATTTTTAGACTCGAGCTTTCAAGTGCATTTGCACGAAGCCTACAACGAAAGAAACGCATCAAACGCAATAACCGATAGAAAATTTGTGTGAAAAGTATCGTGTAAATAAAAAACAAATGAAACACGCAGCGAAGAAAATAAATGATTCTAATACACTGTAATAATGGACAACTTAACATTTCAAATAGAAAGATATTTCATGAATACATTGAAAATATCAACGCGCAGGAAATACTTTTTTTTTGCTGACGGCTTAGAAAATGTTAAATCGCGAAGTCTTCCCACGTTACCGCTCAAGGCGTAGCGATTCGAATAATTTCCTACGGAAATGACGGCGAGGCAAAAATAAGCAGATCTTAACGCGACTAAAACGTCTTGCGGATATTCGCGCAGTCTTCCATTTAACAGATATGGCGAGATTAGAACGGCGAAAGTGGCGCAGAGGAAATGGAGAAATGGATACGTGGAGGGGAGACAGAGGCGGCGGGGGAGTGGGCGGTGGCGCTAAAAAGGAATCCGCGATAAGGACGAAAAGAGTTCCAGATGAGTCAGTTCGGGCGGGAGGAAGGCAAGGTCGAGGAAAAGTGAAAGAGCGATTCCGTCCCCCCCCCCTTTTTGAGAAAGCCGACTAATGACGTCAGCCAATTCCGAAAGAGTCGGTCGATTCTGCAGACCCTCCCGTGTGCAGCGAGCGCTCTCCAACCACTCGGAATTGAGAGAACTTTCCGAAACGGTCCTCTGCCCCTTCCCCTCTTCCTCCCGCTATCTCTCCTCCAAGTCGTAAAAAGGGAGGATGCCGCGTCATGCGGTGGAGATACTATTTACGGAGAGACGTGCGCTTCGAAGATAAAGACGGGGAAAAAATTAGGGCTCGAGGCTCGTCGCGAATCTTTATATCTTCCGCTGCGTTTTTTTTTACGGAGGAATGTTTCCAATATAAAAGCTCGAGCTCCCAATGTTTATGTTGCTCAATGGTTTGGCTTCAAGCGCGGTCTTCTGCTTCTCGAAGATTTATTGAAATAATTGAAAAAAAAAAAGAACGCGATCTCCGTGAACGCCGGTTTCTAAAACGTGCGCGGGCGAAGATAAATGAGAATTTTTTTCTCCCGGCGGAAAATTTTCTTCCCAAATTTAACATTAAATGCTTCGTTATCTCCAAAAAGGCGTCGTCAAAAACGCGCTTAACGCCGCGAGATTATTTTCACGATTTCATAAAAATGTTTAATTAATTCGTACTGGCGCGCGCGTTATCTTTTAAAGCAGTTACGCGGAAAGCACTAAAAAAAAATCCGTTTTTCGAGGCAGTTACACGAAACCGTTTACGTATTTCGTTCAAAATCCTCGTAATAATAAAAATTACGTTAATGCCACGCCGCCAGTAAATTTTTAAACCGTTAATAAAAAGCGTAAACGGCGAGATTTTTTTTTAATTCCCTCCATCAGGACTCCCAAAAAAAATACGAGATAACGCCCATCGATTCTCTCTCTTCCAAGCCCTTGATGTTTCCGCGTGCGCGCCAAAAATGTCCGATAATGCTCCGGAACTATTCGTTTTCTCTCTCTCTTTTTCCGCTTCCCCCCCCCCCTCATTCCCCTCCTCTCCCCCCTCCTCCCGCTACGCAGGTTGCCTGAGCACGAAATTCTATAACTCTTAACGGCATGAGGCGTCGCAGAGTTGGCGCGCGCCGAAACGTTCTAAACCAGTGTTTCTCAACCGATGGGTCGCGACCCCCTGGTGGGCCACAAAAGGAGTTGAGGTGGGCCGCGATAAATTGAAACAAGTTAAGGTTCGTTGACAATATTAGAAAACTGTCGCAAAAGTATAGCAAAAACTTAATATTTTGTAAAAATCAAACGTTATGAATAACTAATCCCAATTTAAATAGATTGCTTTGTTTTTTATATAAAACCCGCTACTTTTAGTCAAGAATATAGAATTTTCTCCTGCTTATATATATTCACTTATTGATAAATAGATGGATCGCGAAAACTTTCTTGTATTTTAGGTGGGCCGCGGATAATTCCTGTAGCTTATGAGGCCCGTGTTATAAAAAAAGTTGAGAAACGCTGCTCTAAACGCTTTCGGGGGAGGGAGAAGGGAAATGAGACCGTGAGCACGCCTCTCGCCTTCACCTTCGGTTAAAACCCCATCCCACAGCATTGCTCCGTTTTCACCCTTTCTTCTTTTCTTTAGCGACGACTCATCCCCCTCCCTTTACCCTCGATTCTTCCTCCCCCATCCCTCCATCACTTGGTCCTTAAAACGCGACTCTTCTCTATCTCACTACCTGCCTTATCGCTTTTTTCTTCACCTCTCCATCTCTCTCACACACACCTATTTCCACTCTTTTTGTATCTCTCTCTCTCTTTCTCTAGTACACTCCCTTCACTTTCACCGGAAGGTGTTTTTTTCTCTCTCTCTCTTTCTCTCTCCTACTCCTCTCTTTGCTCATGATTCGGTTAGGAAGACACGTAAAGCTCCTTGGTCACGTTTTGGAGAAAAAAATGGTAAATGAAGTGTGGAGGAAGAGAGAAAGAGGAGAAAAAGTGGGTAAAATATGTTGAAGGGCTGGAGGGAAAGGGTTTTAGTATATTTTCTCCCACCCACCATCCCTCCCTTCTCCCTCACCCTCCGTCCCAGTCTCCCCTCTCTAGATTAGAGTTATTTTTTTCTTAAGAGGACAGGTTTAAGAGCGTTTCAAACATGTGAATTGCAAAATGATACCTCTTTGCTCCTTCCGATGATTACTGAAAATTCAGGCGGAAGTATTTATTGGACATTTTTTCTCCTAGAACTTTTGTATCGCGTTTCAGCGCGTCGATGAGTGCTTCCACGCGTTTATAATTCATGTGCGAGATGGCCCAACTTGGTTCCAAAATATTTTTCATGAATTTTGAGTGGTTTTATAATAAATCACTTCGTTCAAATGGCATCGCCTTTGTTAAAATTTAAAAGGGTTACCTGTTAAAATTTCAATTAGTCATCAGTGTATATAGATTCTCAAGTGTCCGTTTGTCTGTCACGGTACTTTTGGACATTTCACGATGAAATTAAGAGCCAAAACTTTCAAAACCGTTAAATCCTCATGAGTTGGTCCCTGGAAAAATCAAATATCCTGGAATAGCCCCGGATTCGACTCCAGGAGACGATTATATTTTCCCATAAGTTTACACGGGATTTTTGATTTTTCAAGGTGCAAGATGTTTTTCTTTTATTCATCAAAATACGTAAATATGCACCAATTTTCCACTTGTTTGCTTTATTCCACGGCTAAAACTATAAAATGCGATGCTTGGACGTTGCACATAAGAATTTATCAGAAAGATATTTCTTTTCAAAATATTATCGCTTTTTCGTACTCTTTCCGGGTGTTACTCAAATATCGTTTATTAAGCCTTCAAATAAACGAAAGAATTCCGTTATTCTCTTTACGCTTTTTGTAAATCATCGAAATTACTGTTGTAGCAACGTCAAACAATAGATTGCAACGATAATAATTGCAGATTATTATTATTAAGTAAACAGCGTGTAGACCTGTGGGCGTTTTTAACGATTGACTAAAAGAAAAATCATCTTTCTTTCTTCGTTTTACCTTTTTCGTAAGCAAAATCATTATATCCTACATATTTAAAGTATAGTAACTCAAGTAGGCCTACGTATTAGTTTAAATTTTCATGATAGGGAGAATACGAGCTATTATTAAGAAATGAAAAATAACAATTATTGTGAAGTACAAAAAAAATTGTGTTGGTAACAACTCATGAGTAAAAATGAAATTAATGGCTGAATTAATTGTATATTAAAAATTGCATATATTTAAATAAAATGAAACCATTTTAAAGAATAAATAACAAAAAACTTCTAAAATAATTGCTGTGTATCATTAATTTCCTCTCTAAGATGACTTTTTAACATTCAGATTTCTGACTCACTTAACAAAATGTTTTCCGGGCACCACTAGTAAACATTATAAAAGCCATAAATAACGATTTTGACATGCATGCGCTAAAATAATATAAACGCGATACATGAAGGAGATGATTTATCCACTCTCGCATCTGGCAAATTGAATCAAAGCATACCATTCTTCTCCGATAGGAATCAGACATCAGGACACGCGCAACGCTCTACAAACATCCCTTCCACCCTATACTATATGTATTATCACCTCTCCGGCCATATCTCCGCGAATCGAGGCCCTCTTCCTAATCACTTCCACGGTGCCCCGCCGGGGGCTACGATTTCGGATGGACACGTGCGCATCCAGATGGGGTCATGCGTACGGAATCACACCGCAACGGCGGACACTCTCCTCCCTCCGCCCCCCACCTCCCTCCCCCTCCCCCCTTCACCACGCATTTCCCCATTGATTGTGCTCCGCCAACGCCATCTGAACGAAGCAGAGGGAACTAGGTAAGGGGAACCAGGGTGGGAAGGAAGGAGGGGCTTGTGGGAGAAAGATAGAGAGAGAGAAGGGAGTCTCGTAAATCCGAAACAAAAAGTTATGTCCTTACATTTGCGTCACGGCTCGGTCGATCCGAGTATGTTTGTGCGCTGGAGATTCCGCGCGTGTAATGAGTCACACACACTCCCGCCCACACCACTCCTGCCTTTCCCTCGCACCCTTCCCTCTTCCCTCTTTTAATCTATTTAGCCTTCCTAGGGAGTAATCTTGGGGGGGGGGGGGAGGAAGGCGTTGGTGGGTGGGCATAAAAGGTTGCGACCGTTGGGAGAAGAAGACGGCGTCGAGGGTGGTGGACCAGGAAAAGAGGAGGGGATTCGGAGGGGGGTAGATGGAGAGGGAGGAAGGGGATAAGGGTGGGGGAGGAGGAGGTCATTCGGGACGGGGTGGGAGAGGGGGTTGGAGATTATGGAGAGCAGAGGGGGATGCGGTATCAATTCGCCACCGTTCTTATGCAGCGGCAGTCGATGCTTTGGGCAAGAGAGAGAGAGGAGATAGAGGGGAAGGGGAGAGTGTGCGAAGCGTGAAAATGGGAGGGTAAAGGGGGAAAGGCGGCAGGGAGTGAGTCATTGCAAGGATTAAGCGGCAGGGAGCCTCGATATTGAAGGATGGCGAGGAAGATGAGGAAGGAGAAGCGTAAGCGAATGTTAAAGAATGTGGAGGGGAGAATCCACGAGCTGGTGATGCTAAACCAGAAGAATACAATTACCTCCGAACATGAGTTTAAAATAATACTGCGAATACTTTATTTAATTCCTCTCTTTAAATAACGTTATTAGTACATGGGGAAATGAATGCAACAATAAATTGGTCAGTCTAATAAAATTGTATTCTATAATATCTGAAAATAAGGTGATAGAGAACGTATTCCATAATTTTTATTACTTTCTATGAATTTTGATTTCAGCCTAGTTACATCGTGATAGATTTATTGCCTACGTTTGTGTTAGTTTTATTTTTATTTTTTTTTAGACTAATAAAAAAGGACTGGGTGAAATTTCATTGATTAAACGGTACGGCTTAGTTTTCATATATTGAGATGATTTTTATTCTATAATAAATAATCTGAACGACTTCTGCTATCTGAGAATTGTATTCCTTGAGCTGTATAAAAAGAGAACAGTTGAAGGAACTAGAGGAATTAAATTTTTTTTAGTTTTCATGTATAATCGCTCTGACCTACGTATCTTGATGCAACCTATAATTTTCGAGCATAAATTCTTCTTGGATTTCTAGAATGGATCGACGCTGAAGATATTCTCTTCGCAACGCATATTCCGAGACATCCTAGAGAACGTGAATATTAAACTGAAGCGAAAAGTAATCACCCACACGATACGCTGGAAGCATGCAAGTATCATAATTCCCGACACGAGATCAAGGGCCGCCACAGAAGGAATAATAATACTCTCCCGGTTTCGCCAATAATAACATCCGAAGCAATAAAGCAGAAGCGTTCGCATGAATAAGGAAACTGCAGCGAGGGTACTTCCAACTCCCGAACAGATTAATCACGTGTTATTGCCGCAAATCGCACTCCGCGTATGGATGGCCTCCATCATTACCCACCTCATCCACCCTCTCCTTCACCCCCTCCCTCCCTCTCTGTCAGTTTCTCACCAAAGCGTAGTGTGTCCGCATTCCCATCTCTCCCTCCCCTTTACCCTCCACTGCCACTTTAATTTCATCTCTCGCTCAGTCATTTTCCTAAGTCTCTCATTCAAAACGCGCCTTGCCCCGTCGCAACAAGATCCCATTTACTTCCTTTTGCCCGTTACCGTTCTCAATCCCTCTCTCTCTCTCTTCCCCCTTTTCTCTCCTCCCCTCCTCAGCCCACCCACGTCCCCATCATTCTCCCACGCCGTCCTTCACTATTGGGCGACACTCCGCTCCCATAAATCCGATCCAGGGGAAGCGTCAGGAGCCCGAGTCCGCTTTCATCCCGTAGGATGTGACACGTAACGGACTCATATGCAGTGCGTCACCCGTGTCCGACGATATATATGTATATATCTATACATACATGTGACGTTCAGTTTTCCCGGTCGCAATAATCGCAGGGTGTGGTGGTGGGAGTAGAGGGGATGGGGTGTTTGGTGGAGGGGAGGGGGGCGTTTTCAGGCGTAGGTAGAAAGAAGTCCAATCTTTTGTCGAGATCCCGGTGACGGCGAATTCGTTCGTGACGCGGCGAATTTTCGGAAAGGAATATTCGTCGAATGGATGCATGTTGGCGCAACTCTTGTATTCACGCGGATTTGTCACATAAACGCAACAAAGGCAGAATCATGATAATGAAATTCTGCGCACATCTGGGGATGTAACTGGAAAAAAGATTTGAACACAACGTATATCTTTAGTATTAAACATAATGTGAAGGTCTCTCTTGCATTCGTTTTTTAGGCAGTTATTAATCCCAATTTTTCCTAAGGAAAATGTACCGTATATTTCACCTCGATAAAATCTGATGAAGAATTTGCATTGTTTTTAAATGAGCACAGTAAAAAGCGGCGAACGTTTCGACTCGTAGTACATAATCTTCTTAATGGCTTAAACGGTATAATTTATTCTTGGATGTTCCAAGTATATAATCTAACAATTTTGACTCGATCATTATACTAAATTTCAAACAAATTTGGCATTTTAATCACGAATTATCAAACTAAATTTCTCTATTTCGGCGTTCGACAAAAGTATTCCCTCATGCAAATGTAGTCGCTCCTGCCAAAGGAAAAATTATAAATGAAATATTCAAAGACTTCGGCCAATTTTTTAGAGTATGTTAACGCGTCCAGATTAACAATCGCGCGACAAATACAACTCTTGAATAAATTAACCACATGATGTCACCTTATCTCACGGAGTTTATCAATTCCTTCGCGCACGCTTCGCGGAGCGTCATTTCCATTTCGAATAACGCATTCAACAGCTCTTTTATTATTCGAGATAAAAACTCCAACCTATGATTTCCCATCTCATACATGACTGAATATTTCTGCTTCCTTCCCACGCCATAATCTATTTCCTTCCCTCACACCCCTCGAACCCTCGCACCACACACACACAGACATCCTGCCACCCTTTCCAGGTCCAACTTATTCACCGTTCCCTCCAGCCTTCCATCTTTCTCCTCGGCCATCCTCTCTCTCTCTATCTTCCACCTCTTATTCCTCCCTCATGTCCTCTCCTCTAAACCCAAACCAACCCTACTTATTATCCTCCTCTTTACCTCCTTCCCTCTCCACCTTCCTCCCACGTGCATTTCTCTTGCCCCGCTCATCTGCTTCACCCCGTCTTGAAGTTTGCGCCCCTCATTTTTCTCTCTCCTAACCCCTTCTCTACTTTATCCACGACCTTTCGATCCTTCTTCTTCTCCTCATCTCTTTCTTCCCAGTGCGTTTCCTTCCTCAGTCAGGGACACGCCATCACATATCCTATCTCTCGCTCCCGTCTTCATCCACACCCTTTCTAGGGGCCGCAAAACCCCCTCATTTTCCCACCTTTTCCTCTTCCCGTCTCCTTTTTCAATTTCACCTCGCTCGTTCTTCACTTCTCCCTCCCTCCCGCGCCCTCCTCGCAGAGTCGCACACTCCACCTTCCGAGCGCCGTTCCCTTCCATTATAGCCCTACGTTCCCGTCCTTGCCTCCTATTCTTCTCTTTCTCTCTCTCTCTCTATACTCCCTCCCACGTTTTCTCTCTCTCCTCATTTTTCTTCGTTTTTCTCTCTCCCTCAGAACCCATTCCTTCCCATTTCCCTACGCGATTCTCGCACTTTGACCCTTTCCTCCCTCCCTTCTCTCTTTTCTCCCCCAACAATCCCATTGGCGTGGCACGTGTGCTGGATTCTATGAGTACGCGCGGTCTAGCACACTGCGAACGAGAAAGAGGGGGGTGAATGGTTTTCGACCGCATATCCCAATATGCTTCGAGGAAAAAGGGTAGGGAAAAAGATGGGGAGATGGAGACGATGCTGATGGGGAGAGATGGAGGGAAGGCCTTACGACTCCTTGGACCGTGGAAGCCGTATTCATATTTTTTCCCCGTTCCAGTGGTCCAATTCGCCACTTGCGGTGGGAATTGAGCCATTTTGGTTGCCCACCGCAGCGTGCGACCGATCTTAAGTGGGTTAAGAAGGCGCGCGGAAAATACGGCACTCGTGGGAGCGTAGAGTGGGCCGATTACGTGATATATGATTATATCATGGTGAGACCGCTCATGCGATCGGTGGATATCGCTGTAATTCGTTATTCGCCCTAAGGGAATAGGAAAGGGAACGGCGACAAACCGTGGGATGGCTTGATTCGGTTCGCGCGGGAAATAAGCTGGGGCCGGATGGGAAATTGTTTTTGGGTGCGCGAATAAGACTTCGGGGAGATGTTATTTTGGTGACGTTCTTCGTTTGTGTTTGAAACCTTTTATAGGTTATTTAGGAAATTACGTGAATATCAGTTTATTTCTGGTTTCTAAATGTTTGATTTATTTAAAAAGGCGACGAAGACAGTGTATACAGAATAATAATCATCATAACTGTTTCTGAATATTTTCATAATCTCTGAACGAAGATTTTCTAATGTCAACTTGCGGAAATTCAATACATGGTTTATCGAGCTAGTCATATGTCTGTAATCAGGGCGGGCCCGAGGTGCGAGCGAGCCGGGCGCTTGCCCGGGGTGCCAAAGTATCGTGGGCGATTACCAGATCATTGCTTGCAAGTGAATAAATATTGGATAACAGTTTATATAATGGAATAGAAGAGAATCTAGTTGAAATTCCTTTTCATTTTCATTA
Organism: Tanypteryx hageni; assembly: GCA_028673005.1. Taxonomy (NCBI): domain Eukaryota; kingdom Metazoa; phylum Arthropoda; class Insecta; order Odonata; family Petaluridae; genus Tanypteryx; species Tanypteryx hageni. Next base: position 160,328,942 of record CM054112.1, read on the forward strand.
TCTATTATTTGCTGGGGCTATGAACAAGTTCTTTTTAAAATATCTTAACAGTTGAGGTGAAGAGTTCCCGGGTTTCCAGCCAGGTGAATATGTTGTCTACCGACGCTTCGGCACATTCCTCAAGTGCCATCTTCAGGGGTCTCCTGAAGATGGCACTTGAGGAAGGTGCCGAAACGTCGGTAGACAACATATTCACCTGGTTGGAAACCCGGGAACTCTTCACCTCATCGATTCGCCAGGAAAGCATCAGATCTTTCTATCATAACAGTTATTTACGTAAGGGGGCCCTGATCAGAATCAGGCATGAAATCGTTTTTCGCTTTTTCGAAGACATTCAAAAATTTCTTGATGTCGTTTTAAGCTCGACATTTCGTTACTTGATGTTCAGAGTCTTTAACACAGAATGCGGAATTTTCCACCTCATCTTTATAATTTAACTTCATTTGATGTAGTACATAAAACTCATGTTTTTTGTGGGATCTCCATCTGAAAAATAAACAAAATGCAATTTGAAATCTCTTTCGGCTAATCCTAAAATCATATTTGCCAGCAAAGCAGGGACGCAAACATTAACAAACGCGTAACAGGATGAGGGCTCTTGTTCCGCTAGAAGTGCTATTACAGCGTTAAAAGCCTTTCATGCGGTCGGCGCCTGTAAGCCGTGGAGTATTCCCATTTAAACGCCTTGGCATTTACCGAAAGGCGGCGAGAGCATTATCAACTCAAAACTACCAAACTCCTCGCGATTTCTCCACGTTATTCCTCCGGAAACACTAAAGCTTTTCTTTCGACTCCGCTTTTCTAAATTGGGGGGAGGGGAGGGGGGGGTCAGTCCTTGCATTCTCCGACCTTCTCTACTAAACTCTCCCCTCCGCCAATTTGCATTGTTCTCGCCCAGGAGAGAGAGAGAGAGAATGAGGGGTCGGTATGAGAGTAGAGGAGAGAGGGCGAGAGAGAGAGAGAATGGGAGGGAGGCTAAATGATTACCGTCGGGAGGAGGTTGGCTCGGGCAATTGAATCCCATAGTAACCGGATTATCGCGCAGCCCCCGTATGGAAGCGTCCCTTTCCAACCCCATCCTCGCGACAACCCCTTTCTGCTCGCCTCCAACTTACGCCTTCGGATGAACACAGCGCGCGCGCACACCCACACACAAGCACGGAGATGGGGATGCCACCCCTTACGTTCCTCCTTCGCTTCCCCCTCAAACCGCGTTTCAATTTCGGACTCCAGAAGCTCAGGGAAGAGGAGCGGGGTATATGGGAGAATTTCCGCTCATGGCCAGCTACAAAATTAATTACCGCGATGCCCCATCCGGCGCTAATGTCTCCCTATTGATACGTCCCCTTCCCCGCATTAACGCGACCGTTTTGACCCCTTCGCGCCTGAGTTACGACTTGGCCTTGGACTATGGAGAAGAGGAGGGGGGTGAGGTGGGAGGGAAGACGTGCGAGGTGGGAGGGGGGGTGCGTGAGGTAGGAGGGAAGAGGTGTGGGGTGGGAGGGAAGAGGTGTGAGGTGGGAGGGAAGAGGTGTGAGGTGGGAGGGAAGGTGTGCGAGGAGGGAGATTGGAGAAGTGAGGAGTGCGGAAGAAGAGAAGGAAGGGTCAAGGAGGAAGGGAGATATCGTCCGAGGGAGATTATGAGCGCTTTTGAAATCTGTTTTAGGGTTGGTTTAGTGGAATGCACCGAAAATAGTTTCTGATGGGGTGGACGGAAATAATGGCTTGCTTGTTCGCGGAAAAGCGAAAAACCATATCTCTCGAATTATAATATAATTGCATCGTATTCAGTTCTGATGCAATTTGGTATTTTTTGTTTAAACATGTCTGCTTGTATTTAATGTTAAATAACTTTATGGCATTGAATAATACATTTCTTCTTTAATCCAAAATAACAAAAAATACAATTTATATCTGGATTAGGAAGAGAAGCTTACAATATGCACAACTTAATTGAAAAAGTCTAATGATAAGAAAAATTTTGTTTATTTAATCGACTTGAAAGAATTTTACTACTACCTAAAGCTCTTTTTTCATTCCTATAATACCGACTTGAATTGAAAGTAAGAAGTAAAAATTTATAAATATATCTCAAGTAAATAAATATTATGATATTTCCCAAAAAAAGCCATCCCTGAAGAATTCCCTTTCCATTTGTGCCTTGGAGGATATTACAGAGAATTGAATTTAAAAGTTGCAAAAACAGAAACAAGAAAAGTATAGAATAAATAAATGTAAAAATAAGTAAATAGTCTATTGGAACTCTGAGGAAATGAATATAAGTGTTTAAATAGAGTGATTTATTATTATGGTGTGTATAAGAGACAGGATATTAGGAAAGAGTGAAGGATGAAAGGTTTTATTAGCCATTATCAGTTACTCGTTCAGCTTTTATGTTACTTTTGTTTTTTCCTTTAAAATAGTCATATAAAATGATATAATGAATTTCTTTTTTAAGTAAAACATGAGTATTATGTCAAGAGTAAAGTTGGTGAGAATGGATTCTCGAAAATGTTTAATTATAATTAATAATTATTATTTACCTTACGCTTAATAATATACAAGCAAAGAGGCACCAGAATAACAAGTAAACGAAAGTGAATTATTACAGCACCAAATATCAGAATATTGAAATAATTATCGAATTCTTTGTTTATAACTTAAAGTGAAATATGAAATAATAATTGTAATCAAAAGTTTTCAAGTTACATATTATTACATTATAATTAGGCTTGGTAATTTTTGACGCTTATTTTTCTTCAAATTCGAAGATTAAAATCTACGTTTATTTTTTTCTAAAAATCGGCGACGAATATCGATGTTTGTTTTAATAATATTTATCGATTTTTATCAATAATAATGACAAATTGGAGTCTTCCAATTAAATTTTACTAAAACTTTATACACAAAAATAAGACCAGGAATTTTTTGTTGCTCTCTAACTTAGGTAAATGTGATGTTGTGTACTTCGCCCACCAACCCGGAACAGCTAATTTTTCGGAATAATCACAAATAAATTTTTCTTGTTAAATCGCGCCTCTTATTCAAGCAATCGTGACCATTCAATGACAAAATTAATGTGACGTTAATATAAAGCACAACCAAATACATATGTGAATATTTTTATGAAAAAATAAACGATGAGGAGTGTACAAAAAACCCAAAGTACGAACATCGAACGATGCTACAGCATTGCAAGAAAAAATAAACATGGGACACTCTCACTCGAAGAATTAATTGTGGGTATGGCTGCCAAAAATAGAAATTTTATCAATGTTTAGTAAAAACTATAGACTTATAAACAATGAGTTGAGAAGGGTAATAGACAAAGCTATAGAAAATTGGATAAAAGAAAAATGTGATGAAATAAAACATATTGAGAAGTTAGGACGGTATGATATGATTTAAGATAGGGCACTGTAATTAGAAGATAAGAAATCTAATGGAATTAATGGTAAAGGAATTATGAATACGGATGGGAAGATAGTCTCAGAAACAAAGTATGTAGCACAGGTATGGGGAAAATACATTAAGGAACTATACAGCAAGCAGGCAGGGTTGGTAAAAATAGAACTGGAAGATGAGGAAAACATTGAAGAAGACAACTTAGGACCACATATTATGGAGAGCGATGTAGAAAAAGCGATAGTGGAACTAAAGAAAAGGAATGCCACAGGCAGCGATGGAATACCGGCTGAGGTACTTAAAGTCATGGGATCAGGACTAAAAGCGATCACGACATTAATTAATAAGATTTACGACACGGGAGAGTGGCGTCGAGATTTCCTAAAAGTGACAATGATCCAAAGAAGCCAAAAGCAATGCAGTGTAAAGACTACAGAACGATAAGCCTTCTGTCACACACTTCGAAGATCATCACGAGAATTCTTAATAAAAGGCTGGAGAAAAGGCAGAAGAAATGCTAGGGGAAGATCAATTCGGTTTCAGAAAAGGACGAGGAACTAGAGATGCTATAGGGGTAGTTAGAATCAAATCAGAAAGGCCAATAGAGTACAGTCAAGATATCTGCATAAGTTTCGTAGACTGGCAGAAGGCCTTTGATAGAGTAAATTGGGTAATGTTGATGAAGATATTCAAGGATATAGGTGTAGACTGGAAATACAGGATACTGATCAAGAATCTATATATGAATCAAATTGTAAAAGTCAGGCACAAGAATGCGGACACCTGCGAAGTAAATATCGGCAGAGGACCCTATACAATATATTTATAGAGAAAGTCGAATGCAAGAAGCGTTAGAAGGCACAGGAGATTTCAAAATTGGAGGAAGGTTTATAAGAATAGTAAAATACGCGGATGATCAAGTACTTCTAGTAAGAAAGGAAGATGAACTACAGAAAATGATAAATAGACTAGTAATAACAAGTAGAAAATACGGTATGGAAATAAATAGAGAAAAATCCAAGACCATTCGAATATCGGGCAAAGAAAAGAATCTGAGCATAAGTATTGGAGGAAAGCCTTTAGAAAATGTTTCAGACTATAAATTCCTTGGAAGTATCATAAAAAGAGAAGCGAAATGTACGGATGAGATCAAGACTAGAAAAGAAAAAGCAAAAGCGGCTTTCAAAAGAAAGAAACACCTACTTATGGAGAATATAATGGAAGATATTCGGAAGAAGTTTATAAAAAGCTATGTATGCAGTATAGCTTTGTACGGGGCAGAAACATGGACGCTAAGGAAAAATTACATCAAATACTTTGCTTTGAAATGTGGACTTGGAGGAAAATGCTGAAGATAAAATGGACAGAAAAGATGAAAAACGATGAAGTGCTACGAAGAGTAGGAGAGAAGCGAATGGTTATACAGACTATTAGAAATAGGAAGGCAAGCTCTGTTGGACATTACTTGAGGAGAGAGTGTATGATTAAAGACGTGATAGAAGAAAAACTAGATGGAAAAAGGGAAAGAGGTAGGAAAAGTTTTCAGCTTAGACGATTTGATAGGGAAAGAGAGTTATCAAGATATGAAGAGGACACCGGAAATTAGGAGTACATGGAGAACCAGGTTAAACCATGAATAATCACGGACCTGTCTACGGAAGACTACCTATGATTATAATGACAGAGCAGGACTCCAGAAATATACTCGTAGTAGAAGATTTTTAACCTAACCAATCACGAAATGAGCTCTGGGCTAGTGGAATTTGTCAACCAGAGAGTAGGATTTAGTTATACTTTCGAGACCTGCTATTGGAGTATTTGGCGATCAGTATCAACTCAGTTTGGGAAAATCTTTCTTTTCGCATCTTGGAGGTTGTCGGCAGAAGTCATAAGACTTTTGAGTAAATTGAGTACGGAGGCTGATCATATCGTGTAAGCGACCAAATGCGCCTAGGGATTATCAGATGTAGTCGAGATTAAAGACAGAGTGCAATAAACCGATCATATTGTTTTGTCCCGTACCCGTGTCAGCTCAGTATGGATCCTTAAGAAATAAAGGATATTAGAAAGATTTGGGAATATCAAATGAAGGGTGCCTGTCTGGTCTGACAAATTACAATTTTATCTTTTATTTTGGACGTTTGGCGCTAAAATATATTAAACGTGACTGTGATAAAGTAAATTTAAAAATTTTGACAAATAATTTCATAGAAAACTTAGTAGTGAAAAATCAACACATACGGAGGACAATGTATTTTTGTCGATTTGAATTTTTTACGAATTCGATGTTTATCGACATTTATCGATTTAATTATAATTATAATACATGGTTATAATAAACAGGTCTGTGCAGCTATAACTTAAGTTTTCCTAAAAATTATCAATGATCGGCAACGATAAAGATAAACCAGGCAAAAATTCGAAACGGATTAATGCATGATAAAATACACTGGATAAAGTTTCAGTTTACAAGACGAATCTCAGAGAGACCATGAAATTCGTTAAAATGCGAATAGAGAAAATTAAAATTGCGGATGCTCCGAATCTAATGTCAAAATAAACCAAAATAATAAGCGATGAACTTTTTTTAAATTTGGTGCTAATAGAATATTAAAATTAAAGAATAGGTAGGTGTCTGCTGGTTTTATTTATTTATTTATTTATATCCATGCGGCCCCTAAACAGCAGTAATCGGCCTATTACAAGGGGCTCATTAACATAATAACAAGGACTATCACAAACATCCATGCCCTAGGTGAAGAAAAACCCATCTAGACGGGATTACGAACCCGCAACCTTCGGACTGGCAGGCGAGGACGTTACCCTGCCACCACCGAGACCGTATTATAAAAGAGAATAGTGTTGGTATACCTGTTGGCTATTTAGGATTGAACATGTGACCGCCGAAATTCTGGAAGAACTAAATTGACCGAGTACGGGCGGCTAAGCTTAAAATAATATTAAGATACTAGCGCAATTTTCCGTCGAAAATGACGGGTTAAAATTAATAAAAAACGGAATTAAAATTTTTAACTTTAAATAAATTATTTTAACAATCGCTATTTATATTGACTTTGTTTCTCACAGCAGTCGGTTGTCAAGATAAGACCAACGGACGGACGGCATAGACTTTTACTGTTATTTTTGTGATTCTTTGATTCTTTTAAACCTCTCTTTCTCTCCCAATTTCCAAAACCGTCCTCAAGTCCTCCATTCTTCTACCTAATTCCCGTAACCTATCGCACAATCCTTCACCCTATAAAATTTTAACATGCTCTTTCGTTTATTAAAACGTACGGCACGATGCTCGTACTGTTTTTATTTCAGTCATATTGAATTTAGCTCATTATTACGATTTTTAATCTGTTTGAATAGTATGTCAGATTTTTAGGTATTCTTTCTCGTAAATAATGCAATGAATGTTGTTTACATTGATCGCTATGCAAATAATTTCCCCGTCCTTCCGTTTTTCTCTTCTTATGGTAATAAAAGCCTTCAAAGCATGCTTAAAACTATATGAATTGAAGTAACAATAGGATTTCGATGCTTAACAATGTAGTTGGTAGGTAAGGCAACATCCCGTTAAAATGCCAAGATTATTCCAAAATATACCATTCAACCGATTAACATGAGCGATTTCGAGCTGAAGGCGAAAAAAGACGAATAGAATAAGAAACTTGAAAATTTTTTCTTTAGAATAGTCCAGATCCAAAGATCGAAGGTCAATTTTTTCTCATTTTAATGTCCAAAAGAAAAAAGCCTGCACGTCGAAAAGTTTATTAGCATTCTTCTATGCGGTCTATATTCATATGCGGTCTATCCGCATATTAGAATATACGAAATTTTTAGAGCTTATGTTAGCCAAATTATTTTTTTTCTGAAATGATTCTTGGTCGAGCAAAATACCCATTTAAGGAAAAACAAAAAACACTTCAACCAACTTACCCAACCCGGTGAATTCGCGCAAAATGTCCCTTTGAGAAAAAATCAAAAATACTTCAAACAACTTACCCAACAGGGTGAAGTCGCGCACAATGTCCCTTTTTAGGAAGAACCAAAAACACTTCAATCAACTTACCCAACCCGGTGAAGTCGCGCAAAATGTTCCTTTGAGGAAGAACCAATACATCTCAACCAACCTACCCAACCCGGTGAATTCACGCAAAATGTCCCTTTGAGGAAGGACCAAAACACTTCAACCAACTTACCCAACCCGGTGTAGTCGCGTAATATTCCTCCATGTTGATAATTCCCAAAACAACCAAAGGAGACCGGAAATCGCATGGGGAGCACAATAGTGAACCTAAGCCCTCTGTTTGAATAATTAATATTATAAAAAAATCTTTCGCAAGCATTTCTGTTGAGTGCTCAAACAATGTAAATATTATTTTAAAATGTAAACCTTATTATTTATCGCTGTCTACAATACTTCTTTAGAATACGTACTATAGACCGCTAATTAGAATATGCAAAATACTATAGACCGCATATTAAAAGAACACGTTTATTATTACGTGTTACCTTATGAGAAATAGAAATAATTTCCTGGAGTCGAACCCGGGTCGTTTTTTCAAATATTTTGTATCAACCACTTTTTGTATGTGGATCAAACAGTCCTGGAACATTTCGAACCATTATCTCTTACAGTTTTTGAGATAAACGAAATTAATATCGGAATGGGTTCTTCAGTGGCGCGGTCTGGTGACTCTTGGAAGTTGTGGCAGACGGAGTAAAAGAAATATTTACATTGATTGACAGGAAAAAGAGGAAGAGATGGTTGCCCTCGAGTAATTCAGAGTCCGTGTCCTCAAAATTTGCAATTCTCCCCTGAAGTGAAAGCATATGACATGAGGCCAAATAAGCTATAGCGAAAAGATAAAAAATTTGCAAAAAAATTTAGAAGACATACGATTCGATCATTGTGAAGAACAAACGCTGAAGAGGTATTAATCCGTTAGATTAAAAGACACTTGAACCAAGTCAGCAGAACCTTTAACAGAGAGAGTTTATCAAGATTAGCTATGCGTCGTTTTTTTAATAAATTCCAATTTCTAAAACATTTAAAATAAATTATCAAATTTTTAATTCCGCTCGATGTTCTTAAATTAACCTACCTTTTATACCAATATATTTTACCATATCCAAAGGAATGATCAAATTCTCATTGTACTGCTTTCTCTTAACCCTTTGAATTATGGTAATTAATTTAAGAGTTGGGGTATCATTTCCTCATGGATTCCATATAAGCAAACGGGACGCTATCGACTGGCTTTTTGGTTCTCATGTTCCAGGATCCGGAGGGAATGTAGAGCGCGGAGGGCATCATGTGCGATAGCCGCAGAAACGAGTAGGATGGGATTGAGGGTGGGAGATGTGAAGTGCAATCCTGGATTATTTTAACGGCCGTCCCAGCTGATGAAGGACGGCATCCGAAAACGCCGCGCGGCTTAAGTTCGATTTATATAAAGGCAAAATGCCCACCTTCGCTTTTGGAGATTACATCTCGTTCAGCTTCTAGGTTAATGTTTTTCTATGCGTCACTCTCTACTAACCTCTTCCTCTGCATTCTCTCTTTCAATTCAAAGTTTGTGAAAATTCACTCGCTCTCACTAAAACATTACCGGGAAATTCAATCAAATAAAAGGGAAACATTTTAAACGTTATCTTAATCGTTAATCGGTATATCGCATCTGAAAAGCAAAAAAAATATTATACAATTTTTAATGACTTTTTACGCGATAAATATGACTTTGTAAGAAAAACATGTCACCACTAGTTTAAAATCGATTCCCATCGATATTTACTGAGAGAAAAGAAAAAGTTGTCATCACCTCTTAAGCACAACATTCGAAAATACGTACTTCTCCTTAAATGGGTGCAGTTTATTCTTAACTTGTTTTCTGCTTCACTTATGCCATAAGCATACATAATCTCATATTAAAACTGCAGTGAGAAAATCAAGATATTTACCGCACTTTCCATTCTATCTTTTTGTCATGTTTAAACACTTACATCATATTTAAACGTGAATGAAATCCTACGATTTAGAATATAAATACACGCATAACAATTTTTGTCTTCATTTATCATAGTTTAGCCGTGAGGCATGCCACCAAAATATGTTACAACATATAACGCACAATGTCCCACACGGTAGAGAACAAATGACACAGAGATCTGCTTCTCATCCTTCACCCATCCCCTTCCACGGGAAAAAATACACCCTCCGAGTAAATCCTCTCTCTAGCATTAGTTCATGTCGCTCACATCCAAAAGTATAAATACCGACTACCTGTAACCATGCCAATTCCGGCGAAGAAATCGATTCCCCGTCCGTTCCATTTGCGTAATTCGCCAGCTTTCGTGCCCGGAGAATAGGAAAAAGGGAGGAATGGGAGATAGAAAAAGCAGGAAGGACGGAGAAGAGAGAGAGAGAAGAGGAGGGGAGAGGAAAGCGCGCGGGAGAGTAGGGAGAGAGAGAGAGAGAGGGAACTTGTGTGCCACCTGCTCGATATTTCAGCATTTCTCCCACGTCGCTTGAGACACGTAGGCAAAGAGGGGAGAAAGGGAGCGAGGGAAGGGTGGCTTGGTCCTGGTGGGTGGCGGGGAAGGACGGCGGAGTAATATGTCCGGCAACTCCCTGAGAATACAAATTGGGGCAGTCTCTTCGGAAGAGGAAAGATATCGTGTCTTTTAATGGAGTGAGCGACTCCCTCGAAACCGTTCGTCTTTCTCCACGTTTTTTTCTGCATTTTTTATTTCCCTTCTTTTTCATTTCTTTCTAAAAACCCTCCCTGCGTCCCTTCCTTCTTCGCTGTTTCGTAAAAAAAAATAATATGCCCAAACTCTTATTGCGTTCGGAAAATGCCGCCCCCAAAGGGTATTTTGAACGAGCTAAGGAGATTGAGGGAATACTTCCAAGAGGCCATTCCACTTATTTTAAGTTTGGTATCCGAGCAAAATAGTTTTGTCTGAGCAAATAACGATTGGGGTTGCTAGGGATGCATTATTCAAAAGGGAACGGATCGGCATACATTGATGTATGTCATTCCAAATTTTTAAGGGAGAGTGTATTATTTTTTGTCTTAATTAAGTTCACAAGATACTGAAAAATGCATCATATGCATATATATATATTCAAAATATGTACTTTTAATCTTTACATTTCATGGAATAGATAAACTTCATGGTAAATAATTCATTCTCTCCATCGTGTAATTACAAGAGTAAAAACTTTAAGCGTAAAATTTCCTATTAATGCATTAACCTAGATTTACTGCCGAAATGCATATCAAATATCCCAAATGTTTTATGGTTATTGGAATTATCTTAATTATCAGTTAATAACGAGTATGCTATATCATTAATTCCTTACTCATACTAAATGAGACTAATCTATTCCACACGCACAATCATCCTCGCAACGACCTTCCCGTCCACCGGTATTTATCAGTTGACGTAAATGTTTTTTTTTTCCAATTCCATTCCATACCCCGTGTTCTTCTTCTGCTAGCTTATTGAAAATTCATCTCATTTCCGATCATTTGATCGGCAGAGGGCACTTATTTTGCCACATTTCTGCAAGGATTACTGCTCCAACTATGATGACATAGACTTATGTTTGAGTTTTTTTAAATTCCCATATACTCGCACGATATGTAAGTATATGTGAAGTGTTTTTACTTTATCCATACGAATGACTACAGCATTGTTTTAATTTAAAAACTATCCAGGCTTATTTAAAATATTAGAATGTCTGCAAACTATATATATTTGCTACATTGGATATAGCTATAGATATATATAAATTTTACTCCATTGTGTTTAAGCAAAAATTTAAAACATCCAAAAGGCACGAGTGACTATTTTAAACTTCAATTTACTTGTAAAAAAGCTCAATTTTGCATAAAAAACACCTTAGAAATAATAATAGTCGTTTAATTATAAATGACTAAGTATTATTTCCATCGGAGGCTAAAAATAGTTAGCTCCTCTAAGAACCTAGGAAAGGAAAGGCCTTTCTTTCGCTTTGGGGTTTTGAGGATGAATTTTTCATTGTCATCTCACGATATTAATTATTCACCGGAATTTCCTCCCCCTTCGATTGCCCCCATGTTGCTGCATGGAGGATAGGGGGTGGGAGGTAGGGTAAAAGTTTCCTGCGAGCCAATTATCTTCTTGACAACCCCTCCCCTCTCCCATTCCCCCCTCACCGCCGCTACAATCACCCTCCCCTTCCCTTTTTTCATCCTACTAATTCACCTACTCCGACCAATCCTTTTCGCCTGCGCAAATTCCCTTTCTCCTCCTCTACTTCCCTTTCCTCCCTTTCTCTCCATCCCTATTCCCTTTCCTCTCTCCCTCCCCCCTTCCTTTCTCTCTCTCACACTCTCTTCCGCCGCTTCCTAACTAACGCTTTCGAACTGCAAGCTAGATCGTTAATTCATTAGTTTCGTCCCCCCCCCCTCCCTCACCCTCCTCCCCGCCATCTTTAATGGGAGGCACGTCCGTTATGATAAAAATCGCGAGATTAAAGTAAATTTTCAGCGTTGCGCGTTCCGCCTTGATTTAGAACCCAGCTTCATTATGGAAGAAGAAAATTGATTTAATACTTAGGCTCGAGAAATTACTCCGGATAAAATTGCTTTCGTTAGTTTACGAATCGATTGTGCTAAGAATTTTGCCCCTTGATAATCAAGATTAAATAACATATAATTTGTTCAAATATTTCGAGTAAATTTCTACAAATTATTTATGCATTATATCTAGGGTGACCATAAGTCCCGGTTTTTAGATGTTGTCTCGGCGTCCCGTCCGGTTTGGTATATGTCCCGGTTAAAAATTCTTTTTATATTTTATTTCACAAATATGGAATAAATAAATCACATTCCACCAGTTATATGTCATTGCACATGCAATCCATTCATAGGGAATTAAAATCTCATATTTCAATTAAGTTTAAATAAGTACAATCCGTAAAGGTTGCCTTTAGGTTCGAGGTGTGCAATGCACTCCGACAGCCGAGTGTCCTCAGGTCACATTTAGCTATACGAGTTTCGAAGCAATTATTTATGTTTTAGATCAGCGGCGAGCAACCTTTTCTGCATAGCGGGCAGCATTCACGGTTGCGAATTCTTCGTTGGGCCAGATTATTTATTTATTTTTCACATAACAGCACACAAACCGCCAATTTGCAGTGAAAATAAACAACAAACACAAACATCCATGTCCTAGGAGGGATTCGAACCCGCGACCTTAGCATACGTTGTTTAGACTCTGAATCGGACGTTAACTAGATATTCTGAGGTATCATATCAATGAAAATAAAGTCTACATATGTAAATGAAGTTTTTAGGGTGAACAATACATCTCAAGCGTTTTATTGTCGCAATTTTAATGTATAGGATATGAATTTGTTTGCTAAATTTTACGGGTCACTATTTTTATTCATAGCTTGGTGGGCCGCATAAAACGCCTGCATGCTCACCACTGTTTTAGATCATCCCTATTTACTTTCACGAATTAGGTTTATCTAAAACGTTACATTTAAACTGTTATCACGCCATACTGTTTTCTTGAATGTTGCCAGATACGGATTTAACCACGGCTAGAAATGATACGAGACGTGGCCGAAATAATTCTTTTTCCTGGTAAATTTTCTCAAAAATTAGGGTGCGAAAAATATGGTAAATACGGCTGTAAAATATATATTTGTTCCCATCAATTTTCTGAAGGGGTGACGGAGTGGTTAGAGCGTTGGCCTTTCACGTAGTGGTTCCTGGTTCGAAACCGGCGGAGGTCGGATTTTTCAACCGCGCAAGTCGGAAGGAACGTTAAGCAGTTGGCCTCCTTGGTGTTCTTCGTAAGGAGAAGGCTAATGCCAGCACCGGGTTTCCCTCTTCCCTTGTGAGTGTGTTCGTTGTGTTAAGAGTTATGGCTATAATAATCCAAGAGGTTAATTTGCCGAAAATACAAACCAACAACAACATCAATTTTCTGAATAATTCTGTAATAATTTTCTGCACATAATGTTAGAATTTGAAATAATTATGGCTACTTTGTCAAGGTAATCATGGCCAAGCTACGCAGAATTTGTCTATTTGGCATTTAAGCGAAAAAAAAATAAAGATCTTATATTGTCCCGGTTATGCCCCGGTTTTTCTTCCCCAGAACACGCTGTGTCTCGGTTTTTCTCCCTCAGAATCTGGTCACCCTGATTATATCTTACTATTTTGTTTTTCCTCTTATTTTCAGCAAATCTTTGGATAATCATTTGGCCTCTCTGATAATAATTACTTAAACAATATAATTAAAACAAAGATAACTTTCAAAAACAGTGATTTGATTGTGCATGAAAGCCAAACCAGATCATAGCATATCTTATTGTTTTTTCACATCGAAATCAATTATGTTAATAATACCTTTATGATAATCCCGTCATATTTGACGCGCAATTATGCGAGTACACACACACACACACACACACACACATATATATATATATATATATATATATATATATATATAAATATATATATATATATATATATATATATATATATGTATGTATGTATGTATGTATGTATGTATGTATGTGTGTGTGTGTGTGTGCGCGCACAAACATATAAACAATTTCACGGTAGATATATTTAGTGCAAAATCGCATTAGAGCAATTTTATTTTATATTGGACTTCTAATCTTTGGACGGAAATTAACATAAACGTACACAATGTTACGGTTGAAAATGTGTAGAAATTAAGTGTTTTTCATGAATTAAATAAGAGAATATTAATGCATATCAAGATTTTAATCATAGAAAGAAATTTCATATACTACGTAATCAATGATTGTGTCATCATTATTACGAAGCACGTAACACAATATTCATCGTTAAAGCATTTTCAATGACCAAACAGTGATTTTAGTCTTTAACAATATATATCTAGTAAATCGATTATTTAATCATAATTGCTCATTTGATCTAAATGACACATACTATATATTTAGTATGCATGAACGGCTTTTCGGACAAAGTTCGTAGCGACCTCGTAGAAAACAAAAAAACGGAATTTTGAGTAATCATTACCGTCTGCGTAGTTTTGATTAACTTAGAGGCAATTTACAAACAGGGCGCTGCATGGGCGGGATCGCACATGTTCCCGACAGGAATTTCGCGAGATATTAATTCTCTCTCGGTCGCAATTTCTGCGTGCGGATAAGTGAGTCAAACCAAACAGTATCAATTCACGTCGCGTGGGAGGGTGAATGGCCTGAGACAAACAAAATCTACGGGATATCCGAGGACTAGACCCATTGAAGGAGTGTTGGTAGTGATTACGCCATTGGAATGCAAAAAGGGATAACTAAGAAGTAATTCCTAGGTTATGCACGTACACCGAGGGAGGACACACAGTGCTATGTGATATCTGATCGAATTCGAGTCGCAATAAATCTCTGCTTTTACGCGACAGAAAATCTCGTCAATATCTTTTTTCGCTTTTATTAACGTAATCAAAGTTTTCGATGGAATAAGTTAATTTTTGGAAGTAACGGTACGCGATCAATTTGGAGACTCTCAATTTATACCGTCTGATGAACATGGTTGAAGTATACGTGACTTTAATTCCTTTGCAATATTATGAGAAGTCGTTGTCTGTTGTGTTTCCATTTTGCTGGATTTGCGCATCATTTGCAGTGATCGCAAGCGGAGATATGACAAATTATTACTGAATTTAATGCCTTAAAGATAATTATTTCATTGAAAAAATGAACTATACTATGAGATTGGAATCTATTATATATGTATTATATATTATATGTAGTACTTTTTTAATATAATTATTTGGTTAAACTTATCATAATATTTTAGTATTTCCTATTGGTGGAAACGAAGCAACGTTACAGATTTTGAGGACATAATATTCACAATAGAAGTCTTACTGTGGATCCTGTACGACGACAGTGTACTAAAGCTTAACGTACCGCAATGTCCCTATAAAAATTTAAATGGCTTTAATAAAGATTTCACAAATTTTAATTAAAAAGAAAGCAAGACTATGTAGTAACCGTAGCTTAGTTTATGAAAGGTGAGCATGTTTGTGTTGCATGTTCCTTTATGATTCGCTCGGCAAGTGCGCTACTAGACATAATTTTTAACTAACGAGCGATTAATTTTAACTATAGAATGGTCGCACCTATTAGACAAACGATTGAGTAAGCGCCGGGTCATCGAACAATGAAAATCCAAATTTTCCAAAGAATATCTTGATTTTTAATTAATGCTTATAATCTGACTCTATTAGTACCATATTATCTACCGAAAAATTTACTTGGCTGGTTAAAAAAATTAAAATTGTTTTAAAAAGGAACTGAAAACCGTGCTGAAATCAAATTTATAAAAAAATATTTTAATTTCAAATTTTATCATAAAATATAACATACTTGAATTATACAAAAATTACACATGTAAATACAACACCTGGGCAAACTATTTCAGATAATGTCTTCTAATAAACTTTTTATTGCATTAGCTTTTAAAATAATTTGCAAATTTATAAAACTAACATTCAAAAGGTAAAAAATACACATTTAAATACAACCCGACTTTATAACTCTTGCTATCAACACTGAACGCATTCAAGTTTACCATGATTACCGCATACGTGTTTTTGACAGACTGGATCTGTGCGGTAAGCCTTGGTAAGTCTTTGATGGTAGTATGTACAATATTCGCACTTGTCTTTTGTGTGGTCGTTGGACACTTGGCCTCGAGTCTTGATTGCTTTTGGAATTGTTTCCAATTATTTCAGTATTGTTCGCATGAAGTTACCGGGGCAAGGGTTGAATTTCCAGTGTGCTCTTCAGGTGATCTATGACCAGTTCCTTGGCAAATACTTTCAGTTAATGTTTTCTAACAAACTTTTTATGACAATTAGCTTAAAAAATAATTTGCCAACTTATATCACTAACATTCAAAAGATAAAAAAAGACAGCGGATAGCCAACATTTTTTTCCTGACAACTGAATAAGATGAGCTTAACTCATACACAATATCTACTACACCCGCTGTGTCATTATAAAATGTTACTACCTATGCTTTCATTTTATCTCCAGTTTTGTGGAATGATGTATAGCTGATATTAAGATTGCCACATTACCCTTTTTTGCCACTTACCAAATTAGCGTGGTGTCATCTTGACCGAGTTCGAAAAGTATGAGTACACTTCTAGAATGCATGCGAGGCCTAAATTCATGATCCCTTAAGTTCCCATTCATCCTTTTGCCCATCCATTTTAATGGGAACTCAAGTTCTCTTTCGTATGGATACGGTTTAAAACTTGTATTTAAAAAACTCGATGGAAAATATTGACTACGTAAACGGTAGGGCTAAGCCATAAATAACCCATCGGGTCATGGTTGCCTACATTTGTAGCAGCATGTCCTTTGAAGAGAGATTTTCGATTACTCATCAGCAGCTGATACTAGATATACCAAATTCATACAATACGTAGCCTTAATGTAAATCTAGCTGTCCTGACGTTTGTAACTCGTTAGACATTTTTGAGTTATTTCGTACAAGGACAGATGGATGAACCTAATACATAATCGATTTTTAATGATAAAAAGCGCTAAAAATATCTGTATTCTGGTTTTTAAAAATCGAGTTAAAGGAGTGCAAGTCATTGTAATAACACGACGAATATATTCTTATTCGGCCGATTAATGAGCTAACGAACAGTTTATATACTAAATTGAGAAGAGTATCATTAATAAAGTCAGGCTCCACCTTGTGGAATTTACTCATTATGAGATGTAATGAATATAATTGAGTTCATAAATATATTTCGCTTCTGTCTGTTTAGTCGTTTTAGCACCTCAGCCACATTCTAATGATAAACAATTCTTTGTATAGACTGATATTTTTGGCTAAAAATTTGAAAAGTGTTAGATGAAGCGATGCCACCTGTGTACTCCTCACACCGACGCATCTGTAACGCCCGCCATAAGAAGCCCCGCACGTAGTGGGGAGGAGGAAGTCGTTGGGCGTAATGCGTGCTCTCGATTCAATGCCCCATAGCATGGAGAATACTGGTCCTCCCTGCAATTGGAACTCCATCCATGTGCGTAAGGGAAATGGATTTTTCACGCCCTCGATCGACGGTGAAGGGAAGGGGCGTAAGTGGCGCCGATGTGAACGAGGTGGCTTAAAAAGGAAGCTAACGAGGAACCGTTGAGAGAGAGAGAGGGACAAATTGACGATCGCTTTGCTCCGTGAATGAGGAACGATCTGTTTAGTGAATGGAGACCTTGCGCTTCGGTGCCTATGAATTCCGTTCGAGCAAACGAGATTTACGAACCGTGCTTCCGGAGAACATTCGTAGCATGTGTTTATGAACTTATTACGTTTTGATTCACAATTTCAATGGAGGAAATCGCCAAATATCACTGAATTTAATTGCAAATTCAAACGAATTGGCTTGAAAACGAGTTAAAGCATCAATATTTGGTCCTCTCCATAATAATGAGCAACATGATCGTTCCTTTGTTGGGACAAAGTAGTACGTATAATCTTTTAGCTGGAAGCTAAAAGCTTTTAACCTGAAATTATGAAAACAATTCTATAATAATGGATTTATAATATATTTAATAAGAAGCAACATATATGCGTCAAGATAATAGTTTTATCCGTTGAAAAGTAGCACGAACGCCTTGAAAATAAAACATCTTATAAACAGTAATAGATCCATAGAAGACACGCGAGAAGAAAATCTAAGAAGGATATTTTTCTAATCCGATGTCTCAGGAAGTCACTTCTCAAGAATTGTCTGATCCATTTACTCTTTTCGTAACGCGTAACTAGACAAAAGTAATTCCTCCTGTCTTACAGAAGGAGTGAGCGTGGCATCTTTCGTATAGTCTGAAGTTCACGAGAACCTGCCGCATTAATGACGCTACTAACTTTCAGAGCAAAGCTTCTGCCAAAGCATTATTATCTATTATTTCATTATTCCTAATAAGCTTGTATGGTTTTACTTTCTCATACAATATTACATTGAATAGTATCTTTTATTTTCACAACACACAACCAAAAATCAGTTCATTTATCTGCACATAAGTCAATCCTTTACCTTAATAGATAGGTTTCTCTATGAAAAAATTTAGAAAAACGAAACTTTGGCGGCCATTGCTAAACGAGTAACTACGAGCGACTTATGTCGCACCACTAGATCCAGTCACAGAGAGATAGGAAGAGAAAGTGGCTGACAGGAACCGAAAGAATTTTACCTTACTTTTTCTTCACATAAAAAATTACAACGGAGATAATCCATTGAAATCTATACTCCCAACACCCACGCGGTGGCTTACGCCCGACGAGAGGGATGTCCGGAAAAACATAATATGTGGTGAAGAGGCTGCCGTTATGGATTTGGTGCTGGAAGATATAAAAAAAGGCTCCTTCATAACGTAGTATAAAGAGACCATCAGAAGGAAATATTTTCTCTCAATGTATCTGAGGTCGTACGAATTTTCTAATTCTTCATAAAGGAGCGTAACAGGAAAAGAGGGAAAAATGAGGAGACGTAAAGTGCTTCAGGGGATGCGGAAAAGAAGGGGAGTTAGAAGGGAAGGAAGGGCGGAGGGGGGAAGAACGAGAGGGAGAGAAAGAAGAGACGGAAGGAGAAAGAGATCCGGGTTCATTAGAACCTTCGGTCAACATCATATCGGCGTCATGTACCCCAGGATTGCCTTCATTTTTTTTCTTTCTTTTTCTAACTCTTTCGACTTCCCTCTTCGGCTTCACGTGATATTTCCATCGGACCGCACTCTTTCGTTCGCTCGCTCTCCCTTTCTTACACACTCTCTCTCTCTTCCCCTCTCTTGCCGAAAAATTAAGGAGTTTTCTCATTTCTTTGAAAATCACGAGCTGCGAAAGATTTTTCATAAGGAGGTTTGGTTATAGAGTCGAAGCTGTTCTGGAAGAATTTATCGGTATTAATTTTTTATCGCGGTATTTCGGCGTTTCCAATATCGTGCGATATATCTTTATCGTTTTGAAAAAACTGAATCCATGGGCAAACTTTTTGAGTTTTACTCTGCGGTGCAATCAAATTCCCAAGAGTGAAGTAGCCATCACAAACCTACGAATGTCTGACCTATTCGTCTTTGGGTTTTCCAGTAGAGTATATTTCTACTATCTTTATGAGAGTGAATTTTCAGTCAAGAATAGGAAGTAAGACATTGGGAAAGCGGTAAAGTTTTCCTTTTCAATTATTATTACGCTAATGTTTCTAAATCGAACCACTTGCTCGTAAAAAATTATAGAAGGCATTTAGAAATATTTCGGGTCAAATTGAAAGGCGTTTTTCTCAAAATTCGATATCGAGATATAGTCCAAGTAATCAGCGTTTCCCATCATTATGCAAAACATTTTGCTAATGATGCGTCAAAGATTAATTTTATTTCGTCGTTCTTCTGTTTTTCCACAGATTTCCTAATAACCATTTCATCTTAAACGCGGGGCAGTAGTAGATCTGATGGGACTACTTGGTGCAAAATAATAACCTAATATGCTAACGAAATGCTTCGTTTTGCAAGCGAAGTACAAATGCAAAACAGGAATCACCCAGCCCAATGAAAATCCAATGTTATCGTTTGCGTGTGCGCTCCGTCTAACTCGGTGATACAATACTCCAATCAGAGTACTAGCAATCTTTTTAGAGAAACTTCAATGTGCCAAAAACTTTTCGTTGGTTCTCATTAATTTCCTCGTATTCCCTTCATCAAATGCTTTCGCCCGAACTCTTGCGGAGACTTCGAACAATCTTAGCCACTCAGTGCCCCATTACGAGTACCGCCAGTGACACGACCGGCGAGGGGATGGCGTCAAAGGGATTTTCAGCGCCAAAGGAACTAGGGAAAGAAGAAGGAGGGAGGAGAGGGAGAGTGGAGGGGAAGGGGAGGAAGGGAGGAGGACGGGAGGAGACTTCAAGAGTTTCCCTATTCAGATGGAAAAGGAGATCTTTCATTTAGGCTTCCTATGAAGAAAGCGTCTGTTCTTGTCACCGGACTGTAAAGTCTCAGGGCAAACTTTGAAAGACTTCTTCTTCTCCCTCCAGTTCCTCTTCTGCTTCCTTACTTCGCGCTTGCAAAAGCTTTATATGGATACCGATGAAAAGAAGTCAATATAGACCACACCTAATATTTCAGTCGGAACTAGCTTCCATTTTGTGTTTTTATAACAGCTGTCTCATTCATTATTCCTATCGTTTCTTTTTCCTTGCAATCATTTTTTATGGACTTTAATTACTTTAAAGAAGGATAAAATATTAATTCTGCCTTTTTACTCTCCTACAATAGATACGTAAAATCTTTAAAAAGTTTGACTTTTAGTTAATTAACTTGTCATTCGTAAAGTATTGATGTTATTTTATTCACGGAGGCTTCTGGAATTTTAAAAAGTGCTTTTGAAGTTCAAAGATTCCGCAAGGATATTTATTTATAAGATAAATTATTTTATAAAATGTTCCATTCGTTGAAAGAGACCTTTCATCTGAACAGAATAATTCCATTTAAAATTTATTTTTTCGTTTGACGCTATTTGCGTAATTATTTTTAAAGTATAATGAACCGATAAGAGTTTATTGCATTTACATAGCAATTAATTTAAGAAAAACTTCGAGATCTAATAAATCTTTTGTACGGATACTATAACAATTAAATGCAGAACATATTTTCCCTTTTATATGTATATCATGTAATAAATTAGCTATTGCCAAATGTTGGTAATTATAAAACACCTATTGCAACGTCATGCGCGATTCATTTACCATTTTCCAAATTCTATTTGAATTTAAACGTCCATATTAATAATCAAATATTTATAAATGAAATAGAGTACAGACTAAATATCTATTTAATAATTATATTAAGCTTACTCTGTAAGTGGATTTAAAAGAATGCATGGAAATGAAAATTTTAAGTACAAGAAACGCATAAACGGATACGTTTTGTCATTCACACATTCATTCAACATTAATCAAAATTAAAAGTAAATTTTAAAGTATTTAGTTTTGATTCATTTTTTCACAAAGATTCCTCATAAGAATGATCAATAAAATTATGGAAAAACATTTTTAAGAAGCTATAGAAATTTAATCATCTCGATATTTTCGTCGATGACGTTTTCACATAATGACTCGTTATTTTTTTTAAATTAAGTCTCCCCTTGTAAAACCTCCTCGAATTAACTAATAATCCTCCGTTTAAACTAAAATGACTTTTCTCTCTCTCTCTTCTCGCGAAAAAACGCTCTAATTCACAGAAATTAAGTGCGAGAGAGCTACTCCGAGGTCCAGTTCCTTTTTCCCTCCTTCTCTGTTTGAGCAGTAATTTGAAGGCGAACTATTTCGAAATCCCTCTTTGCAGCTTAATAAAAGGTTGGGCGTGCGGATCACAGAGAAATTAAAACAGCTTCAATACGGATGATGACAGGATTGCGGCGGAAATGAGACCAAGGGGTTGGGAATTTGGGAGGGGAAAGGATTGGGAGGAGGTGGATGGCGAGGGAGGGAGAAGACAGGGGGGAGGGGAATGCAGGGGAGGAAGGGGGAGGGGAATTCAGGGGAGGAAGGGGGAGGGGAGGGAGGTATGGGCTTGCGAGACCATAAAAAAAATCCAACGCGCTTCATCATCTCATTCGGGACGGTAAGAATCTCCCCCCGCTTTTTCTCTCGCTAACAATGGGAGGATCACACCTACATCTCCTCTCCCTCTTCTTTCTCTCTTTCTCTCTCGTGAGAGAGGGAGAGAGAGAGTGTGAGAGAGTCATGGCCGAAGGGACATCGGCCGTGCTTTAAAACAAAAGAACACCGGAGAAAGAACAGTGCGTCGGGCTGGAAGCGGAAAAGGGAATAAAGAGAGAGAGAGTGAGGAAGAGAGATAGAGAGTGTGAGAATGAGGGAGGATACGAGCGGTAGAAGAGACACGGCAGTGTTGCAGTAGCAGAGGGATAGAGAGAGGTGAAGGGGAAGGTTATGTGTTGGCAGAAAGGATTACATTAGAGGACTTTGGGACAGATATTTCGAGAGACCTGCATCATTTCGAGATGATGGGATGGAACACGCGGGTCGAAAAATAAGGTGCGATGAAATTAATTATGCGGTTCTTTTGATGGTCTTGTGACGTACTGCGACCTAGTACCATAATCGGCCTACTTATCGACGCTAATAATATTTGTTTTATGGAAAATAGGTGCCGCATTGTAATGCAAGTCGAGAGTGGATGAGGATTCCGTGTTGAATCGGTAATTTAGCTAATATTTAACAAACTTTTCTCGACTAAACTGTTTTGTTTATTGAAAAATGCGAATTTCTTGAATCCATAGAACTCCTGTCATAACATAACTTATGTATCTTTATTTAGCTAGGCAGGTTATAACGAATTCCATTCCAAATTAAAATATCGTTGCTACGCCATAGAGCAATAATATTTGTCTCAAGCAAGATTAAAACAAACATTTCTCATAGGTTGGATAGCACAGAATTCATAAGCATATTAACCAATTCCTTTCTTCTATTTCTTCCGAAGTTTAACGTTTTTTCACTATTACTCATCTATATCAGGCACATTTCTATAGATTACTAAAAATGGAAACAGTGGTAATGGAGGCAGTTAAATCAATGCTAAAATTCCTCTCTTTTGCTCGAGAGTTTCAGAATATTTACTTCTTATTGGTAAAATCGCCTATCGCATAAATTTACTAAAACTCAGCATTGTGTGATAATTTTATAAAAAATCTAAGCATATTTATGCATTAAGAATCTTTCTAGCATTTAACTCAACGAAATCGCGTAGAAGCCGCCTCTAAATTTACAAGCGTTTCTACAAAACGGAGCTCTTGAACGAGCGAAGAGAACGAGACCCCCTTTGGCCTTACGTACCCTAGGACCAAATCAACTATCAGAGATCATCGAGGGCAAAAAAAACTAATCAAGGCAACGCTCCTCCTGCGCCCCTTCCCCCCGCCCCCCCTCTCTCTTTATCCCCACTCGTCCCACAAAGCAGACCCCTCACGTCCTCTTCCCTTAGCCGCGTCTTCAAAATCAACCGACATGGCTCCCGCATGGAATCAACGGATTAGCGAGCGCTCCGAGAGGGTCGCAAGGCTTAAATCCCTCCTCATTTTCCCCTCCTCCTCCAATCTACCCCCCTCCCCTTCGCTAAATGACCGTAGTTCCTCTCCTTACTCTAACACTCTCCATATTCCAGAGGCAACCACCTCACTAGAGAGAGACAATTTACCCCAACGTCACCGCTCGCTAACAACCCGCTCACCTCCCAATAAGCCGCCTCCCTTCACTTGTCCCCGCCCCTCATCACACCCTATTGCTTTCACTCCCCTACATGACCTCACGCACAGGAACAATGGCGTAATACTCATCGTACCGTCTCTATTTCTATGTTTTTTCCCTCCCTTCATCGCATTCGGCGGGTGGTTGGGGATGTTCGGTAGGCGGTCTGGCCGACGGAGTGGAGAGGTTCTTCTCATTATTATTCCGTGGGACATGTACTTACACCCCCGCCGCTTGAGGGAGTCAAGGGGGAAGGAGGGAGGCAGAATGGTCACCTCCGGTAGGGGGAGCGGTGGTCGTTGAGGGAGGACGCAGCCCGGTGTCACCGACGCCGCCTCCTCCTCCCTCTCAACGTCGGTTCCCCGGCGTGGGGACGCAGATGGATCTGCCGGGGAGGGGAGGTAGTCTACGTCCCTTCCTCTTTCCATATCCCTCCCCCCTCCTCGGATGCAGTCTCTCATTATTCACATCCTTTCCCTAACTCTTCGCTTCTCTCTCTGTTCTCATTGCCTCATTCTGGTCTCAGGGCCGCATAAATGTGTACCAGCTACGACGAGGACCAATCGGGGGAAAGAGGATGGGATTATATTCGCCTAAGTAATGAAAAGGAGTCGAATCGGTAAATTAGGAGAAATTAGGAGCCTCCTTTAGGGTGTTAATGGGATTTTCCAAAACTTAGGAAGTCAAAATGTTTATTTCCAAAATTGCAGTTTTTTTCTGAATCTTGGGGTTTTCAAACTCAATGAAGGCTTTAAATTATACTGTTTATTATTTTTGTAGGTTCCCGGTTAATTAAGGCATACAGCCACCAAGATTTATTTTGATGAATGTTGAGATCTAAACGTTAATCTTATTTTTGGTAGGAGGATTTTCCTTTGGTTTACATATTCAGAGAAAACTGATTATCTATAAAATTTATAAAAATAAAATTCGCAGATAAATCCTTACATGACTGCGATTAGCTTGACACTTTTATTTATTCCACCTATATAAATCCTCAAAAGTACAACAGAATACACTATTTCTTCCTTACCGTTCCACGAGCGTATTAGTATGAAAAGGTACATGTTGTATTTCCTATTGCCCATCTATAAACCTTCAAGGCATCATGTAATCTCGCTTAATGTTGCTAATAATAAGGGTGTATAAAAATTGAAGAAATATTAACAATTTAAAAAATTGGTTATTAATTTTGGTCTCTTTTCTGGCATTATACGAACACTGATATTGAAATAGATATATGCACATTCTTTCTGTACGCGCCGAGGTTTACAAGATAACTGAAACGGTAAATTAATTGGTATGTTTTCCATTTGATGAAAGGAAATGCATGCTAAAAATATAATTTGCGATGGAAATTCCAAATCCAGGTATTAATACATCACTGATATTTTACAAATTATTTATTTTAATTTAAATTAAGCCTATATTCCTCCTGCCAAACTCGATTAAAAGCTTCTCCACTACAATGATTATTAAAACTTCAAAGTCAGTTTTCCTCGAGCCCAACCGGGCACTCTCTTTCATTTATAAAAATATTGAAAGTTGCAGCAAAAAATATTGTTTTAGCACCAAATTTTTCACAAAACTCCCTTCAAAACTCGCTAATTGCCTCTAAACTCAGACGCACCAGCTACGAATCGTGGAAATGAAAGAAATTATCATAATTTTTATTTTCTCAAACATTATATAAGCGCTCGCATTCGTCGAGCTCGAGCGTTTTCATTTGTTTTTGCTGACCATTAATTTGGAATTTTAAGGCTCGATCCCAATTAAGAGGCCGGAGGAAATATCGAAAACGAGAGAGAGAGAGAGCGAGAGAGAGGGGAGGGAGGGAAATAACGGAAGGAATGGGAGAGGAAAGGCCGCAGGTAGCGAAGCCTGAGAAATCGAGCAGATTATTGAAAAAAAAATAAAAACCTCCTCCTTCCACCTAATCTCTCTCCCGGCAACGGTTAATTCGATAGTGGCGTGTGCTAGTCCCCGCACACGAGTCCGGTCACCAATCCCCCGAATAAAAAAAATGCCGTCTATGATCAAACGTTCGTCGCTCCTCCTACTTCGACCTTTTCCACCCTCTAAAATGCCATTTCTCAACCCTCCCTTTCATCCCGAAAACTAAAAAAAAACGCCCTAGAGACCAACTCCCGTTCTATTCCATTCACCCCTTCCAATTCACATCATTCTTCCCGGCCGCCGCCCGGCGACACCCACTCGTTCCCCACCCACTCCCGTGCATCCCCACCCGTCCCTCGAGCCCTGCATCCCTCTCTCGTCTCCCTTCCTTTTTTTCCCCACCACCCTCCCCAGTTCTACGCGACCCCTCCCAAAAACCTCCGCCACGCCCACGTCCACCCGACCAAACCCTTATCATTGCAGACTTAACCCACGCAAGCCGCCGTACTCTGCTCCACCCGCACCCACTTCTCGGCTGCCTCCGCCCCTTTCCTTCCCTCATCCGCTCGCAATCGTATAAAAAAACCGAAAACTTTAACCTCTCATCCTCCGGACTCCGGCCGCTTTAAGCGGCAATCACCTTTGTGAAATTTTTCCCCCCAACGTGGTTTTAATATTTTTTTATTTTTTTTCCCCGCCGTCATCCTCCTTGGAGCCACTGAGTGTAAAAATGTATGCGTTTTTTTCTTCTTCTTCTACTTCTGGACCACCCTTTTCGCTCTCGTACCACTTCTACTCCTCCTCACCCTTCCGTCTCGCTCCCTAAAGGTTCGCACCCTCTCATCAAGGAGTCGTTATTTTTCGGGCGACAGGCGAGGCTAATGGACGGGCTGGGCGAAACGAAACAGGCCGAGCGGAGGAGGGAGGAGTCCACGGGTAAGCGGGGTGGAGAGGGGGATGGAAGGAGGAGGCTGGAAGGGGGAGGAGAATGAGCGAGTAATATGCTAGTGTGGGGAGAAGAATCGCTAGAAAAATGGAGGTGATAAAATGAGGGGAGGGGAGGAACAGAGTCGCTCAAGGAAGATATATATATATATATATATATATATATATATATATATATATATATATATATATATATACATATATATATATAGAGAGAGAGAGAAGAAAAGAAGAAAGAGAAACGTAGGTATTTTTTGGTAAGCGCTCTTTTTTTAAATCCATTGTTAGTACGCTGGGTCGGCGAAATTATATTAATTAACTTAATTGGTTGAAAGGTAATTTGTTCCGAGACCGGCGATGAAGATGACACGCGCATTTTTTCCGATGGAATCCTCTGTAGCCATGTTTATTTTTAAAAGAGGGAATTAAGGTAAACGTGGATCGAGACGGAACGGGGAGAGATTTAATTTAGAATTCGGAGCCATTGAATACGTAGAACCTGCTGTTTGAACCCGAGTCGTGTGAATTTTGTCTTTCATTGAATAAATGAATGAAATCTCACAGCGAAGTATATTTTGATATATACATTTTCTGTTCCATGGTCCGAGATAATTATCGTGCTTTTATTCTTTTTAATTTGAGTTTCATGAACGTGCAACTGATAAAAACTTTATCAAGGGCGTTTATTAAAATCGTTCCACTAGGGATTTTCTTTATCCTAATTAGCTTCCTTAGCATTAATTAATGGCATCCTGTACTTATCTTTCCTCTGTAATTCTTCTTCACTAATTATATATAGCTCTAAAATAATGACACTTTGGTTTCGTTGCTAAATTTGAGATTTGAAACTCCTACGACATGGCAATAGTAAATTTTAGCGTGATATCCGTTCGAAAAACTTGCTCTAGCAAAATGGCACCACATTCGCACTAGGCCCAGACGTTGAAATATTACGACGATATCGTATTCTATGAGAGAGCAATCTGGTCCCCGCAAACCACTCTCGAACGAAATAATTCATCGTTTGGGGGGAACGGTTCCGCGGAACATGCCTCTTTATTAGAGCCGATTGTTGCTACGAAACAGGAAGTAACGTTATTACTCGGGCGTATTGGATTTACTGCCTCCAAATACGAAGGAAATGCGTAATGATAGGTTTGTCGTAGCATTTGAGGTTCAATTAACTTACGCGAGCCCGCGAACTGTATTTATGCTCGATTGACTCAAGCGCGCAGTTGGTTGTTGGAGTGACGCGATAATGATTTGATAGCAGGGGAGAGGTAATGTATTGGCCTTCGCACAAAGCATATAGATGTAGACTATGTCATGCCTCTCGCTATCCGCTTAAATCATAAGTGAGTTTTCACCGCTCGTGTGCCCTTTCCCGTGAACGAACTGGAAATCGGGGAATAAATACGTAGACTCGGTCGGTGGTCTCGACTCGTATCAAAGGTCAAGGTAATGGGAGTATTTGTGTTTGAAGAAAACAAATATACCACAATGAACTATCGCGAGATAAACGTAGTTCAAGAGTGTGTATTGAAAGTAAAAATCAAAGCTGAATAAAATTTTAAATGTATGGGGCTGATAGATTTTTCTCAAAAAAAATACAATGAATGAATACGGAAGAAAATATGAGGAGATGATTTTTGCGAGCCGTATAATAGAAGAAAAAAATTCATAGAAAAATGTTATTTCAAGAACGTTGATATAGTAATAACCGAGCCCAACGTCTGGAAAGATTCCGATAGACCAGTGATTCTCAAACTTTCAATTGTCCTGGACCCCTTGAATTTCATGCGAACCCCTTTGAATTGAAAACAGTAAAAATAAGAAACTTTATTACCAATTTCTTCATTTTATGTAATTATTAATTTTTTTTATCACATCTTTTTTCCAAACTTTCTTTGATAAAATTTTATTATTCGTGAAAACTTTATTTTTACACATTTCACCTTGCATCCAAAATATTTTTGCGGCTCACAGTTTGAGAAACACTGCGATAGATAGTTAACTCTTGTAACCATATAATGGTTTATTAAACTAAATGAACATGTAAGATACCTACAGAATAGCTATCCTCAGTGGCATTGAAATACATAGTAACCGATTATGAATCAAAAATTGTCCAACTACTACTGATGCATCTTAAATGCGCTTCTGGTTTACCCAAGCGACATATACTTTCAAATATGACATACGATTAAGCCGGAGGTTTTGAAAACTATTCCATGAGAAATTGAGACACAATTTGCCTTGCATCCCCAAAGCTAAGCTATGCTAGGCCGGGTAAAAAAATTAAATATAAGGGCTCCGTGGCTCCAGAAATTTTGAAACACCTGGATTAAATAATTTGTTTTATTTTACAATTTAGCGCTCATACCTAAGTATTTAAGGTTTTAATTTTAGCTAATGAAGAACTATTCCCCGCAGGATAGTTGAAAGCTTTCAACGTCACATTCAACCAGTAAAATCATAGACATAACTCCGCATTTTAAGAGGTCGCATAAAGTTACGTAAAATACTAATGTGATTTTGTGTATTTATTTTACATATTCTTGCAATTGTGATTTTGTCCGCTTAACTTGACGATAAACGTCTCGCTAGCACCAAAAACGTCGTTTACAACGGAGAACGGTGAAAGATACGAAATAAATCTGAACTTGATATAATAGAAAGGAGTTAGTTTTTTCAGAGAAAAAATAAACGAGGAAGTTTTTAAGAGTTCTGGGGGAGGGAGGACGGAACGGGGGGAGCGAGGGAGTTTTACCAAAAACTTATTACCCATAGCTCACCGCGGGGGGGTCTTTAAGTGCGTTGCCGAAAATTCTCTCCCGAAGCCCAGTTGGGCCACAAAAAGGGATCGAGTCAATCCAATCTGTGCGGAACTCCCTCTCCACCTTTTTCCACCCTCCCACCCTTCAATCTCGAACCACCCTCCCCCTCCCCCCCCCCCCACACACACGCACCCCTAAAAAACTCTCACCCTCTGAAAAAACCCTCGGGGTTTTCAATGGAGTTACTGAATGGAGGAAAAAAGGAAGAGGAAGGAGAGAAAGAGATAGGAGGGAAAAGGAAGATAGGGTAAAAAATGGAGAGGGTGGTTAGGAGAAATGGACACAAAGTTAAAAGCTCATGAAAAGTTTTCTGCCATCCCTTCCCTTTCTCTCCCGCGGCGCTTCCTTTTCTGACCCCTGAGGGTGACAAACCGTCACGAAAATGACGTCATAATCAGGGATTTCACGCGTATCTTTTTAGTATATATCCTCCACCTCCCCCATTTCCTATTTTTCCTCTCTGTTACGTCTTTTTTTGGACTTAAATATATATATATATATATATATATATATATATATATATATATATATATAAATCCTGAGGGGTAGAAGGTAGAAGGGAAGGAATAAAGAATCCCTTTCTTCTGCTTTCAGCGCCAGGTTCTCTCCGGTGACGTTGCATCCAGTATCCTCTTCTTGCCCTTCCGCGTTATGGGGATGTGGGCACCGATTACTACGAGGACACGCTGGCGTTGTGCGGAGAGGAAAGGAAAAGTCCGTCGTCGAGGGGTCATATATATAACCACTGTCCTCGAGGCCTTTCATAATCGTCGGTAGTAAAAAAAACCGAGGATGTTCGGGAGGGATGAATAGCGTGGGAAAGGAGGAGGGGGGTGGAAAGAGGGTGAAGAGGGGATTTTATGTATTTTTGTGAGGGTTGGGTGTTGGAGGGGAGGGCGAGGGAGAAAGCGAGGGATGTGGTGTCGGTGATGAAGACGGAAGTGTGGGCGGAAAAATGGGTGGAAAGCGACGTGGTCCTTCTTGGATAGGGTGGGTTTAGATGGTGGACTATGCGAGGAAAAAGAGTTAGGGGTTGGTTTGTGAGAGATGCCATTGTGAGGCCGGCACAAAACGGCTGCTGGATATCCGGGCCCGCGGAAAAAGTCTCATAGAGAGTGGACGAGAGAGAGAGAGAGGAAGGATGGAAAGTGAGAGAAGATATGAGAATGGATGGCAGGTCAAAGAGCGTGAGGGTGGTCAAATGAGAAATGAGAGGGATAGTGGAACTATGGAAAATACGAAATTATATATATATATATTCACAATTATTATTTTGAAAAGACTAATGCATCCATTTGCTTATCATCGCCATTAACTATATGTCCGCAGACAGGGTCTTCATTATAGATTAATACGATTTTTCATATCGTCCTCTCCTTTGCAACCTTTTTTATTTCTTCACGATTCTCTTTCTTTTCAATTCATTTATAAGCTGAATCATTTTCTATTTCCTTAAAAATTTTCCCCAATCACACTTTTAAATAGTCAGTCTCGTGCGAAGAAATAACACATCTAGTCAGCCTTCCTATTTCTCGTTAGATTTATCGTATAATTTCACTCTTATTTTCCTTTGCAATGGTAAGATTCACTTTACGAGTATATGGGTCATATTTCTGGAAATTTTATCTTTAAAACATAGAGCAACAGTATTTTTCAATTACTTCTAAAACTCGTCCCCCGGAGAAAAACAAATTATATGATTAAGCTTTATTTTCTTTTAAAACTTCATCTGCACGCTAGTACTTTGAGGCAGGAAGCTTCTTCACCACGTTCCATGGTCATCCATAGTACTTAATTTGTGTAATTAAAAATTTTGTAAAATAAATATTATATATTTGTGTGTATAAATTTATCGCATTAATACCTGCGACATTGAAGTTCAAGAATGCGAGGATGAATAGATTAATCTAGTTGGTGAATTTAATTAGTACAGTAGTTTGATAAATAGTTATAAAATAGTTTTAATCGATATATATATATATATATATATATATATATATATATATATATCAATTTAGAAACCTATTAGTTCGGTGTCTAAATTATTTCAGAATTTTAAAAAAAGTTTGTTGTACACATCCCTCTCCTAAGCAATTAAAAATTCAACTGCTATATTTTAAATCGACTCTCATTTATTAGTTATTGGAAAGCAGCAGTAAATTTAACAGGATAATATAAAAATTTTAATGGAGTTTTTAATTTTGAAATGAAAAAATAATGCTCATTTTAAATTTACTAAGCCTATTGAAACCAAATTTCGATGAATTTGATCAGATATGAAACAAACCAATTTTCTGACATTGGGAGAGATTAAACAAACGGGTAATTCTACGCTGAGCCATTCCTAGCAGTAAACTCGGTTTGACTATATCATCCCACCGATAACCTTAATTCCATCCTCCGATGAGCTACACCAATGATCTGATTTCCTCCGCAACTCCCGGAAGGACTGTCGCTTCCTTCCGGTCGTAACTCTCTTCCTCGCTCCTCCGCCCACCTCCGATGGAGCTAATCTTGCCCCGCCACAGCGCCTCTGCGGGTTTTGCGAAAACTAATCCGCGCCCGGATGTGGAGGAAGCGAGCCTATATCTTCATGAAAAAGTAATGCAAACTAATGGAAAAGGGGAGTTCTCCGATAGAATACATACGCCACTTTTGGTTTTCGGCCGCAGGGGGGGAGGAAAGAGGAGGGGAAAAGAGAGGATGATAGAGTAGATCGACTCCAGGCACGGAGTAGGGGTTTGGGAAGGGTGAGAGGAGAATGAAAATTCCGTTATTTCAGATGGGGCAGGAATGCAGGGAAGAGAGAGAGAGAGAGAGAGAAAGAATGGGTTGGCCGGGCATCGGCGTGCGCTATCTTTTTCAGGGTTCCGACAGGTGATTGATTGAATAGAACGGGGAAGGCTGGCGTGGAACCGCTTAGGTATTTTCGATTTTCTCGGCGTTGTTTCATCTGATACTTCGTCGCTACAAACGCCGCATATCTGATGTTTTGTTCCCACACCTTTTAACCAGACGCGAAACGAAGGATTGCAATGTCCATTACCGAGAGAAACTTCTCATTTCCTGTCCTTCCGTGGTATGTCCGTGACGCGAACTGTAGGGATGGTTGGATTCGTGCTGATATTTGCCGTGTCATCCGAGTGTACGAAGGAGGAATACTTAATTCTATAGAATGTCTAGCTGAAGGGTAAAGTAATAATATTAGATTTGCATGATATAAGGACGCCCTCAATTTTATTAAACATAATTATCCGCTCAAATTATTCTCAACTGTTACAGCGGAAAATCTATGAAATTAACTTTTTTTAATTTCAAAGTAAATTTGACAAATACAGAAATAGTCTAGGAGGATCATATGACGATGCTGCATGTGGTATGGAGTAAAATGTTCACGATGTTATGTAACGGTTTTCATGGCTACTGTTTTTCTATAAGTGGCATACATCAGTTAAATGAAGCATAGTTAAAACATAACAGCTTTAACAAGTATTTATTTCGGCCTTTAATTATTTCTCAAAAATTTCGCTAGCTTATATGGCGAAATAAATACTATAAATAAAGTTTTGCTCGTGGTTATAGATGACATATAAGCATGGCTCGAAATGGAAAATTTCACGAACCGAAACGCCACTTCAAAATTATTGTGCGACTAAAAAAAACAATATGACAAGAAAATGCTTTTTTTAATTCTTATATCATCATCATCATCATGCTTCTGTCCGAAGACAGGTTTTAACTGAATCGCTGCCTCCATTTCTCTCTCTCCCTAGAAGCCTCTTTTATATCTCTATAAGTATTATATCCCTGATTTATATTATATATTTCAATCAAACAAAAACAATAAAAAACAAAATACATTCCAGATTCCGGAAGAAAGCAAAAAAGATTATGAACAATAAAAAAAGTTACAGAGTGCATAATAATAATATATAATATAAATGCGATATAAATATACTCGCAACGTACGTCTACATAATATTCCGGTTGAAATAATATAAAGTATAAAGTTTTACAAAAATAATTCGTTCAATTACAAAATCACAGGAAAAAAAATATCACTAATTTATTAATTAATGAGGTTTCCAAATATACTCAAAAGTCGTATCCTTTTTTAATTCCCTTTTTCTGCTATTTGTGTCATCCGCTAAATGGCGACCATTTGCCAACCAGGAACGAATATAATTTTCTGGTTTAAATTGATGTAATGGTGGTCCAACAGAATTAATAAATAGCAGAGCTGCCACAGTATTAATGGACAGGGAATATCTCAATGGAGTCATTATTTCATTCATCGAAGTAAAATTTCTTTCACATTTACTGGTTGAAACTGGAATTGTTGCCACAGCTTTGAAGAGAGGTTTCAAATCTTCTGGAACCTCATTTCCATCATCCATTTTAAAATATCTAAATCCACGAATGATATATTTTTCATCCAATTTGAATAGCTTGCACAATGCGTGAACATTTTCTTCCCCATATATCTACTTCTTCATCATCATTCTTTGGCCATGTTTTGGGATCAAGAATTTTCAAATATTCCAAGTAATTGTTGTATGTGTTCGCGTTTTCTATATGTTCTTTCTCATTTCGTGTGACATGTGAAGATCTAGTGGTCATCATTCTATTCCAAAGATTATTAGGTAATGATCTAAAAAAACTGGCTAACATTAATAGTTTTAATATTAGCGTCATGAAGAGAAACTCCTTTAAAAATTTTCAAATTTAGATCACGTTTGATAGCCGAGGACCATAATCATTTGCCATAGAATCTAAAACTCATATTGTTGTTTTCACTGCTTTATCAGCTTCGATGAGTGTGATGTTTCTTCTTTGTAAAAACATTGAGAGATCTGCTAGTTCATCCAAAGCATCAGCCATTATATGTAGATTTCTTACAAATTCTATGTTTGTCAATTTTTTTTTAATCCTTTATATTTACATCTTTCTCTTTCTTCTCTTGTTAAGTCGTTTGATGCTTGGGTAAAATGCTCACAGAGAGCAACATAATTATATATCACAGCATTTACTGTTCTTTTACTCGATGATACCCAACGCACAGAGAAAATCTTACCAATTTTTAATAATTGAATGTCAAGTGATATTTCTTTCAATTCCCTCTGGTTCTTTGGTGACTGGTGATACAAACTATATAGTTCATCAATAAATATTTTAAAATTATTTATTCCAGCTACTTCATTAATTGCATCACAAACACTAATTTCTAGCCGGTGATTAGCACATTGCCAAATTATTAAATTAGGAAATTTGTCTTTCAATAATCTTGCTACCCCAGCATTTTTGCCCAACATCACTGACGCACCGTCACATGCAAAGCCATATGAAACATTCTTTAAGAAAACTTTCGTCAAACCCATGCTTATTTAAACAATTTAACAATTCCAAACTAATATTATTTGCTGAGGTATCTGAAAGTTCTATTAAATCGAGATTAAAAACGTAAGCTTCTCCAGGAAAATCAGAAAAAAATGTTCTGAGGACAACAACTAAAGTTGATGATTTACTTAATGCAGTTGACTCGTCTATTAACACAGATATTTTTTTCTTTGAAGATAATATTTCATTGCAAATCTTTTTCTTCATTTCAGACGAAATATGGATGGCGATTTCAGAGCATGTTTTGTCCGAGTGTAAAATATTTCCTAAAGATATTCCATTTAATTTTTGTAAATCGATGTCGACTGGAAGATCTAAAAATGGTCTCTGATATTTTATAATTCTGTACACAGTCCTAAAAACCCTTTCTGTAGTTAAAAATTGCTCTTTGTGCATATTTTGAATAGTACTGTCAATTTCTTTTTTTGTTGATTTTTCTAATATTTCCGCAGCTTTGTTATGTGCATCACTGTTTTTATGTTAATATATTTTTTTTTCTTAAACTGGATTGTTGTGACTCTGTAGTATTACCGTTTGGAACAACGGAACATTCTTGCCATACTTTAGAAAGTCGTAAATTTTTGTCAGAAAATATTCCTAAATCTTTCACTTTTCTGCAGACTAAACAACCTAATGCATCATTTTTTTACAATTAACCAATTATTATTACTTTTTAAACGTTTTAGTTGTTCTTTAGTCAAAAAATATGGCAATTCGTCGTTGTCTTCAATTTTGTTTCTCGAATGCTGTATTACCGAATTTTCTTCTGAATCTATTTTGGGTTTCTTACTTGGTGGAGTAGCTTCAGTTCGAAGATCATTTTCGCTGCTTGCTGCAGTTTTTAACCAGTTATTTTAAATAGTTGTTCATTTTTGTCGGCCTGTTTAGGTTATATTTTAGAAAAATATTACTAAAAAACAAAGAAAATTAATTCTCTTACAATTACAAACTTAGTAACATCTCACCGAACAAAAATATGAGATATTGTTAAATTTAACAATTACATAATACAAAAAATCTGATTCCACCAGAAAGAAGTGAAGAACTCGTTATGTTTAAATCGCTTACATCATTTATAAATCATGCTCACTATTCGTTAGCTAACATAAAACAAAAATTAATTTAATTACAATTTATTACAAATTTCAGTGGAAAACTTACCACAAAACTTATCACGTTAAAATAGCTTTATGCAAAATTAAGGAATCATCAAACTTTAGTGAAAACCGAAAACTCACCACAAAAATACAACACAGCAGAAAGAACCACAAAACTCCTCACATTCAAGTTGTTTTATGCAAAACTAACGAATCATTTTTTATGATCACATACGTCGTCTATGATCACATATCCATTAGTTAACCTGACCGGGCAGTCTCTTGTCGCTAGTATCACATGACCTTGTTTGACTGCGCAGTGACAAATGACAGTGGTGAGGGTAAGCAATCGTAGTTTTAAAGTGAAAATAGTACATTTTTTAAATATTATTTTTTCGGATGAACCGGAACGAAAATCTTAATGTTTTTCAGGAACCGGAACAATATTTTTAATAATTACAAGAACCGGAACGATATTTACCATAATTTCACGAACCGGAACACCGTTCCGGTTTGCTCTGGTGCATTCCGAGCCCTGCATATAAGCATATCTCCAACATTTTAATTTCAACGTCTTAAAATTTCCTTACTAAACCACAAAAATGGAACCAACGGGTAGGCATAAATAGAAGAAAGACGTTAACGCACATGTGGCCAAATGTTTATTACAAAAAAATCCTAAAAAGGATTATAATAGAATTGTGATGGGTATCAGCAGCAAAATTTTATCATAAAATATTATTCAGCAAATTCTGTAACGAATTTTAGTTTCAATTGAATATCGAATAATGACTTTCTACTGATAAGAAGCATGACGAAAAATCTCCTAGGTTAGTGGTTAACATTTTTGCGTGAAACTTTGAGAAAGTCTTGCTAATCAAGCGTGAATAAAGTCTAAATATAATACTATAAATAAAACTCGGATAAAAGTTTCGCTATCAACTTCTAGTTAAATGAAACTACTGATGATGGATCGCCTACCATCAATTAGGGAAACTTTCTGCTTACAAATTTTCAATTTTTATGCGTTCTTTGCACGACGTTAACGCATATAGGGGAGGTCGTTTCCGTCCGTCCGTCCGCATGATAAAACTCGGAAACCGCACGACGTATTATGATGAAATTTGGTATTGGGGAGTTATACTAAAATTTATCGACCGATTTCCATTTTGGTCAACCTCGGACAACAATGATGACCACTTTACATGAAGACCTACAATGTTCCTTTGTTTCAAATCGAGAACCGCTTGACATATAAAATATTAAGAACACTGTGAAATCTCAACGAACTCATTTGGAAGCTCTGTGTACTCCGACATGGAGTACACCTTTTCAATCTTGTTTAATAAACACGAATAAATTTTGAGCCTGTGTTTAACGATACACATCAGGGATTCAGGTGGCGATATATGCAAGCATTTCAAGTAACCTCGTATTTTAACGTTTCAAAAATTCAGAAAGAGGGCGCTAAAATATTTGAACACATTTTACAGCGCCGCGCTATCTTGTCGCACCATCTGTTATGCGACTTCAAAAATCCCTTGGCTACCGGCGCGACATAAATAGGCGATGAAAAATAACGCGCCACATGGGCCAAGTGTTGCGTCATGGTCTCGCTATGCAAAAATAATACATTTGTCGAAGAGTTGCCTGTCGTCGATTTCGGAAACTCAGTTTTTCCTCGAACCTCCCTCCAACCTCCCTCCCATATTCCCCTTTCGCTTTTTTCCTTATGAAATCCATCCCCTTTCCGTTCCATAGTCCTATTGACAACCGAGATGGACGTTGATGGATGTACTTTCGGCGGAGCTTGAGGGGTGTGTTCGTGTGTGTGTGTGTGTGTGTGTGTGGCGGGAGGCAGCGCTTCTTTTCCCCGCGACAGACGTGCTTCACGCCGGTGAGTTGAGTCGAGGGGGTGGCGTAGGATGCGAGTGGGTGGGTCGGACTACTTCATACTGCTACGTTGTTCGAAAGGAAATGGAGATGATCTTGGCAACGAGGTTGAGCCAGGAAATGGAATTCAACGGCGAAAGAATATCGCATAGTATCACCTTAGAGAAGAAATAATAGCGTTTATTCCAAGCGCCGAGTGCTCCGTGCCGGTTAGTAGAGCGGTTCCCAACCTTTTCGTGGCCAAATAATATTTTTCAACACCCCCCACACTGTTAGTATGTGGTCGAGCGGCCGCTTCTACATTTGTAAGAGTAAGGAAACTGGATGCAATCAGGGCCGGATGCGGCCCGCGAAAGATTTTCATGCGGCCAATGTTTACAAGCAATTTCAGTGTTTACTTTAAAACACAAGGGCAGGATGAAAATGTTTTGCTGGCCGCATCCAGTATCCTTGCCCTTACAATAACAGAAAAACCTTATTACGACGATGATGCAGCACATAATACTCTACAAAATACATGAAAATAAGGAGGGCATTATTGAACACGAAGTTCATTCAAATCATTAAATCTTATCAACATATCATCTTTAACAGCATCGACGTGAGCACAATAAATTTGCAAATCAGTGTCGGAGAGTCCTTTCTTAGTTGTTGCAAAGATGGAAACTGAAAAAGATCTCGGCGAGCAAGGTTATTCTTAAAAAAAAGGTTTGTTAATGAAACTCATGACAGTTCCTTTCGTCTTGATAAGGTTGATTTTGTTTCCTTGCAGGTTGATCAGACTCGAATTCAGCTTATCGAATATATCTTAAAGATAGGCTGCGTTATTTCGTAGAATTTTAAGTTCAACACTTAATTTGTCATTACTTGAATAAAAAAATTCTACAATTAGTTCTACAAATAGTTCGTAAAATCGCTTCAAGCAATTTCCTTTTGAAAGCCATCTGACTTTATGTGTAACAGAAATCGCTGAAATTCGTCTTCATTTTCATGGCACAGTTGACGAAACAAACGATCGTTTAAGGAATGAGACTTTATTTTATGATAACATTCAATGATTTATGGAGACGTTCGCCAAGATGTTTAGCGATTAAATGCTGCATATGGACAACACAATGAATGGTAAAAATGTCGGGTGCTGAATTTTTCAAATGGGCTATAAAATCACGCTGACGGCCAATCATAGCTGGCGCTCCATCAGTTGTGCATGCGATAACATTAGCAAAAGGAATTTCTATCTCGGTAAAATATTTCTCGACAACTTGAAATATTGAAAAACCTTTTGTGTCCATTGTTAGCAATTTGTAAAATAGCAATTCTTCTGACTGCTTCATTAAAAAATATCGCACGTATGTAAGTAGCAAAGCTTCATTATCGTGCAAAGTACTGTCATCCAGTTGTAACAAAAATTCATTTGTTTTTAGGACTTTGCGTAGTTAATTTTCAATGTCATTTGCGATCTCAATCATCCTTCTACAATCAGAGTTGTTACTTAATGGGATTAATGAAATGACGTCAGTTGCATTTCGTTCCATCATCGTGCTAACAACTTCCTTTACAGCTGGTAATATCAATCTTTCTCCGATATTGTGCGACTTACCACTAGAAACAATGAGGCCTTTATCCATCTGATTCGCACTTTTCTTAAGCATTCCAAACACAGTATTTCGTTTTTCAAATTTTTCCTTTGAACCACGGAAATATGTCACATCTTTAACCACTATGTCTGCATGTTTCTTCATTCAATGTTCACTAAGACTTGATGGTTTCATTGCTTCGTTAGAAAAAACATGTTCTCACAACAAGCACATTGGTAATTGTTGATTTGTATCGGAAGCGATGAACCCAAATTTCAAATACTCCACTGAGTATTCTTAGCTTGCGCCATTCCAAATTAGTGCTAATGATTTAATAGTACGTAAACATAATTACACTACACTTCGTACTAACACAATTATTTAGGTTGGAAATGAGGATTACTGTATATTGCAATAGATATCGCAAAGAGCACACACGCCTTACGGCTAACTGTTCAAAACTTTTGAAGCGCACACGCAGGCATGGTGTTACCTAAACATGTGATCGCATTACAAATACAAAAAAAAACAGTCCAATAAAGGTCACGCACTGGTAGATGGTGCTGGCAATCTAGAGACAGAAGAACGTCAAAGGAACTTCGCACAATAAGACGAAAACATGGTAGTGTAATGTAGGAGTTTCTTACTTTTCTAATAAAAAACTGCATATTCACTATTCTTAATTAACTGTTGCTTATAAATAGAAAATCTCAGAACTCACTGTAAAAATATAACTGCAAATGGCAGAAATTCTTTTTAAAAACGCCCCCTAAATTGCCGTATCGCCCCCAAATGGCCGTATCGCCCCCCAAATTGGTGTTACAAAGCAAAGGCCCCCTCAAAATTCTAAAACTCCCCACGGGGGGGCGGTGGCGCCACCGCTGGGAACCACTGCGTTAGTACGTCTGGGAGTCCATTTGATTCCGGTGTTATTTATTTCTCCGTCGCGATACGCATCA
Source organism: Tanypteryx hageni (assembly GCA_028673005.1). Classification (NCBI taxonomy): domain Eukaryota; kingdom Metazoa; phylum Arthropoda; class Insecta; order Odonata; family Petaluridae; genus Tanypteryx; species Tanypteryx hageni. Next base: position 160,369,300 of record CM054112.1, read on the forward strand.
TGCGCAAAGGACTTGTGGAAGAAGATGCAGCCAAGCCTCTTATTTTAAGATCCAGTTTCCGTAATAATTTCTGCTATCCATTGCTTATTTTTTATTCTTAATTTGATATCAATTTAAATTTAATTCAGATTTGCTCAATATAGTATAATTATATGCAATATGTTATTAGTTAAGTTTATTCTTCTTTAAAAGTAGCATTAGGATGGTTCGCAATCAATTAATAATCTGTAAAGTATTACAGTTAACCTATACAAGGACTAAACCTTTTGAAAATGTCGCATTCTACGAAATTTCAATTTAACATTCATATTAAATATATATATATATATATATATATATATATATATATCCCTATAACAAAAAAATTCTCTGCTGCAAGAGTTTTCCGTGACACTTGCATATCCCTTTTCTTCGAGAAAATCGCTTTTTTCGAAGTCTAACTCTTAATTATTTATAATAAAAAATACAGGTCCAATAATGATTCCAAATCTATTCACTCTATTATACTTTTTAATTTACTTTTGTCCGATTATAAGATAATTGAATTTATATTAATTCAACAGTACGTAACAACAGTTGTTCTCCTTTTAATTGAATCTCTAAACATGCTTCTCATTCCTTCTTATTTTTAACCCGCGACAGTAATTAAGATATTAGATAAGGAATAAAAGGGTATGCACGTACATATGAACGTCACAGGACTTGCCGTGTTTTAGGATAGGAACTATATATTCCGTACTGCGAAATATCTTTAATAGACCTGATTAGAACAAAAGAAAACAGGTTAAGTGTTAAGTTTGAAGTGAAGCAAAGATATAAAGTAATAGTGAGGTGATACGTAAGGAATCATTATCATTATCATTTCGCAAAGGAGCTACGAAAAGGGGGAGGGAAAGGATTTGGCGAAACAACCCCAAGAAACTAGCCGATGATGAGAAAAGCGCTGATGAATAATCAGATAGTCTACCTTGCCCTATCAACCAAATGCCACCTAGAACATTTTCCTGCGAATTCCGCCCTTTAAAGATAAATGAGCGGCGACTTAAAGGGAGCGCGAGAACGGCAGCAAGTAAGGGGGAGGAAGTCGAGGGGGAGGGAAGGGAGGGGGACGGAAGCACATTTGGCCATTTCGGAGGCATTCCTGACGCACACGATCCCTAAGCATCTATAGCCATTCTACGACCCAGCGCGTCACCTCCTCCTAACCATCCACCACCGATATATACCTCCGGAGGCCCGGCCGCTTTTCCAATTATCCGGAATCGATGGCCACAAGCATTAACTATTCTCTCCTTCCTTCCCCTTCCATCTCACTCTCTTTCTTCTCCCCCTCCTATCCTCCGCACCCACTCAATCTTTCTCATACGCCGAGACACCCCTTATTCTCCCCATTATAGCGCTACCCGAATTCCACATCGCCTCATCTCTTTCTCCCTCTCCAGACCCACCTTCGCCTTCCTTATTTTCCCACACTCTCGCACCGAGGTTCTCCTATATCCTCCCTACTCTCTCTATACCGCATCCCAATCTGCAGGGGAAAAAAATATAAAAAATAGTGGAAAAGCGGTCTCATTGCGAGACCATGGGAGGAATTCCCCGCTCAGCCCTGCGCGCGGTGCAAATTCGGACGTTGAAAGATTCCGATAATTAAAATTAACGCGTGCCGATGGAGGTGGTGGCGGTGTTGGTGAAATATCGTCAGGGGGAGGACTTTCCCCGGTATCGGATCGTAGAAGAGGGGAAAGAGAGGGGGGGAGAGATCGAGAGAGAGAGAGAGGTGAGAGCCTGAATTGGAGACTTTAAGTTCCGCCGCGGTCGCTTTTTGGTCGGGCGTTTTCTCCATTTTCGATATTTCACTCTCTGCGTGCGTTGCTATCTCTTTTCCTCCTTCTCTCTCTCGAACTTCTCTCCTCTCTATCGCACTCCTTTCTCTCCCTTTTCTCTTCCCTCTATTCCTATCCGCCCTGAAACTCCCTCCTCCCTCTTTCGTGAAAATCTTTATGTAGTGAATGAGCGGAGTTCGGAGGTTAAGAAAGGTGGTTTTGAGAGGCTGGGTGGTTAAAAATTGGAGACTTAGTAACAACCGTTCCTCTCCCTTACCTTACTTGCAGTTTCATTTCAGTTGGTCACTCTTTCTATATAGATGAAGATAGAACGTTTGGAGAAGTATTTTGTTAATATTTTCCATTGCGGATTTTAATAAGTTATATGCGATCTTTCGAATATATTCCATTCATGTTTTCGATTTGCACATTTTTCTGTATACACGATATTTGTCGAGCTTACAAAAACTAGAGACACTTTTTTTTTAGGAAGAAGCGTATTATACAACTTTCGATAATGCTTCTTATTATTAGCGGATTTGATTCATCTTCCGTTAATATTAATTAGTTTGTCTGCAAGCTAAGTTCTCCACTTTGTTTTTTCATCAGTAATTATCTTGTTTCTTCTAGTCGTCCAATAGCTAAATTAATTTTTTTAATTTATTAATTTATTTGACGCAAGTTTCATGTGAAAATTCATATGAAACTGATAAAATTAGAATGCATATTCCTCATTATGTCATCACTACACGAGTAGGTCATGCATAAGTGACGATATGAGGGATATTTGCAGAACTACAACTCGATTTTAACGACATATTATTCGTGGTCTCGATATCGTGTAAAACTGATTGACATGCCTTCTAACGAATTCGTTTTAAAATCATAGTCAAATAGAGAGAGTACTTCTTTTATGCCATTGATATACATTTAAATAATTTATTTTGGTTTAGATTTTATTAATAAAATTTCTAATGATGCAGAATGTGCATAAGGACCATTAGTTAGGATAAAATTTTTTCTCGCACTTAATTAAATTAGATTATCGGTTGAATGAACTTGAAATTATCCCATCCTAAAATTTTCTTTAAGAAAAAGCGTCTAATAGGAAAGAGATCAAGAGATTGTTAAAAGATTTAACAAATAAAAATTAATTGAATGAAAGTTTAAAACTATCGATTATTTGTTTGATTTAAAGAATATAACGTCATATAAAAATATCGTAGACATTAATAGCTGCAGACATCACATGAATTTATCAAAACGATGCTCATAATCAAACGATTCCTATATGTAATTCTAATGGCATTGTCAACACATTCTAAAAGGTTAAATTTCCTACTCTCACAGTGATAGCTAAATTCATACTATTCTAATACATAACATTTTTATTTCTCTACGCAACAAAATCTCCTCTGAAATTATCGTTATAACGAGTTTGGAACGTATTTGTACAGTCTGGCCTATTCATTTAAAATAACATCGGCCTTAGCCCCCTCACCTATTTTTCGGGGAGGATTTCCTTACTTTCCGCCGCTCAGAATGGTCCATCCGACCGAGAGCGATGTTCAACGAGGCGGGAGGACGCGAAGTGTGGGTAATTGACACGCGGGCCTAGAGCATTTCCATGTTCGGCTAAGTCCAAAAAAACCGCGGTAAATTGCGCCCCATTCGCGCGGTTGATGGAACGAAACGGCGAGGAAGAAGGAGGGAGCGGCATTGGGCTGAAAGGGGAAAGGAAGGGAGAGAGAGAGAGAGTGAAGTTCCCTATTCCCCCTATTTATCCCTTTTGGGCCGACATATTTTCCGTGAACGCAATTTTTTCAGTATATCGATCGATATCGGAGGAAAACCGCCCTTTGATCGAGGGCTTTTGAAATGCCAGAGCGTCAGTCGAGTTCAAAAATAAATTCTAATTCCGATTCAACACATTCGCTATGAGGTTCGATCGCTCAAAAGGGCTATTTGATGGTTAAAAATATTTGCGTCCGCTGCGGCTTATCTTAGTAATAGCGAAAAACACTAAAATGTTGAATGATTTCAGAATTGATCTACGAATAACATTTTTGTAATTTGTTTATTCAGTTTTTTCAGCTCACACTTTTGTTTTTAAATAATGTTTGTAAATGAAGGTTATTTAATTTTCTATGTCCTCCAAGACTATAAAAGCACAGCAATACTTTTTGTTCACAGTAAAGAGGAGAATATAATTGTTAGAAATAACTGAGTTCACATGCGTTCATGTTTATCTTTATTCAGTTAATTAATTTATATATTTGTTCGTAGATTTAATTATTCATATTCACTGAACGGTGATGTTTTACACTCTGTTGTACGTTATGAAATAGATTTTGCTGACAATAGTTTTTGTAGAAAGTCCAGGAAACATAATAGCCAATATTTGAAGAAAAGCGGATGCAAAATCCTTTAAAAATTCACATGGATGTAATTGTAAAATTTTATTCTATTTTTACTTATTTTACATAGATATTTTATTTGGAAGCGAATGGAATTATAAGATTTTAGAATGCTATATAAGGCAAAAAATAATTTCTACCGTCACAGAATTAATTATAATAAGCAGAATAAAATTATGAAAAAGATTTTCACGTTATAAAACATGCGACTCTTGATTGGTTGAATGATATTAATATGTCATATTGGTCGGCATAATATACAAACTACTGGTATTCTCAAATTAGTTGCACTTATACTACTCCACGGGTATGATACTTATATCCGTACCAGACCAGTACCCGCAGGCTATTAACCCGCACCTGCACAGAAGGTCTACTTGTCCGACCCGATCCATATTTTTTAATTGTCCAACTCGAGACAAATCCGTAGCAAGAATCGTGAAAAAATACAAATAAAATTCCTGAGTTACAGTCATTTATTTTGTATAAATTCAAATGAATTGCAATTATACATAAACACATTCATTTTTAAGATCGAAAAAATGTATTAAAATTATCTAAAAGTTACAAATTTTACAAAATAATTTAATTGAAAAAAGGAAGCATTAATTAATAGTACCCTGAGATTTAAAATGACTATTTAAAAATAGGACACCATCTACGTTTGAGGGACCTAAACTGCTTTTTCTTTCACTATCAACATGCCCTCTCTGGTCACTGGTATTGCAAAAACACGATTCGCTAAAATACTTAAATTTCACAAACAATTCTTTTGCTTATCCCACCATTTCATCAAATCAAAAATATTAGCGATGTCGTCACATAGTTTTAAATCAATACATGCAGACAATTTGTCCGGAGAAATATGATTGCATTGGAATTAAAAGTAGTTTCTGTACCCGCACTTGCACCGGTGCCTTTTGTGTCCGAACCCGACCCGTGCCCGCATGGAAGCACTACATACCCGACCCGGGTACCCGCGAGTCCGGTCGGGTAAACTTCGGGTATGTAGGCCTCTAACTTATGCTATTAATTTACCTGTTGTAATCTGTACGTTTTTCTATAAAATGGTTCTGTAACTCTTAATTTTTCCTTAGATCTTTGTATAATATAGTTTAATAATTAGGATATTTTTTATTCTCACTTATCTTTTTAAGATGCATCGCCATCCCTTAAGGCGCTCTTCGCGATCCCGAAGAGGACTAAAGATGCTTCTAGTATTTGTTTTCAAAATGAAAATCTCATGGCCTAAAAATATTATATTAAAACAATAATTATAAGCCAAACATTATATTTCTCCGCCAATTGTTCAAAAGCTTACGGCAATAATGTCCATGGAAGATATATATGGAAAGGAAATTTTATTGTTGGCATTCGAATCCACGATCATGAGTCATCCCCAAGCGGCAGTGAATAAGGAATACATTGGCGCAGAGCACGATACTCTCATTTCGAAAAACTAAAAGAATGAAGGATGCACGCGAATGGCAATCGCACTCGTAAAAAAAAACGCGCATTGAATTTCGAATGAGATAAGCGGCGGTATTACACGGGGCCCTTTTCAAGATTTAACGCTAGATTCTCTTGCGAACGGTGAACGTAGAGAAGCCCACTCCACTGGCCCAGCGATACTTCGGTGATATACGGCACGGTTCCATTTTCTGCATTTCCCCCGAGTTCTATTCCACCCTCCCTTCTCTCTCTCTCTCACACACACTTCGTCTGATACCATCCAATCCTATATATACGTATCTGTGTTTTTCATCGCTAAATTGTTTTGCTTATAATTTTTTCACGAAACTCATAAACTTGAGTACAAGGGGTTTCAGAAATAATTTAATATAATTCCCGAACGCGCTCTCTCACGAAAAACTAACCTGAATTATAAATCTACCTCTACCAACATCGTAAGAATATATTGATTATAATTGCTCAAATATGGCGCACAATAACTGCCATTCTGCAGCGACACTCTCTCGGTTCTCCTATTCTTATGCTCATGGTTGGGTTGTGAATTTTGGGGCCCCTAGATCAATTAATACCCTTTAGGGTCCTCATGACATTTATTGTTTTTAATTTGAACTGACTCATTGACATCACTTTACGGTTCTTTAAAATAACATTGACAACGTAAACAAATGCGAACTCATACGACCATGCCCTCGACTGGATTGTAACCGCGATCCTTTAATTTGGTGCTAGATGCGATAATTTAATAAGATCGGCATATAGTCATGGCTTATCGTCACTAAGTTATTTTACGCAACAATCACATTAAACTTCCAACAGCTGATATCAAGAAATGAAAATAATGATTTTTTTCATTTATGACGAAAATATTAGCTTTTTGCGCCAAAAAGGTTTTTTTTATTTATCCTGAAATATTACATTTTTAACCGATACATTAGTTTCGCTTCTAAAAAAATGCTCATGATATTAATGAGAAGGCAGTAAAAACACTTTTCTAAGCTGCAATTAGCGATGTGAAGATACGAAACCGATCCGTCAAAATGCCAATTTTGTTTTCATCTATAACGAAGAGAGCCGTAGCGAGAAGCCTTTAGGATTTGTTGCAGCACCGGTCTCACGTTAAATCGCACCAGGTATAGTCGGAAATAATTGCAGACGTCAACGGAAGATAATTGATAATTAACCGCGCAGTGCAGAAAACGCCCGTCGGACGCGGGACGCGTAACCGATAAAAAAAATCATCATCGGAAAAACGAGGGAATTGGAATTTTAAAAATTCAAAGCCCGACCTTTTTTTCGATGTAAATGGAAGATAGGAATGCGAACACATGCCGCCAAAAGTATTATAAACGAAAGGATCAAGTTGGCACAACCATTTTCCCTCTCGCCGTTTCCCCTCTCCCCCTTCTCCGGGGCAAAAACATAAAAAAAATCGGATAGGCTACGGCCTATGGGCTTACCGCTGTACAGCTCATTAACCCGCAGCGGCAATGGCACATCTCTCATGACCGCTCTCATTTTTCTCCAACATTTTAAGCTTCTTCCCTTTCTCTCTCTCTCATTCCTTTATCACTTTCCTCCACCCAACTTCCTCTCTTTTTTATCCATTCTCCGGCCCCACCTCTCCCACACACACTCCATCTAAACATTCCAAATTCCACAAATGTTCCCGACGCAATCAATCGGAAGCAGGGTTGACGGACAGCGTTGGAGCGGGATCAGGCCGCTTTGCCGGTTGGGTGTTATGAATGCGATGGTTTCACGGTGCGCGATAAATGGCTAAGTATGTTTCCTGGTATTTTTTCCACGGGATTATTCCGTCGATTTTATTTTCAAGTGCCCTCTTGCCGAGAAAAAGGGCACTCTCCTCTCTCCCATGGAATCGCAGAAACGGAAGCGACGTCGATTCGTTTTGTGTCAAGCGTTCCATCGTTTTTGTTTTATTTCCCCGGATCGCGATTCGTCTATATCAGGCCTTTCAGTTACTCAAAACGGCAAAGCAATAGTTTGTCCGTATCGCTGGTATCTTTGAGTGAGAATTTGAAATAATTTTTTGCGAATTAAGCATTGATATAGTGCAATGATTTGTGATTCTACTTCATGTCCCGAAATTCGGATTGATTCTCACATAAATATATCAAAATGATAATGTGAACATACGAGATAAAAAGTAAAAAAGTTTTAAATATATCGCGGTAAAAGTTTCTTTGATGTGGATGTGGAAATTCACGATAGTGACTAAAAGTATTTTAATTAGATCTGCGACCTTTACAGCAATATTTACGGTCTTCTCGAAAGACATTAAGTCAAATGATTTCATCGAACATTTTATAACTTCGCTGGAATAATTTGCTGCGCTAAGTGAGGATTGGAAAAGTTTTCTCTCCGCATCCACCATTTTTTCCTTCCATTTCTCCCACCTTTTCTATTACCTGTAATGCACTAATTGCAATAAATAAATTAAAATGTTGAACCACGATTTTACGTCATCCAAAGATAAATATCTATAAATACCTATCAAATCTGGCGCCACAAATAATATCACATAATCTAAATCATACGATCTGATAATCTTATTATTACTATAATTGCACTGCTGTATTTTTACTTGGCAAGTGGCCAATAAGCAGAGTTCAAGCTAATTTACTAAATATGCACATCTATCAAAAATTGAAATAATAGTAATTAACATAGGTATCTCCAAAAGCCATAACCAGGTAGGTTATAAAAAACCAGATCTGGATATTGACTACAATGCTTCAGAAACGATTCACCAAAAGTAGATTCTAGAGCTTATTTTTTAATTTGTTTTTGGCCATAACACGAGCTCGATAATTCTCTAGAGTGCAGTTCTGGCTGCATAGCAAGCAAGCCACTAATTTTGACAGAAATGCTTTTCGACCATTTTCCAAACTATTTTTAAATCTGAATTTCAAGATGCAAAACTAATAATAAAAATAAAAGCAATAAAAATTAATATAGCTGTTTTCAATGATTTTTACCGCATTCCCGCCACAGAAACTAATTTGAGATGCTGCGATGAGATCATATCTAGTCCCACTACAAGTGTAAGATAACTCAATTGCATCGCTAAAAAAATAAATAATCTGAAGACATCTAACTCTAAGGGTTATCAAAAAGACAACATTACCAACAAAAAGATAGCTTCCGAGAGATGAAGGGCGGGTTCTGGGTGGTATATTGTTCGCTACAAAGGCTCCGCCATGTCTCAAGGTCCTCATTCCAAGCCGAAGCGCCGCAGGTGTTTTTCGAGAAGAGGGCGGCATCCTTTGAAGGGACTGAAGAGACAGTAAAAAATGCTGCCGAGTGGGGGCGTGGGAAGAGTCGCGAGGAAAGGTCATGCGCTCCTTCCCTTTCTTTTTCCTTCCCTCCTCCCGCCATCCCCTCCCTCCTCCTTGTCACCCCGCGTTGAGTGAGTTCCGCGCCGCTGGGACCTCTCGTAAAAGGAGGCCGGGGGAAGACACTTTCCTTCAACAAGGGTCGGACGCGAGAGAAATGGGAGGTTCTAATATTATGCCAGCGAGGAGAAAAGCTGTCCCAGTTGATATCTTTAAGTGCTCGTGCGTGCGTGCGCTTGCGTGCGTTTGTGAAACGAATGTTTCCTCTTGGCTGGTGTCCAACGGAAGCTGATCGGTATCATTGAGATATTCGGCGATTTCATTGCGTTTTTCCTGGTCTTAACCGCAGGATATGTGTAAATTATCACGCTGGTATGGAAAGAAAAACCGTGTAAAAATTGTGGAGAGCGATGTCATTAGGATTGCATGAGATTTATCGAAATAAATTAAGTAAACCATTGATTTGTTCCTGAACCGTTCAGGTTAATTTACAAATGTAAAGATAATGAAAACGTTTGTTAATTTATTTATCTCGGTGATTATTGTTCCTTATAATATAATTTATATATTCTTTCTTTCTTATATTGTTTAATTCATTCAATTATACTTTAGCAAAATTTATGCCAACGTACTTATGACGAATATTTATAACAACGAAAGGAATATTTTGGGAGCAAAAGATTTTTAATCTGACTCAAACGTCACTCCTAATAATTAACAAACGAACCTGGAGCATTTCTCGAGTGATAAATGATATTTAGCGCAGGAATTGGAAATGAGGTGACGCCGAATACCCCGGGAGTTTTTTCGTGAACCGGGATAGAGAGAAACGTGTAAAAAACATTGCTGGACGGGAATATTGGAAACGGCGGGGGAAAAAGAGAGAGAGCGGAGAGAATAGTGTAGGGTGGCGTACAAAGCTAGACGCGTCATCCTCCTCTCATTTGTACCGCAAGGACAGAATAGATGGATGGATGTGCGGAATGGAGCAGTGGAGATGTAGAGGAAGAGGGAGGGGGAGATGGGAAGGGATCGGAATGAAGGAGAAAGGGGCACAAGCTAAAGGGAATAATAGAGAGAGGGAGAGGAGGAAAATAAATGAGAGATAGAGAGAGATAGAGGAGAGGAGAGAAGAGAAGAGAAGGGAAGGCATGTCCACACGGGGTGAGCAGGAGGCTCCCTGACACACCGCCGGTAGAATAGCAGAGTGTGAGAGAGAGAGGGAGATGGAGAAATGACTCGGGCAGGGATGTGTCGGAGGGTCGGTAGTCCGGCTGGGAGGAGGATGGGGTGGAGGTTAGGAGAGGGAATATGGGGCAGACGACGAAAAGCCAGAGTCCATTTGTCACGGCATGCGGAGCGTGGAGAGAGTATGCGAGAAGGAACCGGTGGAGGTGGTGTTAGAGAGGGGAGGGGAGAGAGAGAGAGAGACAGGGGGTGGAGCAGGATAGGTATTTGCGGGACTGGAAAAGCGCGAGGGTGAGAGAGACTCCGGCAGAGTCGGGTTTCATTATACATATATCCGACTTCGAAGACCACGCGATGATAACGGATGATCCAATGACAAAAGGAGACCTTTTCTGGAGAAGTAATAATTTATTATGTGTCACATCCCGAAAGGGAAGTGATTTTTATCATCGCAATGCAGCATAGTTCGGAAAGGGATGGATGTACATTCGTATATATTAGTTTATTAGAAAATTGACGATTTAATTCCCCATATTCTCTGTCCTGACTGTCGCTGCATTATTCATTGAGCGATGGCGTACCGTAACGCACTTGACCTCTTACGTGGACAGAGATACATATATATCACTAGGCTATGCGAGGTATTTCGGAGAGGAAGAAGATGAAAGAGAATTTCACAGGAGAGAGAGAGCATGAGAGACCTGGGGGATGGGGAGGGTGTCAGAAAAAAATCTTCTTCCACGAGATTCCTTTGTGTTCTACACCTCCCATTACTCTCCTGTTTTTCCCTCCTTGTCTCTGTTTTCCACTCCTCCCTCCTCTCCCCGCTCTTCTCTCTGCGGTGGTGGCCTTCGGAGTCGAAGATAAGTCAAGAGCCCAAATGTAAAGGGCGAATGTAGGAACCGAAGTTTTCCCCTTTCTCTCCAATGCGAACAGAATGCAACACTTCGCTTATAGTCGTTAATAAACGCACGTGCATATGCATGGATACACGTATTTTCGAGTAGATGATGGCATTCTTTTTAGTCTTCTTGAACACAAGTATTTGGATGGGTAGGTGCGTGCCTCGTGATTTCCTTCCGCATTGTACAACTATCGCACGCTTTATCTCTTGGTTACTTCATTAATTAACTAACTAGGATTTATGTCCATTCTTTTTTATAAATCAATTGCTAAAACAGAAATGTGGAACTTGCCTTTTGGCTGAAATAAAATTGGCAATATATCTTCTCCCAGGAGGATGACTTGATGGGCATTTCGGCTAAAAATCAGTCGTCATCATTAATGAGTCGACGATACTAAATCCTAAATCACCACTGACGACGCTTGCATTTCCCCCGATCTTTATTTACAGATAGTGGAGAGAGATATTTTGTAAAACTTCCTAACATATTTAAATAACATCCGTGTCTAGAAACGAGAGAAAATGTTCTGCTACGATAGTTCAGGGGTAGAATATCCGCCCGGCAAGTGGAAGACCCGGGTTCAATTCCCGGTCATAGCAGACTTTTTTCTCGTTTCAAAAATTGTTCCAATATTTAAATAAATTAATTATTCCATTTATCGTAGTCATGAAAACAAAACTAGGCGATGAAAACTGATTTCAAATATTAACTAAAAGATATGAAATCTTTTACGATGCATATTCATTCGGTTGAGCTATATGAATTTTGGAGCTGTTAAATTATTTAAACAGCTCAAAAATCCATAGTTATCACTTAAAAACATCTAGTAATTCAACATAGTCATCATTCGTTAAAAAAATTGAAAGACCTCCTTCCCAAAACTGAAGAAGATATAAAACCTCGAACAACAACCGCCAATCACAATGATAAAAAATATTAACAACGCCCGAAGAAAAGACTGCTCGTCAATCTCGGAATATATTTTTCTTCAATATCGTCGAGAAAAACCTCGCATGAGAGAAAATAAAATGAGAAGATCGAGAAATAGGAGGTAAATATCCCATCCATAAAAAATCACCGATAGAAAAGAACGAACGCAATCAAGCTGTACGCCTTCGTATTAAGCCGTCGACATCAAATGTCTCCGAGGAATTTGGAGAAATTCTCTCTCTACGAAAAAGATATTCTCCGTATCTTTCTTACAAACTCCTCTCTAAACTCAGAGGAAATGTGAATGATCTTTTATTCTAAAAAAAGTGTAGAGAGAAAGAGAGAGAGCTGGAGATATGGGAGGATAGTGTGATTTGGATGAGGAAGTGAGAGAGGGCAGTTAGAAAGAGGGGTGGAAAAAGTGGGAGAAAGAGAGACAGAGATAGAGAAAGGGAGCAAGAGGGTGGAAGATTAAGAGTGAAAGAGAAAATATAGGAAGTGATGTGAATAAAGAGGAAGGTAGGATAAATAGGGAGTGAGAGGTAATAATCGGGATAGAAGGTGAGGGGTGGAAAATGAGGCGCAAGAAATGGGAAGACAAGAGTGAAAGGAAGGTATGGAATGAAAGATAGGGGAGGAAGAAGGAGAAAGAGAGCAAGAGGGTGGAAAGGCCGGGAGAAAAGAGTATAAGATATGGAGAGAGAAAGATGTAATATAAAGAAAGAGAGGGGGAGAATAAAAGAGAGAGTGCGAGGGTGGGAGAGTGTGGGAGCGAGTAAGGGAGAGGGTAATGAAAGGGGATGGAAAAAGAGTGTGATGAGATGGAGAAGGAGTGGAAGTGCTGGAGGAAGTGATGGACAAGATGGAAAGTCTAGAGAGGAAGGGAGAAATCCTCTACTGGAATAGCACGCCGAGGGCTATCATCACGCTCCAACCAAACGATGACGGAATTCCTTTCCCTGCTCGCACGACTAAGCATCGTAAGAGACCAACCTCCCTTTCCACCCCTCCCCATAGTTTCTTCTTCCCACTCCGACCCGTCATTTCAACGCCAAACCAATATAATAACCCGGATTATTGATAAATCGATCACGGGAGGGATGAAAGAGGAAGAGATTGAGAAGGGTAACGCTCTCTTCCTAGCCACCGTCTCTTCCACTTCCCTCTCTTCCTGGAAGATCCTGACAAACCTCTCAGCGAGACGGAAAAGAGAGGAAGAGAATGAGATGGAGAGAGAGAGAGGAAAGAGAGGAGGGGGATAGAATCTTAGAAGTTTTCTTAGCCGAGGAATTGAGGGAGAGTGAGTGAGAGAGAGAGGGAAAGAAATCTCGCGGAGTAGCCGTGGACTAAAGCCGAGATACGAAGGAACCCGACCCAGCCTCCCTATCCGATCCCTATCTACCTATATCGCTCCCTCTTCTTTCGCGTTTGGAGAGCGGAATCCCTCGTGAACTGAATGGAGATGAGGTTTTAGCGACGTGGAGCGATCCAAAAAGCGCTATTCCTACCATACCGACGTCATCACCATGACAATCGGAGCAATCAACCGAAGGCTCGCGGTTTGAATCTCGTAGCCCACTCGCTTTCTTCCTCTTTTTCCTTTTATGCTCTCTCTCCCTACCACTTTCTTTCTCATCCTTATCTCCCCATCCATCTATCTGTCGCCTGCTTGGAAGGAGAGGGAATTTTCGGGAGGAGCGAGAAAGCTGGGAGTAGTAGTCTATCAGAGGACGCATTCAAAATAAGATCCTTCAACGCAGAAAGGGAAGGAGGCTTGTGGTTGTGGAATCTGGGGAATGAGGATTGTGGGGAGGAGAGACGAAGAGACGAAAAGGGGTGCGGGAGATGGAATGGGGTGAGGGATGGAGAGGGTGAGGGGGGAGGGGGACGAGAAGGCGGTTGATCACAGCTATCGGTGAATACGTGCGTGCTAATTTACTGTTCTCACAGCGCGACACCGAACCTCCCCCTGCCCTTTTCTCCCTTCCTCCCCTCCTCCCTAACTTTCTCCCTACCCTTCCCGCTCCCGTGAGATTCCGGAGCGATACGTGCAATTTCGGCTATCGGTTGGGAGCGATTGTGCCGCATGGGAGCGTGCGTGCGTGCGGTTGTGCTTGCGTCAGGACAGGAGAGGATGGAGGTAGGGAATGTTGATGGATGGAGGGGACGGATATGCTGCCATTTTTTTCTCGAAACTATAGGGAGTGAGGTTATATGTTTTTTTTCACCCTTTTGGGTGGAAATGGAATAATATGTATCGGATTTTTTTCAGTGTTTCCGAATCCAGCGTGGCACGGCGAAATTTTACGAGTTCAGTTGCCATGACATTTTTTACAACACTACCAAATAACCTCGTCGTTCGAACTGGTTTGTTTATAATTTTTTGAAAGACTTGTTTTTTATGAGGTTCCACTTTTAAGTAATTATTTCGACGATAAACAACATCATTTGAGTAATCACTCAATCTCGTGCTATTGTGATATTTAAAGTGAGTTTAGCAGCACTGTCTTTATGGAATATCTAATAAAATATTTTTATGAGAGTTAAATTACGATATTAAACTACACTAGAGATTGAAGAAGTGGTATTTCCGGAAAATTAGTCTCCTATTTCAGTCTGACCAAACGTGATTAATATGCATATATTACGAAATCCTTAGGTTTACTTGTTTCCGTTGCTATAGTAACGTTCTCTATATTTTAAAATGAGTAGAAAACTTTCCAATTTCCATTAACGTGAATAATCGAATATTTCTTTTGCATTTTATCAATAAATAACATTCAAAATTGCAATTTATGCACGCGCACAGAATTTTTAATTTACGAAATGGAGCAAGTACGATGCAATGAAACCATCCTTTATTTTATTTTAGTTGCCGCCCGTAATTTGATAAAGTGGTTTAAAATGTTTCTCTCACCAATTAATAAAGTGGATGCTAAATCAGATGTCATTCTCGGGATTTTTCAATGAATCTTTCCAAGTCCTTACCCAAGATAACTACGTGTAATTTCTCTCTATTATTGCTCTCATTAATCTTATTAACTCCTATCAAATAATGTTTCCAATCAAGGGAATCGATTGGATATTTTGTAAGTCCTTAACTAATCAATTTACTTTGTGAAATAACGTGCTATATCATTATTTAAATTGTTCCCAGCGAGGGATGAATGAATGATAATGGATAAATATCAACGACTGACAATGAAATTGTTTGTTTCCGTTGTGTCTCTAATTTTCCATTAAGTTAGCTGTAATTATATATTTTATTTAGGACTTTTATTTTTTAAATTGCGAAATATATAGTTTATAAAAAATAAATAAATATTGATCTTAGCGTTTAGGAAATTGAACTTGAACTTGTTGCCCCAGATCGTAACTCTAAATATGAGTTTGAGGTAGCAAGATGGGTGATAACTACTGAATGCAACTTTAAGAAAAGTAGACGAAAATGTATTTTAATTGGTACGCTAAACACTCTTCGTAGCATCAAAAAAGATTCCAACGGAAATCCTCTCATTTTGGACAGGCATTCCACTTATCTGCCAATGTCCTCCATTTACATTCTGGTCACCCGCCATGAAACTTATTGCTTCCTCGAGGCTCAAAATCCATCAAATCAACGCCACCTTATTAATGAGAAAAACAGATCGATACCTTGCTCAACAATTCTTTCCATGTTCCTACCGCCATCACCAAAGAGAAATAAGTAGGCAGCGGGAGAAAAAATTCGCCTCAAGTTGTTTCTCTCGACGAAAGAGGGAAAAAAACGGAAAATGGGTTTTCTCTTTCTCGCCCTCTCTCTCTCACACACTCAGCTTAAAAAAAGAGGAAACGATCCTTCCCTTTTCGCTTGCATTCCCTAGCGACCACCCTCTCAACCATTAGTCTCTCTTCTTACACCCTACGCGCCACCGAGCGAGAGAGAGAGAGAGACAAAGAGGGATAGAGAGAGAGAGATCAGTCCCTTTGGCCGTCACGTTGCCCCCTGCCTGCCTCCGTCCAAACTTCATCTCCACCCATGCGGCTCGCATTCCGTTCTGGAGATATATTTCCCGCCGACTTCCTACATGTCCTCGCCACTTCCACGCCCACCTCCTCTCTCACCTTCCATTTTCAAACCGAAAGGACCATTTCACGCCTCCTCCTCTCCAGAACCACCAATCCTCATACCTCAACCCCCACGGAAGCCCAAAGGACTCCGCAGGAGCGTGTCCCTATCTACACAGTACAGTCACGTTGCCTACGCAACTGGTTTCCGAAGTTTCTTTGATGACGGGCTCGAAATGGGAAAATTTTTAAATGTCATATAAATTGCAATTTTTCGATCGATACCGATAATCCTTATAAAAAATGTTGCGAGTCATTTCATGAGAACTTAGACAGGTGTATTTACTTTGCTCGTTATATTCTATATAGCAGTGATAATAGTAAATAAATGCGATCACTCGTTCAAATAACTAACATGTAATCTAATTTTCCTTTTTCTTGTTTATTTTCGGTAAGCCGTAGCCACTTGCTATGGTCTTAGTAGCGGTAACAAATATTTCCAAAGACGCCTACACCCACGATAGGATTCGAATCCAGGACCATATTATTAAGAATTTGGTCAACCACTGTCATCTCATCGGCTACTATCGCCCTGCTATTGAAACGTTTTATGTCAACTTTCCATTTCTACACCTTCGTTTCACGATTCACACACCTTGTTTTGTCACTAGGTCATCTTTATCCACTTTTTCATCATTCGCTCTCCGCTTCCCCGTCTCCTAAAACCTCACTACCGGAAATTCCCGCTGGCAATTTCATCCAGAATATCATAGACAACATACTAATACATAGTATCACGATGTCCTTATTTTATTCATCATTTTGAATGCATCTCTCATCGTTTTCGCTAAAAATATTCCATCCTCGTAACATTTATTCCATTTGTTATTCCCGTCTTCTTACATTTTTATCCTCCACTCTCCTACTCTCAGTTTTCGCCCTCTTCATCACTTTTTTGCACCATCATTTAGTATTTGACGCGTAGAGAGAGAGAAGAAATGAGGTGTGGATGGAGACCATGAGTGCCCAAAATTTCACTTCTATGCTTGTATCTGGACAGACTAATGGAACATTTTACTGGTTTTCCAAACCTCCAACTCCCTCCCCCCCACAAAAAAACCATTCCTCGCGTTCCCAGCACCCCCTCCTCCGACACCACACCTTCTCCACCATATACCCTCCTCACCCACTAATGCACCTATCTCCTCCCCTCTTTCGGAGGAGGTGGTGTTCTCACCACCGAGCAAGAGTTGTTGCGGGACTCAGCTGCGAGGAACAATACCGCCCCGCTACTCCCTTCCCATCGCCTCCCGCATCCAAGCTTCCTCCCAGGAGGAATAAGAGGAAGTGAAGAGGAGGGGAGGGTGCCCCCGCACGGGGATATATGAGGCGGATCCAACCCTCCATTTTCCATTAACCTCGAGTTTTTTTCCTTCTCTTTCCTCACACGAGCCTGCGGAACGCATTCGGAAGCAAGGGAGAAAGGGAGTGTCCAGTCGGCTAACCTTTGCTATGAATTGCATCCATCACTTCGCCGCCGATGTGGAAAAAAACGCGAATCCGGAGTTTCTGAGTGGTCGATCGGTCGGTTATAATTCAATTGAATGCATTAAAAAATGTGCGAGGCACAAAAAACGGTACCGTTAAGGTTGCTCGATGGCGCGAGACGTATTTTTAGCACGCACAAGAAAAGTCGCGGTATGTGAAGTGACGACGTGTTGCATCGAAAAATCACTAATAGTCACATATTTGCGAATTAATTGAGCTTTTTGAGGCATGGCGTTAATGTTTTCAGTTTTTCCGCTGGGTTACGAAGGTCGAAAAAACTATGTACATACGTTATAGGAATAAAATTATCAGAATATCTCCCATCTAAGAGTAAGACACCGCTCAACTTGTAACGCAGTTTTTTTCTCGAGAAAATAAGTTTCTTACATAATTGACGGTTGAATTCTTTCCCCACATGTTATTAAAACGAAACCATGGCTATTTAATATTCGTCGCTCTATCGTGCATTTTTGTTCTAAAATAATTTCCAAGATGATCTTAATTATCCGTGCGCACATAAAATGTATTTGCCAACGGTCGTGCTTGGAATCATTTGTACGCAGGGTGAACACCTAGGTTTATGGCCTTGGTCACAAGATGAGTTCGGCTATTTAGTAAAAACATTTGAGAATGCTTGCCACTGGAAGATTTTAATTTGAGATCTCAGCAGGTTATTGTATAGCGTCAATAAACTCACACTAAAACACGACTTACGTCATCATAAATGCGCATGGCTTACAAGCGCGCTACCAGGGGAGGGGGGGAGGGCTGACGGGCTTTAGCCCCCACCCAAAACTCTAAATGTTCTTCCTCAAGAACAGTGTTCGCATGGGAATGCCGTTACACTTGAAACAAAACGATGCTCTTTGCGTTTCCATTGTTAAAAAAGCCGATAAGAATGTTGTTGTTGTTAAAGATATTTCAGATAATCGTCTTCGCGAGTAAGAATTTGAAATGTTACATTGGCGATTTTATGTTGAATCCAGAGCAGGCTTTAGGAGTGGGCGAAACGGCGGTCGCCCGGGGCGCCGATGGAGAGCCGTATGGACATAATTTTTTCTTGAGCGACAAGTAATGTGTGCGAGAGTCCTAAAAGGAAACGTGGATACCCAAGGCGTATGCAAAAGCCAGGGGCGGCCTTCCTGCTGCCTATACCAGGGAATCGTATGTCTGGTGGCACATCGAATAGGGGTGGCGGCGTTGGTCTTCGTACTCTTACAGAAATACTGATTCTGGGAAGAAGACACTAAAGACGGAAAATGCACCTCCTTTTCTGGAAACGGGAGAGTTTGTCAACAGAGAGGAGAAAGGGTGAAGTTCATGGGTGATTTAAGAAGTGAGCTTCCTTTTCAGAAATATGGTCCTTAAGTATGCTGGAGGGAGGGGTAACATGAAAAGGGCGTGACAATGGGTGAAACCTGCGAAACAAAAGTTACAACATACTGGGGCAATTTAAAGTAGTCACTCGCTAGCTATTCTGTACACCACAACATATGGTTATCTGGTGTTTGACCGCTAGCACTGTTTTTACCTTGACTCGATCATTCCCTTTCAAGATTTCGAGCTGTCCTAAGCTCAATTTGTCTCTCATTGTTGTGAAGTAGGCAGCGTGAAAGAGCTCTTAGTCATTGGGCATTTATTTGATTTTGTGTATATTTCGTTGTGCAAATTGCATAACTACAAATTAGTCGTTGATCGTGGCAATTATTTGCTTCCTCTGATTCTCGTCTGCGATCAACGATCTATATCATCCATCTCTCAGAAGTTACATCGGCCATAATAGAAGAATGCATTCTCTCATAGTCCTAAAGTGTGGGTGTCTCAAATTTAATGTTTAACTCTGTTTAGTGGTTAGATCGTCTTGGAAAACAACTATTGATTGCAGAGCCAGGAATGAATTGAAAATATCAATTTAAATTGCACTGTCACACTAGTCTTATCTTTTAATGAAAATGAAAAACTTTGAAAATTTTATATTCTAATTTTCTTTGCATGTGATTTTGCTAATATTTTGGTATAAAAAAAATGTAAATGTCAACTCATGGTTTGCTATATCTAATGCTATGATATAATAAAAAACTTTCATATATCATCAATGAATCGTCTTTACCTGGCTGTTGAAGGGAACAGAAGTATCTTTCACTTGCTCCTGCGAGCTCCTACGAATCTTTGAGCGACAAGAGTAGCAGTAGCATTCGAGTAGCTGTAACTGTAGTGTTAAGTAGAACTAACATTTACTTTAGTCTATTGTATTCCTTTTGTAAATGTTATTTAACATTCGTTTAATTTACCTAATTAGTTT
This sequence comes from Tanypteryx hageni, assembly GCA_028673005.1. Classification (NCBI taxonomy): domain Eukaryota; kingdom Metazoa; phylum Arthropoda; class Insecta; order Odonata; family Petaluridae; genus Tanypteryx; species Tanypteryx hageni. The sequence continues at coordinate 160,389,289 of CM054112.1, forward strand.
TGTTATAATATCTACCCAATAGTTTTATTTTTTCTCTACCTTAATAGTTAACTCTTAAGTCTCGTAGTATTTTGTTAGAAATTTCATTCTCCCCTTTAGAAAATAATATTTATATCATAGTAGTTATTTTGTATTAGCATATTCTCGTTACATTTGTAAGGTTGTTTTATTATTACGCTCCATAGTATTTATATATCTTCGTTATTGTTTATTACCATCTCCTGTGCGTGATCTAACCTTGCTTATGTTGTTTACGCCTTTCACTTTATGCCTGCGTTAGACACTTTCTCGTAAGCTTCACGAAGAGCGTCCCCGCGTTAAAACTTCGACCAAATTCTTTAGCCTTATCCCATCTCAGCTTTTGTTTTTATATTGTAGCTCTTTTGCGTTAGCATATAAATTAGGTAGGAGTTTAGGATGGCATCACCGAGGACTCCGGTTTCTTCCTTGTGCGCCGCTGGTTGTGAAGCCATGGTGGTTCGAATCATGAAACTGAAGAGGGTGGTTGCGGACCTCCTTTAGAGGGTGAAAAGGTCCGAGGCAGCCTTGGTTCGTGTGGGGGGTGTGGGGTCATCCCTGAAAACTCGTCGAGCCAAATTGGCGGTTCGGGTTTGCCTGGATGCGGTAGCCTGTACAGCGATCTGGGTTGCCGCTGACTCCTTTCCGCGGGCTGGGAAATCCGATGAGTGGAGAGTGGTGTCCACTCGGGGGGATCGTGGGGTGGTGCTACAGAGGCAGGGAGTTGGGCAAGCTTCGGCGGTACCTCTTCTTGTCAGTAATAGGTTCGAGGTGTTGTCGAAGGACCACTCCACGGCCATTGCGCTCGTACCCACTCCCGTCTCTACGATAGAGGAAGGGGGGTTGTTAGTGTTAGGTAGCTCTAACGTTCGGCGTGTGATGGCACCCCTGTTATCCAGTGGCCGCCGGGAGGGAGTTGAAGAGCGGGTCTTCTCCAGATGTATATCAGGAGGCACGGTGCAGCAGGTGACCAACACGGTGAGAGAAGCGGTAGTGGCGAAAGGTTGCTCTCGGCTGCGGGTGGTGGCCCATGTTGGGACTAAAGACGCCTCGGAGCGCGGGTCTGAGGAGATTGTAAGTTCTTTTAAGGACTTGGCCTCTGAGGTTGCTCGTGTCCGAGAGGAGTCGGGTGCCGATGGGCGGCTTACTGTATGCAGTATAGCCCCTAGGATTGACCGCGGTTCTGAGGTTTGGAGTAAGGTTACGGTCTGAACCGAAGGCTGTGGAATTTGTCGGGACTTGGGAGTGGACTTCGTCGACCTACGTCTGAATATCGAATCGTGCAGGGCAACACTGAATCACTCTGGTGTTCACTACACGTCCAAATTGGCTCAGAGAGTAGCGCGTACGATTCTTGAGCACAGTAGGGATTCTTTAGACTAGAGAGTAGGGCAGGGTGTAGGTCAGTTTTGGGTAAGGGGATAATCGATGCGTTCGTACAAAATAAGAATCAGGATAGATTATGTAATGATAGAATATACTCCGAGCGTGAGGTAAATGCACGTAATACGAGAGATGGGGATGAAGTTAATAGTAACATGCAGCACCAATTTCTCTAGAGGTCATTGATAGAATGTTTCGTAAAGGGTGCGACGGGTCGCAATTCCAATTTTGATGCGATGCCAAACAATCGTGGGAGTGATTGTGATGGGTGCGCATGTAGTTTTAGAGTGGAAGAGAAAGTCAAGGGTGAGATTAGTATGCGAAGTGATAGTGAGAAATTAAACGTCGTCGTACTGAACTTTCGCATCATCCGTAGGAAAATTGATGAGTTCGAGCATATTATTCGCAGACTGCACGCCGACGTCGTGATAGGCACAGAAAGTTGGTTAACGGATGAGATTCAGAGTCAAGATATATTTCCTAGAGACTATCGTGTCTATAGAAAAGATCGCGCTAATAGATCGGGCGGGGGTTTTCATAGCAGTTAGCGATAAGTACGATAGCAGTGAGATTCCGATAAGTGACGAGGATATCGAGAGTGTTTGGTACCACATAGGTAAAGATGGCTCCAAAAAGGTGTTCTTTTGCGCGTTTTACAGGCCACCTAACGCTGGTGTAGATTGTATTTTAAATCTCGAGAAACAACTATCAAAGCTTAGACTGATAAATCAAGATGGAATCGTTATAGTCGGTGGTGACTTTAACTTACACTCAATTGATTGGGAATGCTAATGTTTCGAATCTAGAGATAAATAACGCGAATCCTGTGAGGAATTAACCGAAACATTTTGCGAGCACTCTCTCCTTCAATTAGTCAGAAAGCCAACGCGATCGGGAAACACATTAGATTTATTAGCAACTAACGTCCCAGAAAGAATAAACAAAGTCACCATTGAAGATGGGATAAGTGATCATCAGGCTGTATATGCAGAGTGTAAGTTGAAAATCGATAGGCACCCTAAGCCTCAAAGAAAGTTTTATATATTTGCTAAGGCAGACTTTTCAAGCATCAGGTCGCGCATACGAGAAATACTACCTGGCTTCCGTGATATGATCGAACGATCAGGCGCTGAGTCGTCATGGATATCATTCAAGGATATAATGCAAGAGGGCATCGATAAGTGCATTCCAATTAAATTGAAGGTCGAAAATAAAGAGCCACGTTGGCACAATAAGCAAGTTAGGGGTGCGCTTAGGCGTCAGAGAATAAGCCACGCGAAAATAAAAAATATGCCGTCTACATCATCCAGTGAGTATAGAGCAACTAAAGTACAGACGTATAAGGAATCCCGCGCTAATGCGATAAATACTATGCGCGAGGCTTTTATTAACTTCAGGAATAAGGTATTAAATACTTATTTGAAGGAGGACCCTAAAGCGTTTTAGTCCTATGTGAGAGATTTCCAAGGTAGAGGCCCTACCATGCCTTCCCTGCGTAATGACTCGGGTGCCGTTATTCATGATAGCGTAGAGAAAGCCAGCATGTTAAACGGTCATTTTGTAAAAGCATTTACATTCGTCAACGAACAATGCGTACATTTTGCACCCGTTATAAGGAGCGACCTGATGGACGATCTAGTATTTTCTGAGGTGGGAATAGCAAAGCAATTACGTTCCATCAGACCTAACAAAGCAACTGGCCCCGAAGAAATTCCTGCTCGCGTTTTAAAAGAATTAGTTGAAGAAATAGCACCTTTTCTATGGATAATATTCGAGAAATTCATTTCCCGCGGAGGGGTCCCTAACGACTGGAAGTTAGAGCACGTTGCCCCAATTCATAAGGGTGGCGACAAGGAGAACCCAGAAAATTACAGGCCGATTTCCTTAACTTCGATATCGTGCAAGATTCTCGAGCATATACTCGTTAGAAACATAATGCGATTTCTTGATAGTAATTCATTTTTAGATGATTGTCAACACGGCTTCAGGAAAAGTATGTCTTGTGATACTCAGCTTGCTCTTTTTGTGAATTGTATACTGAGAAGCAGAGAAAATAATTGGCAGTTTGATGCCATTTTCTTAAATTTTAGAAAAGCCTTTGATAAGGTACATCTCAGGATGTTAATAACGACATTAGAAACCTTAGGCGTTAATTCCAAAATTGTTAGTTGGATTCGTGAATTTTTAAAGATGGGAAATCCTCGAACTTATAGGAGGTTTTCTCTGGTGTACCGCAGGGTAGCGTAGTTGATCCGTTATTATTTCTAATTTATTTAAACGATATTAGCTCAGTATTCAGAAGTAAAATTAGGCTTTTCGCGGACGACTACGTCATTTATAGAGAAATAAACAATCCGGAAGACCGCCAGTATCTCCAAAATGATCTAGAAGCTATTTCTGCATGGTGTAAGGAATGGCAGTTAGAGATCAACCAAAAGAAAAGCTGCGTCATCAACTTCTGGAGAGCCAAGTGTATCTCGTTGGATAATAATTATTCGTTGGACGGAGTAGACACTCCAGTTTCAGACTCGATTAAATATCTCGTAGTCACGATCCATCGTGATCTCTCGTGGGACATCCACATTCGCCGATTGATAGGTGCCGCTAACAAAAAGCTGGCCTTTATAGGGAGAATAGTTCGAAATAGCTCCGAAAAAGTGAAAGAATGATGTTATTTATCCTTGGTTCGACCGCAGGTCGAATATGTGTCAGCTGTGTGGGATCCCTACGAAAAGGGACTCACTAACGAGATAGAAAAGGTTCAGCGGAGGGCAGCAAGATTTGTAAAGAGAAATTACGATAATAAAGAAAGCGTAACATCATTAATAGAAAATCTGAAATGGACATCGTTAGAGGAACGTAGGCTGCAGGCTAGAATTAAACTACTGGAAAAATTTATGTCGGAGGGACTAGCGAATGAGGTAGTAGGACTTATCAGAAGCCCGACATATCTTGGAAGGCAGGACAGTGAGGATAAGATTCGCGAGATCGACTGTAGAACGGAGCGATATAGAGGATCGTTTTTCCCTAGGACGATAAGAGACCATAATAGGAAAAGATAACGTAGGAAAACTATGGACCCTTGGTGCACCGCACCCCCTGCCATCCATCAAAACGGAGACTTACAGGGTTTCATGTAGATGTAGATGAATGAAGCAAATACGACAATTCATTTGCCATTTTATCAATTGAGTATGAAATCGTGAAAAACTAGGCACTGCGATCTATTTTCGCGCGTTTTGTTTTCTGTTCTGCAAATCGCTCAGCGAATTAACATGAACTTAAATTAATAAACATTCCCCTGAATCGAATAAGAAAAATTGCGACAAATTGCACCTACAAAACGGGTAGAACTGCGTGAATCCGTAATGGTGGTGATCGAACTGTTTGATGTAATTTACTATGCTCTTGAAGAAATAAGTACCTGGCGGAACAAAGACGCTTCGTCAGACGCCCAAATGATATCAAGTTCCATTTGTGAGTTTTGTTTTCTAATTTCACTATATACAGTTCAAACATTATTTTCTTACACATTGTCGTTGTACAGATTATTGCAGAAAGTTGATAGTGACCTTTATGCAGCACTAAATCATGTGTGTGATGTCATTCAACAAATAAAAATTGTGAAAACTAATTCAGAAGACGAATTTAAAACTATATATCAAAATGCCATCTGAAAAAGCAGATATATATATATATTGGTATTGGGGTAAAGAAACCTAGGAGTTGTATAAATCGTCAACAGGGTGCAAATGTGCCATCTGCAACTACGGAAGAATATTATCGGAGGTATGTATTTATTCCCTTCGCAGAGCATATGTTAAGCCAGCTGAATGAGAGATTTTCAAAGCATCGGGAAGTGCTTCTTAAATTTAACAGCATTCTACCTAAAGGTGAAATACTAAAACAATGTGAAATATTTTGGAACTTGTTGAGTTCTACACTACCGATTTTCTTCTAACAAATAAGTGTGTCTTAAATCAGAGCTTAGAATGTGGTGCAAACGCTATGAAAATTCAACATCTGCAATAGTGCCGTCCAAGAACGCTATGAATGCACTAGCACAGTGTGATAAAATAATTTATCCGAATAAAGAAAAATTGACATTTTATTTTAAAACTTTTAACATTGTATAATAAAATATTAGTGCGGTTTGGTGTAATTTGATGTTGTTTAATGACTGTTTAATGGAATTTTTTCGAATTGAGCCCTCCAAGTAAAAATTCTGGGTGCGCGCTAGATGGCTTACAATAAATGATATCGACGGAGGAATATACTGAGTTTTTTCCTCACTTTTTAACAGAGATACATTACCTTGTATTCCGCGATCAGTTTCTTTATAATATTTTGGATTTTTTTAAGTTCTGTAAGCATATTATATTTCCTTTCGAATACTTTTTATTTGAATGTTTTTACACTTATAGTTCTCGAGTAATGCGTATATATACGAAGATAGAACAATTTAGCAAAATTCTAGATATTTAAATCCGGCCACTGCAAGTTACAGGGAGATTTAAATGCCCTAAGTTATAGGATAATATTCACTAAATGCAAATAATTTTTTACAATGACTCGTCATTATTAAGTGTCTATAATTTAATATTTTAATGATTACACAAGGAAACGAAAAACTTTGGGTGCATATATGTGAAAAATAGTGGCATGCAGATAATATAAATTGAAATTAACATCTAAGTCAAGGTTGGTCGAGGTAATCTGTCGGTATACTACACCGCGATTAAGAATACATATTAAAAGTGGCATAAAGTTTTGCTTAATTATAAAAAGCTAAGGCTTATTTGAGTCTCCATCGAAGCGATGAAAATGTGGCATGCCTTTGAAATAAGTCGGATTGGATATTTTCAAACTCCAATTTGATTTTAAAATTTATACTTTATGATGTAATTATATTATTTAACTTAAAAAGAAAATCAAATTATTTCATTTAAGTTAAAGTAAATAAAAACCGCATTTTATATGGAGCATCGTAAACAATCTAATTTTAAGCACGAAAGGAAGTAAATATTAATTCGTTATGTCATTACTTTCAACTGCTGAGAATTACTCACTCTGACTCACTTCCTGGGATGTGCAACAACTATAGGTCAACAAATCATCCATAATCAGAATAAGGAACGGATATAAACCTTTTAAATTGTCGCCGGTACTGCGTAATTCGATACTAAATACTACTACTCGGGCAAGAATTGCATTAGTGTCGCATCAAAACGTCTAATACTGAATACAGCAGAAGATTTATCGGAAAATATTTTATAATTGAGGTCTCTTTGAATATCGCCCCTCTTTCAAACAAAAATGTTTTTAATTTTTTATCCATTTTACATGCAACCAATAACATGCAATTGACAGTGTTAAATAAGAACATCACCATATTCCAATTTCAAAATATCGAAAAAGGCTGAATTAAAAAAAAACCTTTCCGCACAAAGTAAGTCCTTTCTCAATGAGGAAAAATAAAACCCTTTCATCCTTCCTCGAGACCACCGGAAGACTAATTCCCGGAAGACGCGAATCGTGAAGAGAGGGAGGGAGACAGCGCGTTCCACAATGGATTTGTCATGTGGAGGGGTTGTTGGGAATCCCCCTTCAGACTGGGAAGGGGTTTGAAATCTTCCTCCCCTTTCATTCGTCACGGAGGGTATCAGGACTTTAAGCTCCATCCACTCACCCCTTTCCTCACAGAGGACGCAGTCTGAAAGGGTACCAGGGCTTTGTGGCGTAGTTTTGTAGGGTGAGGAGCAAAAGGGCATTAGGGATGTGCTCGAAGAGGTGGGCCTAAGAGTCGAGATGGAGGTGGTTGGAGATGGAGAGGTAGAGAAAGGGAGAAGATATTCTAGGTGCAGGGAATTATAGAGGTAGGTGGGTGGAGGGGAGAGGGAGAGAGAGTGAAAGAGCGCCCATTGTAGGTAACAATGGAGCGCGGGATTTTGGTACACTTGAAGGCTGTAACTGCAGATTTCATCATCACTTTACAACTCTTACCTCGGATTCGTCCTCACTTAAACGTAAAGCCCCACTCAACCTGAGGCCGCCCTAAAGGATTCTTATTGGAGGATTGCGGTGCCCAAGAGGTCTGAAGGACGAAAGGGGAATGGCAGACAGTGCCCTCGGTGAGATTTTCCGCATCTGGACAGACAAAGGCGGTTGGGGTGGTGAAACATATGCGAAAGATGAGACGCCCCCTCACTCGAGGGGGGGGGGGCAATCAAATGAAGGATCAATGTGTACCCAGGCTTTGTATTTACAGGTGAGCGAGCGAAATGGAAGGGCCCTTCTTATTTCAGACATGATAGGATCAGACAAGATTTTAAATTTGGAGGAACGCAATGCACCGTAGAGGATGTGTGCTATTAAGGGATCAAGAAAATATCCGATCAGAAAGAGAATTAAAACTGAAGTTAATTGAGCGTGAAATGCATAATTTAAAAAAAGGCAAAAAATATTGTTTATTTCCAAATATCAACAGCGCAAACTATTCTAAATGTAATCAGTATTTTTTGGGTTGAGTTATGACTTACAAATTTAAATGACGGGTATCTTTAATGGGAAAATCAAATTAGCTATATTTATTGTTGAATTTAAAAACACGAAGTAAAATTCATAGCGAATAGAATTATCGCAAAAAAATGATCTTAACAGGGGCAGACAACTTTCATATCGAAATAGTCATCACACAATAATGAAAAATATATTTTTTGACAGTTATAAACGTATTCATTGACCTATAAATGCTGAGTATAGGAAATTTAAAACAAAACTAGGTACCTATTTCAATTCTGTGTTATTATTTAATTCGCAATATTTCTTTATATACAATTTAGTGTTCGAATTCTTGAATACAGGCGTAAAAAATCCAACTATTGCTTAGGTTTGGCCTTGCGATTTATTTATTTTCATTGCACAAGACAGCTTGATCGCGAAATGTCTGCAATGCTTGTTAAAAGGAATTGCTGGATCATTTGGCGTGTCAATTTTTACACGTGAGATAAAGTGAATGTTTTCGGCCATAAAACCAGTGATGACTTTCAATAATTAATTTAATTATCACATTTAATTAATCAATCACTTATCATTCTCTCTCACATTTTCCAATCATAACCCACGCGATGTGCCTCTTATTTACGATAAATAATGGTACATTAGGTTCTCGAGTTAAATCATAATGTTCTCTTTCAGATTCAATGAACTTGATTGTATTGTAACTATAATTGGAATAAAATCGAAATTAAATATAAATACCGATAATCAAATGAACTTATATGTATACAGCATCTATATTAATTTAATTTAACATTATAATGTAAGACTTTCATTTAAATACTAACCAAAATTAATATAGCGTGTTTTATACATTAAAGCTTTTTGTACTTTTCGATGTATTAAAGAAATTATGATTTTAATTCTTACCGATACGTAAGTGAAGCTTCAATATGTAAACTGTTAAATGAAGCGAATATGAAAGTTTATTTACTAACATTTCTAACTTTATACTGTTGTTAGTAACCATACAAACTCTGTAAACAAAACTACATTTCACTTTGTGTAATATAATATGCATTTATAAGCTGAACACGACTTCTATTAGTTATAAAGTGTTCCGTCAGGTTGCAGAACTCCACTGTTTCTCCACATCCTCTACAGGAGGTTTTGAAAACTAACTGCGCCTGGCAGAAGTCACCTCACCTTGTACAATATAATAGAGATATTTTAAAAATGTAATCTCTGAAAAAATATTTGCGATTTTAAACTTGGAATAGACGTCGCAATATACATTCTACAAACTTTCTCATAGACGTGTATATGTTGGTCCCACTACACTCTTTGCCCCGAAGTTAACTCTGTGCGCTTGGCATTTGCGTAGCAACAGAAACAAAGCGACTGACACCACATATATCACCTCTTACTAATAAGCGCGTGGCGTTAACAGAAAGGTACGAAATTTTAGAATATGGAATCCCCAGGTTCCCCCTCCCCCTCTGAGAGAAATAATGCCACTGGGCGATATATAGCAATTTTTTGGGTCATATGGCTTAGTTAGTATTATTTGTGAGATCAGGCTGTACGATTGGATGGATTTTAATCAAAATCCTTACAGTCATTTTGGTCTAAATCAAATTTTAATTCAGAATATCCAAGAACCCTTAATTGTTGCGCAATATCGTTCATCTCTTCAGAGTGTCTATTCAGAAAACGCATTAAACTATATATATATATATATATATACATTTCATTGTCTTTGATTGAAAGTTCGTCAAATTTTGATGTACTTCGATGTTTTTCCTTCAAAACCAATTGTATTTTTAAAATGATATAATCATTAAGATGTGAAATGCTCTACTGCGAGCTCTGCTTGCTCAACTTTCATATCATATGCTGAATTACATTCAAATTTTAGATTATTCCTGCGTTGAAATCTCCTGTAATATATTTGATATATACTGACTGGCAAAAAAGCCGGAACACCTTTAAAAAAATCTAATTACCATAAATATTTATGCTAAAAATAGTTAAAATTTTTATGCAATTGAAAATAAACCCTTTTTGTAAGCCTGGCATACACAGAAATGGCCAGTTTCACTCATTTTGCAATATTTGTTTAGAAAGAATATAAAAAACGAACATTTGGTTCAATTTTTATTTAAAGCAGTGATTAACGACAATGGGGGACTGTCAAATATCGGGAATTACCGAAAATTTTATGAAGATGTATTGTATGGCTATTTTTATAGGCAAATATAAAGTTTTTTCGTTAAATTTTTAGCAGATAATTATAAAAAAGCGATTTAAAACAGACGAGTTAATGCCGAACCCGATCACATCCGATTGGTAGTCGAAGTTTGCCGAGTGTTTAGTGACGTCCGTGCATGCCGCAAGCAAGCTAGCCGATGCTAGCCGTACTAGAAGCCATTGTGCTGATATAGAAGTAGAAGCTTGAAAGACATAATTCTGTTGTTCTCCTCTCTATTCAGTCTTAGAAGAAATATTGGAAATGCATCTTCCTGCATTTATTTCGCTTTGTGTTTTGCAAAATGGCATATGAAGGGTTTTGTGTAGCCAGATCTAATAATTTGCCCAACGTTGATTCGTACATGTTTTTGCGGTACATTGAAAGTCGTAGGGAGCAATATTCAGATGTTGAAATGCGCGGAGTGAAGACGGATAGGTTTGTATTACATTTAATTGATGAAACAAGTTCGATATAGCGCTTTTATTTTCAGTTATTGTAATAGTACCATTATTTCGACTGATACGCAGAAGATATGTAAAAGATACATTGACGTCTTAAAACAACTTTCCCATATTAAATGAATAAAACAACTCTAGTTTTAACTAATATTATAGTATATTTATTTATGTATTGTTTCCCATGCTGTCCTAGTATCAAGTAAGTAAAATATGGTTAGATAAGTATACAAGCACTGGTGGTGTAGTGGTTAGCGTGTCGGCATTCTATTGCAAAGTTCGGGGGTTCAAACCCCTCGAATGGAGTTTTATTAAAAAAAACTATCATCAGTCCCTGGCAGTAGGCAGCAGTACTGTCAGTATGGTATAGAGCCGAAAACAAATGATGTTGGTTGGGTCTATATCCAATACAGCTGTAGGCGTGATCAGGACGATTTGAACGGCTACAGTACTGCGATGTGGAAAGCAAGAGGGAAACTACCACATTACAATCCCCAGTAAAGATTATATGGTTGGACAATATGAGTTCTCTCGAGGTAAAACAATCCGGAGGTAAAATAGTCCCCCAATCGGATCTCCGGGCGGGAACTGCATTGAGGAAAACATTTGTCGAAAGTAAATTACGAATAGGGACTTGGAACGTAAGAAGTATGAGAAAGGCAGGAAAGCTAGAGAACTTGAAAGAAGAAATGAGAAGAAATAGAGTTGACATTATAGGGCTAAGCGAAACTAGATGGGAGGGAGAAGGACAGTTCGACTCGGAAGAATTCACGGTAGTTTATTCTGGAGGAAATAGTGGAGAAAGGGGAGTAGCTCTGGTACTTAGGAAAGATATGATGAAAAGCATTGACTAATACATGGTTCAAAAACCATAAACGAAGGTTGTACACATGGAAAAGCCCAGGATGTAGAATGAAATGCCAAATAGATTACATCCTTGTAAAACAAACATTCAGGAACAGCATAAAGAACGCCAAGGCATTGCAAGGAGCAGACATTGATTCAGATCACAGCCTTCTAATACTTGAGGTGAGTACAAAGCTCAAACAAATAAGAAAAACGAGAAGAGAAAGACAGACCTGGGACCTAGAAAAACTGAAAGAAAGGCAGGATGTAGTCAGCATGAAGATGGAAGATAACCTAAGAAAGTTGGAAAACAAACCGAAGACCGTTGATATAGAATGGGATGAAATTAAAACCAGTATCAAGGATACCTTGGATAAAGAGATTGGAAAACAAGAGAACAAAATCAGAAAACCATGGATCACGAAGGAAATGCTGGAGAAAATGGATGAGAGACGAAAATGGAAAAACGTTAACAGTGAAGAAGGTAGAGCCAACTATAGGCGTATAAACAATGAGTTGAGAAGGGTAACAGATAAAGCTAGAGAAAATTGGATAAAAGGAAAATGTGATGAAATAGAACAAATGGAGAAGTTAGGACGGTACGATATGATGTACGCTAGGGCACTGGAATTAGAAGATAAGAAGTCTAATGGAATTTGTGGTAAAGGAATCATGAATACGGATGGGAAGATAGTCTCAGAAACAAAGGATGTAGCACAGGTATGGGAAGAATACATTAAGGAATTATACAGCAAACAGGCAGGAGCGGCAAAAATAGAACTGGAAAATGAGGAAAACATTGAAGAAGACAACTTAGGACCAAGTATTATGGAGAGCGAAGTAGAAAAGGCGATAGTGGAACTAAAGAAGGGGAAAGCCATGGGCAGCGATGGAATACCGGCTGAGATACTTAAAGTCATAGGATCAGAAGGACTAAAAGCGATCACGAAATTAATTAATAAGATTTACGACACGGGAGAGTGGCCTCGGGATTTCCTAGAAGTAACAATGATCCCTCTAAAGAAGAAGCCAAAGGCAATGCAGTGTAAAGATTACAGAACGATAAGCCTTCTGTCACACACTTCGAAGATCATCACGAGGATTCTTAATAAAAGGCTGGAGAAAAAGGCAGAAGAAATAATAGGGGAAGATCAATTCGGTTTCAGAAAAGGACGAGGAACTAGAGATGCTATAGGAGTAGTTAGAATCATATCAGAAAGGGCAATAGAATACAGTCAAGATATCTGCGCATGTTTCGTAGACTGGCAGAAGGCCTTTGATGGAGTAAATTGGGTAAAGTTGATGAAGATATTAAAGGATATAGGTGTAGACTGGAAAGACAGGAGACTGATTAGGAATCTATATGAGAATCAAGTTGTAAAGGTCAGGTTTGAGAATGTGGACACCTGCGGAATTAATATCGGTAGAGGAGTAAGACAAGGCTGCTGCCTATCGCCAACCCTATTCAATATATATGGAGAAAGTCTAATGCAAGAAGCTTTAGAAGGCACAGGGGATTTCAAAATTGGAGGAAAGATCATAAGAACAGTAAAATACGCAGATGATCAAGTACTCCTAGCAAGAAAAGAAGAGGAGCTACAAAAAATGATAAATAGACTAGTGATAACAGGTAGAAAATACGGTATGGAAATAAATACAGAAAAATCCAAGGTCATTCGAATATCGGGTAAAGAAGAGAATCTGAACATAACTATTGGGGGAAAGCCATTAGAACAAGTTTCAGAATATAAATACCTTGGAAGCGTCATAACACGAGAGGCAAAATGTACGGATGAGATCAAAACTAGAATAGGAAAAGCAAAAGCGGCTTTCAGGAGAAAGAAACAACTACTTACAGGGAATATAAGGGAAGATATCCGCAAGAAGTTGATAAAATGCTACGCATGGAGTATAGCATTGTATGAGGCAGAAACATGGACGCTAAGGAAAAATGAAATCAAATACTTAGAAAGCTTTGAAATGTGGACTTGGAGGAGAATGCTGAAGATAAAATGGACAGATAGGATGAAAAACGATGATGTGCTACGAAGAATAGGTGAGAAGCGAATGATTATGCAGACTATCAGAAAGAGGAAGGTTAACTGGGTTGGACATTACCTGAGGAGAGAGAGTATGATTAAAGACGTGTTAGAAGGAAAACTAGATGGAAAAGGGAAAGAGGTAGGAAAAGGTTACAGCTGATAGACGATTTGAAAGGGAAAGAGAGTTATCAAGATATAAAGAGGACAGCGGAAAATAGGAGTATATGGAGAACCAGGTTTAACCAAGAATAATCACGGACCTGTCTACGGACAGACTACCTATGATGATGATGATGAAGTATACAAAATGTAATGGACTTCGTGGAATTCCACAATAAAATAACATGAACAATACTGGATTATTATCATTTACATTAAACTTTTGCTAATTTCCACAAAATATATTAAATAAAACAAGGCCGGTTTCGGCAAATAATCATCATCATCTGGTCAAATATTGACAAATATTACACAAAATTAATGGGAATAAACTAAGTTTCCGTGTGTCTTGTCTCTAGGAAATGTGGTTAAGTTTGTTGTTTTAAGTGTCAATCTGCCTTATTTATTACCTATACTTGTGAAAAGAAAAACTTTAGAAGTGTTTGTCATAACTGCATGTCTATTTTGTATATGTCGCGAATTTCATCGTTGCTTTTATGGGGCTTTTCTCCCTTTGAGGTAAATGAGGAAATACTATGTTAGTAATGCTGTTGGATTTGTTATACTGAAGCGAGAATGAAAAATTTGTATTGTTAAAGGCAAGATTTGCCCTGAATACAGAATAAGTAATGAGGTTATGAAGTGAGAGTAGTTGTAGATGAAGAAGAAGATTTAGTCACGTCTGTGGAGTGTCATGACTGCCTTTAATCAGCTGAACATGGTACTTTAAAATGCCATGCTGCCGTGGATATTATGTGAACAGATTTATTAAAATATTTAAATTACAGAACTAACTTAATATGTTACATTCGTAAAAGTGTTTGCTTAAAAACTTGGTACTTAAATGAATGTACAGCAACAGTAATTATTTGCTTAATAAACCCATAGCCCAACGATTTCCGTAAGTGTGATCTTACGTATTTAGAATAGGTATATTACATTATGGAGGTTTTGTTAAAATATATACGCTAATCTTTGAAACAAAAATATAATTTACTCTTTCAACATCGCTCTCCAGAAATATATGCATCATGTCAATGTAATGCCGACATAATTCATAAACTAAAATACGAAGCAATAAAATTACGTACAAACATATAACTAGTACTTACATTAAAATGATCTTCGCAGACAAATGCAGTTGTACGTTCCAATATATCAGATGCGTATCTCCTCATGGCTTTCAACCACAATATTCTCCGCTTCTTATTTCTTCCCAAGGAGCTCGGTATCGTGAAGAACAATTTTCTCTGGATTTTAATTGTTGTATTTAAGCACTGAGGTACCAGACAATACTTATAATCCTTCTTAAGTTCCACATTCTCCATTTTAGCTACAATATCAGGAAAAGCAACAGGACGAAGTATCAAAACCGCGTGCTTTCAGTACGGTCGTAAGGAATGCGACGACGTCACGTACCCCTTACTACTCTCTCTCTCCAACCAGGAAGCCGTTTTCGCGGGATATTTAAAAGAGTTATTTTAAATATTTTTTTGTATAATGAAGTCGATTTAACAAAAATGTTCACAGGGAGTAATTATGTCAATTACAAAGAATTTTAAAAAAACAATTAAATATTTTGAGTGCCCCATTAAAAAATTATTCGCAAAACTTACGAAATGTATTATATGTTTTAATTTTACGACAAAAAAATCCAAAATTATGAATTTAACGCAATCAGTATCTCGTATTTCCTCCTCTGGCCGTCATTACTGCCAACATCCTCCTGCGGATGCTTTCAATTAGGGTCCTTGTCTCTTCTTGTGGGATCTGATCTCAATCCACCCGAAGTGCTAACCGAAGGTCGTTTAACGTCTCTGGAACGGCAACACGACTACGGACGCGCCTCCCTATCAAGTCCCAGAGATGTTCGATGGGGTTGATGTCCGGGCTCTGCGCCGGCCAGTCCATCCGAGCAATTTTCACCACGTTCAGATAATGGGAAACTCAGCAGGCGGCATGTAGATGATCATTGTCGTGCATCAGGAGAAAACTCCCCAATTAAACGGAAAACCATGTGGTTAATCAGAACCTCTTCTATGTAGCGGTGGGCAGTGAGAGATCCGTTCTCAATGAAGACGAACTCCGTACGAGAATCAAAGGAAATACCGGCCCATAAAACGGCGTTCTTTGTGTGAATGTACTCTCTGCAAAACGCTCACCAGGTCTTCTCCAGACAGAGTCTGGAGAAGACCTGGTGACCTGACCTCTCTCTCGTCTGATAATCGTAGGGAGAACCTGGACTCGCCCGAGAACAGAAATGTGCTCAATTGCTCCAATGTCCAGTGCACGTGTTCCCGCGCAAACTGAAAACGAGCTGTGCGATGTCGTGGGGTCTGGTGTGTCGATTTCGCAAAATTTGTGACAATAAACCGATCGTCTTGAGCTGAAGTCATCCTTCGTCGACCTGATCCGGGCCTCCATGTGTAACTTTGAGTCTGTCGGAAGCGATGGATAGTTCGATGAACAGTGGTAAGAAAGACACTAATATATTTAGCAGCATAACGAAGAGAGTGGCCATCTTCAACCAAAGCGACGTCTTCAGCGCTTAGAGGCATTTTAAAAGTGAATAAAATGGAGACACGAAAACGCTACCTGCCGAAAAAGATGCGAGACAGCTTCATTATGCGATTGGTTATCATTTCCCGCTCTTTGCAACAATCCGCCTTCACTTACGCAAGAACGGCACACAGCAGGCTTCTGCCGGGGAAACCACTTTGTGCGGTAAAACCCGTTACATTACCGGCAGGGGATAATCAACAATCACTCCATTACTGCTTATTGTAACACAATTGTAATCAATAATGGCCTATTAGTGGCGTAGCACGGCCGAGAAATCTATTTTGACATTCTTAACTTAAACATTTATAGTAATTACATTTTTTTAAGGTGTTCTAGTTTTTTTTTCCGGTCAGTATTTACAACGTTCTCTTTGGAATTTTGTTTTTATAATACAGGTACTTGACGAGTGTATTACGATTCGGATGAGTTTTCCTTTTTGGGAAATAGGTTTGCAATATTTGATTTACTTGGTTCCTATTTTGTCAATAATTGTCACTAATTTTTAGTGAAACGATTCTCTGTCATTTTTCTTCAGTAGTATTTTAAATTTCTTTTACTGCTTTTTAAAAACGTTCTGCATCAATAACTGCCTTGATAATACGCAGATGTCTTCTTCCACTACATTAAATTAAGCTTTGGACAAATTATGGAGAGATGTCTGAAAGCAAAAGGCGCTCCAAGTAAAGAAAACGTTCCATTTACATTTTCAAATAACTGAGAGGTTACCCTTAATTTATACTGAAACTTTGAACAAATAAAAACGAAGATTTTTACAGTTAACTAGTATGTGTTAAGATTTCCTGTTGGTTAAAGTAAGTTCGACCGCGGTTATAAAGTGAGTGTGGATTTTTCCGAATACATGCTTTTAAAAATACTTTATTTAATTGGATAAATTCAGTAATAGTGTATTGGCAGTTGAAAATTCATATGCCTTGAAGTTACGCAAGACTGTCTCGTTACCCTTTCCTAAGACTCAACTCTTCATAGCATCAATGGGGATACTTATCAGAAAATCTCCAACTCGGGGTCTTTCAGCCAACTGATGAAGTGGAAAAGACCAAGATTGCCGTCTGCTACAACACATCACGCGATCATCATACAGTGATGCGAAAAGAATGATAAAGATAGATTCTGATAGATAATAGCTCGGTGAGGATGAGGAGTAGTCGCGGAATGTAAATCCTCAGCATGCATAGTTGGGCAGTCACTCAAGCGGCGGTCGCGGGCGTGCAGCGGATCGAAAGCGTGTATTGTGGATATGTCTAAAACCAAAGGGAAAGGATGTGTTGGCAGAGAGAGAGAGAGAAAAAAGAGAGCGAAAGGGGTCGCGAAGACGCAGATATAAAGGGATAGGAATGGAAAGAAGGGAAGTGTGTGGTTTGAAGATATTTTCGAGGCAAAGACGAAGAGGAGGATACAGAGAGGGAGGAAACGGAATCAACCCCGGTCATAATGGAGCAAACAATGCGGGCCCCGCCCCTTGCAAAGACGATTTTCGTCGTGCCCCGGGGGCAAGAGAGACTTTGCCTCAACATCCACCCTTTCTCTCTCTCCCTCCTTCCCAGACTCCCCTCCCCCCTCGCCTCCGGTTGGGGGAGAGTCGTCGGAATGGCACTGCTGCGGTGAAAGGGCGGGGAAGGGGGATGGAAAGGGGTGGTGCGTGGGTGGTAAGGGCTCAGAGAGAAGTAAGGGGGTTGAATCGAGAGTCGCGGGGTGGGTCTCGGGGTATGTATCGGTGGCAGAGAGAAAAGGAATCGAAAGAATGGCCTGGGAATAACGAGAGGGAGAGGAAGGTTTGGAAAAGAATGAGGAAGCAAGAGGAGTTCGGACGGGGAGAGAGGAAGCAGTAAAAAGAAAAGGAGGGAAACGGAGAGGTGGGGCGGGGTTATTCCCATTGAATAAAACAAACGGAGCGTATCGAATTTCGCCTTTTGGAGATTTGTGTGCGTGGGGCAGGCTGGAAGGGGGGCGGGTGGATTTTCCAGGGGGTGCGGTGGTGAGAGAGGGATTTTCGAGACGGGGTCTGTGTGAGGTACGGCGGTAGGTGACCTGGGGGATGGAAAGAGGCAAAGAAGGATCACAAGGGCGGCGGTGGGTTCTGTAGGGGATATGAGGGGAAGGGGGACAAAACGGGAGGGAAGTTTTGCAAAATAACGTCCGGATTCTGGGGAGAAAATTTCGGTAGGCAAGCACAGCGGGGTGTGCATTAGGGTTGGAATTGGCGGGTAAACTGGAATCCATGGCGAAATCGGCTGAAACGTTCAAGGATAATATACCGATTAAAATTAATCAATATTATGCTAATTCTGTATTAATATCCCATGGGATGTTTCTTATAAAATTATGTCTGTCTGCTTTAATATTTCTCGTGCTACTATCGCGTTATTGTCAAAACCAGCGGCGGATCCAAGGAAGAGGCGATCCCCTCCATTGGACGACCCAAATGCCCTTCACCGGATTCATTCTTAAATTCATTCCGCGCAATATTCGTTGTTTCTACATCGCAGATTAAGACTATATGGCATGGGAAAGGAAGATTCTTAAAATACAGAGTCGTCGGCAGAGGCGTATTCAAGTGAAGGGAGGGGCAATCGTTCTCGCCTTGGGAAGTTTCTGGCTCCGCCCCTGGTCAAAACCTATGCAGGTATATCGTACACATAAAATTACGCAAAAGTTGGTTTACGTCAGTGTAAATCAATTTCGTGAGTCATATTGGTATCACCAAATGATTAAACACATAAAAGGATATTTTTCAAATATCTTGCTCTCAACGGCAGCCTGATTTTCTCGTCTTAAAAAAGATTTAAATGACGTACGATATAATCTATAGTTTTACGTTATATTGCCTCAAACAATTAATATTTTTATTCGAAAATTTTATTAGTCTTTCTTAACACGTTGAAATTTTCTTATACTTGTAAATTAGATCTCAGCGGTGAATAATCACTGAACAAAGTATTCAATGTCAACAGTACAAATTAAACAGATTGAAAAAATTATTTCATTTACAAAAGCATCCCAACGCTGGAAAACCATCTGATAAATTCAGCATAAACATTTTCTGGCAAACAAATTTTTTCTCGCTTAAATGTAAATATATCAATGACAATCTATTTTCGTACGCTTCATCAAGAAACGCATGAACCAACAAAAAAGTGGGCTATAAAAACATTAATAAATTGTGTTTTGGGAGTTTGGTTTCTCACTTCAGTCTCAGATGGCTTATGTCTTATGTGGCTTGCCACAGATGCATAAAAACTTATTATTTTCATTTCGGAATAAATAAAACTATGTTATCGGGATGACGTTACGTTGAAACCTCGTTGTGTTTTTTAGCAACATAGTGGAATTTTTACATAGTTTGTGTTTTTTTTATTACGAAATAATATGAAATTCCATATAGTTAAGGCTCCCATAGTGGATTAAAATCTTTTTAAATTATTGTTAACTTTCACTTCAGACAGCATAACCTCTTCTAGTAACTAATTAATAATTCTGTTGTATTTACTACTATATATTTTCCGTTCAAAATGAAGAAATTGTGTGCATTTGACATAAACGTAAATGAAAATTGTGGACAGTACATAGTGGGGAAACTAGGATAGTGCGGGTCCTAAGTCTATTTTTTTTTCATGGCCTTCACATTTAATCTAAAGCGCGGACCCCCCGGCCTCCGGACGGAATGCACGAGCAATATCTACAACACTGCTAGTGGATCGAATGACTCGCTAGTTAGCATAAATATAAACCTGATACAAAATAGTAAGTATCGACTGTTTCTTTAGACAAAGTGGATGAACTTATAGTCAAAATCGCCTTAAATGTGTTACATCTGAAATAATAGGCATTTCATATCTCTTCGATAGTCAAGCTGTAGTAGTTTTCCATAGATAATGGAGATTTTTAGTAAATTTTCTTCTCATACACTTATTTAAGTGAACTATTCATGACAATTGATACGGTAATCATTATTAAAATGGGCACCACTTAATAAAATTCGATCTATAGAAGGTTGCCAGGATATAAATGGTAAAGGGCTCCTCTATGAAATTTATTCTATAATTAAAGGCTTGCATTTAATTTAATCTCTGAAATCATCAATAATTTCGGCCTATCCTAATCACAAATTACGGGATAATTAACTTTCTTTTCAGCCAGGTGTCTTTTCCTACGATGATCAAAAAGCCATTCAACTGGAGCTCGAAAAATGGATCTTTACTCAAAAACCGACGTCTCCCTACCTTTAATGCGGTATAAATGTTCCAGCTGTGGAAGAAGGTATCACCATCATCCAGCGATGAGAGAAATCACTCATGACGCACTCACACACAGAGCACTTAATCACAGAATGACTAAAACACATCAAATGGGCGTGCACGATTAAACTTCGAGAAGAAGGGATATAAAAGGCACTTTGGGCTTCACGAAGGAAATAAAGGTTTAAGGTCTGACAGAAATGGAAGGGGGCAGGATTCGCTTTCACAATGCACCTGGAATGGAAAAAAAGATAGTCACTGGTATTGGTTTTACGCGGTAAACAATGAGAGAGACTAAACGCAAGCGAAATCTTTCAAATATCATACCATATTTCTCCAGATGATTTAAACTTAAAAACTCTATTAACAATACGACTAATTTTAACTCTTTAAATTTTTTATTGAAAATTAATAAAAAGAAAAAGCCATCTACTTAGCCGTCTTAATTTTGCCACCCTTATGAATAACTTGCTAATTATTTATTACTGCTGCAGATATACTCAATATCTTGAGGGATTAGTCATCTTTTGAAGCGGAGATCACATGCCAGCAGCTTTCTTCTGCACCTCCATACACTACCTCATCTCAAATAAAACTGAGCTAAGTATAGCCAAGTGACGTTAAACAGTTGGCCCTCTTGGTGCTCCTCGCAAAGAGTGGGCAAATGCAGGCACCGGGTTTCCCTCTTCCCTTCTGTGTGTCCGGTGTGGAAGGCAACGGGAAACCACCACATCATGTATGTGCGTACACTCATTTTCGTAAGTCTTTCCTTAAATGGAGCGGCGCCACGTTCGCCGCTAGTGGACATCAAACTTCTTTTACTGGCTATGCATTCCATGGCTGAACTTCGTGCTGCTATGAGAAATTTTACGGTAATCATTCTAATAAACGATGAGCAAATGGAAACGCAAGAATCGGGTTTCGCCTCGCGTCTTTAAAACAGTGTGGCTGCTCTATTAAGGCGCATTTAACTAGTTAGTTTTTCGAGGAAAATCCTCGCATTACTGTGATGCCGTGGCCGCCGCATTCCCCCGACCTTCGTTCCCTAGAAAATGTGTGGGGCCTCATTGTGAAGGGATGGGACTTCGCCGGCGAGAAGAAGGAGGAGGCATTGAAAGCTCACGTAAGAGATATTTGGGCTACTCTAAGCCAGTGGTTCTCAACGGGGGCCATATGCCCCCCCTCCTCCAGGGGGCCACAGCCTATTTCTGAGGGGCCGTGAGTAAAATACCTAAATTGGGGGGCCACCAAAACTTCTTTATGGGCCACGAAAAGTTCGACTCTGTGTGAAAGTTGTTTTAAGTCAATGCTAATAACGCGTACTAATAACAATACTAATAACGCGTACTATTCATTGTATTCTGATTCAAATTTGCGTGTTTAGACTGGCAAAACAATTGGAATTGAAATGCCATGAAAATGGACTAATGTATTACAATATACATAAATACTTTCTTATCCTCATTATAGTTAGGAAATAACTACATTGTACTCCAACTGTTAGCCCACAATTACGTGACTGATAAAACTTTCCTCTACCACTTCCTTTCCTCCCCTCCACGCCGTAGATACAAAATGTTATTCTTACACTTTCATTCAGCGGATTTCACCCGAATACGAGAGCTATTAATTTGAAATACGCTTTTCTAATATAAGACAACACGTTCATCAACGTTGTAAACAGGGAGAGTGAATGCCGAAAGATTGAAGAAACAGAGAGTGGAATGCAAAGACATGACAGCGTCTGTGGATCTCCTGTTTAACTGTAAGTATTCACTTGATATATTTATATATATTCTATATATCAGTCATTAACTGCTGATACATTCCGACAACCAGCAAATTTATTTTTGTCAAAATTAACGGGGCTTTAGAGAAAACAAAAACATCTGTTCGTGAAGCCGCTCTTGGAAAATCACCATAGCATACCAAAGCAAGGTTTGATTGCATCCTATGAGATTTCCAAGTTAATTGCAAAATCTGGCAAGCCACATAATATTGGCGAATCATTGATTTTGCCTGCAGTGTCTGTTGTGATTTCAACTATTATGAATCAGAGTGCACATGAAATAACTCAGGCCATCCCTTTGAGCAGCTCATCAGTATTGAGACGTATTGATGAAATGGCAGATGATGTGGAAAAACAACTAGTTGCATAACTACAAGTTAAGAAGTTTGCCCTGAAAATCGATGAATCCACTTTAATGGGTAACAAAGCCCTTCTAATGACATATGTTAGGTTTTTGAATGATGATCAGCTCAGTGAGGAAATGCATTTTACCCGAAAGCTTAAGACAGACACCAAAGGTGAGACAATTTTTGAAGAAGTTAAGAGTTATTTCAAGGAAAAAAACATTCCACTATAAAATATAATAGCTTGTACAACTGATGGTGCTGCTTCGATGGTAGGTAGATACAGAGGGTTCATTTTTCATTTTAAAAATGCTGTGCCTGAAGTTTTTTGCATACACTGCGTGGTTCACTGTCAACATTTGGTTGGAAAAAACTTGGGAGGACGTTGGCATGATGCCCTTGCTATAGTAATAAAGGCTGTCAACATTTTCAAAACAGATGCACTTCAAGATCGTCTTTTCCGACAACTTTGTGAGGAAAATGAAAAAGATTTTGAACGCCTACTAATGCATACAGAGGTCCGAAGGTTATCAAAAGGTAATTGTCTTCGGCGTTTTGCTGAAATTTGGGACAGTGTTGTATCATTTCTAAGTGATAATCAGCTTGGAGAACAGATCGTTGCTGCTAAATGTGACATGTTTTATCTATCTGATCTATTGGAAAAGCTGAATTTGTTGAACAAACAGTTACAAGGAAAGAACTGTCATATTATATCTTGCAAAGAGGCCATTACTGCTTTCCTTGGAAAACTCGAGTTATTTTGGAGTAATAATTTCCATCACTGGCCACTCTTGACATATAAATTCAAGATTATGATATTGCTGTATATGTTGAGCATTTGAAGAATTTGTACAGTGATATGCAATGTCGGTTCAGCGACATGCTAGAGATGAATATTCCAGATTGGGTGGTGAATCCGTTTGGTGTAAATGCGGTTGATGTTGAAATCACATTACAAGAATGTCTGGTTGAGTTGCAAAGTGATATAACAGCTCAAGCTAGATTAAAAAACGGAAAACAGAATTTCTGGATAAGTAGTGAAATTGCAAATAAGTTTCCACAAATCAGGGAGAAGGCAAAGTTGTTTTTTATCGGATTTCCCACTTCTTATTTGGTTGAATCTGCGTTTGGTCGAGTTCTTCACCTGCAATCCAAAACTCGTAACCGTCTTGATATTGTAAAGATAGGTGATCTTCGATTATCTCTAACATCGTTGCAACCAGAAATTCAAAAGCTTGCTAGTTTTCATCAGCCGCAAGGATCTCACTAAATAAAGTGACAATAATATTATGGAAATTTTTTTGGAGCATATTTCATATGTATATTATAAATAAAAAATATGTATATTATAAACAGGGATTATTTTTTATAAATAAACAGTGCGGTTGATAAAGTTTCTTTTTTACCAACTAACGGCGACTATGAGGGGCCACAGAGGTAAATGAAAATCTGAAGTGGGCCACGAGCAAAAAAAGGTTGAGAAACACTGCTCTATGCAACCGTCCGATGCTTATTCAGAATTTAGTGGTGTCAATGCCTTCAAGGCTATTATTGTTAATAATGGGGCAATAATTAAGTGTTAAAAACAATTTTTAAGCCTATGTTTTTCTTTGCATGACATGAACTTCGAAGAAAATCTGGAAATGATTGGCTTGAAAATTAACTTCAAATTTCAAATAACACCTTATCAAGGTTATTCCTCGAGATTTCCTTTTGCTCTGCTTTCAGGAATTTATTTGCGCTAATTATTGCCAATAAAAACAAGAAAATCATCCTTTGTAGACTTTAAAATATCACTTATTTTTAAATATAAAACATTTAACAAGGTATTTCAGCCTTAATACTTACACAAATATACTCAAGACTTACGAATCTTCAAATAGAAGATAATCTCCAGGTCTTGCTGTTTTTTAAGTAGCACAGATTTAATGAGGTGATATTTAGGCTCGGGTCAGATAAAGCATTTGAATCTTTAAGGATCCCCCTTAAACTATTCAATAAACTATATCAAGCACAAAAATCGGTTTTGTAATAGTTTCTGTTTCAATCTTTTGACCATTCCACTGTGTAGAAGTGTAACATGAATGAGAACTTTAATTTTTGTCACTGGTAGAAGAAAATTGTGAGTCGATTGAAATGAATCATGCCATACTTACGATGGGTATTGAAGGAAAATAATTTGCAGAAACAAAAACAATGAGAAGCCTAAAAAATTACAAACCGACTATAATTACCAAGCAATACTGAATACCAAAATAATAATAATATTACAATTTGTGTTCGGAAAAACCTATAATTATCAAATGATTGATTAATTTGCTGATATAAACGCCAGGAAAGGTGAACTACAGAAATTTTTAAATAAAAAACGCTTTCATACTTATTTAGAAATGATTATATCGCTGTTTTCGAAATACTTAAACAAAAAAGCATTTATTAATTACTTAAAAATAACAACCATCTCTCTTTCTCCGAGTTTAGTATTCTTGACGCCATTAGTTTATAACTCTTTAATCGTTATAGGGATTTTCCTTTATATTTTTAATTACTTTTATTTAAAGATTAGTAAGTTTTGAGTATATTTGTATAAGTATTAAGCCTGAAATACCTTATTAAATGTTTTATATTTAACGCGGTATCCTAACGGTAAAAAATAAGTGATATTTTGAAGTCTACAAAGGATGATTTTCTTGTTGTTATTGGCAATAATTAGTGCAAATAAATTCTTGAAAGCAGAGCAAAAGGAAATCTCGAGGAATAACCTTGATAAGGTGTTGTTTGAAATTTTAAGTTCATTTTCAAGCCAACCATTTCCAGATTTTCTACGAAGTTCATGTAATGCGAAAGAAAAAAACATTGGTTTAAAAATTGTTTTTAATACTTAGTTATTTCTCCATGATTATCAATAACAGATAATAGCCTTGAAGGTATTGACGTCACTAAATTGTAAATAAGCCTCAGACGGTTGCTTCAAGTAGCCCAAATATCTCTTACGTAGGATTCCAATGCCTTCTACTCCTTCTCGCCGGCGAAGTCCCACCCCTTCACCATGAGGCCCCACACATTTTCTAGGGAACGAAGGTCGGGAAATGCGGTGGCCACGGCATCTCAGTAATGCGAGGATTTTCCTCGAAAAACTATCTAGCTAAATGCGCTTAAATAGATCAGCTACAGTGTTTTAAAGGCGCGAGGCGAAACCCGATTCTTGCGTTTCCATTTGCTCATAGTTATTTAGAATGATTACCGTAAAATTTCTCATAGTAGTACGAAGCTCAGTCATGGAATGAATAGCCAGTGAAAGAAGTTTGATGTCCAATAGCGGCGAATGTGGCGCCGCTCCATTTGAGGAAAGACTTATTAAAATGACTGTAGATAAATTCCTTAGTCCATACCAACAGTTAATCAGTAATCAGTCGTAAGACAGAACACTAGAATAAATGAATGAAGTGAAGTTAGAATTTTCATCCAAAAAATCCCGCTAATTCATAAGACGTTACTAGTTTGCTCCTTGACGTTTGAAATGTAGAATAATCGATAACGAAGCGCTAGGTGGAAAGGGAAAGAAGTGTTGGTTTCTCGGTCCATTAATTTTATCCCGTCAAATGCAGACCAATTGGTCGTATCTAAAGGTATTTCTTGCTTGTAATTTGTATTCCCAATCTCTTTTGATAGCTTATATGCCAGAATGTATTAAAATACACAGCCTAGTTAAATTTTGGAGTGGATATCAATAAAACTAATCGTTTTCAAATTTAAGAGTCGTAAATGATATATTCCATTAATCAAAAGGAAATAAATCTATAATTAATATTTGACACTGATGTGAGCTAAGCAGTGTCAGTTCGCATTATCAACTGGGAGAGGAACTGTGCATCCACCGATTGCATTACCATATTTAATCACACGTAAACTGTTTGCAAAATAATGAAGGAGAATCAGCTAAACATATATTCAAATCCACTCTTCTCGAAATAAGAGGGCATCCCTGAGAAAATAATGAAACACCGATTTTAATAATTGCGGAGAAACCATTTGCCTATTATTTGATTTGTCCTCGCTAATTAATGCCAATTAAGTCTCGAGGAAAATAATTCTATGAACAAAGCCAACAGCAATTCAACCATGCTTCGGGTGAGGCATACTAAGCGTAAGCGAGGTGAAGTTCGGAGGAATTCATCTGCCTGATTGCTAGAGTGGAACGTGCGTCATCAGGAGCGAATCGACTCGAACACGTGCCGGCCAGAGCGCTCGGAGTCAAATGAAACAACTGGTTCGGCATCTTACTCGTCAAATTGTAATTATCGATCGAGTGGCCGACCTCAAGGAAAAGCTTCTTGTGTAAAGAAGAAGAATGACGGTTGGGATAAGCGATACATTAAAATCTTTAAGGGAGGAAACAAATGTATAAAATACGAAAGATTGCTTTATTCGGCTTCTTAACTACCCTTAAAAATATTTAAATGCTGTATAACAGCTGATGGAATTACTTAGCAAACAAATTCTTGCTGAGGATAAGGCACAGCCTATCTTCCATCGGCAAACAAAATGGTTTTGCGAGATTAATTATGCCCTTTGCAAGCATTTATAAGTCGGACTCGTGTATACACGTTTTTGGCAAGAATTCACTTGGTACAACTAAAAATTGAAATTTTCTATTAGTTTTTATTATACTAAATAGTAACAATCTGATATAAATACAGAAACTTCTCTGTATTCAATGAATGTATTCGAATGAAAAACCTTTAAACCGGAACCAGATAATGAAGAAACAGAAAGTATGCTTCTGAGGTGATACCACGAGACGAACATGTTATAATCACTTATTATATCAGTTTTTAATCTGTTCGCTAGTATAAAAGGACGGATAAGAGATTCAATCTACTTCCCTATATCTTTAACTACGATTCTGGATCTTCATGCACACAATCGGATTAGCCATCCATTAAACAGAAAAAACAAAATAAATTTAAAAAAAACCAACAAAGGTCATTGTAATAGTTAAAAGATGAAAACTTTTTTATTTACATTTTAATCATTTTTTAAATGTTTAAATTATTCTGACCTATAAATGGAGTATCATTTACAGGGTGATCAATTTCTCCCTAGAATTAGTGCAGTCTGTCTAAATGCAATTAAAATGTTAAATACCACTTTTTCCGATGAAAACATTAAGTATATGGAGTTAAATGCGTTAGCTATTAGTTTGTACCTGCTATAAGGGCAAAATCAGTGCAGAGGAATAAATTTTAATTCGATTTATTAGAACTTAAATAAATTCCAATTTATGTATAACTTTATAATAAGGTTACCATAAACATTATATTCCCGCATATGCCTGGTATTTACCATGCAAGCTAAAGCGCATACTTGAATATGAAAAGCTCAGCTCACGTTTTTATTGCACCTTTCACGAAGTTTTAAAATTATTTTCTTTTCGGAGAGAAATTCTGCCAATATTTTTAAAATTTGAATTCGTAATCCCAATTTATGATTTAAAAACACACGCCACGGTTTGAGCATCATTCCATACACCACCCAAGCCCACTTAATTTACGTGTATTCCAGGAATTCAAACGGCCATTTGCGCGAGGATCCATGAAAATCGGATTAAAAACAAAAGACTCTCAATACCCGTTGCTCATTGATTTCTCATACCATAGCACACTTTAATCCGCATGTGCAGTATTGGTGGAAAATAAAAGGTACGGGTCGTTACCTCTATTAAATTAAAAGCCTGCGAAGAATACTAGCGTGATTGAAAATGGCAAACATAATCGTTCTTGTTCTGAAAAAGGACAAGTAATCCCCAGTGAAATTTTTCCAGCATCAATATCTTTTAGCTGCTTTTTTACTTCAAATCCGTATAAAATAACGCAATGGTGAAGTAATTTAACATAAGTAAACGTTATGTGTATTGCATGAAATTTTCAAAAGAGCGATCCTCCCAGTTGTTTTTTAGCATATCGGATTCCGATCCACTTTTGTAAATTGTATACTCACGACAACAATTTTTCACTCTCTCGCTGACGTACGAAGGATACTATGAATTATATATATCTCCTATGTTTAAATGAAGAGGATTGGTAGTATTAAATATTATCCATATTTAATAATTTTAGACTGAAAATGATATTTGAAATATCTATTCATTTTATAGAATCATTAACAGAATGGTTCAATGATATGCTCCACCTGAATTAAATATCACATCATCATGATATTGGGAATTAAAAAAATGAAAACCTAACGATGTGCTGTATTTTTTAATTGATCCATAAAATTTTGTATCATCCAACAATTTAGCAAGAGGTGGATGTACTAATGGCTATATTCCGACGTCCATTTAACACTTTGATTACGTTAACATGAACTAGCAAGTTCCTTCAAACGGCGAGGGAAGATATGATATGTTATCAGAAATAGGCTTTAAAATGTGCAATTGACAATTTAAATAAATCCAGTAATTGTTTGAAAAATAAGCTCACAATCTTTTTAACCCTCGAGCGGGCGCGCTGGTGTGTAAAGTACGCCAATTTTACGAATTTCAATGTGATAACGCTGCTTTGTGTCTGGCATCTAAGACACTTTGTATATTCCTTCAGTGGCATTTTGACTTTGACCTCAAAGATCTGTAGTAGCTTAATAATCGGAGTGATGATAATATCAGTCATCCGTGACGTACGGAATACGCCGCGCGCCTGCTCGTGTGACTCATTATTTGCTTTACCTCCGTCCTTCGAGCAGACGCGTCGGATTGAATATACGAGCGAATGAAAGAGTGATTTCTTTTATGCTCAGTGAGCAGCATGGTTTTTCATGTAAGTTATATTCTTTATGTTTATTTTGTTTATGGATTATGGTAGAAGAAACATCTCTATGATGAAATAGGCTAATCTTGCCTTTATTCTTAGTATATATTAAGGTCTCATTTTACTACGTGTTGCTCTATCGTCATCTCTCTGACAGAGTGATTTAAAGAGTGATCTTTGGCATTGAGTACGCCGTACGCCTTGTCATGTAAGTTATTTTTTGATTATATGTAAATCTGTAAAGTTACAGTTTCAATTTTTGCTTTCCTTTGAAATGACCGCAGAATGACATACGGTAGATCACCGACTATATGGCGTTCGATTACTCTGCGTCCAACGTGCCAAAAATGAATAAGGCAGTAATAGTACTATCAACAATGCACCATGAAACAGAAATTGATGACGAAACCAATTATATTGGTCTACAACATGACTTAGGGTGGAGTAGACACAGTAGATCAAATGTGTAGTACTTACTCTGTAGCTCGTATTACTCGACGGTGGTTATTGGCAATATTCTTCTCGCTAATGATTATAGCGGGGATAAATACGCAAATATTTTATTTTTCTAACGATGACAATCCGAGGCAACCAAGAAGAAATTTTTTGAAGGAATTATCATTGGCATTGATGAAGCCCTATCCCACTGAAAGAGCAAAAATAAATTCCCTACCATCAGATGTGAAGATACTCGTTTCAAAATATCAAAAAGCAGCAGAAAGGGTATTTATATGCTAGCACCAGGAAAGAAAAAAGCGTGGACGATGTGTACTATGTGGTAGAAGAATAAATGTAGCACAACCATTAAATGTGATTCTTGCAATCAATTTTCTTGCAAGAAACATGTCAAAGCAACATATATTTGTCAATCATGTAATGCTGAAGACAATAATTCGGATTAATAAAGGATATTTTATAAATGTTACTTCGGTTTGTGTGTTGATATATAAAATTATTTTTAATTGGTATATAATTTGTTTAATGAAGAACTACCATTATAAGTTGTAGTTTTGAAACATAAAACATCATTTTGATAAAAATAAACCAATAATACCATTAAACACATGAGTTATTTTGTAAAAAATACGCCGTGGACAAGGTACGCCGCGCGCCCGGTCGTGTAACAAACAAGAGCGCACCCGCTCGAGGGTTAAATGAATGTGGGGCTATATAAATTGTCAATTTGAGCTCGATAAACCTTTTAATCTAGATGAATAAGGAATACAAACCAAATCAAATTCAAAATACAACATTTTAAAAATCACTTGACTCTACGAATCATGATCCTAAACTTTAAATGCGAACAATAATAATTAAGATAATGTTAAATCGCCTATGTAAACCAGCAATCCAGAAGGAGCTACAACAAATGAGGGCTTAATAACCTCTTATATTTCCTTATTTATAATGCTTGCGCTGGATTTAGTGTGAAATTTTAAAATTCAGCCTTTCAATTTAATCATTAAATGAATTAAACAGGTATTGCTATTTTTACAATCTGAAATTGACCCGATAAAATATTCAAACACCATTAAACCTCAAAAAATTATTGGAACATTCGATCAGGAAAAGTAAAAAAACCACCATCGCGCAGAATGTATAATGCCGAACGGAAATATCGAAAAAATAATGAATAAAACAACAAAGCTTTGAAAGGAAATGAGAAAAAATAATTATGAACGGAAAATTTGGCTGTGGGTGACTGCACTAACATAAATATTAATTCTGGAAAAGATTATTAGTAATTCAATCTTTTTAATCAGTTTAGTACCAAAAACATTGATAAATATAATTTAACAAGTTGCCGTGACGGATTGAATTCCATGCTTTAACAATAATTTCATCATTGTGACAGCCGCGAACTAGTGCATTGTTGTCGCCGAAGCCGATTCGCCATATATCGAGACATATATCCCGCGAAATAACTTAGCGTTATTCTGCCGGCAAACAAACTCCAATCTCACACACACACGCTCACACACACACATACACACCTGGACTCTGGGCAAGCCCGTATTAAATCTTCCGAGCTCATTCGATACCCCCATCTCCCCCGAAATGGCTAAAAGTTTTGTGCCCCTGGCGAATCACGCGACAAAGGCCATTTGATACCACTAGGCTTTCTCTATCCCAGACGAGATTAAACTAAATCACCCAATTAGAGAAAGCCACGCCCCTTTCGTCCTTCATCCCTCCCTTTCTCTTCCTTTCTCTCTCTCTTCCTTTCTCTCTCTCTCTCTCTTTCTCTCTGTCACCATACTACTTCCCTACCTGCCATACCTACCCTTCTACCCTACCACCCACCCAACCCATACCCAGTATCCATTTCAACGTCCACTTTTCCCTCCCCATTCCATTCTCCCTTTTTCATTCCCCCTCCCTCCATTCCTCTCAGACCCTCGTGCCCTTTCTCTTCGCTCCCCCATCCCACCTCCACCTCCCTTTCCCCATTTTGCTCCAGGGGTCACCGAGGACACACTTTCTCTCTCTACGTTGACCCCCAGCGGGCGACGACAGAGGCAGAGTGAAAGAGAGAAAGGGGGGAGGGTTGGAGGAGAGATTCGCACCTGGCCACTTTAGGACTCGTCGAGAGGAAAAAGCGGATATGAGGATTGAAAGAGGGAGGGGTTCGAAGTGGAAAGAATATGGGGGATTGCTCAGGGGGAGAGAGAGAGGTATGCATCTGTGCTCGTTGAAGGGCGTAGACCGTACATAATTCTATTGCCCCTGAGGATTTTGAGAGGCAATTTTGGTGGCGTTTCTCCTATTTCTCTCCTTTTTGTTTTTATTTTGGGATTTCGAAATAGGGCTGTATCCGTTTCCAGAACAATGCCGCATAGGTTCGTCTCCTTTTCGACGTGAATAAAGAAAGACCTTTTTTTTAGTAATTTCACGAAAGAAGTTGGAACGTTTCTTTCCATCGTAGGTGTGATCTTGGGAGCGTTATTTTTTGCCCTTCTAAATGTCAAAATACGGAAGGTTTCCCAGAATAACTCTCTCAGGTGCTTTCGCTCGAGGAAGGGTAAACATATTTATATGATTTCACGAAAAAAAGCACTGCTTTATGCCGTTTTTTAGGTGTTTTGTTCTTAAAGAATTGCGAGCCTACATGTATTCTCTTTGTTACGATTATAATTAAATCGTCGCAGAAGAAATGTTAAATTAACTCGGGTGTTTCGACTTTAAAAACGTATATTAAATTCTTACGCTTTGATTCTTAAAGGAAGTCATTTTTGTTGGATCAAAAATAAAATAAAAATTGATGACCATGCTTCTTTCGCATAAAAATCGCAATTTAATTATGAAATGATTTCCTTTGCTGTCTTAAAGTTAACTTATGATGATATTAATTGAAAGTTATACGATCTTTGTTGGTAAATTCAATATTTTTAATTGTGCTGCGATACATTTTTTTAACTTTTCGTTATTTTCTTTGGATATTGCCCATAAACCAGAAACTTCAGGAGAATATATAATTTCTTGAAGCACTCTAAACGACTTCATAAAAAACCCTCTTGTATTTATTCCCCGTGAGAATCTTTTTGAGTAGCATTTCTGATTCGTATATTACTCTCCCCCTTCCATTATTGCCAAACAAATCAGTCTCCCGACGCCTCCCTCCCTCTCCCTCTCTCCCCTCCAAAGTGAGCCGCAATTTTTATTATCAATCGTTCACCCATGTCGGAAACATCAATTATTCTTTCCACTACGAATTTTAAAAATAAGAAACCTCTCACCCTTTTGAAAAAAGGCTATAATTACGGGACCTGAAAGAACATTAACATATCCTTCGAGAATAAGACGAGAACAATCAAACCATGGCGGATTTTTTTGCTCTTTTCTCTCTCTCTCCCTCCCTCGCGTTCTTTTTGCCATTCGTCTAAATTACCGCCTCCACCCTTCACCTCCACCAGCCTTTATCCCCCCTATCTTCTTCTTCCATTGCTAAAACTCCATTCTCCTTTTTGCCCCTTGACACCTCAAAAAAATATCCTCTTCTACCATACAATCCCCCTTCTTCCTCCCTCTAGTCCTCACTATCTCTTCCCCTTGCGTAACTTTCTTCCTTCAAAGGAGGCGAGAGAGAGCGAGAAAGGGAGAGGTTATTTTGTAAAAGGAGTAGGGGTAAGTAAGAGAGAGAGGAGACACACACACACAAAGCCTAATGGGCGCCTAGGATACGCGGCTTCGCTTTTAGGAATGCAGAGGGATCTCAATCAGGTGATTTCCCAAGGGAGCAGTTTATACCGCACCCGAAGGTTTTCGGGAGGTCGGGGGATGGGGAAGGCCTTGAGAATAAGAGAGTGGAAGTGACGTGGGGGTGTGCGGAGAACCGGGAGGAGTGGAAAAAGAGAGAGGGGGAGGGGGAAAATCCGGAGAGGTGTAACGTTGAGTGAAGAGAAAGTGTGGCAAGAGAGAGGAAAGGATAGAGTAAGAGAAAAGAAGATAGGAGGGCAGTCAGGCGAGGGAGAGAGAGAGAGGGAGGGAGGGAAAGAGGGAGGTAGGAGGAGATCTGAGAGAAAAGGGACGGCAAAGAGAGATTAGGCAAGAGAGCATGTCGGAAACTAGGGGAAGTGAAGTGAGAAAGAAAGTACTTACAGGGATAGGAGGGGATGAGAGTATTTAAAGCCTTGCAGTGAGGGGGTTGAACAAAGCAAAGAGAGAGAAAGAAGATACCATCGGTGGTAGTTGCCGGGAGAAAGGTGAAGGCAGGCAATGCGTGAGGGGAGATTTTGCTGCTGAAAAACGAGAGGAAATGAGGAAGAGTAACGAAGCAAGAGAGAGAGAGAAGATAGGGAGTAGATGAGGGCGTTGAAGCAGGACGAGTGGGGCAAATGGAGAAAGGAAGGGGAGTGGAAGAGGAGAGAAGTGTTAGAGCGGTACGGGAGAGAAATGAGGAGGTAGGAAGCGACAGAGAGAAAGAGGGAGGAAGAGAGAGAATGAGCGAGGAAGAGAGAGAGAGAAAGAGGGAGAAAGGCAGGGGAAGGACAAGAGAGGGAGAAAAAGAGAGAGAGAAAAAGAAAGAGAGGGGGGATGGGAGAATTTCGTGCGCGCGGATGGGATGGGTTGCATTTGGGATCAGGGAACAGGTGTCCAGAGTCGGTAGAGGAGAACTCGAGGGAGCGCCGCTGAATGTGTCTGAGTGCTGCTGTGTTTTTAACCCGTGACGTGGAGCCGTTGGTGTAGCCGCGTGAGAAATGATGTGGAGCAGAATGCGGGATACGAGACGGTGAAAGTTCCGGGGAGCAGGAGAAAAAAGGAAAAATACCTTACGAGCGTTGCCATGGTGTGGGGTCTTCGGGGTGAGAATATTGGCTGTTTTTTGTACCAAAAAATTTCTCTCCCTTTGCTTCCTGATAAAGTAAATTTCTCGACCCTTCTCTAGGCGAGAAAAAGGAAAAATACGAGTTAAGTATTATCGATGATTTTTCGGGAGAGAGGTATGAACGAATCGAAATTCCCTCCAAATTTAATCGAGTTAAAAAAATTATGCCAATTGATATTCGA
The DNA here is from genome assembly GCA_028673005.1 of Tanypteryx hageni. NCBI lineage: Eukaryota > Metazoa > Arthropoda > Insecta > Odonata > Petaluridae > Tanypteryx > Tanypteryx hageni. The sequence continues at coordinate 160,424,209 of CM054112.1, forward strand.
TGGAAAATTGGTAAATTTTTACAAGACTTTATTTTTGACTCTATCTAGAGTTCAACCTCTGATGATGTCGCTGTGCATTGAAATCTAGAAAAAAAAACAAAAATAAAGTCTTGTGGAAGCTTACTAAGTTATTATTACCATAATGGACTTCTACAAAGTAACGGGCGATGATTGATGGCGTAAAAAACGGCTGAATCTGCCCATTGATTATATTTGATGGAAACCTTTAAAAAGGAAAGAAATTTACAATTTCCTGAAGTAGAATTAATATTTTGGAATTTATAGTCAATTTTCTATGATTTCATAGATAAGATAATTATCAGATAATGTTAACACATTCACTCATTTGATAAAAAGGTCCGATGAAAACAAATACAAACATAGTTATACCCCTCTCTCTAATCCAGAAAACTTGGGACCGGATGCGTTATGAAATTTCCGAACCACAGGTGGTTAGTATAAAATGACTGAAATGTTATTGTACACATCACCTATGCCGTAATTTAACGCCTTTTATACTAGGATATGACTAAATAAAGCATGGAAAGACAAAATTATAAAAATAACGGGTGTCCGGTGCAGAGAGTTTGGCTTGCCCGATCCGGATGGGATCATGGAAGAAACATTTTACGGAGAGAATTTAACATAATCTGTGGGAACACAGAGAATGCAAAAATCGACACGCCATTTACGCCACATTTTCGGACTAAGGATGTTTTAGCGGATTAGTAAAAATTCCCGAATCATTCCGAAATAGGGATGTTTCCGGGCCACAAAACTCCGTATTAGAGTGGTTCAACTCTTGATTAACCAAGTGTTTTAATAAATACATAATTAGTTTCGTTTGTGAAGTATTAACTAATTACCAATTTTGATAATTTAGTGTTTACTGAGAGGTTAAGGCAAAATACCATTTCGTTTGTTATAGTATTTTAAGCGTTGCTACTGCGAGCTGAAAGAAAATTTGGCATTTTCAGATGGGAATTTTGCAGAAAAGTGATATTTCTGCTATACCTAATTGAAATCAAATTTACGATTCCTTAAAACGATTTAGCCTCCAAATTATATTTATTTCAATTGAAAAAATACGTTAAGTCCATGACTTCATAATAGTCATTAGTGAATAGTTTTTCTGAACAATTGGAATTCTAAGATTGTGCCATTCATATTTTTTCCCGTGTACTCCTTGGGCAGTTTTATTAAATTAATAGTAACCACACTCTCTGGATTAGTTATTTGATGTATGCTCAAAGAAAAGGTTTCAATTTTGTTGGCACTTCTTAACAGGATCGTCTGGTACCACTTGTGGTACTGGTAACACCCTTTGAATGACGCTTCTCTAAATATATCTACGAAGCTAATCCTTATAACGTTTGGATGCATGTAAAATGCCTCGGATGAAATGTTTTCAGGCACAGTGGCAAGTTTATTTTCCGAATGTTACTAGGTGCCACTGACTTCCATACTGTTGAAAGTAAGTCTGTCAAATCGATTGCTTGATTCGTGCGGTGTATGCAGACTTTACCGTGAGAGCCAGCGATCATTACGCAAAAACCGTATAACGATCGGATGAATATTTTTACCGTTGGAAAAAATAAAAATATAGATTTACTCTGCTGCGATTATTTTATTTCACTCTCTCTATTTTGACCACACCGTGCACATCGCAAACAATCTCAATCTCAAACTCAGTAATTAATGAGCCCTTCGGTGAAAAAATGAACGTTTAACGCCGATATTTGTGGGAATGGGTTTAGGCCGAACTTGGTTTAATCCACGACTTTATGGAAGAGAATATATTATGCTGGGGACGGGTCGCGTTAAGGGAAAAGGAAAATCCGGGCAAAGAAAAGAATTTAGTGAGATGAGCTCGGGAAAAATGCCCGAGGGACACATTGGGAAAAGTCCATTTAGGATGTCGCTAGGAAAGATATTGGGTGGTTATGGGGGAGATGGATAGGGTAGCGAAGGAGGGGAGGGGAAGGACAGAGGAGGAGAAGACTAGATTAAATGAGTGATGGTGTGTGGGTAGGATTTGAACCGAACGCTTCCAAAAATAAATTGGGGCCATGAATAATGCATTTTGGATCGGGTAATCCCTCCTCTCCTTATCGATTCATCCTCCAAACGCTCTGATTGGGAAGGATGAATCAAAAGAGACGCACTGAGTAGATTTTTCGGTCGAAAACTTATTTATTCTCCTTTTCAAAATAAAAAAATTATTCCGCGCTGCATGATTTAAAAACATTCCAATTTGTGTAACCAACGTCAGTTGACAACTGCTAAAATGCCTGCCTCTTTTCGTTTCGTTTCATTTTCGGAAGGAGTATGCTTTTTATCTCTATTCCACTACCTCGTATTGAATGCTTAATCCGAATGTAAAAAACTCTTGGCAGATTAAACATGAAAATATAAAAAGTACTATTTAAACCAACTTGTTATACCTTGTACACAATAAAGACCTCTCCACGAAATACGATTCGGTTTCACTACGCGTTAATCCGTTATTAGTTTGTCAACGGTATAATTAGCTGATTTGATAAATTAATGCTGAAATTCCCTCTCTTGGTTGACTATAGCAAATCGCTAAATATCAGAAAGTCAATTTTGATTTGAACCAATTAATGAATAAAAAAGCCACCATGGTTGTAATTTTTCGTTTTTATTTTTAACGGAAACAGATGAGAATTATCGATTGAAAGCATACATTTAAACTTCTGTAATCGATATTTTTATTTGCACCTTGAAAATATTTTAATGATTGAATATTGTACTATATAAAGAATTAAATCAATTTTTGCTATTAATTAATCACGGTAAAAGGATTTATAATATTAAGATAAAAATACTGCGATTTTATAGCCGCATTCATCGCTGTTATTCATAAGGTGTATTGTAGAAAACTCATCGACTTTATAATTTGGCATGAAATGTATCCGTGTAGCCAAGTTCAACAAAGCATATTACTAAATGCTAAAATAACCTGATTATCCGAACTACACTAGGGTAAGACACAATTTTCTTGTCACATCAGATTTTGGTATTCTAGCAAAGTCAGTCCAAAAGAGAGTATATACCACCTAGCATATTAGTGCATAATGATTGACGGGAATACATTTTCGTTCAATGTATTGCCGCTGTATGCATTTTAAAATGGTGTATTTACATCCAATGCGAAATAACGCATTTAACACTCTTAACGCGAAATATTGTGAATGAAATAAGAGACCTCATTTCTAACTTCCCAAACGCCACGCCAAAATCGTATCCAAGAGGATATAAATATAAACACGTAAATATTGGCTCCGTTCCGCAAAGGAGAACATTCAATCAAGTCGCGTACCCGTGCCGTCCGTGGCGCTTTGCGCCTCCATAAAACACGAAGTCGAGGAGTTCCACGCCTATCTTCAGTCGGCCTCTCTTATCTCTTTCCCACTTTCTCTATCTCTCTCCTTGCCCCCCCCCTCGTCCCTCTATCTCTCTCTCCAATTAAAAGTTTTCTCTGCCTTTTTACGGCAAAAGACAAGGGGTTGGGACAAGGAGCAGGAGCGGGGAAAGAGAGGGAGAGTGGTAAACACGGAAGGACGTGCGCTAACATCTGTACGTGTGCGTGTGTGAATGTGCCGTGTGTCTACGAAAGGATTTCATGAACGAAACCCTTTGAAATCTCATCTTTTGTCTCCGAAAAGGCGAGCGAGAAAAAAATTCCGCGAAGGTTGGCACCGCTTCGGCGGAAAGTGGTATTAAATTGTGCATAGGTTCAATTTTGGAGGGCATTGAATAACGGTCGCTTTTTGAGCTCGAATGTTAAGGGGAGGTTTTTTTTTAAGGTCGGGGGCGGAGGGGAGAGGAAAGGGAAGGGAGCTGATTACGCCGGTATTATTACAGGGAAGCCAATTTAAATTTCAGGGGAAATAGGAGGGATTCTTCTTTGAAGCGATAGGGCAATTTGAGTGGCTTTATCAGAAGGAAACTGATTCGTAAGAGTCTAAATTTTGAATAAAATTACGTTTTTAAGGTGAAATTTTTGAAGCAACTACAACTTTGGCCGAGTTATAGAACTGTCTATACTTTGTGAATGCATATAAAAAGAACCGCACCGTTGGGCACGGCTGGATTTCTCACAGTGACAATGAGTTTTATTTAATTCTATCGATCATTGTATATTCCGATCGCCTCTAGAATTAGATACTTAACGATTTCGTCAGTACCATCCATTACTTTCATTAGCGATTTTACATTTTGAAATTATTTTCATTTGCAGCATTTTATTTCTCATAGTTACAATTTTTGAATTTATGATGCTTTTTTTCTTGTCAATTACAATTATTTACAAAGGCCACCTACTTTTCTGCTTTCTGTCTTCATTTAAGTTTTCGACTATCTCTATTTTGTTATCAAATTATTGTTAATATCAATCAAACGGCTTGGGGTTATTGCTGGGGTGGTAAAGAAAATATGCTTATGTATGATACTTAAAATGCATAAATTTAAAAAATCTGTAAATAAAATGGAAACGTTTATCATGCCTAGCCCAAATTAACACCTAACTAAATACAATAAAATTATTTATTTTTATGGATAGAAAAGAGGAATAAACGTCTATATAAATATGTCATTTCTATTCTGTAAAATTTTTGTCCCTTCCTATATTGATTTATAAGATAATTATCTTTTTAAAATATCATAAAGAGATTAAAACCAAACTATGTTTATCTATTTCAAACGTTTCGCTAAACTAATGTATCTTATTCAATTTTGATGAAGATCCTAGGTGCATATTTGTCAGTCTTCTGGTCGGGAATCGTATCTTACCAGATTCCCCAAATAAAATAAATAATAAAACCAGAACATCTTTACTTAATTGCAGTTTTCCTTTTTAGACACGATGAAATAAAACAACGTTTTTTTAAATACCGAAATTTTTTTTTGGATATTACACAAAATATTATGGAGATAAATATGAATTACTTCATCGTTTAAAAATAAAAATATAGGATATTTAAAATCCAATTACATGTAATAACACTATAGTAATATTTTCCGCACGAGATGCCAAAAATAACTATTTATTCTAAATTATTAATCAATGCAATATTGTGTGCGAGGGTCCTTTGTTGTTTTCCTTGTATGTTTGGTGAAACATTTTTTGGGTGACATGACAGTAGGTACATCTGAAAAATAGCTCAAGTTATCACATGGAGAAAAACTTGAGAAGAACGCATTTCATCAACGGAAATTTAAGATTAACTTCTATAACATACTATGAATCGTAATGTATAATAATTTTTAATGTGCAAAACATTAAGCAATTTTATAATTATATAAAAACTATCACACCCTTACTGAGAGATTAAATATTTTCATTTTTATAGTTTTATCACTTTGCATGTTAATCCTTTTAATAAGGGAAAGACATTTTATCATAACGATCAAAAACCTCGATATAAGACGCAAGCAGTCAATAAATACACCTGGAAATTTTTACACTTATAGATAGGTAAACATTTCAATTATACCACATACCTGTTTAATTCTTCATTCGCATTTTATTTATCACTCAAATTCTTCAAACATTTTAAATAATAAACTATAGATTAAATTATAATTATATTAGATTGCTGATACAAACCATCAACATGGAGGCGCCATGCACAACATTGCGTGTTTCAGAATATAGTGATATATTGTAAGCATTCATAAAAGGAATTCGTTTATGCTGGAATCGATTTGATAGATATTTCCTAAACCTATAGCATTATTCGCGCGTCGGTAATTCCCTTCCACGAACGTCACATGTCCCAAGTCGGCCGACAAAGGATATAAAGGCTGCTTTCACGTGATGATGGCGGGAAAGGTCCCATCCCGCGATCAAAAAGGCCAACGAGAGGCTCTCCCAAAATGCAAACGGAAGACAACAAGAACGCGGAACGTAGGAGCTGCTCTCTCTCTCTCTCTCTCTCTCTCTCTCTCTCTCTCTCTCTCTCTCTCTCTCTCTCTCTCTCTCTCTCTCCTACACTCCCGAAATTCCCCCGAGAGCGATACCGGATGGAATTTAACGGCAAACGCAATACGTTTGCTCCCGTTAACTACCGCGGCCATGTTGTTTTAGCGAATTCATAAAAGGAGCCGGCGCGTTTTGAATTATCGCTTCGGCTTTTATGAAATTTCCACAGCCAGCTGAAGGCGGAGGATTTTTAGAAACGAAGGAGGGGGCGGCGGGTTTAAATTTTGGGAGCCGAGATGAGGAGAGGAGGGAAAGAGAGGGGTTAAGAGCGGAGGGAGGGACCCGTTGTTATGGGGATGCGAGGAGAGAAATGGTTGAAAGACCCCCTTTTTTAATTTTGGGGCCTCTCTCAGGTATTCCTATGGCTTCCCGCAGTCGATCAGGTGAGGGGCGGGATGAAGATGGGGGAGTAGAAGGGTAGAGTTTGGGGGAGGCTAGAATGAGATGCGCTGGAGGAGTAGGAGTAAGGAAAGGGAGTTTTAGATGTAGACGTACAGTGGGAGGGGGGATGAATAAGGTGTTTCGAGGCATTTTGAAGGGTTTTTAGGGGAGAGGGAAAAGGGGGGAATGGTTCGAAAGAGAAGGGGCGGAGAGAGAGAGACAACACGTAGAATGAACTGTATTTTGATTCAGGGGTTGGAAGAGAGAGAGAGAGGGATAGCATGCTATGAGGGTGGGGGGGAAGTAATGAAATTCGCTTATTAACCGGGTAGGCAGGGATTTATATATAAAAATGCCAGAATAATAATGAATATGCACCTCTCGTAGCTCTTCTTTTTACGGCCACCTAAATTAAGAAAAGATGAGAATTTTCTCTTTTATGAATTCTTTGCGATGAAAAACCTATATTTATTTTTTCAAGGAAAAGCCAAAGGTTTTCCTTTCTTCGAATAAACAAAATATTCCCACTACTATGTAGCTTGATAAAACTTTCGAATTTAATTTAGCTTGAGCAATAACTCGTTCTAGTGCCACAGTATCATTTCGATCTCAGCGTCTGTATTTAAAAATTTGCTGCGCATGGGCAGAAAAGTAAATATAATATTCCGAGCGAATCTTTTTTATCATTTTTTAGAGAGCTCTTCTTTGATTAAATTTGATTGTGCTGTGTTTTCCTTTATTGCGGAAGATTAAATTAAAAATCAAAAGCTCAAAACCGAATATTAAATCCCGAAAATTATGTATTTTCCTTGTTCGAATAATTAATTTAAACTATCAATCAATTCATATGTTGCTTGGAGGTATATCTTTTATTGCAAATATCATTATTACTTGGGCCGTTAACAGTAAAAGTTAATCCTTGAAATCCAGTGTACAAACACTATACATTTTTGGATTTAAAAATGGCACACATGCACGCACTCAGAAATTTACATCGGGGGGAGGGGGAAGGGGTCTAAGGCCGAAAACCAATTTCCAGCAATCGATTAAATAAAAGTTCTATTCAAATAAAATAAACTTTTATAACATTTTTAGCTCTCATAACTCAACGCAGCAAGTGGCATCGTAGCAAGTTTATAGTGTGGTTATCGCAGATTCTACAAACACCGGGGACCCCATGGACCACCTCCCCCTGGGTACGTCCTTGATAGTACATACATAACCATCAAGAAATGTGATCGAGAATACTTTTAATTGTAATAAGGGATTTAAAAAATCAAATTAAGCGAATAAAATATAATTTCTGATTTTCTGTTCATGAAACTGATAAAGTAAAATTCGCGTCACGTTAACCAATGCATTTTAAGCGATAGATTATCTTCATTGTTTTATTCTCACATAGTACATAAATGTGAAAGCATTTATGACGTAAAATAATTTATCCAAAGTTATTTACGAAGAAATTAATTTAAAATTTGATAAAATCTCTCAATGTCGGAGTTTTGCATTGCTTTGGTAATCAATAAAGCGCGATGAAAATTATTTTTGTGCGTATGCTGCGTGAAAAGATCAACAACTCTCTCCCTATCTCTCCTGAGGATATCTTTAGAAAGCGCATCTTCTGCATCCTATTATGTACATAATTACCCACATGCATCGTTGAAGTGAACACTTTTTTGCATAATTCTCTTTTAAGCTATCCAAACACCTTTCTTTTCGTCAACCATCCCAGATACTCTCTCCTTCCAAGCTCACCGACTCCCCCTCTCTCTCTCTAAACCACACCACTTCCTATCCTAGTCTATCTTCCCCTTGTGTCAATCCACGTCAACGACAGAGGTTTCTCGGATGAAGTTCCGAGGAAAGCGAGAGAGAGAGGGAGAAACAGATAAGGGCACTGAGGGAGCCAATGGCGCAAGGTTAGGGTTCATAGGGAGTGGGTTTTCTGTGGGTGGAAGGAGTCTTTGGTGGGGAAGGAGGGGTAAAGGAGGAAAGAAAGGGTACGACTACTCCGCATGCGGGGAAGAATGATGAAGATTGAAGACGGAGTCGAGAGACAACGGTGACGTTGGGGGATGGAGTTGGCATTGAGGTGGTAGAGAGGGTTATAAGATATGAGAGGGAGCAAAGAAAGTGGAGCGGCGGAAAGGGAAGCAAAGTATAGCAAAAGGTAAAAGGAGAAAACGAAAGACAGCAAAAGGGAGAATGTTATCGTTAAGTTGGAGCGAGATAAAGCAAGAGATAGCGAGAGACGGCAAGAGAGGAGACAATAGTGAGCAATAGAAAGCAAGAGCGCGCAGAAAGGAGAAATGGAAGCAAAAGAGAGCCAGGAATAGCAAGGGAAATCAAGAGTAGCAAGAGAAAGGGAGAGTAAGGGAGAGCAAGGGATAACGGAATAGAGAAAGAAAGAGCTAGGAGTAGCGAGAGAACAAGGGAGAACAATGAAGAAGAAAGAAAGAATGGAAAAACAAGAATAGGAATAGTAAGCAAGCCAAGAGATGGGTGAAACGGCATTGAACAAGGAAGAGTAAGCAAGTGAAAGAAAGTGCGGCCAAGATCTATTATGAGGAAATGGAGATTGACAGAGACGTCAGAACGAAACGACCCGGTGGAAAATAGAGTAAATAGAAAGCGAGCGGGTAAGTTCTCTCGGGCCAGGATTATTTTCTCACAGAGACGCCCTCCTAAGGAGAGAGAAAGGGAAGGGGACGTCGCACGTAAATGGGGGTCGTGGGAGGAAGAAGATTTTTGAGAGGTGTGGGCAGGTGGCGAGGACCCGTCTTGTCCCCTTCGAAACAGCGCCGGCTCTGGTGTCGTGAGGAAGGAAGGAATGAAGCATCGAATTTTCGGTCTACTGTATAAAAAGGGGAGCAGATGCGGGTTTCTGGCTCGTCTACTGGGATATTTTTTCCTTTTTTAAAACTTTACGCAAACTGAAATTAAGCAGGACCTTTATGGTAAAGTAGGCCCATATATCTTGAGTCTCCGTAATTCTCCGCTAGTTTTTTTCACTCAAGGTTTATCAAAAGTTTAAGGTAGAGCGTAGAGGCTCGGAGAGAGGTTTGAAATCCATTTCGCCGTAACAATTTCGTTAAATTGAAGATTGAATGCGAGTCGATGGGCTCGAAACTTTTTGTCCTCTTACATTCTTGTTTCGTATTAAGAATAGTAGAAGGATAAGAAGACGAAAATTTTATTTGCAAATAATATATGTGGAGTGTATATTTCATATGATATTATGAGAAATGATTGTTCGTTCAATAAAAATATTATGGAATTATTACCCTGTGCGAGCTATTTGGAAACGAAAGACGTTTTAAGGACTATAACAATCCAAGAGGTTGATTAACCGGAAATACACAGTTTTCAAGCATATTATGAATGTCTCTATTAGTCGTTATAAGAAAATTATCCACTTGAAGCAAGCGTAAACTCATAAATTTCAAGCTGAATATATTTACGCTGTGATCTAGTTATCATATTGAAAATGAATGTTGAATTAACTAACACCTATAGAAAAATCTCTAGGAAGCTAATAATTATTATACACATAATTTACCATCTATAATTTGTTTTGTTGTTATCTTTTTCAAGGACCTAACATTTAATATTACCAGAATCGTTTTTAATTAAATTAATACGAGAGATTAATCACGCCTGCGAAGTTATTTTTCTTTTTTCAAAGAATTCCCCGTCGAGAACGAGATGAGGTTGATGGAAGAGTCAAGAAAATTGATCTTTTCCTTTCTTCTCCTGCGAATGGAACCAGCAGAGACTGATGGTGCTGCTCAGACCTCCGGAGTCGCTGGGCTATCATTCAACTAAATAAGACAGGCATGGAGTCCTGACACCTCCACGAGCAAATTTTCTTTCTGGAAATGGAAAATTTCTTGAAAAAAGTGGGAAGGTTACCCAGATGATATCGCGCATGATAACCTGGTTCCTACTTTACTCCACAAATTGCCGCAATAAAGAATAATATATCACGTGGAATTATCTCGCTCCGGCATACCCTTTGAAACTTTTGTATGACTTGCAATAGGTAAAATTTCAGGTCTTTGCGATGTGACGTTTTAATAAAAATATCTGCGCCTAATCTATAATTAAGACAAGTGTATTATATTACGGTTCCAAAGGCTTTCTCAAGATAATTGATCCCAAATCGCTAAATGTATTCATTTAATGCCTGCAACAGTTGCATGGAGAATTTTTGATAAATGACTCGAGGCTGTTATGGCATTATTCGAATTAAATCTGCAATGAGAATTGTTCCTGATAGCGGTTATAGCGCCAACGGATTCGAATGATGCCATGAAAATTTCCAACATTCCACTTGTTGTGAGACCCTTTTAGACGAATATAAAGTGGGCTAGTAAGATCGCAGATGCAGATTAAACATATTATATGTGATAAAACAAATTAAATTTGCTTCGGCTGTGAGACGTTACCAAAAGATGTTCAATTTTATATGTGTACCCCTCTTATGTTTCACGTAAAGATTTCATAGCCTTAAATAAGTTTGGCTACCTAATTTGACCGTATCCCGGGATAAATATTTGTAACTTAGTAATAATATTTCTAGTCGCTTATTCACTTCACGATATAAAATATGATTGTTATTTACTCTCTATCTCTCTCTTTCCCTCACTCATTTTCAATTTAAAAACATTACACCGTCTAAAAGCGTTACTTACTCCATTTAAAACCATTGGAATGGTTTTCATGGTATCAGAATTTCTCATTGTAAAAATCTTGAAAAATATCTTTTTTTGCAATAAACCAATTTTTGAGCTAATTCGGCACAGATTTGGATACTCCCTTTGTGAAAAATATACTTTACTCATTCGGCTGTACAGCTGTCTAAGTCTCAAGCTTTTATCTTATTTCTTATTTGAAAAGCAATGTTATGGGTTTAAATGACGTTGTGATATATTTCTATGGGAAAATTTTTGCTCAAAAAATTAACTAATTCATAACTCCCAAATTTCAAGGTTTTCCGTTTTTTTCCTGACGGTTTCACGTTTACATCTGTATACCTGCCAAGTTTCATATTCTCACCTATTCCGGATCTACCACTTTCTCATTGGTGTCACCAGCGCTGTAACTAGCTATTTTAGCACCCGGGGCAAACTACCAAATATGCGCCCCCTCCATAAAAAATTCTCTAATACCTATACGGATTTAGGGCGAACAATTTATAAATAAAAATATACTATAAATGATATAAATTCTTACTATAAATGTACATAATTTAAATACATAATTATAAATATAATTACATACAATTACACATATCCATTATTCAAATACAGAAAGTATAAATATTTTAATATTAAAGAGTTATTCTATTTGATTTTAATGCAGCAAACTCATTAATAGCATCATCGAAATTTATAGTTTCTGCTATGCGTAATGTCTGGAACAAGTATATTAATGAAATCTCCCCTGTCCTTGTGGCATGCACAACTTGCCTTTAACAATGTTCTTTAGTTACGCCCGGGGCAGATGCCCCGCTTGCCCCACCCTAGTTACGGCGCTGGGTGTGACGTACGGAAGCGTGCATCTACATTATAAACTCAATATGTAGGATTATCCTTTAAAATTATTTTTTAGTACTTTTTATTGTCTCATTTCACCGTCAATCCAAATTACGAGCAACACTGCAACGGACACTATTGTGACTATGTCTACAATTTACTGAGGTCAGTTTTATGGAGTTCTGTTAAATCTTTCTATTTCATTAGTAAATTAATTTAACAATGTTTAATTTAGATGTTCTACCTAATAATATTAACATTGTATTTAACACAAAGAGATTTCTGCAATTACATGTGTTATTATAGATCTAAAGAGAAGCACATAAGACCATGCACTCGGCAGGATTCAAACCCGTCACCCTTGCATTAGGAGACAGACACGCTAATTACTCCATCTATCAATGTCAGGTTTCAAAAAGCACCCATGTTAGTGAACTGCGTGAAAGGTTAAAGTCGAAATCTTCTTCCACTGTTACACTACAATCACATAATTGATGAAAATGCCTTAGAAAAAATATTTTTTTACTGTATTTGCTATAATAATATCATAACGGATACCAAATTAACCCTATTTTTCTAGTTTTAAATTAATAATAATAATTAATCATTTTTTTATATTAAAAATAATAATAAATCCTATTTTTATCCGTCTCAAATTCAAAAATTTTAGTTAAAGCTTTATGTGTATTTATTTCCATTTTCATATTTTTCTATTTCCAAAATAGCCGAAGCATAAGCTGAATTAAACTAGCGTTATTGCATGTTGCCTGTGCACTTTCTCGGACATAAAACCGCCAAAAACAACCACCACGAGACCCCGCGACTCTTCCCTACGAATAACACTGGGTAAACGCCCGAATATACTCGTTCGGCGCGACCTCCCAGCGCGCGCGGACGGGGGAAGAGTATAAAAGGGGAAAGAAACTTTTTCCATACTTCCTCCCCTTCCCTTCCCGCATCAGACCTATCTTTTATTCAATAACTGTATGAATATGGCATTTTTCAATTTCTACCGAAAGGGAGGAAGAAAGGGTCGCGCGGAGTATAAAGGGAAGAGGGGTTTCGGCGTATGAGGGGGAGTTCGTGGGAGATAGAGGACGGACGGAGAGGGAAGTGGAAATGGTGGGATGAAGACCTTCGAACAGAAAGAGGGAAACAAAGTAGGAAGTTTGGCTGCGAGGTGGTGGGAGTTTTCAGTTGTGAAGAGAGGTGGGGAGGGAGAGACGGAGGGGAGGGAAATGGGAATGGGAAAATATTTTTCGGGATCCAGGCGCCATCCCATAGATCTAACGCATCATACTACGAGAAGGTCCCATGGCAGTCACTTTTCCTACCGGAGCAACTCTCGTGGGTCAAGCCGAACTTCTCCCCACCTCCCTCCAATCCCCTCACTACCTCCTCTTCCCCCTTCCCCTCCATTCCCTCGTGCACATTCCCCTCCCTCAACGCAGCCCGATGGCAGACTCGTCCAACCCGCATACACTCCACGGGCCGTTTATCATGCGAGCTATCTCTACCCCGAATTTTTTCATTCCCTCTCATCTCTTCCTCCCCCTCACCTCCCTCCTAGCTGGCCATCTCTCTCCCACTCCTCATTTCCTCTTCTGTCACTTCTTTCTCGATCCCTCATGCTTTTTTCCCTTTCTGTACCAATTTTCCCTCCCTTTCCACCCTCGTTTCCTCCCCTTATCCATCTCATTCCTCTTTTTTCCTCCCTTTAAGGTCTTTTGTGGAAGGCGTAATTAAATGGGACGGGCGTTCTTTCGAAAGGTTGAAGGGCACTGCTCCCATTGCCGAAATAGGAAACGATGGGAACGGAGAGAAATCCTTGACAGCCTCTTTTAGTTATGAAAAATTAATTCTCTAATTATCATCAATTTTATAAGTTTATGGATGGATTAGACAATGCGAACACATTGACATTGAATTGACGACGCAGTAAGATCATTTATTATGCGATATTATGGGTTTCTCAAATACTAATATAGATTATATCGCTAGTGCATTTTTTTCGTCTATATTTTTACGCTGCTTTATTAATCATCATCTTATGCACTCGGTCCTCTGGCAAATCCGTGATTGTATGTTGCCCTCGGTAACTTTCTTAATTTTTTACAACTCCTTTCCCTCTTCAAAACCTATAGTAGTTGAATCCTCCATCCACTTCCTCTTTTCATTAAGATTTTTCTTCAGTCATATCTTCAACCAAAGTCTCTTTTCAAGGAATGCCTTCCTCATTCTTTTCTCTCTCAGTAATGTTAATGCTTTAAGAGTTATCATTTTATCCTGATATTTTATTTTCTTCAAGTTCAAATACCTATTTAAGATTTTTGAGTAATTCATATAACTTTTCCTAAGTTTCCAAGTATTCGCGCTCTACAAGTCGAAATTCATCGCATAAAATTCTAATACTTTTAATATTGATACAACAACTTATTTTGTCAAACTCCACAGAAAACTTGAATAATGCCCCTTATTTTTATCAGTCCTATAAATTTTGACTTTGTACATTAATTTTTTTTAATAATACATATTTCTGCGAGTTCTCGTCGGAAGGATTCATTGCGCCAATTAAGTTGTACATGCTCAGCCATTGGGTCACCCATTGGAATCTAGACGATGCAATAAATTCGCTGTGAGCACATTCTAAATCGCTGGAAGTGACACTTTTCAATAGACCTCCACAATAAAAAAATGCGAAAGACAAGGGTTCCTCCGCGCGTGAAAATAAAAAAGAGCGACGTTCAGATGTCGCGCATAAACTCCCTCCTCCGTCCTAACCTTTTTTAATGACATCCAATCCGGAAATTCCTATCTCCGAGCCGTAAAATATTAACCGCGTAATCTTGTTCGAAGTGTAACCCCACATTCCTTTCTCCTCCCTCCTCTCTCCGTAACGAAAACCCTTCGCCTTTTCACGGAGAAACATCCTTTATCCAGGGTAAGAAGAAGGAGAAGAGGAAGAAGAAACGGACTGGCATGGGAAAGGATAGCGGGCGGCTTGAGATACAAGGATTCGGAAACGGATGCGGAGAGAGGTGGGAGAGAGGAAAAAACAGGAGATGGAGATCCGTCCCGTGTCTCTTCTCTCCCTTCTCCTTTAACCTCCCCTCTCTCTCTCTCTCTCCCTCCTCTGCCTTTTCTGGACCACGTATTCTTCCTCTTCCTAAGGAAGGAAGGCCAGGGAAAATAGGAGTTATGAGTCCCACGGCGTACCGTATACGTTGCATCCAAGCCGCCTAAAACCGACAGAGGGTGTTTCTGTTGTCCACTAAATCATACCATTTAAGGGATCTCGGACATAAATCCCCGAGAAATCCTCCTCCCCACCCCCTCCTTCCACCCCACCTCCTTCTCTCCCTTCTTATTCTTGTTCTCCATTCCACTTCCCCACAAAAGGCTCTCAAAGAGAAAAAAATCTGCATATACATCCTATTCCGAAATATGGGGTTGGTTCGAGAAGTTTGGAGAAGAGGTGTGGGGTGGGTGGTAAGAGGGCACGTTTAGAGAGAGAGAGAAAGGGAGAGACATTGTTACTCCCGTCTCTAGTGTAAAGAAGGAGAATATAAATATATATATTAAAAGGTATGAGAAGAAAAAAATGGAAGAAAAGAAGAACAATTTCAATGAAAGGATACAAATGTGATAGCTATGTTTTTCTTCATCCGACTAGAAGGATGGTGTTTCCTCGCAATCCGCGATTTAAGGCGATATTCTTTCTTACGAGAGCTGAAAGAGAGAGAGAGAGAAAGAGACAGAAAAAAGGCAATATTAAAGAAATTACGGGAGAAAAAGAAACCAGTTTTTTTATTTGAGGAGCTTTAACTCATTTCTGCCTTTTGAAAATATTTCATTGCGACTGCGGAATAAAAATTTATATTCGTTGTTATACGGATGCAGAGAAGGAGAAAGAAAAATAGAAATGGAGAAAGAGAGATAGAGTGAGAAAGGATGCTTCGTGTTTTTTTGCGACCTAGCTTTGCTCTTTTACCCGGAAAGAATTTTCTGGAAGCATGTTTATACATCAAGCTTAATTAAAAAGTTAGAAATCTCTGCTCCCTTGGGGGTTTTAATTAATAACGTTTGTACTTATGGGTTAGTCGCGTAAAATTCGCGGGATATCCTATTTCCGGGGGAATTGAGTAAATTTCTCGCATTCGTTTGCCGTTTCCAAGAATTCGCAAGTTGAGACAGACGGCGAGAAGCGTTTGTCTTTCGTTTCTAATTTGTTTTTCTGGAGGCAAAGTTGCATTATTGTGCATAAAGTAATAAATATAAGGAATATTGTCGCTATAATTTTTTCTACAGAGTAATAGTTTTCACAAAGATAATTTTTGTGAAAACAATATTTCCTCACTTTTTTATTTCCAGAGTACTAGGGTAGATAAAGCAAAATTTATGGAAATTTTTAATCCGGTATAAAATAGTAATACAAGACCTTAAATATGCTAATCGTAGCTTCTACAAGAGTTTCAAGAAATTTTTCTATCTCCTATAAACATGTAATTATGAAAATCAAATTATTAAATTAGAAACACTGAACTAACCCTGACATGAAAACAAATTTGTATAATTTTGCTAAATTTATAGCTGCAACATAGCTTAAATGCCTTGAAACGTTTAATTTATGCATAAATACCAACTTTAGATGTTCTTATTCGTGATACAGTAATAGGCCATCAAGTACATTAGAATACGTATAAACATTAAATAGCACGTTTTTTTATAGAAACTAGGGGAACTGCGTAAACTCTGCGCTTCACTCGCTTAGCTTTCTCCAAGGACCTCGGCGCTGCGCGCCTTGCATAGCTTGGCAAACTCAGTCGTCAAAAATGAGAAGCACTTTTTGTGTAATTTTTGCGGCAGTAAATAAATAAAAATTAAAAAATAGAATCCCTCCATCTGTCCGTCCCTATTTAAAAATGAATTGTTGACGGACAAAATTACGACATCGTAACACTATTATAAGATTACTACCCGTTTAAATCATTAGATGTTATATTACTTAAGACAAAATGGATGCTTATTTTATCAGCAATAGATATTATCTAAGTAGGAGAAATAGTTATTGACTTTGATTAGAAGTTTCTTAGTGTGTGTTAAATCGATTTTTCTTCTTCATACGTCTGTTTGTTTGTAAACTTAGTAAAAAGCAGAGGCCAACAATGTCAGTAACCTTTGTAACCTTTTTGAAATTTAAAAAACTCGGATAAAACTCGAATATAAGCACAAAATGTGAAAAATATGAATTAGATACCAAAATCTACATTTAGAACAAGAATTTCCATTCTTTTCCGTGTGAAACACTGGAAATCTTGCGTCAATTTCACAAAGATACATAAAAATGTTTTAAACTACAGTTCTGCACATCAGCTTCCTACCAATAACATATCAATGAAATAGAAAAAGCCTCTGTAATCGATTTTAGGCTTATGTTTTACACGGCGATTGGTCAAAAACGTCATTTGGTGTCAATCTAATCAAAATTGAGGGAATCCTCAAAATTGGTGCAGCCGTTCTGAAGTTATTTGACGATATTTGAAATATGAATGTATTGTGTGATGTCACCATATGTGGACAGCATTCATCATCGCTTAATTATTAATAGGATGCATTTTATAAACCGCTCTACTGAGAGCAATAATGCGTAGTATCGAAAATTAATTATTGAGCAAACTTATTCAAGTTACTAAACGAAAATACGTACAACCAATAAATTAAAATTAAATAGTAAAATAAATAGGCGGATGTTTCAAAGATATAATTACGTATTGTGTATCTCTTTTAGTATATCTGTTTCTATAAACAAAACAAAGAAAAGAAATAACGGAAGGATTTACACAGGGCACTTGTGTCTATGACCTCGATAAATTACCCTGGCTACAAATTTCGCAAGAAATGCATTTGCCTTTTCGGTCTGTGTCTAAATTTTGCATATATGATATCAGGCGTAATACTTCTAAGGCTATCTTTGTTACACATTTACCATTTCCTACAAGCACAGACATTACAAGCAAAACACATAAAAACGCAGCATAAAACAAAAAAATTAGCCATAAGTGAAAATAAATAAGCGTATCCATTCGCAATTCAAAAACAAAAACACGCAAGCTCTAGGTTCATTGATACATTATTCAAAGTACCACGAATAGCCCTAGATTCCCAAATATATAGGTATATCCGCGACGCCATCCCGAATAACGACCGACAATAAAGCTATGCTAGCACAGATAGAACAGAAATAGGAACACCGTGGAGGGGAGAGGGAGAAAGCTAGAAGGGAACTCTCAGGCTCTATACACGCTCCGGTGACCCTCACCGAATCCTTGTCTCGTTCATCACTCCAGACGCCAAGCAAAGGGGGAATATTACGTACTTAAACCCTCTTCCCTTATATCCCACCGCGCACCTCCTCTTCCCTATCTCACCCTCCCCTTCGCCTCCCGCACTATCCCGCCGCCTTCCCCCCTCCTCCCCCCGTCACCTCAAATGTCTTTCCTACCTCAGTCCTCCCAACCACTCCGTCACCTCCAACCTCCTTCAATTCTTCGCCACCAACCCATCCTTAATACTAATCTTCTCTATAGAACCATACCTACTACCCTCCTCTCCCCTCTCACCTCACCCCCTCTGTCCCTATAGCTCTTCCTCCTTCTTACCCTTTCCCTCCTCCTCTTGCACCTCTTTCCCCTGTCAATTCTCTCCTCCTCTTACTCGGAAGAGGGAAGAGACTGAGGGGCAGTGATGAATCGGCCGAACTCCTCTTCCTCGCCAAACCCATATTTCCCCCTTCCCACCACTCTATGTCACCCCTACCCCACCTCTTCCATCCCTCCCACCCACAACCAGTCCGAAAACTCCTTACTAAGGAGCGAGGGTGGCGGAGGAGAGTGTGAGAGGGAAAAAGGAAGAGAGATGGAAGGAGGAAGCAGGGGGATAGAGCGAAGAAAAACAAGAAACAGGACTTGAGACTCCCAGGAGACCGACCCCATCTGTCCGATATCCCAGCCAGCTCTCCCTCCATTTCTCTCTCTCTCCCTCCTTGCTTTTCTCTCCCCCACAATCTGGGAGTGGGAGGCAGATATGAAAAGAGGAGCATGAATAAGATTCCCCGTATTAACCGCGTCTGGAGGAAACTTGGTCCTAATAGCGTAATCCCGTTTGCAGTTTACGTGCAAATCCTTTCGCCTTTATATCTCCCTTTATATGTCCGAATCCCTTTCCCTGAAGCAGAAAGAGAAATGGAAACCCTTTCTGAGAAAGAGGTTAATGTTTCACTAGGCTACCGCTAAAAGATCTGGGAGGAGGGAGAGAATATTGGCAGGGGCGTGAGATGAAAGAGTGTGGGACTAAGGGGGAAAAGGGGGATTATCCCACCCTCGCTCGCTGCCATCTCCTTCCTCTCTTCCCCTCCTCTCCTCTTCCTTAGCCATCTCTCGTCGCTTCCCCTAGTTTTCCGTAGACTTTCTTCATCTTTTCATCACTCTTCTTTCAGAATCTTTTTCTGTCTTCTTTCTTTTGTTCGTGTCTTCTCTTAACTCTCTTGTCCCTCGTTCCTCTAACAGCCTTATCCCATTTCACTTTTCTCTGCCAAGCCTCTCTCTCTTTTCTTCCCTTTGCCATCCTCTCTCTCTCTCTCCCTCCCTCCCTCCCTTATTTTCGGCATTCTTCTGTGTTCTCGAGTCGGCCATTATTTTTAAGAACTTAGTATTTTATCAACTTATTTGAAGTGCATTTCTATTTGTCCCTAATTTACCTTCCGTTCTTTTTTCAATTTTATAATTGCTCTCACATCATCCTATTTCTCTATCTCTCCATCTATGCCAAGCTTACTTCATGGATCTACTCGGTAAAATTTTCTGTTTTCTTTATATCATTTATGTTGTCTGTTTTTTCATTTATATATTTTGAATATGCCGCTATATTTTGCTACACATTTTTTCGTTTTAGATATCTGTACGTGTCTTCACCACATACTATTCTAGTCTGTCCGCAAGGAGGTTCGTGATTAGCCCGTATTTTCCACAACGTCTTTTCTTGAACGATCTTCTTTCTTCATAACATTCGTTCCTCTACAAACTATCTTATTAGAAGGTATGAAGAGGAAATAATTTCCAACCTAATTCACATTTGCCATTATATTTCCCTCCAGTCGAATCTTTACACAAGTAACGTCTTCTCAAGAAGCTTTATAAAGTTTTGATATCAGTTTTATGTATTAATTTAGCCTCTTTGCTTTTCTTATGTTTCCCTATACAAACCATTCTACTTTATCATTTGACACAACGAAGTCTTTCTCCTAATCAGATTTTCTCTCTCATCTTCTCTATTTTTGTATCTCATTTTTCGTCGTATTTCTGTTTTAACTACTTATCTTTCTTTTCATTCCTCTACTGATTCGCCCCTTTTCTTTTTTACATCGTCTCTTTCACCTCACCTTATTCTTTTATTTCACTTTCTCGCTTCTTCTTTCTTCGTCCTCTCGTTTTCGTTATCCCCTTTGACATATCCATCACCGCGCCAGTCTCCTCTCTTATCTTGCTTTTTTCTCACTCTTCCCTTTTCATCACTTCTCTTTCCTCGCACCTCAGCTCTCCTCTCCCCTCCTTCTCCCTTTAACTCCCTTACTACGCCCCTTGGACGCTCATCACGAGACGTCCCCTTTTTTTTCTCCGCACCTATAAGAGAGGAGCCCTTAAAAACAAGACAGACGGAAGGGACGAAGAAGATTCTGCCACATTGATCAATAGTTTTGGCAATAGTTCCGTATCGGATAAGTAGGGGGGAGGTATTTTCCCATGATTATTTGAAGAGGACACGGACCGCTATTATTTTTTTCTATCACGGCGAATTGCCGGCATGATCCGATGCGCCTCTTCCACACTTACCGGTTTTTTTCTTCTTTCTTTCCCCTTCAGAAGTAATCTCTCTCCCTCTCTCTCTGCAGCACCCCCCTCTCCCTCCCGGACAACTTTTATCTATCCGTTGAAGATGACAAGTGCCTTTTTGTCCAGCGTCCTTTAGTTAGGAGACGTCAGACGAATATGGTTAAGGCTCGTCACGGGAGCGAGGATGAAGCGGGTGGGGATGGTAGCCGAGGTAAGAAGGGACGCGGAGAGGTGACCCGAGAGATTTGGCGCAGAGGGCGGTTTCCTTCCATCAAAACAGCCCAAAGCCTCATCCCCTCCTCCTCGCCCTCTCTCAGCTTCTATGAAATCCTCTCTCTCCAAATCCCTCTTTCCCTCAGTATTCTTCCGTCTTTCTCTCCCTCACCTCTTTCCCTAAACACTCCCTATTCCCTATCATATGTGTGTGTTTATATATATATATATGTCGGAGTTCGCAAGGCGACCGCCGGATTGCGGTGTCGTTGGCGATGCCCGCGGGGAAGGACCTCAATCCCTGACGAGGGCTGCTTTTTGGGGAGAAAGAGATAGAAGGGATAAGATGGCCGACGTGGTGGGGATGACTAATTCCTTCGGACATTTATACTCCCTCTCTCTATTTCCCTCCCTCCGTTACCTTCCAGCCCAGACGCTGCTTTTGAGATGAGCGAGCACGTCTTCGCCGAGGTTTGTGCGGAGAGCAAGGAAGCCAAGGCGAGGGCGATATTGAGGTACGGCGTTGATTGCGTCGTTTGGGTCAACTATCCTTGAGGGTGCTTATAAACCACTGGGTCTATTACGGAGGGTACACACTGATCGCCTCAGAATAATGATGCACCATGCATGAAGAAAGGAGGCGGGTTATAGGAGAGGACTTTAATATCCGTCGGGTAATTTTTTTTATCCCGCTACGTGATTACCAACGGGCCGAATATTCCTCGCGGCTCGCATCGTACGAGGAGCGCTTAGGCTAAAAAAAATAAGGATAAGGTTCGGGCAGTCTTCCAAACCTATTTTTCTGGTTAATTCGACCTCATCCGACATTTCGTACAGCGACGCAGAAAATAATAGCGCTCTTTAAAATTGGGATTTTTTTATTACTTTGTCTAATATTTCACGCACGCTGCGAAGTTTAGAACGCACGCTGCCAAGTAAGGATCGATTGCTTTAGTAATATCCGCCTAAAAACTACCGAATCTTTTAATGGATAGTCGCGGTTAGTTTACGGTCCCGACACACACACAAATGCAAGTTTTTAACAGCAGTATAAAACTTTCGAAGGAGGGAGTAAGGAATTAAAGCGAGTTAAAACGCCTTTTCGAGTTAGGAGAACTTAACAAATTGCTATATAATATTTCGGGGGAGGGTGGGAGCGCAAAAATCCCATAGATTTTTTTACATCCTCCATAAAACTCGGGAAAGAAAAGGCGGAAGGCATAAAAATGAATCGATGAGCTACCACATACCCACACACACGCCCACACATATCAGCACCGGCACACAAACACTCTCAAAAGTTTATTTTTTAAATCGTTCGATATTTAAGTAGAGAGAAGTACGAGTTTTCGATAGCTCCTTCCCGTATTTTTTAAGTGGCGGCTGCTTCCGGAAAATTTCGGTATTTTTCCCCCTGCCCACCCCCATCTCAAATGACGCGGCTGTCGTCTGTGAAGTTTCTCGTAAGAGCGTAGAGAGGTCGCCACCGTAGGCCCCTGAGCACAGGAAACGGCGAACGGGGTGCGCGAATGGAGAGAAGCGGCGGCGGATGGAGGAGGTGGGTTGGCGGCGACGGAGCGAGGTGTCCCCCAAGGGAGCCTCGTGGAGACGGAAGCGTGAAAGAGGAGACATTGGACCACACACTGATTCACACACACACAGGTCTCGGTAGATGGCGCTCGGTTTCCTGGCAAGACTTCACATGGCTCCATCAAACACTCCCACGTTTCACTAAAGAGCCGCCTCACGGACGGAGGAGGGAACGCCTGTCTAGAAGGTGGCACTGGCCCTTAGGGAAAAGGTGTAGGGGAAGCAGTTGACAAGAGATTTGTTATGCCCGCATTTGCGGTCACGCGTGATAATTTTTGTTTTTATTCCCATACATTTTTTAACCCTTCATCCGGTTGTAATATTAAAAAAAACACCGGATGCATTAAGGCCAAAAAAATAACAAATTGTGGCAAGTTTATTAATTGTAGTGTCATTTATAAATGCTACTTACTTTATCAATAAATCTAATTCTAATGTTTTTCCATGCACGCATCATATACTCGTAGCCATTTTCTTCTTCTTCGAAAAGTCAATTAAATAATGCGTGAATGAGAAAGTTCGGTACTGATATTTTAAAATTATCACAATTCAATTTGTTACCACAGTATAGTTACTTTTACTTCATTTATCTACTATTGGCATGATATTTTCAAAGAAGTAATGGATGCAAGGTACAAGGTAATACAGTTTCATTCCATCTTATTTCTATGGTTTCGTCGTTTCTGTTTTATTTTTATTTAAAAGGCCACAGCTATATGCATCTAATCATATGGTTCAATGAATGGTTGTAAATCTTTATCATTTAACGACGTTTCGGAAAAATCGAATCGCTGGCAACTAATTCTATCACATGTAAATTTACTTTTTACAAAATTTATAAAAAAGGTGTTCCTTAAATTGATCAATATTTTTTCGCAAGGCACTTTTTGTTCCCTGTTTTTTTTTATTTTTTCGCTAAATATGGCACTCTAGATGAAAAAAATATGAGCGCGCAAGGAACGCGTAGGCAAACAATAAAAATACGTTTACCTATCCACCTATCCATTACAAAAACTAAACAACAACAACAGACTTCCAAAAACAAAAACAACTCGAAACCCATCACGCAAACTCCTCACGCAAATAATCCCAAGTCCCTCTATGGGCAATCACTCTTATATATTAACGTTTTGAGCGAAAGCCCGTTAATGGACACGTGGGTTACTCACTTGACCTTTTGCTGCGTTGTAATGCCGACTGAGTCTCACGACTTGTTTTTTTCTTCTCCTCTTAAAGTCCGCCGAAAGCACTCCACTCTTCTTCTTCCGCGGGAGAGAGTCCTTCGGCTCGTCGGCAAGAAAGGATATGGTAAGACGTGGGCGTCTTTTGAGTGGAACGTGGCCGTTGAGTGAGTGAATGACTCGTGTGCTAGTGAAACATGAGCGAGAAATAGACGATGAGGAAGAGGAGATTGATTAATGGTCTGCAAGGAAAGAAAAGAGACGATAGATGAGGAGGAGGATGAGGTGAAGGAAGGAAAAGAGAGAGAGAGAGGGAGACCGGAAAAGCATGCGGTTCGGCAAAGAAGATAATCGTATACGAGGAAACGTTTTGCATGAGAAAGTAGAGGGAAGAAGGAGCAACGTGCGGATGTTAGCATCTGTCAGTCAGAAAGGAGATGGAATTTAGGGGGTAATTGCGTGCGATGTGATGTGATGTAACAGTTCTCTTCCTGAAAAGGGCTTAGGAGATGAATAGTCAAGTCGTAAGTTTAAATTTGTTAATGACTCGAAATTATTACACATACACAAACACGGTTTTTTTAAACAACGAGGGTGCTTTTGGTGTAATATTGATAATTGACAAACGCTATGAGAAGATATATCGATATCAGCTGTGTTGGCGGTGTGCAAAAGTGCAAAAAGTTTTCAACTATCATAATTTTCCTGGCACAAATATCACATCGACAACAGCTTGGAGTTTTAAACAAATTAAAAAACATTAGCTCATCCTGCTCTATGCGCTTATTAAAGTATTTGCTCCTATCGGCAGTAATCATTGGATTTCATTAGTAACGCGGCACTTCACCAACTCTCTAAAAATTGCATCTTAAAAATAATATTCATGAAGAGTTTTTATAGAACTATTAATTAACGCTTTTATCGCGTTAACGAAATTTCTTCAAGATCCAAAATTTTAAACCTAACATGAGACATTTAATGTCTCTTTGGGAATAGATTTATATACAAGAGTGTGCATCTAGTGGTCCAAGCATAAAGAAGAGCAAAATTAGCTCAAAATTTCACCATATGCTTAAAAAAGCATTACGCATGAAATACGGCGACCAAATAGGGAAACTTAACCTATTCTAAGCAGCCGACCGCCTCTCTTCCAAGGTTGTTAAGTGTATAAACGGTCTAAAAGGGGTGAGACAAATTTCGAAAAATCACCGTGGGCGAAGTGACGGGTGGTATGGTGGTGTTGGGTGTCTTCTTGGAGAGAGGGAGGAAGGGGGTGGGAATGGCGAGAAAAGGATCCGCTGGTCATACATCTTGAAGTGGTGCGTCAGAGAGAGAGAGTGTGTGTGTGTCCCTCTCGACCATGCAGCGTCACGAGAGTAAAATGAAAAGGTCCGACTGACCGACAGAGCGCCTGCGTGACGCTTGAAAAAAAATAAAGTGAAGACTCGCAAATTGAGCGTGGGCGAGTTTGCGTGGGCACGGGCCACTTCAACCCTCCGCACGCTCTCTACGCCTTCTTTCTTTTTTCTCCTTCTTCTTCTCAGCCGATCCTTATTTAGTTCCGACACTACGCCGCCGCTTCCTCATTTCCGCGGTTTTACACGCATGCACGCACACAAGCAACGCACGCACCTCTCCTTTACTCGGGTTACCTACCGCCCGCGACGCCCTCGTTAATGTGCAAGAAGAGAGGGATATGTGTTATTAAAGTTGCCCCTTTGGGAGCGAGATGGTAGATTGGTGGAAAGTTATGGAGGGCTATCGCTTTTTTCATTCTCTCTTTCTCTCGAGGAAAGAGTAACGTACGGTTTTCTTATCGAGGATCGCGTGCCGTGTGGCGAATAACGACGACTCCGCCGCGAAAGAAAGGACACGCGAGCCATGCAGATCGGGGAGAACGGCAACGGAGTCGATTATTTTTCTTCTCCTTCTTCTTCACTTCCTTGGCGTGATAGAAGGGGATTACTTTTTCAATCTTGCGGAATTGATACAAGAATCCGATCCAATTGTTCGCCCCAATTGAATTTTAACAGTTCTTCATCGAAATGGATTGTCGGCGAACTCAAAGGATTTCGAATTAACATGTGGTAAATATTACGGGCGAATTTATCCCGTTGAAATAATTAAAACGACGCGATACGAAACCGCATAAATAAATTTGAGTTGTGTTAAATTTTTCGGCGAGATCGATTTTTAATTAACATCCACGAATATTTTCGGTTATTCTGAGTTTAAGGGAGATCTTGTCCATGATGACCCCATTACCGCTCACAGGTAATTTGCGCGACATTTGCATTTGAGAATAAACCAAGAGAACTGATTAACAAAAGTATAGTGAGAAGTGATCCACAGATAAGGGCACAGTGCTTGATACACATTGCAAAAATATATTGCAAGGCATTGTCGTGAGTGGGGCCCTAAAGCATTCTGATTCTACGCCAGAAAAGTTCTAGGCCAAAGGCTCTACTGTTACGAATGAGAGAAATGAGATTGGGTCAATAGTTCACGACAGTGAAAAGAAAGCTAATTCGTTAAATGAAAAAGTTTCGGAAATACTTTATGGCACATAATAGCGCATCATAAGAATTTATATCAGCACATAAGAGCGATTGGATGAGTGATACCGTGATGTAGTTTGCGAGATAGCACGCATCACCTGGAATATACTCATCAATATAAAACGCTAATGCCAGAGCAAAGTCTTGTCAGTTTATTAAAAATTAGCTCTCGTATCCCCCTAAACCATAACACATCGGGGAATTCATTCCGCGGAAGTGGTAGTTGGGATATGTTATTCCCAGCTACAAAGTTAAACCTGAAAATTATAGGTCGATTTCATTAATGTCGTTTGTATGTAAACTACACGACATAGTCATTTTTAACGATTTTTGCTTAGTCTTACTATTTTAAAGGATTTCCATCATGGACTCAGGACGGATAAATTATGTATGTTTGTTTGTGTGTATTTCTGTGTAATCAACCTCTTGGATTATTATAGCCATAACTCCTTACCCACCGAACACACACACAAGAGAGGAGAGAAACCAGGTGCCGGCATTAGCCTACTCTTACTCCTACTAAGGGGACCAACTGCTTAACGTCCCTTCCGAAGGACTTGCGCGGTCTCCTCAAAGCACACAAGTAAGGGACGGAACGATCCCAGGGTGAAATCCGACCTCCGCTGGATTCGAACCTGGAAGCGCTGTGTTGAAGTATAAATGAAGTCTAAATGTGGCTTTTAGGGATAAAATTTCAATATAAAATGTTTTCTCAACATAATTTAATTTTTAACAAATATGAATTTGCGTATTAAATTTTACGGCTCACTTTTTCATTATAGCATCGCGGGCAGCATTAAACGTTCTCGGGGCCGTATATTTTGCCCACAGGGCCTAGAGTTGCTCATACCTGACTTAAACGTTCACTAAACTGGCACAGATATCGTGTGTAGCATCTAGCAGTTAATTTTATCCCAATTCACTCAAATTACATAGTCGCAACTTTAATTTTATAATTAAGGTTATATATTAAAAATTTTGAAAGAATTTTCTAAGAATCATTATATGAATAATATTATACTAGGGGTTACCCGTCGAAATCGACGGTTAGCAGTGAGCGACTGCAGAGATCCGGCTCGCAGCTCCCACGTTTGGTGACTAACACACACAACATCACCCATCCCTCCCTCCAACTGCCTGTCTCCTACTACCGTCCTCGTGGCGTTTGACTGCCTTCAAATTTCATTCAGATCGGGTCACTCATACACCCACCGTAACCTATATCGAAATTCTCTCTATATTAAAAAAATCGATAGAGACGCACTCCCCTCCTGATTGAAATTCTGATATGGCATGTAGCCTTAGATCTAAGTTGGATCGACCTTTCGATACGTTGCAAATTTCGTAAAAATCGATCCAACCGTTTTTGCGCTATTGCCGGGTCTTTGTTTCCCCATTTCCACAATAGAAATTCTGGTGTGATAATTATCATCAATAAATGGCGATCTAAAGCTCCGATCACAAATTTTTTAAGTGCCTGCACATCTACATGGTAAGACCTTTCTTTTGACACCTGAACCATATTTCTAGGTGCTGCCGTTGTCTAACACGTTCTACCACAGGAAAAAAGCGATTTAAATTAATATATACTTAGATAAAGTTTCATTTTTCCACAAATTTAGTCGGTGGAATATAGTCTTCATTCTATATTTATCGATTAATACAAAGTATGGCAATTTTTAAATTTAATATTCATAAATGGAACATGAGAAATACAAATCGGTTAAAATGATCTTAATCAAAAAATATTTAATTAGTTAACCTATCCTAAAAATATTAACTATGACTTTTTCATGCCCCAATGTAACTTCAAACCAAAAGTCAGAACGACGGTCTTGTTTTCATCGATTAATTTTTGTGGAATGTTACAACAACAAATGAGAGTAGTGCGATTAAAAATATTTTTAATTTAACCGTTCAATATTTTAAAAATATTTTGCAATATTTAAAAAGTCGGATTTCCTTTCTTCAAAAAATAATAATTCCGGCCGTCTAATAATTTTCCATCTCAAATCTTGATCTTATGAAACTCCATTGCATAGAAAAAACACAAATGCTAGAACAAAGCTATGTTTTCATAACATTTAGGTAGGAAAAAAGAGCTGGTGATGTGGAAAATCTGCCACCATTTTAATAGCTCCGCAAAGTGCTTGGTCAGGTCTACCGCACACAAAACCCCCTGGGACACCACCGTGGTTTTTAAAAAAAATCAAAATAAAGCAAAAATCGCGCACCACCTACTAGCACGGCATAACGAATGCGTGTGAAAGCACGCATTTTCCCTTTTAAGACCCAGCTCAGACCGTAATTACTGCACCTCCCTCGGCTCATTACTGCACTCCCCTGCCTCCCGTTTGGGGACTCGTGCATGTCTCATCGTTAACACGCCCTTCCCCTCAGGACGCACACACGCACATATACGCTCACATCATACTCGGGACATATTCTCTCTCTCCTCTATCTCTCAAACTCCTGTCCCCCGACCGCAGTGCCTCGGAGCGGCTGAAAGGGAAAGCTTGTCGCAGCCTCCCGAAGGAGCATGCAGCGCACCTAGCAACCGGGAGGATAATGAAAATGACGAAGAGTTGCGTGCATTAAAGAGCGGTGGGGATTCTAAGTATTTTTATCATCCATACTTTATTACCGCAATTTATTTTGATTTAAAGAGGGAGGGAGAGAGACAGGGATAGAAGCTAATGGAATGGAATGACTGCGGAATATTAAAATAACTGATCCATCATTGCTCAAAATGTTGCTAAATATAGTTTTATGTGACAATTCATCTCGCCCAAGCGTTGTTTTTCCTCCGCGAAAATTCTAAAATGTGACTTTTAGTATTTTTATTATAACTTACGAGGACAATAAATTATTTTAATTATACAAGTACGCGACATTCAGTCAAGGATAAATAAATATACGCGTTTCTTGAAAATGAATGTTTTGTGCAAAAATACCTCAAATGTGAATTGTTAAGAATTATATAAAACGAAAATATATTATCAGCAATATCTACTCTTGATTTTCATAAGGGTTGAAGAAAACCGTAATTAAAATTTTTCATAGTCACAGCATACGATACGGTATTCTGTATTTAAAAAATATGCCCTTTCTTCGGTAAAAAATTAATCACAGCTTTGTACAATTTCCACCGTTTAAAGTGTAGAAATTGTACCTAGTTTTGCTGTCGCTTAATTTATCATAAGGAAGATCCACGTTAGTGAATTGCTTCTTTCTTCGGTACCAAATTTAAAATGCTTGGAAGAAGCAATTCGGGAGAAATAAATGTTAAAACAATCTTTCCGCTTTTTTAGTACAGAATTTAGAGAGCTGCATTTTAAACGCTTTATTTATATATTCGACAATCGTTTCCCCATCACACGATTCTGACTCCGCGTATGTCCATTCGAAGATTTTTTAATTGGCGGATAACCATGACAGAAACAGTCAAGTTTGGATACATTCACAATTCCGCAAATAAGGAAGGAAGGAAACCCGACTCTCACATTATCCAGCTCATAATGACACACGTCATGGGGTCGCTCACTAAAACACAAAACAAAAGACATGGACGGGACAACGCCTTCGGGAAACAAACAGGCCTACAGACAGACAAACGACGCTCACTGCAGGAAAGGATGTAACTCAAGACATTTGATCGATTCAAAATACTTCTATCATTTTATCCTAGAGGCACTATTTTTATTCGTTGCCACCTCGAGTTACCTTTACAAGTAAACGAAAACGGCGTCGGTTCATTTTTACTTTGTCCATATACAAAGCATAGAATAAGTATTGTTTCATGAAAAAAATAGAGTTCGATATATCAACGAAAATACGTTTTTAAGTCCCCTGAGCACGTCTTGACTATTTTCTCGATGATGTCTGTGGGTGTGTGCGTGTCTGTGTTTGTCTGTGACCGGAATTTTGTGGGTGTTCTAACCATTAATCAGATCAACGCAAAATTTTATATTTGACGTTTTTTGTTAAAAGGAAAAGAACTGATTAGTTTTTGGCAAAAATCAGTCAACCGAAATTTGGTGTTTACTCTTACGACATCCGTTTTTTACTTTCTCCATACGTAGTATAGGGGAAAGTATTGTTTTCATGAAAAAAATCGATTTCGAGATTTCAATGGAAATACACGTTTTGAAGTCCCCTGAACACGTTTTGTCCATTTTCTCGATTATGTGTATGTGACAACTTTTTGTGGGTGCTCTAACTCAAAAACTATTAATCAATTCAATGCGAAATTTTACATTTAACATTTTTATGAAAGTCAAAAGAACTGATTAGTTTATGGTAAAAATTAGTCAACCGGAAGTGGGTGTTTACTCTTGTCACTTATCCGTTATTTTGAAATATTTGCTTTAATATTCGATAAATATAAAAATGTATGTGAATAAAGATTGTAGAACATTTAATTTTCTACAACTTTTGTTTGAATTTTTTTCCATATAATGCATTTTTTAAGAGATATCTTATATTCTTTCTCCATATACGTAATATAGGGGAAAGTATTGTACTCATGAAAAAATCTACATCGACATTTCAACGGAAATACACGTTTTGAGGCCCCCCGAATACGTTTTGGCCATTTCCCGATGACTATTGCTAACAATTGACGCTTAGTTACGTCTTAGTAACGCGCCTTTTTCTTTTCTTAATTGTTGGAGCTTTGTGGCTATATCCAATATCAGAAGGCTATGGGTTGAGTTTATTTCTGTTCTTTGTAAAGCAAAATTTTCTCGCAGTTTCTTAAAATATTTATTATTATGTAACCGATTTGGAATTTTTAGAAATATTACAGGAATGGAGAAAGTCATATGTTGGCCACATCAGTTTTTTTTCTTAATTGCTAGAGCTTTGTGGCTATTCCAATATCAGAAGGCTATGTTTTGAGTTTATTTGTTCTTTGTAAAGTACAATTTTCTCGGTTTCTTAAAATATTTATTATTATGTAACCTATTTCGAATTTTTAGAAATATTTCAGGTATGGGGCAAGTTATGTGGTGGCCACATCAAATTTTTTTAAATTACCATGGGATACAGTCCAAACTCCCTCAGAACGAGTCGTTTTCCACATGAATGCGTTCTTACGATCTCGTACAAACCACATTAGCGCGTTCATATTCACGAAATCTTTTTATGTTCACGAATTTGACGGTGGAGAGGGAGAAATTCATAAAACCTGCCATAAAAGTCGTTGGATCCGCGAATTTACTTCGTCGCCCAGAGTTAAAAAAAGAAGCATATTCGAGGGAGTTTCAGGGCGGGAAAGATTAGTTTAAAACCTCGAGCAGAGGGTAATCCGAAGAAATAATGGAGCATGAATCACGACGTGAATCCGCGCTGTCACTGCGCCTCCCACTGAAGCTACTACGTACCCAAAATTGCTAAGCATGGGGAATTTCTTCTTCTCCCGACCTCCCTATATCGCGTGCGTGACGTCATTCCCGGTCGTTACTGTTCCCGTGGGTGAAGATAATTAATGAATATCCCGTGAAAAGCTTTTTCTAATCTCGCTATCTCTTCTGGGTGGTAGAGAATATACACGGAAAATGCGACGCCTGAGAGTGTGGGGCATAACAGTATGCTTTTAACGGATTCATCTTTGCTGATAAATTATTTATGAGGGCCGTTTTACTGTCCGAACAATTTATAGGTCTAAAAATTCCTCCCCTTGATGCATGGACAAAATGGCGGTTTTTATGCGAGGAATATTACGTGCTAGGCAAGTTTTATCTCAAGGCCCAACAGTGCCATAAAGACGTTACTCTTTTGATCTCGCCTGGTCATGCCGTCTTTGCTGTTTGGACTTTTTAAATGCACGAAGTTGGTAAATATGCTTGATGCTCATAAAATATATTTTGGCGTTTTCGTTTGAGAGTGGGATGGATATTGTCTTGGTGACATTAAATTGCCTTATAAAAATGTACAAAAGTTACGATGTTAAATTCGCATTTCTATTTTCCCTTTAATGAAAACCTTTATTCTTTATTAACGAATAAAATTTATAAAATACTAAATCATTCATCTGTCACATGATAGGATCTAATTCCGCGAAATGAGCATTTTACCTGAAAATTTAAAAAAAAATACAAATAATTTCATGAAGATAAATTTCACCGATTTCGGATCCCCGTTTTGAAACTGCGCCATTTCCAATGAGTCCCTTATAATACGCATCCAGAATGATATATTGGCCCTCGACAATCACTGTCCTATATAGCGGCGTTCCCTCATTGCATCAAATAAAATAATAGAAGCAAGAGAGGAAGAGGGAGAGATATTTGAGGGAGAAAAATCCAATAATCTCGCCTCTTTAGGTATCCACTCCATCACGACTTAATGTTGTCTCCAGAAAGAAAAAATAATAATCTAAAACCATTGCCTCCTCTCTATATATTTATTTTTATATACGAACAAACACGCGAGATTTCCTTCCGGTATTTTCGCGAATGTAGCACTTGATAATCTTCGGCGTTTTCTTTTCTCGCTTGGTTCCCTCTCCCGTCGTCTTCATCCTCCTTTTGGTTTCAAACCTGGCGCCAGCTCATCCCCCCACCCTCCTCATCTCTCTCGCCTCAGCCCCTCATTTTCAAAGGGACAGAGAGTAGGGGGAGAAAAAGAACGTATTAAAGAAGGGGAGGTAAGAAAATACAACGGATTGTGAGCGGGAGGGTGGTAAGAGAGAGAATTTGGAAGAGGTGGCAATCCGCGTCTTGGTGGAATGAGAGGGAGAATGGGATAAGGGAGATAGAGAAAGAGAAGGGAAGGAGGAATAGAGGATGAGGGCGGGGTTAGGGGAAGGAGAGAGAGGGGGAGGAAACACATGTGTTTAAGGCGTGAATGGATCTGATAGGATGAGGAAAAGGGAAGAAATAATATAAGAGCTGAACCGGTTGAAAAGGAGAAGAGGGAAGGAAAAAAATAAGCACGCCGAACGTGGGATGAGGAAATAAATGAGAATCGGAACAATGAAGCGGCAAATATTTGATGTCGGTGGGAGATGAAGGATAGAAACCGAGGGTTCGGAAGGGAAGGAAAGAGGACCGGCGGGCGGGTTGAAGGATGAGTTTAAAAGGAGAGAAGCTGGAAAGGGGAGGAGATGAGGGAAAAATGTGTCAAAGGATGGGAAAATAAAGGGAGGAGGAGACGGGAACGAAGATTTCCCTTCCCTTTTCCTCCGCCACCCCACACGTGTCTTCGTCTCGAGAATATTGCGGTGCCGTACCATTCTGATATTTCTTTTTTCCGACTTGAGAAGAGGAGTGAAAGGCAAACAAGGTAAGGGGAACGATATGGAGAGAAATGATTTTCATTAATAACTGACAATATTTGGGGCTTAATATTTTCGGGCGCATTCAAGACGGGAAGTTGTGTATCTGAAGGAGGTGAATAAGGGGAACCGAAGCAGGTGTCATAAAAAACGAGCGTCGAGAAATTGTTTATCGCAGGTTTATGGTAAAGAAAATAAAAACTTTTTTATATTTTAGACTTTTCATGGCGATAAAATAGGGGAAAAATCGTCCTCGATAAAAATTCATAGTTGGAATTATTTTATTCGCCTTTGTTACCGTCTCGTCCTTTCGCCAATTTTTCACTAGCGATGTTCTCCTCCCCGGTACCCAATTAGTCGGATGTGACAGGCGTCTCTAATTGGGTCATTGGATGGCCGAAAAGGCGTATAGAACGAGGAGGCAGAATATAAATCGAGCAGCCGTTGGGACGGAACTTCGGCTAGTTCGGGATGATTAGTAACCCGTTGGACTCTGCGGGGCATTGCAGCGATTGAATCGAATTGATAGTTAATAAAAATGAGACGGTAGACCACCCCAACTTAACGATTGAAAAATATTAAGTAATGTGTCCAAAAATCACTAGAGAAATGCAATTTTCGGTAAGGGTATTTTATTTTACTTTAAAATGAGTGGTTCCAGAGAAAAAATACCAAGGAAGATTATTAACCTATATTTAATCTTGTTTGTGTTATTTAAATAATCATAATCCGTACCTATACTAATACTCAGTTGTGACTTGGAATGTAACGCTCGACTGCTATAACTCTGGTGGCGAATTACTTCAGTACGTAAAGCACGATTTCGACGATGTTTTTGTAATTTACTGGGATCTATTTATCACACATTTTAAAAGTGTCATCGACTATCATAATATCATGGGTTTGATTTCAGGAGCTTTTATATACTCCATTTGATTAACACGGGTATGAGTGTAGCATATTAAATCATTTGCATTTAAAAACTCGTAAGAATTCTGAACTTGAAACAAAGAACACCTAAAAGAATGAAATTTCATTTTTCTGCTGTCGATTTTCGAATAGTCGTCTAAACAGTCCACAAATTAGTTTTTAACGCTAACATTTTACGTATTTTTACAATAAAATCTTTCGTCGTCTAGGTGATTTACATTGTAGCCGGTGTCGTGTAATTGATTATGATTGACAGGGATTATAAATTTGCGTTGCATCTGTCAACATATTCATGAAATTTTGACGATATTTTGAAATTCAAACAATACCTTGGCGACGATAAACAATACAACGGAAATAAAAATTAACAAGGTAAGTGAGACATATTCCGACACTCGGCTCTATTGGTCATAGTATTGATCGTAACGGGTAAAGCGCAGTACTTTCTTAATCTATTTTTAATGACAGCAAGGCAGTGCTTGTTTCATCTCCCTGGCCGTTACATTGTCGCTGTCAGAGCACATCTTGGTTTTGTTGGAGTTTGGCGTCGATTATAAGGTGTAATATATTTCTAAATTTATGGTATAAAATTGAAAGAAAGTAATTCATCCAATACATCACTCAAAAGCTAATTTGATTCTCTTTAACATGGTGTTCATAGATTGGAGAAATTATCAATGTTATACCTGTAGAAGACCAATTAATAACAAAAAGCAAGGGATCCCTAATTCCGACAGTGTATTTACTTAAATTATGTGAGTAACATATTTATTTCTGCATAATTTGAAAATGCTAATGAAATGTTAACCTGTTTCTTGAGATTTTTTAATAGTGCTAAAGTAACCCAGACTAACCTCACAATCTTTCAATTTTCGGGAACTTTTTCATAAAAATTTTCTGGGCACTTGTTCTTTTCCTAAATGTTTCAATTTTAATAAAAATGTTCTGATTTTTTTGTTAAATGTTTTAAATATGTAGTATTATGGTTCACAATTAAAGTTTATCATATAATTTTTGTGTAAGTAATTTCTCCTATTATTTCTACTAAGTGTCGGAATTTGTATCATTGGGTCTAAATTCCTACACTTTGACAATTTTTTGTCATTTCTTGTTACTCTGATTCAACTGAGGATATTAAAGAAATATTTTTTCCTGAATAGTTCTTTACAGATATTAACGTTATACAAATTCTCAGTTACCTACAATGTGCCAAAAATTATTAAAAATCGCCAAAGCTTAGAGTGTCGGAATATGGTTCACTTACCTTATTACATTATTAGGCGTTCTTTACCAGCGAAGAGGTAATAGCGGAACGCCTTATGGGCACGTCTGGTCCGTCCGTCGTAACTTTCATCTCCTAAACTGCTGAACGGATTTTAATTTAATTATGTATATGATCTTTATTAAAAATTATCGCCCAATTGTGATTTTCGACTGAATCCGTCAATTAGAACTCCCACTTTACATAATTACTTCAATAAACTTATACTCGTACCTCGTTAAATGGCATCCGTCAAGCAACAATGAAATATCAACCTTTTATCTCCCTAGCTCTTATATTATATGTAAGGTATAGATTAAAAACATTATTTGGATAGAAAACAATTAACGGTACTTTATTCTTGGATATTTTGAAAAAAAATCGATTTATTCAAAAATGGCTATAAGGATTTTGATGAAAATCCATCCAATCGTACAGCCTTATGTCACAAATAGTACTAACTAAGGCGTATATTCCAAAAAAATTACTAAATATCGATCAGTGGCATTAAAATATAAGCTAAACTACGGTTAACTTTGATTTATAAGCGTTTTTCTTTTACATGCGTACACAGTGGACCAAACGTATATACGTATATGAGAAAGTTTTGAAATGTATATTGCGCCGTTTATTTTGTCTTAAAATGTATTGAAGTTTTGATGGAAAGAATGGAAAGAATAAGATACAGAAAGTAACTTTTACTGAGGGCGTTGCACCATAAGTGCAATCAACGCAAACTGATACATTGTAAAAGAGTAAGGAAATATTAAAAATCGACATTGAACCGTGATTAATTGAAACTGGCATATTAAACCGATATATTTGTATGGTACACACCAAGACACGAACGCGCACGCTCTTCCTGTCCTATCCTGGTTGCACGTTTCAATTTCGTGAACACGGCTAATTTCCGCGCGCGCGCACACACACACACGCAAGAACCGACAGATGTTCCGATTGAAACTGATGGAGATAAAACGACTCGTCCCGTGCTTTTGCGGCACAAAATCTTCCCCTCCGCATGTTTCCCACCTAAGCATACGTTTCACTTCGATAAACCACAGGCCATCAAAATCAGCCATGGGCGTAGTTTCGGGGACCAAGGGATGGCATTATGGGAGGGGCCTAGCAAATTGTTGGAAAGTGGAACGAGAAATATGGGGAACGAAAGAAAGTCGATTATTGTATGGGTCACGGGCATATGAGGATGGTGGTCGTGTGTGTGTGTTTTTGCGTGTGTCTGCGAGTGTCTGAGGGCTGTTACTGGAAAACCCCGGTTAAAAAAATTATAAAAAACCGAGACTCCTGACCTCCAGCGCCACTTAAGTGATTGAATGCGGGCGGCCGACGACCTGGCTCCTCATGCGCCCTTAATTCCATTCCTTCTATTTTCGGTCCTGCTCCTTTAAAAGGCGGACGAGAGTGAGAGAGAGAGAGAGAGAGATGCGGGGTCGGGGTGAAGGACGGGGAGAAGGAGAAGGAAAGGGGAGAAGGAGGGAAAAAGGGCGGGGAAAGACGAGCAGGAAAAGCCTTCATCTATTTTTTCTTGTTTCAAGAAGGCGCCGCTGCTAGAGCCATTCAAAGAATAGAAACCACATAAAAGCGGGAGAAAGAAATGATCTCTCTCTCTCTCTTTCCTCCCCTTACCACTCTTTCACTCTGACATTCCCTCCCTTCCTATTCCCCGCCGTCATTCCCTCCTCATCCCTTGCCACCATCCGACCATCCTCGGTTTTATTCCCATCCCATTTTACCTTCTCCAAACCCTTTTGCCTAGGAATCGTAGAGAAATATGGGATATGGTGGACCGGGAAGGGTTCGCGGTGTAGTACACAACAAAAAGAGGAAAGGAAAGGAATCGCATTTTGGGCGAGGGGCATTAAGGAAGACTGGTCCGGACGTAAAAGTCGTCATCGATATCGACCTCATCTTTTTTAAATGCGCCTCCGCGTTTCAATTTTTTTCTAAACTGAACGACCCCCGTCCCTCCATCCCTACCCTTTCCTCTCCTCGTCCCGGCATAAAGGAAACGTTAAAAGCCACGCGCGTCCGTATCCCTCTCCACGAAAGACATAACAAACTGAATGCGAGCGAGAAAACAGGATCGTGTTTCCGTCCCGTTGAAAGCTGGGCTGCAATTCTCTCTCTCTCTCGCTCTCTCTCTCCCTCCCAAACCGATCTCTTCTCTTGATGGGACGTTTCCGGAGATTTTATGTAAAAGACGTAACGTCCGATTTGAGGACACTGCGGCGATATGAGTACGTCGCTTTCGTATCGATCGGCCGACTTAATGGGGAATATTCCGGCATTCTAAAGGAGGTTTAGGGCGGATGAGAGAAGAAGAGCACTGAGGGACCCATTA
Source organism: Tanypteryx hageni (assembly GCA_028673005.1). Lineage (NCBI taxonomy): Eukaryota > Metazoa > Arthropoda > Insecta > Odonata > Petaluridae > Tanypteryx > Tanypteryx hageni. The sequence goes on from CM054112.1 coordinate 160,462,396, forward strand.
TTATATAGGAAGGCTGAAAAAAGGAGATTTACGGGAGGAACGTGACGTGCATAACATATCCTGCGTCTTTTTAGTTCTGTTACGGAACACGACTACGTACCAGATGATTGAGTGCTTTACCTGCATCTCAACCTGTCAAGTCACCGATGATGTTTCGCGGCAGAGGAATAGCGCGATTGATATAATGATAGCTCACATTGTCCTGAAAGGATAGTAATTTGCAAATTTTTGGAAATGATAACAAAATCTGTTAGTTTAAGGTTGCGAACATGTAGCCTTGAAATTGATTTATATAACTTTTCTTTTTCGGATAAAATACAATTTGAATGTTAATGTGTGTATTTACGCACACTAACGCAAATAGGAATTTGCTTACAATTGTCACGGAAAGCAGTAACTTCTTTCCCGATAAGATGACCGCGAAATTATGAGAGTCCATGAAAGCGAGCATGACGCATTTGTGAGATTATAAATCTCTCTTTTCTTTGAGCGTAGTATCAAATGAGATTCATAAAGATCATCCATAATTCAATACAATTGAAATTGAAATTACTCATTAAAGTCTTTAAATTATTCTGGTATGGAATTTTTTTATCTCATCGTCTATTGTCATCAAGTCGAAACCAATAATTTTCTCCAATCTAATCAATTATTACCATGATTTAATTAGAGAACTATAAGTTGCCCAATGATTTTTTAGGCCACAATCTCAATAACACAACATGCTATGAGTAATTATTTTTCTTTATTGTTTATCTATCCCTTTATAGAAAGAAGATTTATTTAACTATTTAGCGCAAACTAGAGCGAAATATCTGGTTTTAATAGGAAATTAATTACTACAGCGATAAGTAAGATCAGATTACATATACTCTTTCCCGATTTCATAGTCATACGCATGTCAACGTCAAATATATGTCGATGAACGTGGATACACGTCGTTAAGAAGCATGACCGAGACAAATAGATCTAAGCATAAATGACTCAGCAAACTGGCTCTCCTCCTAGATTCAATCACCTGATTAATTTTTGCATTTCCTTCGTCTTATGAAAAGAAGGAGTAAACCAAATAAAAATAAATCGTTCAATCTCCGCATATCATTTTCGATCTAGTATGCGCCTCGAGTAGTGGTAGCTTGCCAAAGGATCCCATCCTCTTCACTTCATCAGTGCGACAATGTTGTCCTTCCGCTCTACTTTCAATCTTCCCCTTTTGTGTTCCTGCATGTGTTATGTCTGTGTGTGTGTGTTCTTTGGCTCAAGTTGACGAGGTACGCAGTATGAACAAACGTGGATTTCATCCCGCCTACTTCCCTTTTCTGTCCCGCTTATGGACGAATGGCCCTAAGGCCCTATCTCTCCTCTATCCCTCTTTCCAAGCATCTCTCTCACTCGAGGGCTTGCACGTGACCAGGGTGACGAGTTCAACAATTACGCGTGCTCGCTGCCCTTGAGCTCTTCTTTGCGTGCGTGCGTGAGCGAGTTTAGGCGCGTGGGTGAGTGTTCAGATACACACGACTCGGGTCCGAGTGCGTCATCAACCGAGAGCATCCCGAGTCCATCCTTGGTCTTTGGGTCTTAACTGGCCACTAACGGCGTCCTTATATACCCTTCCTTATCTTCCTTGCTTGGTCTCACCATCAAGTTAACGAGAAGATTTTTTTGAGATATCTGGCAGTAAAACTTAACGTGTTTGGTTTCCTGAGAGCGTCGAATCAATGGAGGTATAAAAGTGTGCGTGGAAATATTTATTGAGGATGGGCTTAATGTTACCCCGCGTGCGTTAAAAGCTTTTATTACTTCTATCTGCTTTTACGAATCGAAGTAGACCATGCATACCATCATTCCATATCAGATACCACACACTTTTGCTTCTGTGTTTTCTAATATTTTTTTAAGCTAACACTAATAATGTTATTGTACGATTAATAAATAATCTATATAAAGAGGTGTTAATCGATATAAATCACTCTTAATTTTATGATATTCTAATAAGTTGACAATTTTTGATTCGGTAATATTTCCAAGCAATTAAGAAGTATTTTTATGCCAAAACTTTCCAGCTTACATCTAACAAGTGTTACAAGTAACACTTTCGACACATCACAAGCAAATTTCAATGATATATTTAGGATAATTCATAATACCTAAAGGGATGAACATAGAAACGACAATGTTAGGCTATAGTGAAAGCTAAATAGGGGAGACAATAAACAATGACAACTGCTTTTGATAGGTTAACTAAAGAAAATACTACTTGATTGTATTAAAAATAAGATGTACTTCCTTTTAATGCTACAAATTTTCGCATTCCATAAAATAAGGGTAGTTTTTCCTGAAGACATCTTACTTTCAAAATATCCTTGAAACCGTAATATGCAGTGATAATGTGCTGCGAGATTGGTAAATATTTTATCCTACACCATAAGTTTAAAAGTAAAGTATTGGGACAGAAAAATTTTCATAGGGGAATTTCATCCCCTAATCCTTCACGGTATCTGAAAAATTTGGTGACTATGGCCATTCTTTTGGGACCCTCTAAATACACCTAAAATTAATTAAAATCCAAGCGTGATAACAATAGCAATAACCGTAAATCATCAATAGCATTAACATTTTACATGTTCAAATTAAGTTTTAAGCCAGGGAGTACTCAATTTTACCATTTACATAATATTTACACTGATTTTTCGGAGCTGGAGTTTTTATAGTTCGATAATCTTTATCTGATCCATCCCAGTTGAATCGATTCAGAAAAATTCACTTCTACGTAAGTATTTCAGAGAAAACACTCACTCTCTCTCTCTCTCTCTCTCTCTCTCTATATATATATATATATTACATTGAACCTTTCATTTCAGCACAAACCAAATTTTCCCGTCACATGCCGACCACATGGTCCTCCTTGCCGTCTCTTTCTCAAAGACATCAGCCTAAACAAATCCTGAGCTGGAAGAATAAAAATCCTTTTCTATCTACCAGACCCGATCGCAAAACTCGCTTCTTTGCTCTGCCGCCAAAAAAACATTCGCCGTGACACGTGTCCCACAAATCGCAGCGACCGCAAAAGAAGAGCAGACAGCCTGCCTTTCGAAAGCAGGATAGCCGCTCTGTGTTTGATCGAGTTCCTCGCACGTGTGTCGCCGAGTTACACATGCTACTCGGTTATGCACGGAGAAAACATCTCCTCGGGACGGTAAACAGTCCCGTAACCAATTCCGAACGGCGATTGGCGATGAAGAACAGATGGGATGTATAACATTCGCCACACTGGGAGAAAGGGGAGCGGAATTAATTCTCTCCCTAGGATGGTTTAAAAAAAAACAAAAGGACCGGCAACCCTATATTTACTTAGGATCTCAGGATTTGATAGATTTTTTTCTTGACGAAAGAGTAAACAAATACGGGTTGGTTGCGGCAAATAATAATATCGGTTGAGCAAACGTTTTTCATGCATGGCAAATTTCTTTTAAGGCACACGTACTCTTTGAATGATCGTTTTGGCAAGACTATAATGAAGTTCATCCTGAAAGGATTATATGGTTCCCCGAACAAATATCGACGGCTACCAGAATAATTGCGTTTGATGTCTGCCAATACGTGGATACAACATGGCTTTCGGTGATCCACCGCGTCTGGTAACTTGTGATGACAACAGTTTTTTTTCTGCCAATACGTGTACATATATGATGATTAAAAGGAATTATCAGCCTAGCAGCTTTAAATTCCATCAATATAATTTCATTTATCAATCAAAATGAGATTAATATATGATAAATTAAGGGATATAACATGATGGATAAATATATCATTCCAGTGTAATAACCATAACAAGTCAAATGCTCCGGCTTAGCAAGATTCGCAAAACCAACTTATGACTATACACAGGGGCTGATACAGGGCTAGGAGACCGCCTAGGGCCTCGCGCTTCGTAGGGGTCTTGCGCCCGACCCCGAAAATCAAATTAGGAAAGAAATGTGTTGATGGCGATGCGTAATCAATCGCGCTCGAAACACCGTCTAGAAAAATTTCGTGGATGTTTATTTGGAGAAGAGCAACGAGTGATTAAAAGAAACACCTGGAGAGAGGAAGATAGAAACACTGAGTGTGTGCAGTCACGCACGGAATGCCGTCGTGAAGAGAGTAAAGAGAAATTGAAATCCCCTTGTGTCAAGGTTAAAAGGTTTTGCGGATGTGTTATAGATCAAGTCGAACGATGAAAATCTCTCACTTGGAAATCCAAAATCAAAACAGAAATTTAATTCCACCGCTCTTTTCTGGACTTGTACGTCGGGGGTCGGGATGTGAAGTTCTCGCCAGATGTATCGTACAATATACGTCGGACGGCATTGAGTTAATAAGTCAGCAGATTAATATTAGAAGTGAAATAAATGTTTGCAGAGTTTGAAAAGTCCCAGCACAAAGAACTAGTCATGCATTTTAGATGATGAAGACGATCGTTGTAAAAGAGAACTGTCGTGTTCGAGGACCCGATCAGTCGGACTTCGCTGGTTCTCATAGTTGGTTCGTAGTTCCCGTGAATCGCCAATAGCTAAGTGGCGTTATCGCAGGGCATTTTATTGCATTCGTGAATCATTATCATAATTAACATCGTTATTTTAATATGACTAAAATATTTAGTTTAGCGTTATTACATTAAGAAGAATAATTGACCCCATTTAAGTATTAAAATATCAGGGAGAGATCGGGATAAAGAATCAGGAGAATTTAAAAGGAAAAAGCGTTCTCTTTTGAAAGAATTACAAGGAAAGTTTTAAGGATCTTTGAAGAAATTTTTCAAGGAGTGCAGTGAAAAAATTGATTCTATGTAGGGAATATTTTTGAAACGAGAAAAAAGTCTGCTATGACCGGGAATTGAACCCCCATATCCCGGGCGGATATTCTACCACCGAACTGTCCATGTAATTGCAGTGTTAGCGAGAAAAATGAAAACCTTATTGATGTTAGCTGTAAAAGTATAAATGAAAATCTTGAAGACCCCAACATAACTGTGAAAACTGGAGCTGAAATAGGTCATCATCTTCATAGGTAGTCTGTCCGTAGACAGGTCCGTGATTATTCTTGATTAAACCTGGTTCTCCATATACTCCTATTTTCCGCTGTCCTCTTTATATCTTGATAACACTCTTTCCCTTTCAAATCGTCTATCAGCTGAAACCTTTTCCTACCTCTTTCCCTTTTCCCATCTAGTTTTCCTTCTAACACGTCTTTAATCATACTCTCTCTCCTCAGGTAATGTCCAAACCAGTTAGCCTTCCTCTTTCTGATAGTTTGTATAATCATTCGCTTTTCTCCTATTCTTCGTAGCACTTCATCGTTTTTCATCCTATCTGTCCATTTTATCTTCAGCATTCTCCTCCAAGTCCACATTTCAAAGCTTTCCAAGTATTTGATGTCATTTTTCCTTAGCGCCCATGTTTCTGCCCCATACAATGCTATACTCCATACGTAGCATTTTATCAACTTCTTGCGAATATCTTCCCTTATATTCTCTGTAAGTAGTTGTTTCTTTCTCCTGAAAGCCGCTTTTGCTTTTCCTATTCTAGTTTTGATCTCATCCGTACATTTTGCCTCTCGTGTTATGATACTTCCAAGGTATTTATATTCTGAAATTTGTTCTAATGGCTTTCCCCCAATAGTTATGTTCAGATTCTCTTCTTTACCCGATATTCGAATGACCTTGGATTTTTCTGTATTTATTTCCATACCGAATTTTCTACCTGTTATCACTAGTCTATTTATCATTTTTTGTAGCTCCTCTGCCTTTCTTGCTAGAAGTACTTGATCATCTGCGTATTTTACTGTTCTTATAATCCTTCCTCCAATTTTGAAATCCCCTGTGCCTTCTAAAGCTTTTTGCATTACACTTTCTCCATATATATTGAATAGGGTTGGCGATAGGCAGCAGCCTTGTCTTACTCCTCTACCGATATTTATTCCGCAGGTGTCCACATTCTCAAACCTGACCTTTACAACTTGATTCTCATATAGATTCCTAATCAGTCTCCTGTCTTTCCAGTCTATTCCTATATCCTTTAATATCTTCATCAACTTCACCCAATTTACTCTATCAAAGGCCTTCTGCCAGTCTACGAAACATGCGCAGATATCTTGACTGTATTCTATTGCCCTTTCTGATATGATTCTAACTACTCCTATAGCATCTCTAGTTCCTCGGCCTTTTCTGAAACCGAATTGATCTTCCCCTATTATTTCTTCTGCCTTTTTCTCCAGCCTTTTATTAAGAATCCTCGTGATGATCTTCGATGTGTGTGACAGAAGGCTTATAGTTCTGTAATCTTTACACTGCATTGCCTTTGGCTTCTTCTTTATAGGGATCATTGTTACTTCTAGGAAATCCTGAGGCCACTCTCCCGTGTCGCAAATCTTATTAATTAATTTCGTGATCGCTTTTAGTCCTTCTGATCCTATGACTTTAAGTATCTCAGCCGGTATTCCATCGCTGCCCGTGGCTTTCCCCTTCTTTAGTTCCACTATCGCTTTTTCTACTTCGCTCTCCATGATACTTGGTCCTAAGTTGTCTTCTTCAATGTTTTCCTCATTTTCCAGTTCTATTTTTGCCGCTCCTGCCTGTTTGCTGTATAATTCCTTAATGTATTCTTCCCATACCTGTGCTACATCCTTTGTTTCTGAGACTATCTTCCCATCCGTATTCATAATTCCTTTACCACAAATTCCATTAGACTTCTTATCTTCTAATTCCAGTGCCCTAGCGTACATCATATCGTACTGTCCTAACTTCTCCATTTGTTCTATTTCATCACATTTTCCTTTTATCCAATTTTCTCTAGCTTTATCTGTTACCCTTTTCAACTCATTGTTTATACGCCTATAGTTGGCTCTACCTTCTTCACTGTTAACGTTTTTCCATTTTCGTCTCTCATCCATTTTCTCCAGCATTTCCTTCGTGATCCATGGTTTTCTGACTTTCTTCTCTTGTTTTCCAATCTCTTTATCCAAGGTATCCTTGATACGGGTTTTAATTTCATCCCATTCTATATCAACGGTCTTCGGTTTGTTTTCCAACTTTCTTAGGTTATCTTCCAACTTCATACTGACTACATCCTGCCATTCTTTCAGTCTTTCTAGGTCCCAGGTCTGTCTTTCTCTTCTCGTTTTTCTTATTTGTTTGAGCTTTGTACTCACGTCAAGTATTAGAAGGCTGTGATCTGAATCAATGTCTGCTCCTTGCAATGCCTTGGCGTTCTTTATGCTGTTCCTGAATCTTTGTTTTACAAGGATGAAATCTATTTGGCATCTCATTCTATCTCCTGGGCTTTTCCATGTGTATAACCTTCGTTTATGGTTTTTGAACCATGTATTAGTCACTACAAGATCATTATTGATGCAGAATTCTACAAGTTTCTCCCCTCCTCGATTTCTTTTCCCAAGTCCGTATTGCCCGACAACATTTTCTTCCTGTCCTTCTCCGACTATGCTGTTCCAATCTCCCATTATTATGCAGTTCACCTTTCCTCTTCCGTCTTCTTCGTAAATTTCATTAATTTGCTCGTAGATCTCATCTATTTCTTCATCGTCATGAGCTGACGTTGGCATATATACCTGGATTATCAGCATGTCCACTGGGACTGCTTTTAGCTTTATTGCCATCAGTCTATCGTTCATAGCTATTATCTTTGTCACGCTTTTCATCATATCTTTCCTAAGTACCAGAGCTACTCCCCTTTCCCCACTATTTCCTCCAGAATAAACTACCGTGAATTCTTCCGGGTCGAACTGTCCTTCTCCCTCCCATCTAGTTTCGCTTAGCCCTATAATGTCAACTCTATTTCTTCTCATTTCTTCTTTCAAGTTCTCTAGCTTTCCTGCCTTTCTCATACTTCTTACGTTCCAAGTCCCTATTCGTAATTTACTTTCGACAAATGTTTTCCTCAAGGCAGTCCCCGCCCGGAGATCCGATTGGGGGACTATTTTACCTGCGGATTGTTTTACCTCGAGAGAACTCATATTGTCCAACCATATAATCTTTACTAGGGATTGTAATGTGGTAGTTTCCCTCTTGCTTTCCACATCGCAGTACTGTAGCCGTTCAAATCGTCCTGATCACGCCTACAGCTGTATTGGATATAGACCCAACCAACATCATTTGTTTTCGGCTCTATACCATACTGACAGTACTGCTGCCTACTGCCAGGCACTGATGATAGTTTTTTTTATAATTATTCAAAATATCCCAAAATGGTGTGATTACTATGATAGTAGCGCTCCCTTAACTTCTACATCAGCAGAATTGGTTGCTGTTGGGGAATAGTCTAGTGAATTCGCCAATTATAGTGATCCTGGTGAGTAGATTTCCCCTTTGGCGAATAAGCAAATTAAGCAATATCGTTCGGAAAGGTCCGATTCGCTTCTTAAGAGAAAATAATGACTTCCCGTTAGATGATAAATATAGACATTTTAGTTCATTTTACTACAATCGTGTATTAAGCAACGGTGAAAAGCATCTCCCAACACAAGAGTTGTTGTAAAACAAGTAAAGATTTTCCAGACGGATTCGATGTGAACTTGCTAGTTGTAGAATTAAGAATCATGGCCCAATGTTGTTACTGCAGTGAACCAGTTTCCGTTAATCCATTTGAAGACTGACCCACGATCGACATCAGAAGCTGTAAGTATAAATATAAATATATAATTCAAAATTTGTTTGCATATTTTCTTCATTAAAATATAAACTCGTATTCAGAAATTGTAAGTCGTGGGCCTCGCAAACTCCAATCGCCTAAGGGCCTCGCACCCTCTAAGTCCGCCTCTCACTATACATAATATTATTTAATTATTTACTGATCTGAGAATGGTACCTATCATCAAAGAAACTCTGACTGAACGATCAATTGAAATTCATTGAAAAGAACAGATCACAAAGTTTAACTAGGGAAGTACGAGGAATAACTGAAACACTAATCATGCCAAAATAGGTGCGAGAGACCGTGGAACAGGGCGGTATCGAGATACCTTGTTTTCTAGGATAACCAGGGATCACAATAGGATATAAAAGCCTGAATTTAGATTTAGAAAATGTGGTATATTGTACAATCTGTCACTTACCACTTGCAGGGTATTATTTGTTTGTAGATGTGGACGCATTTCTTAAAATACACCAATAAACTCAAACCGCGTCTCATTATTAGACATTTCCTAAGGTGTTTTTAATCAACATAGCACGGGTCTCCATTTTGTCATGAAAAATTAAAAGCGTACCAATATTTTTCATCTCAATGCCTTCAATTAATCACCCGCGGCGAAATTGGAGATTGATGATTTCATTTTTGAACTCTGCGTCGAAGCGACTCATTCTCCCGAGGCCTTAAAACGCATTCGCCCTCCGGTACGCAACCTGATTGGTTCCTACCGGATCTTTTTCATCGATTTCAATCAAACTTACCCCTCTCCCTCCGTTTCCACCCTAAAAAGATTGATTTCTAAGCCGGGTTCCCGAAATTAAACAACAAAAACAAAACCCGCCGATGCGTTGCGACGCGGAATATAATATTTATTAATAAAAAAGGAACTTTCTCCTCGCTCGGGATCGAATAATTCATAAACCGCGTCGACGAGGGAAACTCGTCGATGGGATGCGTTTACCATATCGAGAAATTAAAATTGCGGCGAAAAATGCCATCAATCGCCCGCGTTCCGGTTCATCAAAGGCGCAGCGCCCTCCGCGATTGAGCGATCTTCGTTATTAAACGCGCCTCCCTCCCTCCATTTCCTCCACCGCTCGAGACCCCTAGGAAGGAGAGCGAAAAATGTGAGGGGGAAATCAATGCGCGGTAGAAATCCAATCATAGCCATATCGCGAGCTAAGACAAGGGTTTTTGCGGGAAGTGGCTCCCGCGCATTATCCAATCTCCGCGAGCAAACCGTCGCCGTCGCTGTCTCAGCGTTGCGGGCCTTAATCGAATGAAGGAGGAATCACCCCGGTCCCTCGCAGCCCTTCATCCGACACCGCCACCCTTCCCTTCCTCCCTTTTCCTTGTCCGCTCCCTATACCCATCCTCCCTCGCGCTCTCTTTGCCCCCTCGAGGGCCATCTTTCTGACGCCCTCTTCACTTTGCCTCCCCTCTCGTTCCTCCCACACACCCGTCGCACTCATCCACACAGAAGAATCCCTTCCTTTCCTCCCCAATTCCCGCATGACCAGACACACGGTCGAATCCCTAAGGAGGAGATGACGCCATCCCCGAAGCCGCACCGCGAGTGAGTTCCAGAGAGAGAGAGCGGTATAATATGATGCGAAAAGAGTGAATGACTCGGACGAAGGGTTTTGTGGGAGGTTTATGGGGGAGGGGGAAACAAAAGGTTTCGATCGGAGGAGCGGAGCCATTCCTCAGCCTCTCATTACACACACCATCAGTATGTGTCTCTCGGTTCCTTCCTCCCCTCCTGACCCCATCCCTAAATCCCTTACTACTCACCCTCTTCTCCGTCTCCCGCCCCTTAACCCCTCCAACCTACACTTGCTCATCGTTCCGACGCCTTATTCCATCCGTCCAACTATACGTACATACGCACCCTCCACCCTCACCCTCACTCCACCCATCCCCTCTCTCCCAAGTTTACCGCCCAATATTCTCTCTCCCTCCTCGCCATCTCCCCTTCCTGCCCGCCCTTCGGCATTCTCTGCTGCCTATTAAACGAGGAATGGTTTACAATAAACCCACGAGATCGCTTAAAAGGCCTAACTCGATCACCTAGGGAGTAGCTGGGGTGCGGGAGAAAAGGGGGGCAATGGGTTGAAGGGATGAGGGAGAGGGGTGAAGGTTGGGCGAGGGGAGGGTGCGGGGTGAGTCATGCGGCGGGGGAGAGGGGATTTCGTGTGCGCGGGATGGGATGGAGGTGGGTAGGTAAAAGGAAAGGGAAGAAAGTTGGATAGGTTTTTAGGGATAAAATGGGAGGGTATGAGGAGGCGAAGGAAAGAGGAAGATTGCGGTTTGGGAAGGGGAAAAGGAGAATAATTTAAGGGACTATATGAGTTTGTTTTAATCAAGTTCCGTTTGATGGTTTAGATTCAATTTTTTTCTCGATCTAAAATATTCATCAATGAAACAGTTGCGCTCATGGATAGAAAATATAGAAGCGTCCATTCTATTTTAGTCTGTTCTTCTAAGAAAATAAGTTCGTTTGGCTTTAAAAAGAAAACAGTGCCACTGGCGTTTACGCACTTATAATTTTTAATTAGAAAGTTATTATTAACGTAATTACCAGATTTGTTAGATAGCAATGGCATGTTCATGTTTTGACATGCTTATGATTAAATTCTCTCGGAAGCAGATTTCAAATTAGGTCGGCTCAATCATCTAGTTGCCTTTTGTAATGAGGATATAAGAGTGCGGCGTTCTATATTCCGGAAATTGCGTTAATTACGACAAATTTACGTAGGAATTCGTAATTATTGAATGAAACGCAACTTTTTGTAAAGAATTTTTGCAAATAAGTTTCAAGCATTATTAACTTTTGAGGAAATTAATGGTTACACTTACATTATAGAATTCGAAAGAGAATATGATAAAGATCTCAAGGAAGAATGAAAAATTTATGGCTCTAGTGAAAGTTGATATTGTGTATTGAACCTTAATTTTGTCGTTACATAATTATGATCCATATTATAACTCATTATATCATATGGCTAAGATGTTCTGAATCTGTGGTTCGTGCGCTTGGTGCAAGCCGTCCGCATTAGCAACTCAAAAAAAGCTGAAAGCCATACGCGATCATAGTTAGAATGTATTATTAATGCATAATATATATAAATCAAAAAATATAATTAAAGATTATTCGTGTTATATTGTAGCTACTCCGTAAATTCAAAAAGTCGAGAATTCCCGATATAAATTATATTGATTTAAAGGAGAATTAAAACAAAATCCTATCCACAAAAAGAAAACTCCACATAATAAAATCTCAGATGGAATAATTTAATATTTTTCTTGCATTTTTTAAATTTGTTTAAGAGATAAAATTTTACAGATTGAGATTTGAATAACATAAAATTGGTTGAATATGAATTATCTTATAGCACATTAGTTTAACATATAAACTAAATAAAATCGTCCCATCGTTTATGTAAGTGATAAAATAATAAATTACGATCGAATTATTTGATGAAGTATCTTAGCTGAAGCATGAACATTATTATAATGTAATCGTGTAAGGCCACTTGACCTGACATTAAGCGAGAAATCAACACATATTTATTATAAAATTGAAGGGTTTTTAAGATCTACGGGGTAAAATAAAATTAAAGGGCGTAAGAATATATTATTTGAAGCAGGTTTAAAGTTTCCCCGTCCTTAAAATTTATAACACACCGAATTCCGGGAACGAAAGATGAATTATTAAATCTATAAATACGTGGAACTGCAATTTTTCTACCGATTCGAAATATATCCCGTTATAATCCAAAGTGATTGGAAAATTCCTCTAAAAAAAGCTGCGCGTACTCCATAGTGCAACGGAAACGAAAACACAGTTCAGCCGAGAGAGTTCGGGGTTCACTCTCGCCGTGTTGACGTGTGGACTTATCGTGATCGAACGCAAAAAAAGATATTCCGGAGGCATGGGAGAGGAGAAGAGAGAGATTTTTTCCCCGTAGCCCGAGGGGATATCACATGCTACCGCTCTATGTATGTGTGCGCATTTCTCCCGGGAATTGACGCCTGGAACATGGGCATGGAGGATAAAAATTTTAGACCTCTCCCTTCGCCTCATCCTCCCCACTCTCTTCGCCCGAAAGGTTTCCTGTGTGAGTGAGAGAGAGGGAGTTCGTGTGTTGGGAGAGTGAGAGACTGAGAGAGGTCCGAGCTTCTATTGGGGATTTCCCAGTCGCGAGCGAAAAAAAAAATACCCAGAAGGATAAAAAATTATGCATCGCGGATTGAAAACAGGGCCGTCTGTATTTGTACGAGGAGAATTTTTTTACCTTCTCCCTCCCTCCTGCTTCTCTCTCTCTCTCTCCCTCCTACCACTCTCACTCCATCTCCCTCCTTCCGCCCTCTCCCTCACGCTCTCGTTCGGTCCACTATCCTTCATTCAGAGCATAGGCATATCTTCCTCCTACGTCCCTCCCAATTCCCGAATCTTCCTCTCTCTCACTCTTTCTCTATCTCTCTCTCTACATCGTCTACATTCACCCCCGCCGCACACCCTCGGCACTGCCGCTACCCTCCTATGTTCCTTGTTTCATCAAACAAGGGGGTTCGTTCGACAAGCCCCAGTGACGATGTCAGAGAGAAATTTCAAGCATTGCACATTGGTCTTTGTCAGAAGCGGATGAAATATGCGACAGAAAAAGAGAGAGAGAGTCGTCGGACGAGGAATTTCAATATTCATAACATTTTTTATCGTCCATGGCTCCCCGAATGTCGCACACACGGGCTGAACTATAACTGTTTAGAACTGGCGTTAAATTCTGGAATTGGATTTTACTGTCGGGGATTTGATGGTCCACGTTTGTCGGGAGCGCTGAATTTTTCAATGGTTTGGATTTGATTTTCGGAATTTGAAAAGATTTAATCATATTATTAATGAAATTGTTGATAAAAGAATCTTAGGGCAATGGTAAAATGATGCTTACTATTTTTATCGCATCTAATTAGTCCCCGAAATCCTATCCAAACTAAATTTACTTATGAATTGGAGTGAATTTTCTTTGAAGGCCACCAATACTCCTACATAATACATTATATTTATTCTAAACCGATTATGATTAACATATCTTCTTGGTGAAATAGTGTGCAGTGTCTGTCAAATGCCGAGAAAATATTTTAACGGGACTTTACAAGGTTCTGTCATACAGGAGCAGTGTTATATATATTCCTAAGGAAATTTTCAATAATATATTGACCAAAAACAACTGCTACATCATCAGCTCTATATATTTTGGATCACAAATGATATAACTTCGATGGATTTAGGAAAAAAACATTTGTTCAATGCCAACAACCAAGACAAAATATCCTAAACCATGAGTAAATTGACCTTCAAATTGAAGAGTTAACCACTTGTAGAGCAAATTCAATATATACCATTATACATATATACATACAATGGCTTTATATAGAAATGTACGGCGACATCCAACGTCACGAAAAACATCCATTCTTTTCGCACAACTTACCTCCATTGTTGCTCCAGCGGACGAAAATAAAAACAGTCTAGACTATCGGGAGAAAAATCGGCAGTGTCCACAAGAGAACCCCAATTTCTCTATTGCCTAAAACTCAACAAAACTCCCGTGAGATATAGAGAAAAAAGAGGAAAAACGATTCCCGAAAGGACAAAACCTTTTAAAGCTCGGGGTCATACAAAAATCCCTTCATATATCGGATCACAAAGGTTATCCCCAACAATAAGAGGAGGAGGGAATGATGATTCGGGGTGGGAGGGGAGAGAAAAGAACCATTGGAAACTCATTGCGCGGAAGACGAGACGAGTGGCAGGAGGAAGTGGGAGGGTGGAGAAAGAATCGCGGGAGGGAATATGGAGGGGGAGGGTAGGGGATGGAATGGAAGTCGAAATAAAGAATACAAGGGGCACGCACGCAGAAAGGCACATGGCTCAAAAGACACGCGCACTCCTCAAAAGGCCTCCGCGAGACACAATGGGACTCTACACCGTGTGCGCGACGGTAGAGAGAAAAGAGGGGATGCGTGGAAAACGGGAGGGAGGTAAAGGGGAGGGCGTTAAAGTCACGGAGCACGACATAAGGGCATTGAAGTCACTCTCTTTCACGTGGCTGGTGGGAGTGTCGCCGGCTACCAAAGTCGGAGAGAGGGAGAGTGAATGGATGCCTTTGGCCCGTGAGCTCGACAGCCGTTTGTACCGCGCTCTTGTCTGCCGCGTGCTAAAGAGTGAAAATGGGAGCACGGAGGTGTGCCTAAAAGGGGTGGAGGTTGATCTGCATTAAAGCGTGAGTGAGCGTTGCACGCGTGGCGGTATACTGAGTGCGGGCGAGGGTCTGGGATTTGGGAGGGGAAGAGGGATATCAATGTGGAAGGGTCAGGGTTATGAGAAGAGGGCATATATGTATAGGTGGCTAGGAAGCTAGGGGGCTAGTGCGCATGGGGTTAAGACGATGGGGAATATGGTTTTGATTTTTCCGGGTCAGGAGAAGATGGAATAAAGGGGTTGATGCAGGCGATGGTTTTTCTCCACCCTTCTCTGTCTCTCTCTCTCTCTCTTTCTCTCTCTCTCTCAAAGGGTTTTCGATGGTGATGATGGATGCGAGGCGGGGGATCAAGGGAACAATAAAAAAGGTCGATGTTTGTGTTTGCGAGGGGGGGATTACGGTAAGAAATGCAAAGGAAAGAGTTTCAAGGGGAAAAATTATAGCGATTTAAAAATTCTGCGCAGGATTTTTTAAACACACACACACATATGTATATATATAATTTAACAAAATATAAACTCTGAGTCACAAGTAAAAAATATATCTCATCATATATACAAAATTGTCACTTTAATATGTGCGTATTTAAACGTAGCTTATGTTAAAGAATATTAATCGATCTCAAATGTTGAACGAAGAATTTAAAATTAAGTCAAACTAACAAGCATGCACTTAAATTACAAAAGGAATTAAATGGTAAATACTGTATGTTGACTAAAACAAATATCTCTTCAGGTTTTCTTACCAGCATTATTTTAATGTGGATGAATATAAAATATTCTTCAAATTTTTAAATAAAATATTGATCACAGGTGATGATTATCTACAGTAGTAAATTCATGAACAAGCCACTCAGTTGCTCAAACTGTGTTGTGTAAATTAGAATAAAAACAATGAGCCCGAACACCTTGGGATTTATAATTAACGTATCTTTGTCTTTCACATAAACCCTAATTTCCGACCATAACTGAAAACAATATTCGATTATATGGCTAATAAAAAATGCAGTGGTAAAAAAATGAGGCATAGTTTCGTAAATATGTCGAACGATCTTGTTTTCATTTTCTCTTTACGACCTAGAAGGAAAGATCAAGCCCTTCGGACTCATGATTTATCACAAATTCATGATGAAGAGCGTAACTGGGATGTATCACACTCTTCGTTTTTTTGCCAACGGTTTTCATTCGATTTGCACGCTCCGAAGCGACCCTCGCGCGACACGTGATACTGTGAGAGGGAGAGAAATAGAAAAAAGCGTCGCTGATTCCCGACGACGTCGGACGGAATAAATCCGCATCCCTTTCTCGCGGATGACATTGCTATTCGTCGTGTCCCTCTCCTTTCTCTTTGATGCTTAATTTAAAAAACGCTCTTTATTTTTCGAGCTCACGAATAAAAAAATTGTGTTTTTTTTGCGTAACAAATGAGACTCTCCCAAACTCTCTCGCAGCAGGCGAAGTCGTAATTGCCTCTGGTCATGGCAGCGGAGGCTTAAATAGACCAGCTCACAAAATTTGTATAGAGGTTCACGCATATTTTTAACGCTAAGTTAGTTCTAAACTATTTTATGGCAAGTGCTAATTTAATATATTTCCTTCGCACTTTTAATTTTCATTAAACGTTGACGCCAGTACTAAAAGGTAAGCCTTTCAAATGAGTAGCTTTATCACTTTTGTCCGTTTAGACTACCAGGCTAAAGTACGTTAATGAATGCACAACATAATGGAATACGTGGTGTTTTTTACAATAACACCACTTAGAAATTTTGGCCATAAATGCTAAATGATGGACTAACTACACACACTACACACTAACTATATATCTTTTATTTTTTAGAGGCAGTTTATATCAGCAAGTAACGCAGTTCATGAATTTGCGTGTACCCTTTTCCATAGCAACTTAAAGTATTATAAAATGTTGGTAATAGCTCAGCTCGATCTTATTATAGAATTCATAGAAATACAAGTAAATTTAATTTGATAAGAGTCGAAGAACAATTCATTAATCAGATCGAAGTTCCGATTTAATAACTTACGAACATTTTTAATAGTCAGATTGATAAATTTTACTTGCGTGTAAATTAAAGAAGGTATAAAAGTTAACCTTCCCTAAATATTAATGCTATAAAACAGTTACATTTACAACATGATACAATATTACCAATATCATGGAAAACCGTAAATAATTTAATTTAACCGAGGCGATAGCAACTATTTTCTCGTCAGCATTATTATCCTCTATTCCTTCTCCCCATGAGACATTTTATAAGACTTAAGTTCTGGGGCCAAGCCGATCAAGTCTCAATCACGATCCAACTCCTCCCACACGAGAACTTGAGCGATGGTTGCGTAGCACGCTCTATGGCTCATTCAGATCTCCGAAACGGAGGCTATGGAAACTGCCTGCTTCCCTCGGGAAGCTCACGTCTGGGAGAAGAGAAGGAGGGGGGGGCGGGGATGGAGGCGGTGTGGGTGGTGGGATGGAGGAGAGTGAGACGCCGCTTGAGTCCTCCGCCGCACTCTCGCACGACATCCATTCTCTACCTCCTCCCATCCCCTCTCTCCCTTCTCTCTCTCCACCCCATCCCATTTCTCCTCTCCCCCTCATCCCTCGATCCCACGGAGCCCCCCTCCCGAGATTTATTGTGAGCGCGGGGCCAGCTGCGCTCATAGGACTCGCGTCGTTACGCCCAGCCTCCCAATCTCATCCCCCCTCCTTCACTCCTCCTCTTCCCCTCTATATCTCTCTCTCTCCTCCGCACCTCACACCGTCACCAGACCAAGCCGCAACTCACACCAACGCTCTCCGTCCCACCTCTTCCATAAGAGAGACACACACACGGTCTCACACGCACATCCAACGCCTTCCCAATCGCACCTACCCCTCCCTCCGTTCCTCTCCTATCTTCTCCTCCTCCCCCATTCCTCGTTCTTTAGTCTCCTCCTCTCTCTCGGTCTCATCCACCCGTTTTATGGATATATCCTTCCGCTTTTCCGCTTCATCTATCCTCACACTCCTCTCTTGTCTCCTCCCTGTCTTCTTCTCCTCCCTCTCTCCCCCTCCCTCTCTCTCTCCCCCTCCCTCTCTCCCCCGCCCCCTCTCCTCCTCCCACTCTGCTCCTTTCTCTCTTTTCTCCTCTATAAAGCTCCTCCTTTAGTGGAGGTAGTAATGGAAGGTCTCTCCCCTATTGAATAATCCGCTTATTGTTCTCTTTTTTATATTCGGGCGTGAGCGGCTGATGCACGATCATTCGGGAGCATTTTCTTTTTTTTTTAGAGCTCGCCGATTGATAAAAACTGGGAATGCATTGTGGCATTCTGTGTTGGAATAATTTCTATGGTCTCTATTACATAGCAGAAATCATTGGGTTCTTTTTTTAAGGCACCAACACTAGGGACGCTTCTTCGGAATATGAAATTATAGAAGCCCTCGGCTTGTAACCTAAAAGGTACCGTGCGGCAGATAATATAATTTTATATTCTATAATGCACTATTGTGTCGCGTTGTTCGTTGAGATGCAAATGGGTGGATGTTTAAAAATGCAAAAAACTAAAGATAATGACACATGGATAATTGCGTTTTCTTGCCTAAGTTAAAGTTTCTTCTCATTAATAACTGCGCAGCGTAAGGTTCGCGTAATATGAGAATTTTTATAATCGCTTCGCAATTTGGTCTATCCTTTGAGTAAAGGGTAAATATGAGAAAATGCAAATTTTACTTTTCTCTAGAATCCCCACACGACCCCGCACGCATGACTTGTTTATCACTAAAGGCCCGAGAACTTATTACTTGGACCTTTTATCAGCTTAAATATTTTAAATCTGCTTTTAGGCGCATCAAGATAATAGGCTGAAGGCAAAAAAATATAAATAGACATTCGAGGGTTTTTTGTAAGTGCTTTAACTTTAAAAATCATATTTATGCATTGATAATTAACGTCAAAATTTTAATTTTTATATTTATTCCAAACGATAAATTATTGAACCAATCATCTTAAGAAGACATGCATCTGAATGTCGTTTACCTAAAGTAATATATCGTATAAAGCGAGTATTTACCTGGGAAATTTTGGATCACATCAATAATGCGAACCAAGCAGGGCTCTTAAAGGTACCTAATTGATGAATACATGAATGCATACTTCTGCCTCCAATTTACCAAATTACCTAGAATTGTTAATTAACGTTCTTGGAGAATCTCGTATTAAATTATCTTGTACACATTATTTTAAAAATAATACGTCCATTATATAAAATTAATTTAAATTATTTGTTTAGAAACTTTTCATCTATTTCTTTTACATTTTATTCTACGAATTCGTAGGATATTATGTATGTTGATCTTATAGGGTCTGTACCTAACAGATATGGCTATGAAAAGTCAATATAGCGGGAAAGTATCGCAAGTCATTTTGTATTTACCAATCGATTATTTTACTGCAGTAACTTGAAGGAAATTTACTTGCATTTTGAATTTTTTTTATTGTGAACTTTGAACTGCTATGTGGAAATGAAACTCGAGCTAAGCGTGCATAAGATTTAATTAGATCCTGTTCGCAAATGCTTCCATGAATGAGGGAAAATTCTATGAAATCCTTTACCGCTTATATCCGCATACGTACGAATTGTATTCCCGGAAGAAGGGAAACATATTATAACACACACAAAAAACGCTGTTTAAACGCGTGTCTCGTCCAATAAACTCCGGTAAATCGGATTTAAGAAGGGGGAGACAGAATATAGGTAAAATCTTCGTGAGAAGAAATGATAAAAGTAACGCAAGAGTGCAGGTGCGAAATAAAACGAGCGAGATGATAATAACAGCGACCGTATTGTTTGAGAAAAATTATCGTTCAGTTAAATTTTTTTCTCATGCTATGCGAGCATAACCTAAACCTTGCCCTCCATCATCCATTACCGGACTATGGAAGGGGAGGAAGCGAAGGGTTGGGGAGGATGAAATACCGTAATGCGAGGGTGTATTTTCTCCCTCTCCCCCATTCTCTTCCCGCCCCCTCCCCGAACACATTCCTCCTCTATTTAGTGTTCGGATACACGGCTATTCAGGAAGTGTTTTTCCGGTAGTGAAAATAGGGGTGTGGGAGGGGCTTTATTTTTTTGGGAAACGCGGAGGAAAATGAAATAAAATGCGCGGAAAAAAAGATTTGGCAAAAGGAGTATTACCTCTCTTTTATCCCGTCTCTCCCTCTCTGGGTCTCTTCCGCTGCTCTATGCATGGGACTGGAAATCCCAGGCCAAAGTACAGCGTGAGAGAGAGAGAGAGACAGGAGGATTCCTCCTTCACCTGAGCCCCTATCTACTCTCCCCTCTAACAATCCCCTTTCCCCTTGCCTCCCCCGTGCGATAACCTCCACAGCACGCACACACAATCTAATCCTACGCTCCTGAGATTTAAGTGAACCCCTTACCTCTCTCCCCTTCGTCTCTAAAAAAATCCCCCCTTCCTCTCCCAACGGTTAAAAAAATGAATAAAACGAATTTTTTGGAACGCGGGTGAGTGGAGGGTGGGAGGTTACATTTCAAGGGATTTTCTTTTGTTCAAAATCTCTCTTTTTTCCCTTGACATTATTTTCATAAAATCCCGAGCGCTTATGGTATTATTTTATTTAATAAATTATCCCGCCCATCGGACGTTCGTATTATTGTCATTATTTCTCTTTTTTCTTGACGCTGTTTCCGTTTCGGCTTCCACCCCCTCTCCATCCCATCTCCGAAAGCGGAGCTATAAAAAGTAATTGGACATTTAGCCGAATCCTGCAGGGTTTTCCATATGTTACGGGATTTGTGAGAGAACGTGTCAAATATTTCGGAAACGGGTGACGCTTTGTTTACACATGCGCGCGAAATCATCCGAGAGCATGCAACGAAGAAAAAATAGTTACGGGACGAAGGTGTCATCTACTTATTTCCGTTCGAAGACGATGAAGGAAACAGCGCTCTAATTTGTTTTTTATTTTTACCGGAAAAACGTTTATTTAATTATCAATTATTTTTTAACGAATGAACTTATTACGTCTATTTGGTGTCCTGCAAGTTATGTAGATCCTATTCTTAGGGTCAGCATCTGGAATTAATTCATAGGCGGGAGCATACAGCATCGAAGGTGATTTTCAAATGCCTTCGCTTTTATTTGATACAATTTAAACATTCTACGTACTTGAAAACAATTGGCTAACGGTTTGTACCTGCTTGGTATCTTTATGGAAGTGATGTTTAACGATCACTGTTAAATATTTAATTTTATTTATTCTAATTATGTAGTAGTTTTACAAAGTCAAATGAAAGGATATTTGGGAAATTTAATTATTATATCATATCATAACAAACATTTCCTCGCCAGAATTTCAGTTGAGATAAAATGATCCGAAAAAATCTATTTTTATTATGGTAGACCTAAATAAATTTCGATTGAAAACAACAGGATTTTTATCCCTCTCATGAGATTGTTAGGGCATGGCTAATCCACGTTTGACAAAAGTTACCAACTATTCCCAAAATAAAAGTTGTTATTACTAAAGAAATATAGAAAAAAGAGTTAGTTTATTCAAGACTGACGTTCGTGCCGGGATTCACAATATCCAGAGTATTATTTCGAGCGTAGATGAATAGCTGTTCCAATCCATTTGTTTGGAGACAGAGATGATGGATAGGCATACAATATGAAACTCCTTCCCACGAGCGATAGTAATAAGAGACTGCTGCAATGACAAAATGATGATTGCACTTCGATGATATGAGATGATTGCACTTCGATGATATGAGTAACAGAAGGCGCACGCAGCATTGATAGCCCGCGCACCGCTGGGACCTCCAAATGGAAGCATCACAGCATTTTTGGTGTTCCCATGACAGTCAGCTGCTCTCCCAAACCAAAGCCAATGTTCAATCTGGAGTCATTGATCAAAAGTTTTTGCGATCCTTGCTTTATCCACGCTTAAGCACACTATTGTTTATTCCATCCTCATCGCGGAACCTCATTTTCCGACTAGGCACTGCAATTATTTTTAATATAAAATGGACAAAATCCATTGGGAGATAAAGTTTAGGTAAACCATAAATATATGAGGAACCTAATTTTTTTGGATTTTATCTTACGTCTCTGTAGAGTTCTCAGAGTTCATCACTCCATATCACATATGCGTAACGATACCGAAGAAAAAATTGTTGAAATCAATTGTAGAATAGAGTATTATAGAGGTACGTTTATTCTTATAGCAACCGGAGATTAGAGAAGAAGAATCAAGCTTGCATATTAGAATCGCTACGGAAAATTGGTTATGCATTTTCTATCTCCTATTGCTAGGATGAATTACAGAATAATAGCAATATATCCATTGAAGGATACTTATTCATTATTATACGTTATGCCAGCGGTATTCAACCTGAGGTATGCGAGGTCTTTCCAAGGGGTACGCAAATATATTCAAGCAGAAGGGCCATCTTTCCCCACAGTACCTTCCCGTTGGACAAACGAAATCACCATCCTCCACCTTCTCTTCACCTGACTTGAAGTTATCTTCCTTTTCATAAGTCTCTTTTGGTTAAATAGACCAACACGAAGAATTTTTAGTAGGAATTCCTCCATAATTGAGATAACGTCAGCGTATGATATTTAAATACAGAGCGCAAAAATGGCGGAGGGGATAGAAAAACAGAAAATAGATGGGTTAGGAAAATATAATGTGGGAGAAAGGGAGAAAGAGTGAAGAGGGGAATTCTGTAATAACTAATGCAATTATGACGGATTGGTTACAAAGTTTAAATACAGGGTAGCGATACTATTGGGAAAGAGTAGTTCATTATATACCATGGGGTAGAAATTTTTTAAAAGAGGTTTTAAGGGGTACGCCGATTAAAAAAGGTTAAATATCACCGCGTTATATAAGTAAGAGCTTGTAGTAAAACCTGATTTATGATAAAGCAATTCTCTATTCGGTGTTATTTATGGCATTTTTTGTCATGTATAAGAGTACATTCTTCTCTTTACCTACATTTTTATCTGAAAATAAAACTGCATTAAAAACAAGTAATAAACCGATATACATCTTTTCACGTGTATGTCGTAGTTCCTTTGACACTCTCATACCGTATCAACTTATCGATATCGATCTTTTTTGCTAAACATGAAGAATAGAATTTTATCTTGCGTTACCATCCCAATTCGAAAACGGAAAATAGAAGTAAAATATGTCATTTAGAATCTACTTTTCTAGATTTTTTAAGAGTAAATTAAATACAGTGCGTAAATTTTTCGTGTAGTTATATGCGAATGTTACCTCTGTAAATATATCAGATACAATACGTGCACCAGATAATTTTTTTCTAAACATTTGATACGTAACCAAAATTTGTTTCGGATAGACTCGAAAATAGGCTCTCACACATGGGTCGCCGAAAGAGCACGTCGAGCGAATGGGTCGGATATCGCATTTTCCAAACACTCACCCTTGCCTACAAACGCACCGCAGGACCCACACGGCTGCGGGTGGATTTCCTTTCTCCGAACAAACACACAGAAAAAAGATTTGTGTCACGTTATCCCATTCCAGAAATTCGCCGCACCTGACCGCAATCTCCTCGTTTCCACCTTACACAAACAAGATCAACAAGCTTCATCTCGAAATCGAGGCTGGAGTTTTCGCTCCTCTATTTTTTCGTCCGGGGTACACGTAAACAAGCGGATCTTCCAACCTCCTCCGCAGCGGTCGAAAGACTTAGCCATCCCCTAAACCCTTTTATCCAGAGAGACCCCTCTCTTTCACGCTGTCTCCACCCCTTTCCTCTGTCTCTCCGAACGAATCTCTCAAATTAGATCGTCCTTGTTTTCCTTCCATCTCACCCACTCTACGCACCAGGAACGAATACGGAAACATAACAGAGGGGTGGCAGGGAAATCCCCTCCCCCTTTGTCTCGTCATTGCCCTTCATTCGGAATTCCTCTCCCTGTATCAGGGGGCCTCTTTTAGAAGGACTTAATCTGCAGCGCCAAATCGTGGAATTTTTAGATCCCATCCAAGGAGGAAATTGGTATACCCCATCCCCCTTCCTTCTCCTGCTTCGTAATAACACCTCCTCCCATACAGGGCCGGACCTAAGTACCTGTGAGCCGGGAAGCACTTTGTGTCGTAGTAATACACGAGCAGCTTTCCAGACGAACTATCTACGCATTCCTTGCAAGTAAATTAATGTTAGCTAGGAATAGGTAAGGCTGAAAGGAAGAAACCTCAATGACTTTCTTTCGATTTTTAAGGAGTAACAAATAAATTAACGCATAACCTCCAATGATTTCTTAAGATTACTTGAAGGTGGCGCTGTAATGCTTTTTCGTCAAATTACCTCGGGCCGTTTCTGATCCCATATCATCGTCATTCACAGCGAAATATATGTAGTATTTGCCCTATTTCATTCTGGCTGCTGAAGCAGCAAAGCGCAACACGTTAAGAGCACATCCCGGACAGTTTTCTCATCCCACGGCTTCATACGACATGTGCACACATCCACTGGCGTTGGAAGGGTGTCAGATATCAGTCTCTCCTTTATTCCCTTACAAGCTAATTACCCGGAATTGGTCCCAGATTTACACTTTCGAATTTTTCATGCTCATTACACTCGCTAATATTTTCATTCGAACTCAAGGTACTCTCGAGATTTAGTGACCAATATTCTTCATTAATTGGTATGGACAAATTAAATATAGATTCAAATTTGATATTTTGCTAAGAATATACAAAATAAGTAGCGTAATTTCACAAAAAAATTAAGGGTATGATAATTATGTGATTCCTCTCCCCCCTCCCCCCCCCCAAATCAAAAGTCTGGTGCACATTTTCAAGGTCTCTTTAGCGTGTATACCAAGTAATAAGTCTCCAAGTGTCTAGGTTTTCGAGAAATGCTTTAAGCTATGATTTGTATGGTACTCCCCCTTTCCCCCTCTCCTCAAAATCAAAATTCTGGCCCTGAGATGCACATCCTCAAGGTTACTTTAGTAAGTTAATCAAGTTTTAAATCTCTAAGTTACTTGGTTTTTGAGAAATGATGTCCACACACAGAGAGACACACTCCGCCTTTAATTAATATAGACAACGGTTCTAGGAGAATTCACCACCAGAAATTCATCGCCATCAATTTATCGCCAGCAATTCAACGCCATGGAAAATTCACCGCTAGCAATTCACCACCACAGAAAATTCATCTCCATGGGAAATTTATCGCCTTGTATGGATCATGTTGTTAACAAAGGCTCTATTAACATGTAGGGATGTTCACGGGTTTCCCGCGGTGCGTAAGTGCTTTTCGTCAAATTCGCCGTAGTGTAATCATATATTAATGTATTTGCTTTGAAATCAGAAAATTATTTTTCCTTGTATGGTGGTAACCCTGCGTTTTAGATACGCTCGAAACATGTTCATATAATTTTTTCATTCAATACTCGCCCTACAACAGAAATTTCTTTTTGAAATCGGTTCAGCTAAAAACTTCCAAACTCATAGTTACAGAAAAACCCTAACCTTGATATTTAAATAGCCCTGCTTAGTCGACCCGATTGAAATATGCTGTTTTGGTATTTATTTACATGAAGATTATATGTACCATATTGAATTAAAATTCATGCTGACAGTTCTCTATAAATACGTCTGAAAATGAAAGTTTACTTTTTAATTTGGTAGCCCTGCTCTTTATCTCCACTTTAAACATCTTCATTTTATTATGGTACGTTGTACAAATCTTATTTAGAGAATTTAGTTAAAATCCCTTTAGGCAATTCCTTCCAAATTCGTAATTACCGAAAGAATTTAATTTGTAAGTGTGGCACCTCTGTTTGTTTGATCCAGTCAAAATATGCTATTATGGTTTTGTATTTATGTGCGTATTACAATTTTTAAATTTTATTGAAATTGATATGAACAGTTCAACACAAATACTTGTAAACATTTTTTTTTATTACTTGTGTTGTGTCGCCCCTGCTTTCTATATCTATACTAAACATATTCATTTTGTTTTTTTTATGTTATACGCCTCCTTCCTACAAAAGTTTAATGAAATCGTTTAAGCCAATTCCTTCAAAAATCATAATTACCTAAAACTTAACTTTGTATATATGGCACCCCTGCTTATTCGATCCTGTCTAAATATTCCACTTTGGTCATTAATTTATTTGAATATCATATGCACGAAATTTGGTTGAAATCGGTTAAGCCAATTCTTCCCTGATACATGCGTACGGACGGATGGACGGACATCACGAAGATAATAGTGCTTTTCAGGAATTAGGAAAAGTACTAAAAATGCGTGTGCGGAATCTACGCCGACAGAAGCATATAAGGGAAAATTGTCCAACTATAGCGGTTTTAATAAATGCGATAATGTTTCATCTTTTACAAATTGTAAATTTATAACATAATTAATCTTTAAGTCATGAGATTTAGCCAAAACTGTAAACAATTTAAAAGCATTCCTTAGCGATGAATTTGCTTTGGTAATAAATTGTTGGTGATAAATTTTTCTTGTCGATTAATTGTTGATTTAAAATTTAAAACATAATTAATCTTTAAGTTGTGAAATTCAGCCAAAACTATAAACTATTTTAAGCAAACGTTGTTCGTGTGCAAAAAATACTCAAACGTGAATTTCCGTTAAAATCTCTAAGTAGATTTTTTTATGAAATAGATTCTCTACACTCCGTCTGAGGAAAGTAAAACGATAAAATTTTATTTGAAATGGTATTCGCAATTCTCGATTTGTAAGTGAACAAATGGAAGTGCTCGAAATTTTATTAGGGAAATGATAAAAAAAATTATTTGTTGATTTTTAAATACAGGAAGATCTAGACAGAATTTATAATGTCTGTTCCCCTAACATTTTTCAAATGGGGGTCATGGAAAGCAAAATATAGATTTCCTCATTTTGTTAATTTACAATTGAGTCTACAAAAATAACGTCCTTCATTAAACTCCCCTTCCTTTCCTCACTATCCCATACACCACTTTTATTTCCTTCTTTTCCTGCATACTCTTAATTGTTGTTTAATTCCTAGTTGATAGATATAAATATATATATCTATATTTATATATTGCATATATTTGACTCCTAGTTGATTGATATCAGTATTACTTTTTTCATTATAATTTCATCCCCCCCTTCCTCCTCCCTCTACACACTTCTCCATTTATTTATTACATCCTACTCCAGTTCCCCCCTCCCTTACTCTTTGTTAACTTTTTATGCATTTCATTATGCCCTTATATTCTTCTGTAGGCGTAGAGTCCGCACACGCATTTTTAGTACAGCCTTTGTTAACAACATGATCCATACAAGGCGATAAATTACCCATGGCGACGAATTTTCCGTGGTGGTGAATTGCTAGCGGTGAATTTTCAGTGGCGATGAATTGCTGGTGGTGAACTTGCCGGAAACTATAGACAACAAGATAAGCCTTTAATTGAATGGGAGCGCGATTAGTTGAGAGTCCGTTTACGAGTAAAATACGTCGGTAGACAGAAGGAAGTGAACTTAACGCCGTAGTTTTAACTTGGTTACTTTTTCAATGACTGGTGAAGAAATTTCTTCGGAGACGGAGTATAAGAATAGTTGAATTAAGGTAAATTATTTCGCATCTTTCAGGATGATTTTTACAACTCTCAGTATTTTTATGCGAAGTATTTATCAATTATTTAGTGTAATTAATAAAAGCCTAAAATAAACATTAGAAATATGTGGCATTTAAAGGTCTTTAAAATAATTTACCATCCGAAATGAATCTTAACATTATAGCAAGATTCAGAGTTATTTTTTAAGATAAGTAAAACTCTTAAAAATCTTTCTAATTGTTTGCTTAAGCACTAAAACCTCGTTAATTAAGTTACAAACCGATTAAAAATGCATGTTAACTTATAACCAGGTGACATCTCATTTTATTAGTTTAATTTTATGATGGAACATTTCTCTTGTAACAAGACGTACATATAACTGGCCTCGGTTTTCTAATTTCAGAACAAACTGATGAAGTGGAGAAATGAATGAACCATTGTTTCAGAGGGACGTAAATTGAAATAAAGCATTAATTTCCCTGTCGCAGTGGATGGCCCATTCTCCTCTGAGACAATCAACCATTCGTTGTGATGAAAATATTTCTGCGCATGTGGCAGCAAGGTCAAGCGAAATAATGAAACTCGGTTGTTGCTTAGTTGTTGCTGTGGCACTGATTGTAAAGTATCACTTCCGGACAAATAAGAAAAGGTAAATAATAGCTTCGTGAAACGTTCTCTATCTTTGTCTGTTTAATCATATAACTTTAATAAAGTCTGAATCGCTGGCTTTCCGTAGACCACGGTGTGCGGAAATTTGTTCGCCAACATTTGTTCGACGGAAATTTGTTCAAAAACATTTGTTCGAAAAATATTTTTTCGCGCGGAAATTTGTTCGAACAGATATATGTTTGACCAACACTTGTTAGACCATCTCTTGTTCGCGTGGCCGGACGTTTCGCCGATAGACGTATCGTCGACGCGGACGTATTGTCGGCGCGGACGTTTCGCCGAGAGGACGATTCGCCGCAGGACGATAATGTTATTTGTATACCATCCAGTTTTATTAATTGAAACTTTGCAAGTAATCTAATTGCATGATACTTGCGAGGTGTTATAAAATGCATGCAGGTCTTCATGTAAAGTGGTCGTCATTAATGTCCGATTTAAACCAAATTTAAAATCGGCCAAGAGATTTTAGCAAAACTCTCCAATACTAAATTTCATCAAAATCTGTCCTGCGGTTCCCTAATTGAAACGCGGACGGACGGATACGACCTTCCCTACATGCGTTCACACCGTGCACTTTGTGAAAAGAGAGCTTAAGAATGGAATTGATGTAATTTGAGTAGTCATGACTTCGATATCAACATATGGCATTTCAGAGTTTGTAAAAACTATGAAACCTTTTAGCCAAATTTATTGTATTTTTTTATGATATTTTAAAGGTAAAGGTACCTGATAAATTTTAAATTAAGTATGAAACATTTTATGTAAAACTTTTGAATCCAATTAATCGGACTATTTATTGAGTTGCTAATGGTAATTATCTAATAAACTCTAAAATTAAGTAAGAAACATATAGTATAATTTGAATATAGCTGTTCTCGAGGACGGTTCATTAGATTACTTGCAAAGATTCAATTAAGAAAACTGGATGGTATACAAATAATATTATCCTCCTGTCGGCGAAACATCCTGTTGGCGAAAAGTCCGTCGGCGAAACGTCCTGTCGGCGGATCATCCTGTAAGCGAAACGTCCTGTCGACCAACCTTCTGTCAGCGAATCGTTCTGTCGGTGAAACGTCTGCCGGCAAATCGTCTTGTCCGCGAAACGTCTGTAGGCGAATCGTCTTGTCCGCGAAACGTCTGTAGGCGAATCTATCTGTCGGTGAAACGTCCGTCAGCAAAACGTCTGTCGGCGAAACGTCCTGTCGGTGATTCATCCTGTCGGTTAAACGTCTGCCGGCGAACCGTTTTGTCGGCGAATCGTCCTGTCGGTGAACCAACCGTCGGCAAAACGTCCTTCGGCGAATCGTCTTGTCGACGAAACGCCTGTAGGCGATTCGTCCTGTCGGTTAAACGTCCTGTCGGCGAACCATCCGTCGGCGAATCGTCCTGTCGGCGAAACGTCTGTCGGCAAATCGTCTTACCTGTGAAACATCTGTCGGCTAATCGTTCTGTCGGCGAAACGTCCGTCAGCAAAACGTCTGTCGACGAATCGTTCTGTCGGTGAAACGTCCTGTTGGCGAAACGTCCTGTCAGCGTAACGCCTGTAGGCGAAACGTCTGTCGACGAAACGTCCGTGTACCTTTGTTCGACGAACACTCGCTCGACCAACATTTCTTTGAAAAATTAAGTAGTCAGTCATCAGTTGTGCGTGTACCTTTGCAGTGTAAATAACAACCCCTAAGTTTATATTGAAATGGCGTTAGAATTTGTGAATAATTCTAATGGCAAACCAAAACTATGTTTAGACGGTTACATGTATGTAAAAGATAAACAGCACGAAAATAAAATTTACTGGGAGTGTGAAAATTTCAAGAAGACCATTTGTAAATAACTTTTAACTGCCGTATATAATAAAGTGAGTAAGCAGATACAACTACATAATCATGCCGATGATGCTGCAAAAATTGATGCAAATAGAATATTGAACAAAATAAGAGAAGATGCTAGAAATACTCGTAATATTTTGTCCAGTGCATCGAAGAATATTAGTCAAGCTGTTAAGTGCAAATTTATCTTCAGTAGATACGATGAAAAGGACTATAAGAAATATTATAACAAAGAACAATGATGGTCCAGCCATTCCAAGTCTCAGAAGAAATACTGTTCCCAGATAATTATAACAATACTGAAAACGATGAACAGTTTTTATTGTTCGATTCTCGGCCTGTAGAATACAGAATGTGAATATTTTCTACCAGAAAAAATCTGCAACACCTAGCAAGATCGGACCACTGGTACGCAGATGGTACCTTCAAAACTGTTCCACTGCTTTTTTAGCAACTCTACACTATACATGGGTTACGTGGACACGTTTCACTGTCATTAATATACGCGTTACTCCCCAGCTAGAGTGAACAGTGTTAAATTCAACTTTTAAGAACAATAAAAAACTTGGAACCATCTGCAAACCCGAAGAAAATTATGACTGACATGCAATGGTTAATGCGATAAACATTGAATTTCCCGAAACAGTGCATCGTGGTTGCTTTTTCCAATTCTGCCAGTGTATTTATAGAAATATACAATTAAATTTTCTTAAGCGAGAATAGGACATCGATCAAGATTTTGCCTTGAAACTTAGAATGATATCTGCACTTACATTTGTTCCCATACCAAATTTGAAGGATTATTTTGATGCACTTTGTAATCTAAACATTTTGCCTCCTCATGCACAATTGGTGGTAGATTATTTTGAGGACTCTTGAATAGGTCGATCAGATCGACGCCAACGCCGCCGCCCGCCACGTTTCTCCCATCAGATGTGGAACTGTTATGATACCGTTCAAGAGGGCTTACCGAAAACCGATAATGCTATTGAAGGTTCAGTAGATGGTAGCTCGTAATCACTTTGGCTCCAAGTTGAACAGTTGTATAAAACTCCTTAAGCCAAAAAAAAAATTGTAGGGTAAGCCCTATGCATTTCGCCCACTAAGTGGGAATCTTCAGGGGAGAACCTGCCTTGGCGAAATGCATAGGGCTTACCCTACAATTTTTTTGGCTTAAGGAGTTTTATACAACTGTTCTATTGAAGGTTGGCATCGAGGCTTTCAAAATCAAATTTCACGGGTGCATCCAAATATATGGAAATTCATTGCCGCAATTAAGAAGAAAAAAGTTTAAACGAGCTTCGCATAGAGCAATATATCAGTGGGCAGGAACCTCTTATTGGAAGTAAAAAATATAAACACTGCGCCGAGAGACTTGCGCGTGTTATGAGTACTTTTGTACCTAATATTGAAGTAGCAGATTACTTGGCGTGGCGCACAATATTACCTATCAATAGTTGAAATAAAATTAGTAATACATTATGTTACTTTGTGTGTATTTCGCTATTACCGATGTTAATTTTAAAAATTTTTATTCAATATCATTTCGTTGACTGTGTATAATAATATTATATGTTAGACATTATGTACCGTAATTATATTATTTTCTGTTGCATCATTTAGCGTTGTTTTAAGAATTACACACATAAAAACATTAAATGTATTTTCTAGTATCTATATGTTTATTTTGTTCATTTATTTTTAATATAATTTGTCGAATAAACTTGTTCGAACAAATGCGAGTCCATTACCGTTCTTCACGATCAAATTACCAATGCGCTAAATTTCCGTTCGAACAAGTGCTTTTGAACAAATTTCCGTCGAACAAATGTTGCCACATTAATTTCCTAGAACCGTCTAATTTAATCTACCCTGGGAAATAGACACAAAATCCTCCTATATATAGTAAGCTAATTTTCTTGGTAACGCAATCTGAAGAATCTGACTGGCTGCTAAAAAGCCAATTATATCTTGCAAAAGTAAAACCTTATTACCCTTGAAAAAATCCGATGTGACCATCACATGACTTTCTCCATAATTGTAATATTTCTAAAAATCCCAAATAAGTTACATAAAAAAAATTTGATAAGTACAAAGAGTAAATGTACATGTACATGGGGCACTGACCGAATGGACGAGAATGTGGGAAACTACCGCATTGGATTTCGTAGTAAGAAGTGGAGGTGGCCCCTGTTTACCTGGATGCATGATACTGCGGTCCATAATGCATGGATTCTATCAAGAAAGTCAGTTAAATCTCTCCCACAATTATAATTCAAAAGGCAGCTAGTAGTGACAAATATTAGTCGCTATGGGTCTCTCCCAAGGGGCGCAGGGAGATCACAAGCGTCATGCAGTGCCGTGATTAGTCAGGTAAGTGATAGCATCCGCAAAGATGGCTATAACCACTTGGTAGCAAATGCTCCTGATAAGAAGAGACGCCGATGTGGTTTGCGTGGTTCAAAATCGCGGTATGAATGTGTGAAATGCAACGTGGGTTGCTGTATTGATTGTTTTATAACATTCCACTCTAAGTATTAGATGAAAAACCATGTCGTCAATTTCATTTTAGGTAATTATTACTGTATTTCGTTCACAGCAACAAAATGTTCTTCAGGTACTAGTCAGTAATACGTACGTTTCTGTCAAAAAATATTGTTAGATTATGGATATTGAGATATGTTCAAAGATGTATGCTTTGGATAAAGAATATAGAAAACGTATTACATTTAGGAGCGATTAAAATTCTGCGACAAAATAGCATGAATGCATTCAAAAAGCATGAATGAAATGTTTTTATATTCATTATAGCAAATATTATGTCGCCTTTTCCAATAAATACTTTTTATATGAGCCTAAAAACTTTAACTTTGTCTTATCCGTTTCTTTGAAATCCTAAATAGCATGAATAATCATTTAAAACTGATAGATAGAGCAAATATTCCGAAATAGAACAGCAAAATACACATTACAGCGAAAATATCACGTTAGCGCCTAGCGCACCATATAAAGTACGCCCTATATCTCAGAAAATACAAAGAATTTTGTTATAGAAATTCGAATTGTTAATGTGGAGATACTAACTAAGCGGCATCCTGAATATAAACGTTTCTACATAAATTTCTTAATTCTGGCGTTGATGGGTTACATTTAATACTTATTTTATGCATCGAATATTGTGGGATTATGTTCACCAATATAAATCTTACGACCAAAGAAACTTTTCTAGAGGTTAACTAATAACACCAAAAGAACTTTCAATCGATAGCTTCACTCGGTTTACGTGCCATGTACATAACAGCTGCAACGAAAGTAACGTGATATCTAACACAACCAAGATGGCGGCACGAATCGCGAGAGGAATTATCTTTCTAGCACCAGATATTGTGGAATTGTATCCACCAAAACTTATTACACACCATAGCATGCGTATGATACACTTAATCTGAACATTGAAGCTACCAATTTTCTATTGCATAACTTGGTTTCAGTGTCATTTGAATATCGTAGGTATACCGAACGTAATCAGGTATATAAAACAACCAAGATGGCGACGCGAATCGCTAGGTAAGAAATTCCCAAGAAGCAGCTTAAATACAATATCGCGCCTCGAGCATAAATCACCCCAAACTTAAATTCATTCTTGAACAAAATATTCAATCTCCCGAACCTTTACGCGAAACATGATCTTCGAGATTATCTTTGGATTTTGTTGTGTCACAGACGTTCCATTTGTCATGATAAAATAGATTCACTACGGAAGCCTTTTCTAGCTGAAGTAATTTCGAAAATATTTCTTTCACTTAACTTTTATTAGCTTATGACGAAGGTGAAGACACCGAAACAAAATTTGTAAACTACTGTAACACTTTTTGAGGGACTGAAAATGTTAACTGTACTACATTTTATCATTGTATTAAACAAATAATGTCCCACCTTGCTTTTTCGATATCTTCTCGTAGGAGACGAATGCGGGAGTCGATCCTTGATTTACCTCGGCTCTGACGAAGAGAAGGGACGACATCCTGATGCCTTCTATTCGCCCCGGAATCTCCACACACTACATGACCAAGTCGCGCTCGGAGTGGCGGTTCTGTTTCTCTTGCTTCGCGTAACACTCGACAAAATTGTTAATTAAAATATAACTGCACAATCAATTGCATTTACTTAGCAATAAATGAGATGAGGGTGACTCACGTTGGATCACTCTCAATGCGTATGAACAACTGCCTGTTTGAAATGTGTTCCAATTGTTTCAACCAATCAGCACACGCGTAAAACTCTGCCCACGCAATTTCTTAAAGAAGTAGCTCACCCCACTTGGATCAACCAATCACATCCCACCGAATACTCCCCATCCCCCGATTCCAGGAAGAACGGACGCCGAGTTGGAAGCAAGCAGTTTCGTGGTATTAGATTACAAGCTCTGTTAGTTGAGGTTTTTTGACGCGGTAGCCAAAAAGCTACCAGCATTAAACATCAGTTTTAATTGGGTTGACTAAAAAACTTTAGAAAACGAATATTTTAGAAAGTAATTATTTAGTAGATTGTTATATGTAGGTCGATATATAAAATATGAAATTATTTATGAAATCGCAAGAGTATGAAGGATAGTTGTCTTCACGATTATGAGCTCAATTTTTTATAAACGAACTTTCAAGATGAAAAAAGTGAAATATTTTACAGTTTTCTCTTTTTAGTGATTTTTATCATTGCTGAAAAGCACTATTATCTTCGAGGTGTCCGTCCGTCCATCCGTCCGTACGCATGTATCAGGGAAGAATTCGCTTAACCGATTTCAACCAAATTTGGTACATATGATATTCACATAAATTAATGACCAAAGTGGAATATTTAGACCGGATCGAATAAGCAGGGGTGCCATATTATATATATAAGTTAAGTTTTAGGTAATTATGATTTTTGAAGGAATTGGCTTAAATGATTTCATTGAACTTTTGTAGGAAGGAGGCGTATAACATAAAAAAACAAAATGAATATGTTTAGTATAGATATAGAAAGCAGGGCTGCCACAACACAATTTTAAAAAAGGTTTACAAGTATTTGTGTTGAACTGTTCATATCAATTTTAATCAAATTTAAAAATTGTAATACGCACATATATACAAAACCATAATAGCAGATTTTGACTGGATCAAACAAACAGAGGTGCCACACTTACAAATTAAATTCTTTCGGTAATTACGAATTTGGAAGGAATTGCCTAAAGGGATTTCAACTAAATTCTCTAAATAAGATTTGTACAACGTACCATAATAAAATGAAGATGTTTAAAGTGGAGATAAAGAGCAGGGCTACCAAATTAAAAAGTAAAATTTATTTTCAGACGTATTTATAGAGAACTGGCAGCATGAATTTTAATCCAATATGGTACATATAATCTTCATGTAAATAAATAACCAAAACAGCATATTTCAATCGGGTTGACTAAGCAGGGCTATTTAAATATCAAGGTTAGGGTTTTTCTGTAACTATGAGTTTGGAAGTTTTTAGCTGAACCGATTTCAAAAAGAAATTTCTGATGTAGGGCGAGTGTAAACTGCCAAAATGAAATGGACATGTTTCGAGCGTATCTAAAACGCAGGGTTACCACCATACATGGAAAAATAATTTTCTGATTTCAAAGCAAAAACATTAATATATGATTACACTACGGCGAATTTTACGGAAAGCATTTATGTACTACGAGAAATACGTGCACATCCCTACTTGTTAGTGCTTTTCATCATTGCTTAAGAGCACTATTATCCGTCTGTCCTTTCGTTCGTACGCATATATCAGGGAAGAATTGTCTTAATCGATTTCTAACCAAATTTGGTTCATAAAATCTTCACATAACTTCATGACCAAAATGACATATTAGGACAGGATCGACTAAGCATGGGTGCCACAATTGCAATATACCTTTTCGGTAATTATGAATTTGAAGGATTTGGCATAACCGATTTCAACAAAATTTTGTATAATGAAGATGTGAAAGATAAAAAAACATAATAAATATATTTAGTATAGATATAGAAAGCAGGGCTGTCACAATACAAGAAAAATAAAAATTTTGACACGTATTTGCGTAGAACTGTCCTATATCAATTTCAATCAAATTTAATATTTATAATGCACACATATATACAAAACCAGAATAGTATATGTGAAGCGGTTCAGCCAAATACGTGTGCCACAATTACAACTCAAACTCATTTAGTAATTATGGATTTATAAGGAATTCGCAGAATGGATTTTAACTAAATTTTGTATATAAGATTTATACAACATGCATAGTAAAATCTAGATGTTTAAAGCGGAGCTAAGGAGCAGGGCTACCACAGTAAAAGGTAAAATTATTTTTTTACACGTA
Source organism: Tanypteryx hageni (assembly GCA_028673005.1). Lineage (NCBI taxonomy): Eukaryota > Metazoa > Arthropoda > Insecta > Odonata > Petaluridae > Tanypteryx > Tanypteryx hageni. The sequence goes on from CM054112.1 coordinate 160,498,824, forward strand.
TTCCTTGAGAACTGACTTCATCTATTTTAATCAAATATGGTATGTATAATCTTTATATAAATAAATAACTAAGATAGCATATTTCAACAGGGTCGACTAAACAGGGCTACCACAATATAGAGGTGAGAATTCTTCTTTTACTATGAATTTTGAAGGTATTGGCTGAAACGATAAAAAATAGAAAGGCAAAACAAAATGAAGAATTTTAGAACAGTATTAAAAGGGAAGCCTACCACAATACTAAGAGAAATAATACTTCTTTAGATATCTCCAATCTGTAATATTTTCTCTTTTTGTAAATATTATAATAACCTCTTGATGCTAATTTCTGATTTCCAAGCAAGGAGATAAATATACGATTATACTACGGCTAATTTGATGAAAGGAACTTCTTTCCCACAGGAAAGCCGTGTACATCCCTACTTGTGGTTTGTTTGACTCGCAAAGTTATTCTTTGTGTTATAATTCAATTTTAATTTTGTTCCAAAATCAGACAATCGACGATAATTCGTTGTTGATCTTTTGCTTGATTTCAGGCTATATTTAAACTGCTCGAAATATTTATGTCGGAGGGACTAGCGAATGACGTAATAGGTCTTATCAGAAGCCCGACGTATCTCGGAAGGCAGGAAATCGAGGATAAGAAGCTCTTGCAGCAAAGATTTATAAATACTTCCAGCACACATAGTACACAATTGTATCCAAATGCGGTTGGTATTCTATCGATTGATGTAGATGCTCTGGCATTGAAGATTTATAAATATTTCCACATATACACTGTTAATGTAACTCAACTAAAGGGATTTCGCAAATTTGCGGAAATTGCATACAAAAAGGTCTAAAAGCATAGCAACACGAGATTTCTTTCTTTTGAAAGGTTTCGTTATATGTTTGATGGTCTAAAATACTATTTCGATTCACAAGAACAGTGCCCACTAATAATAAAAATATTTGAAGACCCATGTGGAGAAGTGTATTTGCAATTTGTTCTCGGACAACTCGGTTTATTTTATAAAAAAACAGTGATCATAGAAAAAAACTAACGCTAGTGCAACAAATGTTGCTTCTAAACTACGAAATTTAATAATTAATTTGCAAGAACACAAGGATAAGTCTTTCATCCTACAAGGGGCTAAAATTTTCTAAGGAAATCCGATGAATCTGGAAATGCGATTTCTAAAACGTTAATCAAAGAATTTGACGCTTTTTATGTTAGATGCTTATCATACATATTGTTGTGCAAAAACAGATTTGAAGAAGCAGTTAATTGGCACGAGGTTGAAAAAACAACGTAAAATATTAATCAAAGATATGGAAAGCTTTTAATTAATATCGACAATCTTTGCGATAAAGTAAGTTTAGCAAAACATTTTATGTTTCATTATGACAGAAAGAGAAGTTGGGATAAGAAAGGGACGAAATTTGAAGACATATGGATTGAACGTTTTAGACATTTTCTCGAAAAGAATATTTCAATTTTCAATCTAACAAAAGTTATTGAATACGTATTCTGTTTATCGAAACATCAGCTCCAGTAGAGCGAATTTTTTCGCTTATGAATAACATATGGGCCTATGGCTGCATGGATGAATTTTGAGTACCGGCGATATTCCACGGTAAAATTAATACTGATTTGACTTGTGAAGAATTTTATATTAAAATCAAAAATGAAAAAAAGTTTGTGAATAAAGTTTTGTCTAGCGACAAATATAACTGGTTTAATAAACAGTAAGATGTGTGTACATTGTATTTATTTGGTATTTCATTGATATATTTAATATTGAAATATTAAAAATATTTCGAGTTTTCTTTTAGATATTTTTTGAGAACCCTGGTTGATTAAAAATGCATAAAATGGAAATGAATAGAAAAAATCTGATTTTGCCAATACATGACTTTCTCCATATCTGTAATATTTCTAAAAATTCCGAATAGGTTACATAATAATAAATAATTTAAGAAATTTTAGACTTTTCAAAGAACAGAAATAAACTCAAACCATAGCCTTCTGATGTTGGATATAGCCACAAAGCTCCAACAATTAAGAAAAGAAATAGGAGCGTTACTAAGACGTAACTAAGCGTCAATTGTTAACAGTCGTCGGTAGGTGGCGTGGTGGTGGCAGCTAATAATACAAGATATCTCTTAAAAAATGCATTATATGGGAAATTGTTTTTAAATTAATGTAGAAAATTGCATTTCCTACAATATTTATTTCGGTATATTTTTATATTTATCAAATATGAAAGCAAATATTTTAAAATAACTGATAAGTGACAAGAGTAAACACCCACTTCCGGTTGACCGATTTTTACCAAAAACTAATTAGTTTTTGTAACTTTTATAAAAATTTTAAATATTAAATTTCGCATTGACCTGATTAATAGTTTTTGAGTAAGAGCACCCACACAAAAGCTATCACACAGAGAGACCATCGAGAAAATGGTCAAAACGTGTTCAGGGGGCCTCAAAATGTGTATTTCCGTTGAAATCTCTAACCCCTCAAGCCAGGAGGAGATTTATTAAATCCCACCCGTACGGCCGAATGAGGTTTTTAAATTTTGACGATTGCGTTGCAAAAACGTCCGAGAAAATTTAAAAAATCATAACTTTATAAGTTTTCTCTCAACTTTTCTTATTTTTGTGGATTTTAGAAAAACATGAAATTTGTTAATATCCATTTTTTGTATCATATTTTACAAAAATGCATTGTTGCAGTAGAAGAGAATGTACACAAATCGCGAATTTTCCGGCGCGCGTTCGCGCTTTATATATAACATTCAGCACCGGGAAATCTATGAAAGATATTGATGTACAATCTTAATAAAAGAATAACTTAAATTAGTAACTATTTTATTCTACGAATCTATCCATCTAAACCAATTAGGTGAAAAGTTTTACGTATCTCAACTTTTTCATGTATTGACTGGAGATTTTTAAATAAATGTAGTATTACTGATTTATTAGAAGACGACTTATTTATAATATAAGCGTTTTAGTTATATGGTCATTATTCTTGGTCATTACAAAAGTCACATAGAAGAAATGATTACATTTTTTTCATTGGAAAAGGAGATATGACGATGTATACATCAGAATGAATTTAGATGCAAAACACGGAAAATTTTCAAAAGTTAAACTAGCTTACGAGTTCTTTCCAAATATTTTTAGAAAATTTACACATGCGTAATTGGATTCAGCAAGAAATGCTTTATAGTTTAGTAAACACTTCTAGCAAAATAATGTGTAAATAAATATATGGAAGAACTTCGCTGTTCGTGATTTCTGATGACGTGCCCTCTTCTTGCTCACTCGCTTCATCGCTGCTTTGGTCCCACTAGATAGCACAACAGAGAAAGCCCTTATCTGAAGAGAAAAACAAACCCTACATCTTCTTTCAGATGACAAAGAAAAGGAACTCAATTTTGTGGGTTCCCTTTCCTCAGGTATTTATGTGTCAACTTTAGAAAACGAAAGTCCGTATGTCAGGGGTAAAAACAAAAATTCTATCACAAAACTAAACGTATATTATATGTACACAAATACATACAAATAGATATACAAAATTTCCCGCAATTCCTCTCCGAAAAGAACAAAGGCTCATTCTCAAAAAACTTGTTTTGGGGATGCAAAAAACCTTAGTAATGCGAACCACCTCGAAGAGGACGAAATAACAGATATTGGTTGGCGTTGATGCTATCTTTTGCAGCAAGGAAAGAAGGATTGCGCGGTCATGATTTTACTCAACCCAATTCCATTCTTCATGAATTCCATCGTAAACATTTCTAATAAGACGTTTTCCTTTCTTTTTTTACATGCCGACGAAGACCTTTGTCGCATGACATAAGCCAAATGGCTCCACCAGGAAAAAAGAGGAAAAAAATCGTGCTCTTATTTGAAAAGATACACAATTGCTACATTGCATTTCAAACACCAAGGAAAGTTTCCTTGCCGCATTAAAAAGCGATTTTTATACGGAAAATCACCGTAAAATCGTAGCAAAATTGAAAATTCCATCGCGAAATTCAACGTTGATTATATATTTTTAAAAAATACAGGACAAGCATAGATAGGAAGTACAAAGCTTCCTCTTTCAAAATATATAAAGGTTATTTAGATTTGAAGAAGTCCCTAGTGTCAAAAGATAAAAGAAATTATGGCTGATGCAGGACGTAATAGTACGTCTGACGGCCGATTGGACAGTTTTCGCAGGACGTAATAGTACGTCAGACGGCGCTTACGGGCTAAGTCGATTTTTTTTACGAAAACAATACTTTCTCCTATACTACGTATATGGAGAAAGTACAAATGCGATAAATAAATAAGAAGTTAAATCTCATTAATTATAATATTTTAATCGCTATTTAATTTTAACAAATGATAAAACATATCAATTTGTATGCCGCATTATAACCAGAATTTAGCATACATTTTATCACATGGTAACTAAGTACAACAAAAAATAAATAAATAAGCATATAGGATATAAATGGATTTCTGTTTAAAGTTCTTCGTTATTACATTTTATCACATGGTGGCTAATAGGAAAACACAATTATGTGAATTTAATATTTATTGCTTACTTTTAAAAGTTGGTTTAATTAATTATTACTTCAATTTTCACTTAAAACTTAATTCAGGCATTCCCATCATATTTTTAAAAAATCGTGCATAGCTACCTAATTGTTGTCAACGTAAATAGTCTTATTGGTTACTGAAGTAAATAATATCTGCTAGAAAAGAACATAAACATAAATATTACAATTACTGAACTCAAGTGAGGTAAGTTTTACATTATTTTGGTTTGTTTGGTTGATTAAAACTGATTAGAAAATAAATCACTTAATAGAAATAGAATATTTCCCTGGAATCATTTCTGATATATCGTTTTGTGGTATTTAGTCATTAAAAGTACGTGATATGTTTATTGATCTACCAATTAAGGGGGGAGAAGAAATTTATAATAATAATAATTCTTAGTTTGGTGTTATTTGGTTTATATAGGAGGATACGTAAGGAATGCATGTATTGAATGCTTTAATACGAGAGAGAGATAAGGAGAGAGACAGAGGGAGAGAGAGACAAAATTAAATGTTACAAAGATTAAAAATAATTTGTGGCGCATAAGAATTGTATAGCGTAATGTATTTCTTTGTCAAACAATTTCTATTCGCCCAAAACAATTTAACTCTCTGGAACAAACAATTATGTAAATTTTATATTTATTGCTTGCATTATAGTGCATATAAAATTTGGTTTTATTAATTATTGTTTCAATTTTAACGTAACACTTAATTCATGGATACCCGTCATATATGACGGGCAATTACGCTAGTAGTACATAATGAATCTGCAGATGGTACCTTCAAAACAGTTCCACCGCTTTTTTAGCAATTCTACACTATAAATGGCTTACGTGGATTAATATACGCGTTACTTCACAGCAAAAGTAATCAGTGTTACATTCAACTTTTAAGAACAATAAAAAACTTAGAACCAGCTGAAAACCCGAAGACAAATATGACTGATTTCGAACATGCAATAGTTAATGCGATAAACAACGTGGTTGATTTTTACTCTTCTGCCAGTGCATTTATAGAAATGGTACTTTTCCAGATGAGTGCCCCCCTCTCTAGCGTTTCTAAGATAATTTTGTTTGATAAATAAAATATAATAAACTACGTCACAACAGCTGGATGAGTCGAGGCATTTTAATTCGAGAAAACCGTGGTAGAAATTAAATCTAGACGATGACGTATTCCTGAATGGTTGCAGAAGCTGAAATTAGCACCCAATTTCATAAATGCGGGAGAAGAATGAAATTCAAGAAACCACAGATTAGGCATACCTTAGGGAACTGGAAATGCAAGAATTGTAACACAACTGAAGGATTTATAAAGGGATCCTTTTTTTGAGGGCGTAAAAATAACAACGAAAGAAGTATTTCAATTAGCCCACTATTGGACTAGAAAAACACATAACATAGCGGAAATAATGTTTGACATGCGTAAATGTGACGGATCAACTGTAAGTCAAAACACCATTGTTGATTTTAACAACTTCTTCAGAGATATTTGTTGCCTATATTTTTTGAACAACGAACAAACTCTTGGAGGAACTGAAGCAATAGTGGAAATAGATGAGACAGTCATGACGAAGAGGAAATGCGATAGAGGACGTGTTGTCATTGATCAACAGTGGGTTTTCGGAATGATAGAGAGAGGAACGCAGAAATGTGCCCTCAAAACAGACCAAAAAAGAAACGCCGATACTTTATTACCATTAATTGAAAAGTACGTTCTTCCCGGAACTATAATAATATCGGATTGCTGGAAAGCTTACGAAGGGATATATTCACTTACAACCGGATACAAACACTGGAAAGTGAATCACAGCGAAAATGTTGCGGACCAACAAAATAAAGCGATACACACGCAAACCATTGAAAGCACATGGCAGAACAGTAGATGGTAGCTCGTAATCACTTTGGCTCCAAGTTGAACAGTTGTATAAAACTCCTTAAGCCAAAGGAGTTTTATACAACTGTTCAACATGGCAGAAGTTTAAGATGCGCCATAAGAAAGAATTTGGAACAAAAAGAAATCACCTAAACAGCTACATAGAAGAATTTATTTGGCGAAAGAAATTTTCGGGTACCGATTGTCTATACCATTTATTTTCGCAAACAACAGATTTATATCCTTTGCCCTAAAGGTTCTTAATGGAAAATTATTAAAAAATAAACATTAAAAACATTTTTATTTTATTAAAAATAAAAAATCGTAAGTAGGAGGGGGAGTAAAAATACTAAAACGAAACATAAATAAACATTTTATTTGTCAATGGGGGCTCCCCCTCCTAACCCCCGCTTTCTTAAGGATGTTGATTAATATGAAATCTACTCAAATATACTAAAACTGAAAAACACAAATATGTACACGTTTTATTTTACATAGAAACGCTAGGGAGAGGGGTGTGGGTACCCAACTGCAAAAGTGCCATAGAAATGTAGGTATAATCATATGATCTTAAGCGAGAATACGATACCGATCTTTTAAAATATAATTTGTCGAACAAATTTATGTTTGAACTAATGCGGGTCCATTAAAGTTCCTCACAATCAGATTACCACGCGACCAAATTTCCATTCGAACAAATGCTGTCGAACAAATGTTGGCGAACAAATTACCTAGAGCCAATAATAACTTCGTGAAACGTTTTCTATCTTTGTCTGTTTAATTCAGTCTGAATAGCTGGCTTTCCGTAGACCACAAGTGGTGAATATAATAATAATATTTAAAGAATTAGATGTGTGTTTAATAGATGAGGAGAATTACAGAATAATACCTATGCAATCTATAGCAATGTTTTTCAAACTTGGGGTTGCGACCCATTACTGGGTCGCGAGGCTCAGGAGGAAAATATAAGCACTCAACGCGTAACTAGCTGAAATGTATCAAAAATGACAGAAAACTTAATGCTCTCATTATAAAAACGCCAATATTTTAGTACAAGTTTATTTTTATCGAGAATTAATGAAAACTGAATTCAGAACGTGTTTTTCTCCTTGTGCCGTCCCTTCGACTGGGTCGTGACACAAAAAGTTTGAAAAAACACTGATCTATAGTATAGTAGGTGAGGAGAAATAATACTATGAGGCATTTTTGCTGAAATAATAATATCCACCAGGCAGTGATTTACAGTATAAACCGTAAAAAATAAATAAAATAAATAATACGAAATTATTATTTTATGACATTCGAGACATTGACTCTTCAAGTATGTATCGACATTTTACGCCTTCTTTGTCTGCTATGAAATATCCCGAAGACATATAACAGAAATACAAACCAGTATTTTTTTGTCTACTGTAGCAGTTAAAATTAGGAATACCTGTTTATAAATACAAAAACCGAACGAAAGAACAAACGATAAATAGCGCAGCAAGAATGATGGAGCTTTTGAAAACTAAACACATCAGAATAGAGGAGCACAAGCGTATCAATTGAGAGGAGAGAAGTGTGGCGAGAGAGGTTGATAGATTCGTAAGAGAGGAACCAAATGCTTCTGACGAGTAGACTTGTTTTCTTGGGTGTAACAGCAGGGCGTCGCCCATACCTCTGCCAGCAACTTCGAAGTTCTAAGTTTATGCTAACCTAGAAATGGGTTCTCTCCCTCACAGAGACATTTCTAATAGATCAATTCCCATTACAAAATGTGTAAATTACGTAATATTTTCTTTCCTGCGAATTTTTACTTTCTGTTGTCTATTTAAAATAGAATTTTGGAGGAAATGCATGCAAATCTGAGGTTTTTAATTTCAGTGCAGGGAACTTGAAAGTTTGCATTTTACTGCAACCACGAGAAGAAAAGTTAATTGCTTAAGTAGATTTTTATGAATCTTGAGAAATGGTATTCTAGTTTCCTGATCGAAATAATTGGCAAACAAATTTATTCTCTAATCTTGGAGTAGCCAGTAATTTATGGTTCACAGATTTAACGCTGAAAATTTCTTATTAGACTATAAACAATACGTGGTTTAATGACTTTATTAGCCAAAATTAATTTTCATGGGGTAAATAATAGAAAATAACAAATTATAAGAAATGTTAAAACGAAAAAGGTAAGAAATATTTCTCGAAGTTTTCGGTTATGTTAAACCAACTCCACGAGGCAATATTCAATCTCTCTGCTCACGGTCTACATGATGTTCCAACTTAAATTGGTGTAAGTGATGTGAAACAAATTTATTTTCGAGCAGCAGACAGACAAAAGATACACTGCGGTTAGCGGCAAAAAAAGCGGACTAGATTAGTAGAGAATGGAATCTTGAGTGCGCAAGACGGTAACAAATGCCGCTCGAGAGCTATTCTGCAAGGCACCCTTCTCCATTCTCCTATTCCTTACATCATATAAACCTACGTGTCCCAGCTCAGCTATCCTATTACTCAACTAGTCATTTTCTTTTTCATCATTAATTCAGCGGTACCTCCACCTCAAGGCATTAGATGTAGCATCACTTCGTGTGATGAAGTTTGTTGAAGAAGATAGAGTATTCGAAACGGATTGTGCATGTATTTCGAAAAAAGTTAAATTCAAATAACGTGACGTCACATTTTCGCAATTTTTATCAAGTCGGAAACATGTAATTCTTTTAAGTCAGTGAGTGCTTAACGTAATTTATGCATTTACATTACATATTCAATGTCAGACTGGTGCAGTGTAAGAAGATCTCTCAGTTGGATGGACGTAGACTTAGGCGATGGGTGCTGTGGAATCTTTCATGATGAAAATGTTGTACGTATTCAGCATGAAATTTTATTAAAAGAAAATCGACTAGCTTTTTATATTACAGAATTATTCTGAGGTACATCTATTCAGGAAATTAAAAAAACGGTCTTTAGTCTGTTCTATGGAATAAATGTCGATATTGATGTATAAGTTTATCATTAAAACAATCGTGAATGTTTTCTTTTATTATTTGTGTTCTTATAATATATATATTATGATTTTAATAAGGTTTTTGTTTTGTTCGTTTATTATTTTAAGCACGTTTAAAAGTTTGCTCATATTTTAACTAATTAACTATTAAGAATCCGCTCTTTTTACCAACTCATTATATTATCCTCAATATTAAAGACTGGAGATCAATTCAGGTAACTACAAAGGATTCTTATAATAAAGTAATAACTCGAAGTTGGAATTCAAATTCTTAATAATATTTTTTGTTGGTGATAAAATTTAAAGCGTTAATTTGATAAATGTTTCAAATGCTGAATACAAGTAGCATAAAAGATCCGACTCAATATTAATGATTATACATTTGATATTATGAAGGATATTTATACACTCATATTTGGATTTTAACAACACCGGAACTCCTAATACATATGAACGAAATATCTATGTAGACTTATAGAACTGCTCTCACGTTCTACAACTTCATGACGTTGCTGTTGAACCATTCAATCAATCTTTGACTCTACAATGGGAATCGCGAGACTAACCAATCTCCTCACACGATATTGGAGAAATCGGAATAAAGGAAGAACAATGAATTGGAGGAGTGCGGTCAAAGGTTAATCGGGATTGGAGGGTGGAGTGCTTGACCCTCCCTCGCTCCCGCCGTCTCCTCCTGTTCCATTCCCTTCGCTGGAGGAGACGAGTGAAGGGCGGAAAGGAGACGTGAGAGGAAGGGTTCCTTTCAGAGCGTCGGAAAAAAGGATAAAGGGGACTTTGGAAGAGTCCCGGTGAGGGACGTAGTGACCTGGGCAGGTCAAATCTTGATGGATGATCTTCGAGTCGGAGGTAGAAGTCCTTTCGAGCTTTGAAGAGCGGATAGCCCCAATGCCGAAGTGAGAAAGTAGGAGATCCACGTGAATAAGCCATTTAAGATGACGAATCCTGAGATTGAATGCTAAGATTAATTATGTGTATGCGGTATGCGATCTTTTGCGAGATGGCCTTATTACGTTCAATAGGCTATTATTCATTATTTTATTTTAATATTAATAAATTATTTAACACAAACAGGTTTCTCCATTTACATGTATTATAATAGATTTAATAACAAGCACATACGACCTTGCTCTTGGTAGGATTCAAACCCGCATTGGGAGTCAGACACGCTAACCACCCCTCTACCTGAAAAAGCAAGATTAATTTATGTTTTACCATCATTCAAAATCGTCCTCATATTAATTAAATGATATAAAATGAATGGCATTTAGATCATCGTTAAATGATACATATTTTCAATATTTCAGTTGTAACGAATTGCTGCTGTAGAAACTGTTAAAAAAGCTTTTAAATTTGAGTTAGAACGATATTCCGAAAGATCACTTCCTGTCAGAAAGGATAACCTCTTCTGTGACAAATCAACGCAAATTTTTTTTTAACAGGAGACCATCTATAACCAGAAAATGGCGCTTCCGAAAGAGCGCAGCTCACAGCGTCAAGCGAGCGACGCGAAGGCGAGTTAGGATGAGTGTGGGATAGATAGAGGCAGGCAGGAGGAGGGAGGGAACGGGTAGAAGGCAGGCGTCGTGTGCCCCATGGGACTAAGCTCATTTGGTTAATCCCAAGTAATCCACTCGAAAGAAAAGGGAGATCGCTCTGTCTCCACCGGAGGAAGTGCGGAGAGGAGAGATAGAGGGAGGCAGAAAGAGACAGAGAGATGGAACGCACGAGTTAGATTGAGCACCGGGAACCGAGAGAAATAGAGGGTGCGAGTACTCATGTTGGTATACTATGCACGCTAACAGTCAGCGGCCGGCAATTAGGTTTAACCAATACTCCATTTCAAAAGCTCGGCGCATCGCCGTTACCCCGTCCTACGGGAACTACTTGTTATATTTATGAAAAAAAAAACGAAAAACCAGTGTGTTTTATTTATATACAGGACAAACTGGGTAAAAACCACATAATTTAATTCTAATCTTAGCTAGACTAATGGCTAAAGTGACACTTGTTACTGTTGATCATTTCTTCAAACTACGGCTTGTGTTGAGTCAGTGCACATCTGATGTCGCTTTCCGGGTTGAGTCTGTTTTGCGCTTTCGTCTTTATTACCGTTAGTGCCGAAAAGCCCAACTCACACAGGTAGGTAGTCGCAAAAGGTAGCAACAACTTGGTCGCCAAAGCTCGAGTTTACGACGGACGGACGGATCAGACGTGCCCATAGGCGTTCCTCAATTACCGCTTCGCTGGTAATTAACGCCTAAAAAGAGTTGAGAAACACTGGTGTAGGCTGTAGTAAGATTTTGATTGGATCGCGGCGGAGGCGTGACGTTATAGGGCTTAGGTAAGATAGCTTAGCGTACATTGTAATTTCACTGTAGATATCTACATCTTCATGACACACTGCAAGTCACCTTTTTCGTGGATGGCGGTGGGTGCAGTACACCAAAGGCCCCAAGCTTTCCTAACTTACCTTATTCAATTATGTTCTCTTATCGAGCTAGGGAAAATAAATCCTCTATATAGCTCCGTTCTGCGATCGATCTCACGAATCTTACTCTCGCTATTCTGCCTTCCGAGATACGTCGGGCTGCTGAAAAGTTCTACTAACTCATTCGATAGTAACTCCGCCATACATTTCTCCAGTAATTTAAATCTAGCCTGCATCCTACGTTCCTCTAACGATGTCCATCTCAGATTTTCTATTAATGATGTTACGCTTTGTTTAATATCGTTATTTCTCTTTACAAATCTAGCTACCCTGCGCTGAACCTTTTCTACCACGTTAGGGAGTCCCTTATCGTAGAGATCCCACACAGCTGAAGCATATTCCACCTGCAGTCGAACCAAGGATAAATAACATAATTCTTTCACTTTTTTGGAGCATTTTTGGACTATTCTCCCTATAAAGGCCAGCTTTTTGTTAGCGACACCAATCAATCGGCGAATGTGGGTGTCCCACGAGAGATCACGAGGGATCGTGACTACGAGATATTTAATCGAGTCTGAAACTAGAATCTCTACTCCGTCCAACGAATAATTATTATCCAACGAGATACTATTGATTCTCCAGAAGTTGATGACGCAGCTTTTCTTTTTGTTGATCTCTAACTGCCATTCCTTACACCAAGCAGAAATAGCTTCTAGATCATTTTGAAGATATTGGCGGTCTTCCGGATTGTTTATTTCTCTATAAATGACGATTTAGTCCGCGAAAAGCCTAATTTTACTTCTGACTACTGATCTGATATCGTTTATATAAATTATAAATAATAAAGTACCAATTACACTACCATGCGGAGCGCCAGAGAAAACCTCCACTAAGTTCGAGGATTTCTGCTTTAAAAATTCACAGATCCAACTAACAATTTTGGAATTAACACCTAAGGTTTCTAATGTCGTTATTAACATCCTGTGAGGTACCTTATCAAAGGCTTTTCTAAAATCTAAGAAAATGGCATCGACCTGCCCGTTATTTTCTCTGCTTCTCAGTATACAATTCACAAAAAGACCGAGCTGAGTATCACAAGACATACCTTTCCTGAAGCCGTGTTGACAATCATCTAACAATGAATTACTACCAAGAAATCGCATTATGTTTCTAACGAGTATATGCTCGAGAATCTTGCACGATATCGAAGTTAAGGAAATCGGCCTGTAATTTTGTAGGTTCTCCTTGTCGCTGCCCTTATGAATTGGGTTAATGTACGCTAACTTGCAGTCGTTAGGGACCTCTCCGCGGGAAATGGATTTCTCGAATATTATCTAAAGAAAAGGTGCCATTTCTTCAGCTAATTCTTTTCAAACGGGAGTAGGAATTCCGTCGGGGCCAATGGCTTTGTGATATCTGATGGAACGTAATTGCCTTGCTATTCCCATCTCAGAAAATACTATACCGTCAATCAGGTCGCTCCTTACAGCGGGTGCAAAATGTACGCATTGGTCATTGACGGCTGTAAATGCTTTTACAAAATGACCGTTTAAAAAGTTGGCTTTCTCTACGCCAGGGGTCTGCAACCTTTTCACCTACGAGGGCGCAATTTATATTACTGAGGACGTGAAGGGCGCATAAGCAAAATCAGTTGATATCTTTCTGTATCAGTGGTCGATAATATCTTTATCTATGAGGGCGCAACTTTAATTATTGGGGGCGTAAAGTGAAGTAACAATAGTAGATGTGTACCAATATTTATTAAAATGATATTTTTGTATATATAAGAGAAAAACTATTAAAGAATTTAAGCCAACTTGCTATAATTTGGCACATAACTCGAGATACCTGATCTTAGGCAGTTGTCTAAATTGTAATCGGTGAGTCTCGATCGGTACTTGGATTTCAAGTGTTTCATGCATGAAAAAATGGACTTGCAAGTGTATGTTGAAGCACAGTAAGAATATATATTTAGGGCACATTTTCTTATTAATGGTATATTACTTTCTTGGACATATTTTTTAAAAGCTGAAAAAATGTCTTCACCTATTGTTCGTCCCTTTAATGGAAGAATTTTAAGAAATTCTTCATTTCCTGAAAAATCATTCAACGCCATCTTCACAACCATAGCCAATTGAGAAGTGTCTGATATGTCTGTTGACTCATCCAGTTGCAACGAGAAGAAAATACATTTGCCAACTCTTTCTCCATATTGGTTGCAATAACTTCAATTCTTTTTGTAACTGTTCTTGCCGATAACTGAATCGTGTTGATTTCTGAGGTAATTTCATTTTTATTTTTAAAATCTTCGAAAAGTGAGTCAGCAATTGCTAACATGGCTTCTTTTACAATCTCGCCATCTTCAAAAGGTCAACAAATGCAAAATTTTAAGTGATGCAATCGTTGCTCTTTTTGATTGCTGCTCTGGTCTGGTAAAAATGCTCTGCTGTTTAGTTAAAATAGATTTCATATCAGAAATTTTATTTTTCCTGATCTCAGAGTTTAACGGATAACTAGTATCAAAATTTCCGTGGACCGTATTAAAATGTCTTTCAATATTACTTTTCTCAAAGATGGCTCAAAAAACGTTTGGCGTAAACTGAAGGAAAGTTAAAACTCCAGCCAAAAACAAGTGGTATTAGCCCCAGGGCTAATACCACTTGTTTTTGGCTGGAGTTTTAACTTTCCTTCAATATTACTTTTCTTTAAAAGTGCGACACAAGCATTGCACAATAAACAAACACTTTCCTTTCAAATCAATAAAACAGAATTGTTCTTTCCAATCAACATTGAAGTAATATGTCCTTTGCCTCTTATAACTCATAATGAGGATAAAATTTTCTACAAATGAATTAATTAATACAACCCACTGAATATCGGGAAAATATCAGAAATATTGTGAACTGTTGGTCAATTTAAAATGATTTATATTTAACCAATTAAGAAGGAAATGAGCTATCACTGGCTGATATTGTAAGAGACGAAGAAAAATCTCCCAAGCCCTGTACTTTGTTTATTAAGCGAAGAGCGGAACTCCGAAACCAACGACTCACAACAATAACTCGAGCCAAGTTATGCTTCAAGACAGAGGACAGAACTCCGAAACCAACGACTTTCAACAATGACTTGAGGCAAGTTATGCTACAAGACGGAGGACCGAACTCTGAAACCAACGAATTTTGACAAGAACTTGGGAGTTTCACGCGACATAGGGAAATAGTTTGCTTTTCGAGATTTAAAATACAATCTACACCGGCGTTAGGTGGCCTGTAAAACGAGCATAAGAACACCTTTTTGGAGCCATCTTTACTTATACGGCACCAAACACTCTCGATATCCTTGTCACTTATCGGAATCTCACAGCTATCGTACTTATCGCTAACTGCTATGAAAATCCTCCCGCCCGATCTATTGGCGTAATCTTTTCTATAGACATGATAGTCTCTAGAAAATATCTCCTGACTCTGAATCTCATCCGTTAACCAAGGTTCTGTGCCTATCACGACGTTGTTGTGCAGACTGCGAATAATATGCTCGAAATCAGCAATTTTCTTACGGATGCTGCTACAGTTCAGTACGACGGCGTTTTATTTCTTACTATCACTTCGAATATTAATCTCACCCTTGACTTTCTCTTCCACTCTAAAACTACATGCGCTCCCATCATAATCACTCCCACGACTGATTGGCATCGCATCAAAATTGGAATTGCGACCCGTCGCACCCTTTACGGAACATTCTATCAATGACCTACCGCGAAATTGGTGCTGCATGTTACTATGAACTTCCTCCTTATCTCTCGTATTAGGTGAATTTACCTCACGCTCGGGGTATATTCTATCATTATATAATCTATTATGATTCTTATTTTCTACGAACGCATCAATTATCCCCTTACCCAAAACTGACCTACACCCTGCCCTACTCTCTAGCCTAAAAAAATCTCTACTGTGCTCAATAATCCTACCAAGGCGAACCCGAGACACCAATTTGGCACGGCGAGTTTTCAGGGATGACCTTGCACCCCCCCCCCCCCACACGAACCAAGGCTGCCTCGGACCTTTCCACCCTCTCCAACTCCGTGATTCGAGCCCTCATGGCCTCGCGACCAGCGGCGCACAGGAAGGAAGAAACTGTAGTCCTCGGTGAAGCCATCCTAAATTCTCACGTAATTTATATACTAACGCAAAAGAGTCTTACAATATAAAAACAAAAGCTGAAATGGGAAAACGCTAAAGAGTCTGGTCTAAGTTTTAACGCGGGGAAGCTCTTCATGAAGCGTACGAGAAAGGGTCAAACGCAGGTATAAAGTGAAAGGCGTAAACAACACATGCAAGGTTAGATCCCGCACAGGAGATGATAGTAAACAACAACGAAAATATATCAATGCTATGGAGCGTAAAAATAAAATCTTACAAATGCAACAAGAATATGATAATACACAATAACTACTATGATATAAATTTATTTTCTATAGGGGAGAATGAAATTTCTAACAAAAAACTACGCGACTTAAGAGTTAACTATTACGCTAGAGAATGAATAAAACTATAATGTAGATGTTATAACAAAACCAATTAGGTAACTTTAATGAATCTTAAATAAAATTTACGGAAGGATAATAAATAGAATAAAGTAAATGTTAGTTCTACTTATCACTACAGCTACACCTACTCTAATGCTACTGCTACTACTGCTACTCTAGTCTCTCGAAGATTCGTAGGAGCCCTAAGGAGCAAGTGAAAGGCACGTCCGTTCACTTCAACAGATACAGCTTACACAGTATAATTTGTGACATCAAGCTTTACAATTAGATATATTATAATAAAATTCCTTGGAGCCATTTTTGTGTAAATCAATTTTTTCTAAAAATCGCCAAGAATAAACTACCCTTAATTTCTGTGCAATATCATTTTATCAAAAACAATATCTGCAAAAGATTATATATTGCATAAATAGGAGATATTTGATTTTATGTACGCGTTTGGGCCCTAGAATCACGAACAGACGGACATACAGACTGATAGAGGCCATGGGAAAACCTTTTTTATGGACTCAGGAACACTTAAAACGTGTATTTCCATCAAAAACTCGAAGTCGAATTTTTTACGATTACAATATTTTATATAGTATTACGTATATGAGAAACTAAAAATTTAATGAAATCAAAAATAAACTAAAGAGAGGTCATAGGGCATAAATCTGAAAATAAAATAATGTTCAAACAAAACGTTCCAGATTTGGACTTTAACCCGGTTCTTGCGAACAGAAAACTTCATTTACCGCAGGTCTAACATATCGCGGTATGTAATTTTGCGTATGAAAGTACATTTGTGACCGTCATGAGTTACGCGGCGTAAGTATGGCTGCATCATGGCTAGCTCATATTAGTGAAAGGGCTTGTTGTACGATGTTTTGCTGTTGTTTATACAGTAACATTTCAATGATTATAAATTTCAAAAGATTATTTTTTCAAACAATATCCTCTCTCTTTTCTCTTATCATATTGTATAAGTATTAATTAGGGGGATGTGTCGTATGGAGCTCCGCGGAGTGCTTCGGCACAGCTAGCAGAAGGCAACCCTAGAGGCGAATCAGCTGGACTCGAAATCAAATCAGCATGCAGCCCAGGCCCCATTAAGTAGCGCTTAGTAAAGCTTCATTAGACATACTGCAGCCCCTTATTCTCGATCAAGGCTGTCAAGGCCAGAACTAACGGTATTGATAGATAGATAAATGTCTTTATTTGGGAGAAATTTAGACAATATGGTCCACTCTTACATTTAACCCATCGTCTATGTTAAATTATATTATAAAAATGTATAATAACATCAAAACTATTTAGATAATAACATACTAAATACAGACAGTGCGAAATAGGTAGGTACATATTCAGAAAAACTTCTAAGAAAGACATGGTGCTTGTGGGAAAAACCTAGGAAGGACCTGCCTTGACCAACCTTGCAAAAACCCATGCAGGAAAACACGAAGTGAAGGGCGTGGAAAAAACCTGCGAAAACCCTAGATACTTGAAAGAACAATGTGAAACGATACATTATCACAATGAAGTGAAAAGTTAAATATTAATGTTTACATAGCGGCTTAAAAATATAATAATACAATAATAGACAAGAAAAAATACGATATTTAAATAGGAGACCTATTTGTCAATAATAATAATAATAAATCTATAAATATCAAATGTACACTTAACAATAACACGAAGAAAAGAGTTGCAGGAAATCTTAAAGGTTTATGTACAACAGGATAAAAAGCAAGTATTGAGTAAGGATAATGAAATAGGTGTGTATGGGAGCGATTAAGTATTGCTTTGATGTTTTAGAAGATGAGTGAGACAGGCACGTTTGAAGGAGTTTAAGGAGGGGGATGTTTTAAGATTATGATCTAAGTTTATTCCAGAGTTCCAGAGTTATTGCAGAGGTGCGCGGAGATTACGGCTACCTCAAGGTCAATTTTTGGTTAAAACCTGAATGGGGTGAGTTTCTCGCCTTTTTGGAGGCCAAAACAGCAATTATCGTTTTTCTCTCAAAAATGGTCGGCCACCAGACCGCAAGTGAAATTTTGACGTCATCATATGGCGGGATTTTTAAATGACTTTTTTGAATCTTTTTTGCCGTATTTTATTTATAATAAGGGCCCGCATTGCAGTACTTCTAGAGACCCTTGCGTGAAGTGACCCAATGCGATAGTTCCTATGGCAAAAAATTGTTACAAACAGTGTTATTAGTTGAACAACTTTTATTGCCCCTCTTAAAACAATTATATAGCTCACACCATTTACACAACCAAAAGCGCATACTTACATGGTTTAGACTACCGATACACAATATCTTTTGTTTTGTTCACTATTTCTGATGGTAAGGCATATCGTGTGTTCTGTGGTTTGTTTAATATTAAGTAACCAATGCACCGGCCACGCGTCAAGATCGAAAGAAATTAATCACAAACATTATTAATATAGTAATTTGCTTAAACAGCACAATAAAACTTGCAAACGAAATGATATTTTTAATGTATGCGTAAAATATCTTTCTATTTGAAATTTTAAGTTGTCCGTTATTACAATGCATTGGAATCGTTTCTTTTCTCCGCTACGTATTTCATTTGTTTTATATTTACACGAAACTTTTTACGTAAATTTTAATCGGTTATTGTCGTTGATGCGTTTCTTGCATTGTAAGCTTAGTGCAAATGCACTTGAAAGTCCGAGTCTAACAATGCAAACATCCGAGATAAACAATTGAAATGTTGAAAATCGGAAAAATGGAATATAAACTTAAAATATGAGCAAACAGAAATTAAACAACAGAATAGAAAATAAGAATCAGAATCTTCATTACTTTCTATGTGAAATAATGTAAATCTCGAGTGAAAGTCTTGCTCGTAAATTATTTTAAAATGTTAAAGAATAATGGTCTACACATCGCATTCTAGCCGATTACGTGTCAATCAAATGAAAAAACTAAAACTATCCTGAATTGAACCCATGCCTTTCCGGTGGACGACTAACCACATAACACCTGTAGGAGTTCGCGCCGAGTATTCAGGCAAAAGATTTGTTGAAATCGAGCCGACCGTTCCCGGTTTATTTGCGTTCATGCCGGAAGAATTCAGATGCAGGCAGGCAGAGACACAGTGGTTATAATATATTAGATTTCTAATAAAAATGAAGGCTTTGCTTATATAACCTGTTTTATGATAATTTAAAATCAAATAATTTATGTTTTAAATAATATTGTTATTAATTTTTATCTGCATTCACTACCTGGGTTAATACTGGGTGTTGGTTTCGCTTGTGGCATGACGGCCAAATTGTGCCAAAACTGACCGGTATTGTGCCCTTACCGTTAGTAGGGAATGCTGCATGTGGCACGGGTACAGTATAGGCTGGTAACCTTGCTTACCCTATTTTTAACGTTACTACAATGTGCTATAAGAATGCCTCGGACGACCAAAACCATGATGGGCGGCGTAGGTCGAAGCAGGTTGGCCCATCTGATGATGACCCGGTATGGAAGATTGCAACATGGGATGTAAGAGGTGTGTGTGGGAAAGAGAGTGAATTGATGAATGAAATGGATAAAAGGAGGATAGATGTTTTGTGTGTGAGTGAAACTAAGCGTAAAGGGAGGGATGCGATAGAAATGAATAACGGTAGTTGGGTCTTTTGGTCTGGAGTAGATGAATGCGTGCACGGTAGTCAAGGTGTGGGATTGATACTGAATGAAAGGGCTAAGATGCATGTGAGAAAGCATGAATTAGTGTCACCAAGGCTGTTGTGGGTGCGGATGAAAGTGGGTGTGCGCAGGATTATGCTTGTTGCATGTTATGCTCCAGTTGACGGTGAGAATGAATATGATAAGAATAAATTTTGGGAAGAATTGAGAGATATTTTGAGTGAGTGTGAACCAGGAGAAAAAGTAATTATGCTTGGAGATATGAATGGATGGGTGGGAGTAAAACGAGAAGGCACGGAAAGGGATCTTGGACCATTTGGTGACCCAAGAGTGAATGATAATGGTGAAAGCTTGGTGAATGTATGTATGGAAATGGGTTTGTTTGTCTCGAACACATGGTTCAAGCACAAGTCAATCCACTTGCATACATGGACAAGAGGGGAAGCGAAGAGTGTGATAGATTTTGTTGTGTATGATGAACGGTTCAGGGAGCTTGTGAATGATATGAGAGTTGTGAGAGGTGCGGAATGTGGATCAGACCACTATTTAGTGATCTCTAGAGTAGATCTTGGGAGAAAATGGATTGTGAGAAAGAGGAAAGGGGAGAAGGTAACTAGAGTAAAAGTGGAAAGACTGCAAGAGCAAATAAATAGGTGGGAATACGAAAGTGTGCTAAAAGAAAGGCTAATGGCCGAAGAGAGTGAATGGAAGGAGGAAATGAGAGAAGATAATGTGGAGAAGGCTTGGAACAGATTGAAAGGTATCATCTTGCAGTGTGCTACTAAGGTGTGTGGAACTGCAGTTGTTGGAAGAATGAGAGGTGATGCATGGTGGAATGAGAGAGTTAAAGTGGCTGTGAATGAGAAAAAGGAGGCATATGTGAGAATGATTGCTGCTAATAATGAAAATGAGCGAAAGGAACTGTATGAAATGTATAAAGAGAAAAGGAGAGCTGCAAAAGATATTGTGAAAGAGAGTAAAGAACAATTGCGGATGAATGAAGCTGAGAAAATGCAGAATGATTTTGAAGGGAATAAGAAGTTGTTCTGGAAATGGGTGAAGAGAGCAAGGCAAGGAATGAGTAAGGGTGTGAGCGGAATTCAAGGAAAAAATGGTGATATGGTGTGGGATGAGAGTGATGTAAGGGAATGTTGGAAAAAGGTCTTTGAAGAGTTTTATGGAAATGTTGTGAATGGGTCTAAAATCCGAGTGAATCTGTTGGAGTGAATATTAATGAATATGAGGGGATTAGTAAGAACGAGGTAGTTAAAGCAGTGAATATGTTGAAAAATGGAAAATCTGCAGGTGTGGATGGCATAACGGGAGACCTCTTCGGGGGCTGGGGTCGCTCCAATCCTGAAACCCAACGATTGGAGAGTGGTCTCCAACCGGGGGGATCGTGGGGTGGTCCTGCGAAGGCTGGGAGCTGGGAATGCCTCGGCAGACCCTCTTCCAGTTTGCAATCGGTTCGCGGCGTTGTCGGAGGACGACACTTCGGCCGATGCTCTCGCATCCGCTCCCGTCTCTTTGGCGGAGGCTGGATCTATGGGAAGTCGGGGTGGGAAGGGAGGGCTCCTAGTAATAGGTAGTTCTAATGTCCGGCGTGTTATGGCTCCCTTGTTAACTCGGGCCCGCCGGGAGGGAGTGGCTGAGCGGGTGTTCTCCAGGTGTATACCAGGAGGAACGGTCCCCCAAGTGACGAGGGCGGTACGGGAGTCGGTGGAGTCAACGGGTTGCTCTAGGCTGCGGATGGTGGTCCATGTTGGGACTAATGACGCCTCGAAGCGCGGGTCCGAGGAGATTCTAAGTTCTTTTGAGGACTTGGTCGCCGAGGTCACTCGTGTCCGAGAGGAGTCGGGTTCTGATGTGCAGCTCACCATTTGTAGTATTGTCCCGCGGGTTGACTGTGGTTCGGAGGTTTGGAGCCGCGTGGCGGGGCTAAACCAAAGGCTATGGAATTTCTGTGTGGGCATGGGAGTCGACTTCGTTGATCTCCGGCCGGTTCTCGGATCGTGTAGGGTACCCCTAAACGGCTCTGGAGTTCATTACACGACCGAGGCTTCACAGAGTGTAGCGTGTAGGATCTTCGACCATGGCAGGTCTTTTTTAGATTAGAGAGTAGGGTAGGGTGTAGGCGTAATAGGAGATTTCATAGGGGCTTAGAGTGTAATACAGTTTCTGGTCGCGAAGTGAGAGAGTCCACCCGCAAAAGCCGTAATAGAGCAGTTAATGCTTCGGGCGATAACGAGAAATTAAATATTATAGTTTTAAACTGCCGCAGCATTCGTAGGAAGTCTGCCGAACTCGAACACGTAATTCGCACGTTGCATGCGGATGTAGTTATAGGTACGGAAAGTTAGCTCACTGAAGATATCGCTAGCCAAGAAATTTTTCCGAAAAGCTATAGAGTATACAGAAAAGACCGTGCCAATAGAATAGGTGGCGGAGTATTTTTGGCTGTAAGTGAAAATTACGATAGTTGTCAGATCCCTATTATCGATGAAACGACCGAGAGCGTGTGGTGCCGCCTAGGTAAGGATAATTCGAAAAAGATATATTTATGCTCATTTTACAGACCACCTAATGCCAAAGTTGATTATATTTTAACTTTAGAGAGGCAATTAGCCGAGCTTAGATCTATTATGAACGACGGTTATGTGATAATTGGAGGCGATTTTAACTTACCGTCAATCGATTGGGAAAACCTATGTTTCGTTACGGGAGGTAAAGAACGCGAATCGTGTGAAGCCTTAATTGACACGTTTCTTGAATATACCTTAATCCAGATGGTACGAAAAGCCACGCGTCCGGGCAATGTTCTCGACTTGCTTGCTTCTAACATCCCACATAGGATAACTAAGGTATCCACAGAGGAGGGACTTAGCGACCATCGAGCTGTGTATGCGGAGTGCGAATTAAAGCTCAAAAGACATCCTAAGCCTCTTCGGAATGTATACGCTTTCGCCAAGGCCGACTTTAAAAGTTTCAGCTTACATCTCAAAAGTACCTTTGCCAGTTATCGTGAAAAGACAGAACCATTAGGTATGGAGCCATCATGGTTATTATTTAAGGATATACTAGGAAAAGGTATCAATAGATTTATCCCCAGTAAGTTAAAATCTGATAAGAAAGAACCTCGTTGGTTTAATAAGGAAGTCAGGATTGCCTTAAGACGGCAGAGGCGTAGCCACGCAAAATTGAAAAACATACCTACCACCGCTTCCGATGAGTATCGCACAGCTATTGTCCATGAGTATAACAGTGCCCGCGTATTAGCGAGAAAAACCATGCGTAACGCATTTAACACCTTCCGGAATGAGGTATTAAATACAAAATTGAAGGAGGATCCAAAAGCGTTCTGGTCCTATGTAAGAGAAGTCAAGGGAGGGGGTCCTTCAATACCCTCCCTGCGATGTGATTCCGGAGACATCCTTCACGATGGGGAGGACAAAGCTAATCTACTAAACGTTTACTTCGCGAAGGCGTTCACGGCAGGTGGAGATAGACTTGAAGATAATCTTATTCCCGATGGATGTACTCGGATGGATAATATTAAAATCTCTGAGTCAGGAATAACGAAGCAACTGGGTGCGATAAAGCCCAACAAAAACCCAGGACCAGAAGGAATTCCCGCGCGTGTATTAAAAGAACTAGCAGATGAAATAGCTCCCTTCCTTCGGATAGTTTTCGAGGAATCTCTTACCCTCTGTGAGGTTCCTGATGATTGGAGACTAGCACACGTCACACCCATTCATAAGGGAGGTGACAAAGAAAACCCCGAAAATTATAGCCCGATTTCTCTAACATCATTATCATGTAAGATTTTGGAGCACATTATTGTTAGCAACACAATGCGTTATCTCGAGAGTAGATCGCTCTTAGTCAGCTGTCAACATGGCTTCAGAAAAGGTAGATCCTGTGACACCCAACTCGGTCTGTTTGTGAATGATATTTTATCATGCGGCGAAAATAATAAGCAGGTCGATGCAGTGTTCCTTGATTTTAGAAAAGCTTTTGACAAGGTTCCCCACCGTAAGTTGTTATTAAAATTGGGAAATCTTGGCGTTAATTTTAAAGTCATTAAACTGGGTTCGCGCTTTCCTTTGGAATAGAAAACAAAAAGTAGTCATCGATGGTAAGTCCTCGAGTGTGGCAGATGTAGTCTCTGGAGTGCCGCAGGGTAGTGTGATCGGACCTATGCTTTTCTTGCTTTATATAAACGACATCAGCTCAGTTGTAAAAAGTAATATCAGGCTTTTTGCGGATGACACCGTAGTCTATAGAGAAATTAGTGGTCCTAGCGACCATCGTCAGCTTCAGGATGATCTGGATGCGTTATCTGTTTTGTGCAAGGAATGGCAGCTAGAAATCAATCAGAAAAAGAGCAACGTTCTAAACTTTTGGAAATCTAGAAGCCCATCGTCCGTGTTTACCTACTCGATAGATGGTGAGAGCATTCCTGTTTCGGAATCCGTGAAATACCTCGGGGTAACCTTGAATCGTGACCTGTCTTGGGACACCCACATAAGACGAGTGATAGGTGCGGCAAATAAGAAGTTGGCTTTTGTGCGTAGGATAGTCAGGAAAAGCACGGAAAAGGTGAGAGAATCCTGTTATTTTCGTTGGTTAGACCTCAAATGGAATACGCAGCAGCGGTTTGGGATCCATATCAGAGGGGACTCATAAAGGATTTAGAAAAAATACAGCGGCGAGCAGCTAGATTCGTGAAAAAGAATTACGATAAAAAACAGAGCGTTACGTTACTCATTGAAGAGTTGAGTTGGCCATCGTTGAAAGATCGTAGATTACAGGCGAGACTTAAACTTCTAGATAAATATAGGTCGGAGATATTTGTAAATGAAATGAAGGATATTATTCGACAACCAACGTATAACGGACGGAGGGATAATGAGGACAAGATTCGCGAAATAGATAGTAGGACGGAGAGGTATAAGGAGTCCTTTTTCCCTAGGACAATACGTGACCACAATAGATAAATGTGAATAATAATTAGTTAAGAACTTGGTGCGCGGCACCCCCTGCCATCCACCGTCAAGGTGACTTGCAGGGTAATATGTAGATGTAGATGTGGTTTGCAAAATGAATCTGAGGGGTTCGCGAGAAAAAATTGGCAATGGCGTCTTTTTCATTTTCTTGGTTCTACAGTTCTTACTAATATTTTAATTTCTTTCAAATTAGTTGCATGATTTTATTTTCAATTTTTTCTTATGCTTCAAGAATTGTAGTTGAATTTTACAGAGTACTAACTAGAAACTGATGGCAATATAAGAGATTCTGTTTCATTGTAAACCTTTAAATACTATGTGCTATATAAACCTTTTATTTTTCATGAATTAAACACATTCAAAAAGATTATTTTTACAAAATTTACTCGCCTTTATAAGTGGTTCGCCACTTATAACGGTTACAACTCAAGGGGTTGGCGAGGATAAAAGTTCGTTAGATTTTTTTAAAGAAATCTTTTGCTTTTTACGTGTCGCGACAGCTCGCCCACAGCAAGCTTCCATTTGCTCGTCATCCGCGTTTCGCCCGACATTTGAATTTTTTCCGCAGTATTTAACTGTAGTAACAGAGAAATATTTAGAAATATTACATTTTGCCTCTCTGTTTGACTTGATCCATTTTCGCTTTGATCGGCTCATATATTGGTTAAGACCACACAAAGCATTATTTCACTATTAAAGGAATTAAATTTCATCTAGGAACACCAACTGAGTGCTAAGGTGAAGCTTCTAGAGACGTGTAGTTCGGAAGTTTTGGATTAATTGAAACAGAGAGCACCACCACGATGATGAAATATGAGAAATATATTGCAGGTTAGCGAGATATCGAGGGTGGTCTTTTTCTTGGTACAATCATTTTTCATACTGAGGCAGTCAAGCCTGCAGGAGAGATTTGTCCTGGTGAATTGCAGGAGGGGGGCAAACATCTTTTTGGTGGATTACATGAGAATATGTAGGTGAAGAAATGATTTAATTAAACATTTCACCGAAAGCGAATCAGTTCGATTGCGATTCCAGGTCTTATAACATCGTTGAAGTGCTGATTAAACATTTTAAGTTAACGGATGTAACAATGAAACGTAATCATCACATCTATGATATATTGCGTTTGTTCCACAAACACACACACACACCTGCACCAATAAATAAACGCATTAAAATAAATCTTTTATAATGATACGTAGCTGTATGTTCTCCAGTAGCGATTTGACAGGCTTGTTTTACTAAACATTAATATTTGTTGTCGAAAAAAGATTGCAAATTTAGTCCTGGATTATCTATGGAATCGAAAAAAGCATATTTTTTTAGTTTTGAAACTAATTATTAAGTAAGAGCGCAGAATGATTACGATAGAAGCGGTCGCGCTGAGTGATTGCGTAATTTCAGAACACTTAGCTTTATACGGTAATCCATCTTTTCTGTTGAAAACAGACGCGATCAAAACTGTTTTCCTATCTTTACTTTTATTTCTATTTAAAAAAGGTTTTTCTTGACACAACTCGGCACAACTGTACTACAGATTACCATAAAAATGTTTTTTATTCGATTTTATTTTTTTTAGAGTAAGTGAACCATTCTTATGAGGCCACAGTGGCCCATGAGCGTTGTCTTTGGAAAAGTTTTTATTATATATTAAGAATGCTTGAACCCTAACTTTCAAACTCTATTAGAATCAGAAGCACAAATCCCGCAACTAAAGTTCGACGGTAGGATTCTTAACGATAGAAATTTCCTCTTCTTCTTAAAGATTTATAAAAAGCGCCTCATATAACTTGAAACGCAATTCTTAACTCGCTTGTTGTGCGTCTGAACACCCCACCGCCGCGTTCGGACCGACGACGTCGGCGCGCATTACTCATCGGTGGAGTTTTTGGAAACAATTTGTTCTAAGTTTGCGAACTCTTAGAATACAGCACCGTGTAACGTATGTTATCCACATTGTTCAAAAGGTTATATATCTTATCCATTAAATGATTCAAATGCATAGGATTCTCTCCTTTTCATAACTTAGTTTTCCATAATATATGTAGTACATGTACCAGCTGTAATATTGTATTTAAGTAATTTCTCGGAAGATTTTGTATTTAATTTACTCATCTCACCCGCACAAAGCTTTGCATCACCATCTCTGGAGTATGTGTATAATCTGATCAAAAAGAGTGAAGTAATACTTGTGTGCAAATCTTCATTCTTGTTGTAATTAATGACTGCCATATCCTGGGGTTGAATTAACAGCAGCCTTGGTATCTTTTCACCTGGTGTAATTTTTATTCATAATGGAATATTATTTACTTATTTCAGGCAATTTTGCGCTAGAATAATTAAGATGAATCTTTTTGATAGAAATTAAGATTTATTTGGAATTTTGTATCAAAGTCTATCTCCACAAAAGAATATTTTCCAAGAATGCAAGGAAAAGCACTTCCATAGTGGCATATTACATTTTTTTCATGATAAATGATCTATAATTCTATTATATGTGTCACTTAACCCTACCGTCTCGATGCGGGGTATTTTTATACCCCGTGCAATGAAATGTTTTAATAACCTTCATCTCGAACGCTCCCAAAGTTTAATAATTTTTTATTGCTTAGCAACGTTTCAAATTTTTATTTTTCAGTTGTAATACCAGTAAAATTTTCATTCGTTTATTTATAAAAAACAATTTCTTCGATGGGGTTCAAAAATACCGCGAATGAGCGCCACCAAATTTTAATCCTAATAATTAGCCACAGAATTGATTTTTACGTTAACTTTGTGTGGACTTGGAGCTTGTAATTAATTTATCACTTTAAATGATAGGCAAAATATAATATTTCTAAATATTTCTCAGTATAATTTTTAAATAAGAAAATTTTCCGCTCGGGTTATACATGCATATAGTAGGCTGCGTAAAAAATTAGACATTTTTTATGCGTCAAATGTCTGAAATGCAACCACATTTACGGCGGCGTTGCCAACTTTATGCTCTGCACTCCTAAAAATGGCAACCCCGTTGGATCTAAAGAATCCTCAGGAGAGTTGTATCGTCCCATCTGCTGCTCTGCAGCTTTCCCTACCGAGGGTTTAGATGGGTAAAGAGGCAGAGGAGGAAAGGGCGAGAGAGAGAGAGAGATAGAAAGGGGTGAAGTGGGAGGCGTAAGAGAAAGAGAGAGAGGGTGGATGTAGAGAGGAGAGGGTTGAGGAGGCGCGGAGGGAGTGCGAAGGGGAGGTGGGCATATATCCCTCGAGACGCCGAACCCCCATTGTTCCGGCACTTTGATGAATATTTCAAGAAGTGGAGAGAGGGAGAGTCCGCCGACTGCGCTTGGCGTCCTCCGCCTCTCAATGGTCACCTCTGGAACCTAGGAGTATATACGGAAAGGCCCATAACCGTAGAGTGCGCTGTGTAGAAAGCCCCTACTACGGCAAATGGTGTCCGCGCGCAATAACATCCGCTAGTCTATTGCCGGTCGTCGAGAAACTTGTCCGCCTCCTCAGGCTGATGGGAAAGGGCGGGTAGAGGAGCATTGCCTAGCAAGTTGCCCGGGGAATTTCACTCTTTAAATATTACTGGAGTTTTGGGGTCGGAAAATTGAAGTGACGCGAAATTGGTCCGGATTTTCCTAACGACGAATATTAAAGTATTCAGGAGTCGAGCTAAACTTTAGCTTGGGGGTTTTAAATTACTCATTTCCATTAGAGAGCGGGGAAAAAATTATGGATGAATATTATATTAAAGCATTCGATGAACAAATATACTTTATTCTTATAATACAAACATGCCTCAGATACCCAAATCTTAAATAATCTATGAAACATATTTAACTTAACATCTCCTATTCTATTTTGTTCTTGAAATGAATAGGAAAAATCTCTGAATTGCTCACAACGTGAAATAAATCCACGGATTTATGAAACAGTGCTTTAATCCAAGGATTTGTTGTGGGTACATTATAATTTAAGAAAAATTACCATATGTTAAATGATTATTCATATATAAACTCGGTAGTGAAATATTATCATCTGACAGCTTTGTAAAACATTATGCAAACCAGAGATACTTCTTTATGAAGAGTTGGATTTCCCCTTCGTCGGGACGAGATTTTTAGGATGGAAACACAACTGGTGGGATGATCGCGTGCTGAGAATTTCAGGTTAACATTGTTGGATAAGTGGAACGATGGAAGGAAATCGTTGTGTGAATAAATGACTCGAGATGTGGGAATTTGGTATGAGTAATTGGGTACGAAGGAGTTTCGGAATGAAGGGGGAGTGTGTGGATGAAGGAGGGTTGGGTCTGGAGAGGTGTAAATTCCGTGTTGGAGGAAAGGAGAGAGAGAGGTCTAAACTTATTGCAGCCGCCGGCAAGGATGGTTGTATAAAGGAGGGTATAACGGCTATTTCAGGTGGCAACAACCTACGAGTTTGCTGTGGTATGGTTAAGAGACCGACGTATTAGGCAAGATCCTCACATTCGAAGTTAATTCGCTGCACAGATGTACGGAATACATTAGCTGCGACATTGCTTTTGTTGTGAGCACTAGAAAACGTCTTAAACGGCTCTTACTTGTGTCTTGATGAAGCGCATTCTCAGGATATATTCTTAAAATACATATGTGAGATTATTTAGAGTAGTTTGATATAGGACATTTTTTACACGTCTGCTTATTATCATACAGAATTATAAGCAGTCTATTTTTCAATGAAACGTAGAGTTGTGTTCTTTTTAACCTCAATATAAAAATACCATTATCTTAATTTAATGTATTAAAATGAACCTAAGACTAGATCATACTTCGACATTTATTAGTGTGATTTTTAATTTGAGATTATAATTTTGACTCTGGCCGATTAGATCATTAATATTTGACAAAATTTTAGTTATTAAAATTATAGGTGCCATGTTTATAATTTATATATATATGGGGGGAAAATTTATAATTTTCCTTAAAAAATAAGGATGATTTTCTAGATATTTTTATTTATGTACAAATCACCATTATATTTTAAAATTGAAATAAAAAAGGTCGATTTGTAATCATTAATCTGTAGATAAATTATGACGGAATGCTTTAGTAGCCACATGCAAAAAAATTCGAACACCCTAATAACACCTCATTATACAAACTGCACCATGTTCCGATTTTTAAATCACCGCAAACTCCAGGTTAGCGGGTTTTAACCGGTTATTCAACTCAGCTCCACCGAATATCAATCACTCGGCTTCGTAATCGCATTGAAAACAAACATCCATTTAGAAAACGCTTATACTATCCAGGCTTAATCGCAGGGCTCCTCATGCTCGCCAGAATCGGTGGCGGTGGAACGAACAGCTTAGCGATATTTCATCGGTGCGAATGGGCTAAATCGTTCTCGGTCCTCGTCGGACAAATAAATAAATATATTTTTTACCTCTATCTCCGGTCGCCATTTTCATCAGATCCCTTTCACGTGCAGCCTAAGTCGAGTCCAGTCCAGGACAGCCCTCTGGGCCGACCTCCAAAATTTCTCCACCCCACTACACCTCACCCTGAATTTGCCTCACTTTCCATTCTTCCTCCGCCTTCCCAATCAACAAAAAAAAACGGTGGTTCAATTTTATTCCATTCGAGGCGCCCTCTGTCTTATTTTTTCGCCCCCTGCCTCCTTTTCTTTTAATTTATTTTACTTTCGCTTTATTTTGTTTTGTTTTGTTTTTTTTTTGCTCCTCCAACCTCCCCGTCGGTTGGTCAACCGTGGTAGGACAGGCCGATAACTCCACTTTTCTAGTGACGTTAAGAGACCGCTGGTCGGATCCAATTAGGTGGCCTCGTACGCCGCCCTCCCCTCTCTCCCTATCTCTACCTCTCCTTCTGCTTCCTTCCCACCCTCCTCCCTTATCCTCTCCACTCGCATCCCCGCACCACCGAACATAGCTTCGCCCCCGTAGATACACTTCGCCATTCATCCTTCTTCCCCGGTTTGCCCTTTTACCGAAGAGAAGTGAATTTTTTTCCTGCGCAACACACACACACGCACACACCCCGTTCGATTTTCTTTTTTTTCGCCTTCTGTGGAATTGCATCATTTGTTAGAATTGGAGATCGATCTGCTTTACGGGAAAACAAATGTCGTGGGTTGGAAGTGGGGGAAAGAGGATGGGAGATACAGCGGTTCCTTAATTTGGCGAAATTCCTCAGATAACGAATAACATGGTCTCGGTCTTATTTATTATTTTTTTGTCGGCAGCGCATTTTTTTTGCTCGCCCTTATGATAATTCTTTCTTGGAATCTTGTTAGGGAAGGAAAAGTACTCTCGTTCGATAATGATGCTCGAGTTTTATACACGATTGTAATTCATTGCGAATTTCAAGGAATGAAAACTTAGTGCTAAGCCTTTGCATAAATTTTCTTTTGTGTACTATATTTATTTTCGGCGGCTCTTCAATGTCCTTTTAATCCAACTATAACTAAAAATTATAATCATTATATCTGTTTATATTTTTTAAAAAGCTCAAATATATGTCTATGGCGGATATTCACTGGTTAAAGCGATTAATAATATTAAATAGCTACATATCATAATTAAACTTGTTTAGTACATGAAAAAATTAACTGAGCTGTTGTGACTTAACAGTTACTAGTTATCATTTATTTTAGTCACTATAAGTAATTATACAATATAAATAACATTATATTCTGATTATATGCATAAGCTGAATTTGCATTTTATCATGAACTATTTAAGTGGCATCCAGACGTTTTCGTTATGAAATTTACACAGAAAAATGATTTCATGTCTTTATAATTAGAGTTATAGCTTTGCATTGATAAAAATGAGGTATAAACATCGAAAACAGTTATCTCCTCAAAATCTCTAAAATACGCAACAGCTGTATGGAATGGAACCGTCAAAAATACGCCACCTCATCACATTCGAATCCTCATCTATAATTCATCAGACATTTTACGAAGAGGAAAATCGTCGGAGTCGCCAAACACGAATTAATCCTTGATATCTTTCCCCTTGTTTCCGCGCAAAAGGCAAGGAAAGATAACAGTGATTTCCCTCGCTCCTTCCCTTTCCTCGCCTCAAGAAATGCCTCCCATTCGCGTCGTTCCTCAGAAGTCAATCCCTTCCAAACATCTCCGGAAAATCACAATATCCATTTCTTCCCTGTAAATCCAGCTTCGTCCGCCCACTTCCCCTTCCCCACCCACTCCTCCCTCTCCGGTATTTCGTTTAAAACGTTCCTTTCTTCCAGATGGCGCCTTGGGTCCCGCCCCGTTCTCATCTCCCTCTCCCCCCGTCTCTGCCATCCACGTCCTACTCCATCTGCCCCATTATAGAACGGCGGGCGGGGATAATAGGAGGGAAAGACTTTTCAGAGAGTGGGAGGAAATGGGAGAGAGGAGGGCGAGAGAAGGGAGAGATGGTTTACCGAGCGAAGGGGCGGAGGGGAGGACACGAGGAAGGGAGTTAAGAAGAAGGGGTGTGTAGTTTCGGGGTGTGTAGGTTTTGGGAGGGGGAGAATCCTTGTGTGTTACCTCCCTGCCCGCGGCGGCCCTAAGACCTTATTAGCACAGCCACGGAGCCCTAGACGGAAAGGAAACCGAAGTGCTAAATTAGGTCCTCGTTACGCTAGTATCGTGGCCATCTCTCTTTCTTATCCCTGTCTTTCCCTCTCTCTCCATCTATCCTTGTATCATCCCTTCCCTACTGTCTTATTTTCCTGTTTCCTCTCTTCCTATATATCCTTCTGGCCCTGATCCTTCGTCCTCTCGCCCTCCGAGCAGAAATCTTCCCACCGCTAGGCGTCGCCGCAACCATCAAGTACCGCGCTCACCCAACGCTTCCCAAATTTTGCTTTCACTCATCACCGCAACGCGGCTCGCAGGATCAGATTCTCCGCAAGTTTGTCTCACCCTCCTTAATTTCTCTCTGTATCCTTCGGCCGTTCCCTCTCTCTTTTCACTCCATCCTCCATGTATTCCATTCTATTCCTACATCTACCGATCTCTCTCTCTTTCTCTTTCTCGCAAATCTGCTTCTTCTTTTAGGATTAGCGAAGTCGTAATTTATTTTAAATTACCTAGGTCGATGATTTTAAGCGTCCGTGAGAGGGATTCGTGGAAAAAATTGCTCGAATTTTACAAACCGAAATGTTATACAATTAAAAATGTATAAAAACGTCCTTTATTTGCTGCGCAACGCTTTTTTCCTTCAGAAAAGTTTCATTAGTTGCTAATAATTAAGGATTTAGAATTCATTGTACGAGCTGTGGCGAGCAGGAAACAGGAGAAAAAAATTGTTTCGTTTATGAAATAAGCGAGTAAACTAAAGCATTATTTCTAAAGGTGACTTTCAAGATAGGTAGTCATTTGGGTGTGCGTGTGTAATTAGTCCTGATTTTAGATTCTAGAGAGGTCCAGATGTCTTTTTAAAGGAACGCAGGAGCAGCTGTGGAAAAAGTGACTACACCCTATAATTTGCAGGCTGGAGAATACAAGGTGTGAGAACTCGATAGGAAACTTTAACACCTCGATCCATCCTAGTCTCCTACATATTCTCTTTTGGTCTCATATCATAAGAAGAAGCACAATAGTAGAACGCGTGACCTCGCGAAGCTCTGACGAAAGAGCAGTCCGTAATATTTAACATAGGCAATGCTATACTTTTTAATTAAAATATTGGTTCTAAAACGCTAAAACTGATTAGCAAGGATATTAAATTTTATAATAGGACATATCACTTCGGAAAGTTTCGTTGTAAAGTCTTCCGCGGCCAGCCAAGGCGATCGTAACTACGAATGCGGCCCTCCACGTAAAAAGGCAGCATCCCCCTCTGATTTACAGCAACTTCACGTTTGGAAACTCGACTGCAGAGAGAAATAATTTGTCTATCTTTAAAATTAGACCTAAATCCATAGCCAGACACATATACAACTATATAACAAGTAGCTCTCTCATACATGTAAATTCAGATGGGAGAACGAGACGGCCAGCGGAAAATATACGACTCGCCTATTCGTCCCGAAGGAAGCGAGCAAGTAAAAGGTTTTTGGAGGGGAAAAAATGCATCACGAGAACGAGCGTTGGCACTCCGCTACGGCTAAAAGCCCCGTGTAGACAAATTCCCTCTGCTCGATATCCGGACGTCTCTCGACTCCAAAAAAACCGCTGCATCGCCGCGCATGCGCCTCGCGGTGTCAAGAGGGGAGAACGTCTTGCGGTTGCCTCGAGAAGCGCTGTTCGAGGAACCAAATGCCATTCCGATACTCAAGACGATTGAAGGGTGTAGCTAAAGCTAAAACGAACTTCTTGTACTCAGTAAAAAGAGTTCGAAAGGTTCAAACCGATGCTTTTTCCGAGGTGACAGAAAAAAAGAGGGAGTGAAATAGCGTAGGAGTGGAAAGAACTGGAAATGCAACGGAGTTTGAGCGTGCGCACGGATTCGAAGCAGAGTTTGGGGTTGAAAAAATAGTTATAACTGAGTGGAGTCACCACAAGGGACTTGAAAGCATTGTAAATGAAATTTTGTCGTGAGCTTCGATCGTTTCTTTCGAGATTCCGCGAAGCACGCGTAAAAAATAGGTATAAATCATTGAACGTGCAACTTTCAATAGATTTTATTTTAAATTCATTTTCTGGTCTATTACAATGTATGAAAACCACTTCAATGAAACTGAATTTAAATTGTTCCCTGTTTTTAATGAATACAACATTGGACAAAATTTGAGTTTTTTCCTTTGTCGTCGGAAGAATGGCATTAATTTTGAAGCGTGACTTGATGAGTCAATATTATATCCCAGGTTCTTCTCTGCGTAAATATGTACACTCCTGCTGATAGTGTTCGCGTTTTTTGCGCAGATACGTATTCATTGAATTTACATTTGAAACATTTATTTAATTGCTGTATCAAAGCAGGGAAATTTCATGAGAAAAATAATTCAAATCTGAATTATAAACGTCATATATCTAGTTTTAAAAAGCAATTATTTTTTTGTTTCCATAGCAGTTGCGTCGCACAATAAATTAATCGTCCATTACAATTTAATTAAAACGCCGCATCACGAGGCACAGTTTTCATCGCCGTGAAATTAACAGTTACCTCGGTGGAGGAAAAACATTGGATTGAAGGAACAGTTACAAAAAACGCCAAGGTTCTAGATAAACTCGCAGGCTCGGAAACGGTTACTTCTTACTGACAGCGGAAGCGGAGCGCCCTTCTGCTTGCCTTCTCTTCTATATCCTCTCCCTTCATCTAACCAACACTCATCCTCCACTCCCCTACGCCTACTCTCGCTCCATTTCGAGATGTCGCTCTTCTTCTAAGCCATTGGTTCTTAGGTCTCCCGCTGGGCGATTGCGGGCACATTCCCCATTTACGCCTCTCCTTAAGTCTTTCCTTCCTCAGGTCCTCCCTTTTCGCATCTTCCTCCATCTCGCCCTAAATCTCTCACTCTATTCCCTACGATCTCCCATTTTATTTCGTCCTAACTTATAATTTGCCATTGCGAATACAAGGTGCTTTTTTACCATGCATTAGCGCGCATGGAAAATTACAAAAATCTATACTCGCCTTAATGATAAGGTTGCGTGGCATTTTTAAACGAACCGGTCTTATTTCTCAGGGCTGAGCCATAAGAATATTCAGCTCATCTACTAAATTGTTAGCTATGTTAGCGCTAACTAAAATTATACGAAAACTATATTCAAAACTTAATTTCCGAGCATTAAAAGGATTAAGAGATTGGCCTATAAAAGATATGCTTACTAAATTGAAGTATTTTAAATATTGATGATTAAATTATTTTTTGTAACTAAAGAATATTTCACGTGCTGAAGGTCGCCTAAATATTCAATTTAATTTGCCTGTTTTTGAGTCATTTTACGCTAAGCCGCAATTTTAATTAGGATTAAATAATGCATAACAAAATAAATCATTTTAAAATAAATATGCATAAAGGAGTTTAAATTATTCTAAGATTAAAATGAATAATTCTATAATTCATGCTGAGTAATAGAGGCATCTATAAAAAAACGACATGAGAGAAAAATTCCAAACCTAAAAAGACCCAGCGAAATGTGTTGTAAGACAAAAATTAACGCGCAACGATTTTTACACCGGCACATACAAGCTAAATTAAATATTTGCCGTATTACTTCCATCCTAAATCCTCGTAAAGATTACGCCTTTATTCTTGTCACGCTGTTTGTTTTTCTTTTTTTCATCCCTAGTGTTCTTTAAATCTTTCATCAGCAGAGGCGCTTAATTCTCATTTCTCTTTTTCTCTCTCTCTAAACAACGGCCCGAATTTTTTTTCCCCGATTCCGTCATTTTCTCCCATTGTTTCTCTCATTTACCTTAAATTCTCTGTCCTCCCCCCACTCCCAATGCTGCCACCATGGCCTCTCCCTCCATTCCTTATCTCTCGGGCATCGTCTCCAAAGCGTACACGTACACGCACCCAACCCAACCCTTTTTCGGTGGCGTCGTTGCGAGGCGTGGAGCAGAGCCTGCACGGCGCAACCCTTTCCGGAGGAATTCCTTCTACGCTTCTATTCCTATCTCGCTTCTCCCTATGTCCCCACTCTGTCCCTATGCTTCACCTATTCTCTCTCCTCCCCTCCTCTGTCTTTCCTTCTCTCTCTCCTCTCTCTTTCCATCTTTCACTCTCTCTTTCTCCCTCTTCCTCTCTCTTCTCCTCTCTTTTCCTCTCTCTTTCTTCCTCCTCCTCTTTCCCTTCTTCTCTCCTCTTCTCTCTCCATCTCCTGTGTTTTTCCTTACTCCTCCCTCCCCCTCCTACATCTTTCCATTTTTTCTTCACCTCATACCACCTAAGCTCTCCTCTCTCCATTTATCTCCCTATCTCCCTCAGTGCCTCTCTCCTATCTCTCTCTCTCGCTGTCTTCCTAGCTCTCTCCATGTTACATTGCGCGCGAGACCCAAGACGACGGAAATCCATCAACGTGCGCCGTGTTTCGACTAACCGCCGCCTTCACTCACGCCCTCTCCCTCAAGTGTACCTCCGCCGCCTCTCTCTCTTTACCACACCCTCCTTGTCTCTCTTTCGCTCTCCCTACATCTCTCAGCCTCCTACGGCTTCCGTCTAAACATCCACTTCATGCCTCCCACAGCTCCTTCGCCGACATCTCGGTAAAGGGTAGGATATACTCCAGCGCGTTGTATTTAATACGAGGTATCTGGCTGTTTGAGAAAATTAGTGACTCGTCGCTATTGGATACGATGCCTCAGATAAAAGCTGTCTTTTGGAATGTTATTGTTTCTTTGAAATTACAGCGTTAGATGTCCTTTTTTATTTCAGACCTAAATGTTTCTTTAAAAAGTAAGAGAATAATAATTCGATTAATAAAATATAAAAATTAAATGTTTAAGAGATAACTTTTTGATATTTTAAATAAGTTTTCCGGTATTTGATCGATCTCTAAACATTAACAGTGATTAAAATCTCGATGAATAATATCGAGGCAGTATACTTTTGTCTACCACTATCTATTTACCTTCAATTATAGCATCCAAGATTTATTTTGACTCTGAAACATAATAATCGATAAAAAAATTTCTCAGGATGATGTGGATGAATTTTTAAGAAAAAATCATTCGTAAAAACTAACACGCAACGGAAACAGACGCAAGTATATTAATCGCATTTTCAATTTCTGTAGGTACTTACCGTACATCCCATTCTGGAAAAGTACATCTCATGGACAGAGAATTGAGAGAATTAGCTGGGGAAAAAGAAGAGGAGGAAGGTAGGGAAGAGTGAGAGAGAAAGAGCGAGATGTGGAGAGGGAGAAAGGCACTAGTGGGTCGACGTCGGTCGGTCGGTCACGCTCACAATTACAGTCTCCCTCGCCTGCAGAAGTGCCTCAGCCTCCTACCGACGCTCTCCTCTCCTCTCTCTCTCTGCCCTTCCCTCCTCCTCCGCGCATCCCTCCCCATTCTCTTCATCCTCTTCCTCTATACCCTTTCCTATGCCTTCCGGAAGGAACGGCTCCCTACAGTCACCTCTGGGCTCATCCATCAGCACTCGACAGACGTGCCTTCACGCTCTCGAACCGCAATAACAAGGCGCACGGGGACCAACGCCCACGAGTTACCACGGAAACCAGCCCCTCCTCCTCGCCCTCCCCTCATCCTCCTGGAACCGCCATCCCTACTCATTCCTCAACCTCTTTGTCTACTCGTCGCACTTGCACCAAGGGTGTTATATCCTTCGCTTAGCACCAGATCCAATTCTTCTCCCCCAATCGTCAACGTCTTACTTTTAGAAAAGAAACACAATATTCGAGTGGTTAACAAGTGATCGAAAGATAACTCGCCAATTTCACGGCAAGCGAAATATTTACGCATCCAAGGTACTTAGGTTCTCAGTTTTTTATCCCCGTCAGCAGTAAGCTTCTAAACTGTTTCTGTTACAAAAGCCCATACTCGTGCCTTTCAGGTTGATAATCGGTGACGCGCTGTTGAAAAGGTACACGTAAAATTAATATACGTTTATTTGAAAATATGTTTTCCTCATCTTAAGTTACTTCTTTCGGTAACTGGACCGAGCTATCTTTCTTTTTCCTAGTAAAATTAGAGAT
The DNA here is from genome assembly GCA_028673005.1 of Tanypteryx hageni. Classification (NCBI taxonomy): domain Eukaryota; kingdom Metazoa; phylum Arthropoda; class Insecta; order Odonata; family Petaluridae; genus Tanypteryx; species Tanypteryx hageni. The sequence goes on from CM054112.1 coordinate 160,537,508, forward strand.
GATTCTAAAAAATAAATAACGCGAATGTTTGTGTTTCCTGAGAACAAAATGTATTTTTTCAAAATTAAATTATTATCTTTTTGTTTTCAGCTCATAGCTTACCAGACTGAAATATCAGCAACTGGATGAAATACATTTTTTGTGTGGTCGAGGAATAGTTGAAATGTGATTAACTATCTCACATGTACCATTCAAATTCTTTTGCCTAACGTGAATTTGTTTATTTGCTAGTATACTTTATTCTCTTATTCTTTGTGCATTGGCGCTCAATATCCTCTTTCGGACATTTTCAGGTAATTGGGATCAAACCTACATTCGTAAAGGTATGGGTGAGGCATGGCGATGAAGCCAATGTCATAAATTTGTTGGACCTCGAGGCTCAAATCGTTCATTTGTACCGCCAGCTCTCTGGTATCTTTGTGTAATTCTTTTCATGAAGAACTTATGTATCTTTATTCATAATATCAAAGAATCCTCAAGATATTATTTTCTCCCTTTTACATTCAGTTCCTTGATGTGCTAGTAGCAATTCATGTAGTTTCTGCATTAATTGCTCTTATCACGAAGGCCTTTTTTGGTGTTTATTTTTTTTTAGATGATTGGATTTGTCGTCCAGAGAGAGAACGGAAACGCCAGCCTGACAAATTAACTTTCAGAAAATTCCCCTTGGAGAAGCACCCTCCAAACCTGAGGAATCGTGTCCCCTGCAATGCCCTTATTCAGCAATGTCTCTACAAGGCATACTGGATCTTCAGGCCTCGGGGGCAAAATAGACGTGCTGCACCAATGCTCTTGGTGGTGTTTTAAAAGACGTGACGAAAGCGCATCACGCTCCAACACAGAAGACGTTGGGGGAGGCCATATCCTAACACAGTCTGATGTTAGATGAATCCGGATCAGTATTCCCACTGCAGTCTTGCAGCCATTGAATTCGACTCTTTTCGTGCCCATTGGATACGCCGATATCACTTTGCGAAATGGCAAGATCTTTAGCGACAGAATATCAAATAAACTTCCGTGTTGGTTTTCTAATTTATGCCATCTACATAGTATCTAAATTATTGGCCATCAAAAGTCGCCAGAATATTGCACTTCATACAATCTATGTCATTTAATATATTTGCTTTAATTTTTCATGAAAATTAGTGTTCTTTCGTCAGAATGTTAAATAATGTTCTTCAGATATAAATTAAACAATACTTGCATTAATCCTATGCTTTTTCTTCCGTTCTTAAGCTTGATATTCTGTTAACGGTAATTTGGCAATCTAAATTAGAAACTATCGAAACTTTAAAAAAAATCCTTAAATTAAGACTGAATGCGAAACTTTTAAATCTAAGAATTATCCCATTGCCCTCCAATGTGTGCATTCTTAATTTCATGCAAAATTCCTTGATTCTACGCCGCAGATTAGTTCTGTATGGTAAAGGAATGAAAGATTCTGATAGAGGTAGGGACATTCAAAATATAGGGTGGGCGGCAGAGGAGAGGAGTGGAGGGGGGCAATCAAATTTCTTAAATACATACATATATTTTATACAATTTTATTAAAAGCAAAATGAAATTCTCATTTCTTAAAAGATACTACTTTTGAGATTGTATTAAAGTATCAGGAATAATATCTTGAACCTACGTTAAAAAACGAAATGAGTTGGCTAAACCAGCTTAAGCGTGCTACACAGTGAAATTCCTGGTTTAATAATCTTTTCCTAAACACGGCGCTCTTTCCAATAAAATAATACGTGATACGTATTTTTAATCGCTTTAATAATTATTTCTAAAGCTTAATTATTTCATCAAGGAGCATTTTTACTTACGTTATGAAAAGTAGAGCTTTTTATCAGTTTCAAATTCCATCAGGGGGATCGCATATTCTGCGAACATTCACATTACGCTTTTCTTCACCATAATTTGTATGGCAACAGCATCTCGTGTTTTGCAAGTTTTTATAAAGAAAATGTTCTAATTTTCAGCACTTTAACTACGATTTTTAATACTGCATTGTGAAACTTATTGTATTAAAGTTTAATCCTTTATTGGTAAATAAAATTTCACACAATTATACGGTCCATTGCGATAAAGGAAAAGGAATTAATTTTCAAACATTAGTTTATGTCCACGCTATTTTTAGGTGCATAAATATTACAATAATATGTTCAAACTAACATCAACCGCTACTCCTTGGCCTACCTTTTTGAGGTCACTCCATAATCAAGTATTCATTATATCCGCAAATTGACCAACGCAAAAGAACTTACTCGCATTAGACTGGGGATTCCAAAGTTTTGGGCGCTCCCACCCACGAGGATAGGTATATTACAGCGAGGAAGTAAATGGAGAAACCAGCAACGAGCGCAAAAGATCTGAAACTCGGAGAACCACAGATTCCATTCAACTAAGCTGTCGGGCTATTTTCTAACGGGCTTGACACAAGTGCATAAGAGTCGAAATTCTGACAGCAAAGTAGGAGTTTGTCTTTCAATGTTTTACAAATTACACATTTTTTGCTAACTAACGATTCAGCAATACCAAGATAAAATTTTTTCTCACGCGCCAATCATTCACAACCTTCCCTATCATACCTTGGCACAATGGATCGTTCGCAATACACTGGACACGTATCGAACAGAGAAACACTGGGACAAACTGCAAATGCAAAAAAAAAACAAATAATTTCTTGCGACCTTTCGAAAAATGCGTTGCATAGCGACATCATGACACATTAAGATATCTCCAACGCGTATGTCTTAATCTTGCCTCCTCTATCCATTATAACTTCACCACACTTCTCTCGAGCCAACTCCATATCCCTATGGGCCAACTCATCAGCAGAATTTTTTTCCCTTCGACCTTATCTCGGCGCCGTCCCCTCTCACCTCTCCGACCCTCCTCCCACACTCGCACATAATCTCGCTCCATCTTCTCCCAAACTTCTAGGCCGGCCTCCTCTCCCTCCGTCTCTCCCTCTCTTTCATTCCAATATCCTACACTTCAACCCCTTTCGAAAGTCTCCCTTTCGGTCACCCACACCAAAAGCCCTTCGGAGACCCATCAATCTTGCGCCCCGCGTCCGGTTACTCCCCCCTCCTTCCTCCACCTCCGTTCCCCACGCACTCCTACCGAAACCTATTCCCCTTGTCCGGTCCGAAGGGGTGGAAGGGAGGTTAGGTTAGAGCAAGGTCCGGAAGACATTAAGGGGATAGGACATAGACTGCCCTTGCGAGTTGTCCATTCCAGTGTGAGGGGAGGAAGAAGAGGAGGTGGTGGAGGAGGAAGAATGGCGGTGGAGGAGGCCTTATCGCACACCGGATATGGAGGTAGTATACACGCCCTCTTCCGAAAACGGTCGTATTCACGTTGAAAGCTGTAGTCTTCGGAAACTATGGGTCGAGATAACACCTTGGATTTACGCGTAACATCGGGGTCGACATACCCGATTAACCGTATAATAGGTTGGAGTGGACTTAAATGAGGTATAAACATGCATTCGTCGATTCGATATTCGGTGCGTGAATTACGGCATTGCTCTGCGAGAATGCTGAAAGCGCGTTTTCCGCAATTCGCTGGATGCTTGCTGGTCTACTTGTTTTGCTTTGATCGTCGGGAAACATCTCTCGAACGTTTTCGTAGAAATGTATCGATTGGAAACACGATAAAAGTCTCATAGTTAAACAATTAAAGCGTAGAAATTGTGATAATGTTGAAATATTTTATATTTAGTTCCTTCTTTATGATAATTTTTCTGTTTGTATTATGCATATAAACTGATTGATCATTTTAAGTGGAACCCAGAATTCTAGTAAAAGATTTTGGGTAGAGGATTACTGAAAGCTGGAAAATTGGTAGTAGCCTGAATTTTTGCAGTACTTTCCGTACTGCACAACATTGTTACTAACTTTCATGTTTTCAGTTTTTTCCTACAAAAAACTTTCATTAAAATTACGGGTCCTCACTCTGTGTATATTAATTATTAATTACTCAGTTAATATGTTCAAAATAATATATTGATAACGATAACGTACAGGAAGAGAGTAAAAGAGCTTTAAACTAATATGAATTATTCCTCGAACAAGCAAAGCATGCTTTTAGACTAGACTTTTCTAAAACATACTGTACACTATTTATCAGACACTATAATATATAATTTTAAAGCAGGGATTGGTAAAAAAATTATTTATTCAGTAAATGCGGCTTCTTTTTCTCCGACTTCGCTTTGATCCTTTCCAGACCCGTCACAAACTAACGACGGCGTTATTTTCATTGTATTTATTGGTTTAAGCAGCCGCCTCTCGAAACGTCGCTAAAAAACATTTTGTCCCCTGATCGCCCAATAAAAAGGGCGCGTCGACCTCCATTTCGAATGCCAGCGTCGCGAAACCAATATAATAAGCACACACAGAGGCACGAAAAAGAATACGCCATCCTCGATTCACTCGTTCCTAACGATCCTTGCCCTTCCTCGCACGAAATCGCCTCTGTAACGGCCTCCGCAAGAGTGGAGCCGCGAGATTTGTGACTCTCCCTTAACCATTCATAAATACCGTGCGACTTTTACGGGCGTGACTCCTTTACAAAAAACGCAAGAGAGAGACAGAGAGAGAACGAGGGAGAGAAGAACTTCCATCCTTCCGTTTCCTTCTGAATTACCCGATCTTTAAAAGAAGATGACAGAGCGAACGCTGAGGAAGAAAGAGAGAGAGAGAGAAAAAAAGAAAGGCAAAGCGCCTACTACCTTCATTCAGTCATCTTAAGAGCCCTTCCTCCTCCTCATTCCTCCCCTCTCGGTTGATCCTCAGGAGAACATCGAATGATCCCATTCCTTGTATCATAAAGAGAGGGAAAAAAATGCGTAAAAAATTTAGGTGGCGCAAACCGCCTTCTTTTTTTATTTTTAATGTCTCCAAGAGAAAAAAAAATGGGGACGGGAGAGAATTTACGTTATTCAGCTGTCGTCTGCAGGGGGAGGAAGAGGTGGTGAAGGGGTGTAGAGGGCGCTGGAGAGGGGGAGGAGGAAGGGAAGAGGTAGATGTTAGGTCGAAACTCGGTCGGAAGGGAAGATGAAAAGAAGGTATCTCGAGGAGATTTGGATGGGATGAGGAGTGGGAAGGAGAGCGAAACAGAACCTTATCTCTTTCTCCCTCCCGACCCGAAGGAGGAAAAAAGGGGTGAATGGGTTTAAAAAGATGCGCCTTTCTGAAACCCACGCACAAGGGGGAGCGGGGAGGGGCGTGAAGAAGAACAGGGCCGCGACTAGTCGGGAATCTTTGGAACGTTAATTTGCAAGAGGTCCCTTTTCAGTAACCCCGTGCCCGTCACTCAACTCTCTCTCCCTCTCTCGGCGAAGGCGGGAATGGCTGTCACACGGTTCCCCGCACATGTTTACGCTCAGATCTCGCGGTAACTGTCTCCCAGAGTGTGTGTGTGTGTGCGCGTGTGTGTGTGTAGGAGAGGGAGGGGGGGAATGCGTCTTCTGCGGTATCATATCCTGCTACTCTCTTCTTAAAGGGATTGTGGATGTGGCGGATGGGAGGGGATTGGGGGAGGGACTTCTCACGCCACCCCTCCCTAATTCCTGCGGTCGTGGAGAGGATGTTTAAGAGCCGGGAGAATCTCGCTTCTTGTCTCTTCTGCAGCGAGTTTCCGATTTTAAAATTAGTCTGGAATCTGGCACCGCTGAAGCGGATATACGAAAAAAAATACCTCCATGAGGTTTAAGATAGGGAGGGTGGGTTTACAGTCGCGGACTGAACTTTATAAGTTTCGTGTTGGCATTCGTTTGATGTGGATGCCGTAGAGGAGAGGCGTCTCGTGTTTTTATTTTGTCGGTAACGAGGGAGCCTTTAAGTTTAATTTAAGTCGACGAGCGTCGCGGAACGCTCGGGATGGGACCACGAGGGTAATTAAGAGTGATGGATTGACGGAATCGTAATTCAGGCAGCTCGAAAAAGAACACGGGAGGAAACAGCACAAATCAAAACTCGGAATGGAGCGGCGGGTTTTGATGGCTCGACGCAATTTGTCAGAAATGAATGAGTAGAGTGCTCGGAAGAGTTTAATACGAGCGTCCCGAAATGAATTTGGCAGTGAATAAATTAAGTGCAATTCGAAGAGACACGGAAGTGCAGCTTAGTGTTTCAAAGGTTATAAAGAAGCCTTGAAGTCAACGTCATTGGTCCACATGCTCCACAATATGGCTCCATCCTATAATAAACGCATTCAAAATACTTTTCTGACAAATTTTTTTAGCGGTTCAAGTATCCTTATATAATTTCTCGATTGTTGGTTATTTCGTAATGTCTGAGCGTTTTAATTGGTCGTTGCAATACAAGCGCCTCTGATGGTGAATAACTCGAGAACGGGAAGTATGGTTTCGATGATTTTTTCACAATATGCTGGGATCTACCTCTGACACCTTTTAAGCATCGTCTATCATAAGACCGTTGGTTCTATTCCAGGAGCGTTTATTTCACTCCATTTGATTAACACGGGTGTGAGTGTATTGTATTAATCATCTGCATTTCAAAATTACTTAAAACCATGACACGATCTCGAAATTTGACCGGTTCTCTCCATTAAAGAACAAATCTTCTTTTTTTAAGAGATAATTTGAATCCGTGTCGAATTAGCGTATAATAAGCATTGAATCAGAAAAAAACGCGATTTTCTTCAGTATTTTAACAATGAGAAATGTAGCATGATATTTTTATTTATTTATTTAATTTATACTAGCTCATAAACAGCCGTTAACGGCCTCTTACAATGATCGTAATAACGTTAACAAAGAGGAACACATGCGACCATTCCCTCGGCCGGATTCGCACTCGCGACGCATTGGGAGCTGGACATGCTAACCACCCCTCAATCAAGTTCCATTTGTAGCCGCATTTTAGAGTCTAATTTTTTTAGATGGGAAATAGTTTAGCGTGACGTATGCTTACTTTGTGCATGCCTTTTCCGTTCGTCGTTCGATAAGTTAATTATGTGCATATGTACCATTAAATAGCAGTTTATTACGCATCCATGCAAACTTTGCGCGTGCATTTCCCTTTCGTTGTATGTAAGATTTCATATATATCACGCTGAGAAAGATATATTTGAGAGGAGAGTGAGAAGCAGAGGGCGAGGGAGTATGGGGAAAAGAGAGAGGGAGAGCGAGAGAAGGGAGAATGGGAGGTGGGAAGAGAGAGGAAAATGGGAGAAAAGAGGTGAATGAGAGGGAGGATGAGACAGATGAATGGGAGGAAAGAAGAAAAAGTGAGAGGGAGAATTGGAGGAGGAAGAGAAAGATGGCAGGAGAATGGGAAGTGTCTTAATTTTAATGCTGTATTCATGCATTCCCGTCATTTTTTACAGATTACTAATATATAATAAGCTCATTCTAACATTGCACTGAAAACTGTAGTTTATCAAAATGGAATAACAAACAACTAAAAAATTTGAGTAATTACTTTCGTTATTGACTCGAAGCATACATATGCCATTATTAAAAATCACTACTGTATAACCCCTCCCTAAGGACTGCATAACCTTACAGAGGTGGGAGGGTTTGTGTACTCTTACGAACCAAAGAGCTATGCCGGCGGGAGATAATTCTCCTGGTAGGACCATCCAAGCCGGAAAGGTCTGAGGGGAAGAATCAGACTAAGAAGCAGTCTTGGGGGTTTTACATCCCCCTGTGCAAGGGCAGCAGCTTGCACAGTACCTCTGTAGGTGGTGATCATGTGGATCTGAACAGCTACAGATGGGTAATCACTCTGTGAAACTGCGATGAGGAAAGCAAGGGGAAACTACCTCATTATATTTCCCATGATAGGCTGAAAAGCTGAAAATACCTCTATGGATCTTTCTGGGGTAAAATATACCGGAGGTAAAATAGTCCCCCAATCGGATCTCCGGGTGGGGACTACCCTAGGGGATGCACAGAGGAAATTTAACATTAATAGGAAAGCAAGTGGTGAGAAATTAAGAATAGGCACATGGAATGTTAGGACTATGAATTCAGGGGGTAAACTAGAGAACTTAAAAAGGGAAATGAGAAGGAATAATGTAGGTATAGTAGGTCTTAGTGAAGTTCGGTGGGAAGGAGAAGGCGAGATAAATTCAGACGAATTTAAGATTATTTACTCTGGAGGGGAGAAAAAGGAAAGGGGAGTGGGGATTGTAATGAGAAAAGAGATAGCTGAAAGAATTAGCAAGGTAGTGATAGTTAATGATAGATTAATAGCCGTAAAACTTCAGATGGAGCCAGTGGAAATGCTTATAATTCAAGTGTATATGCCAACAACTAATGCTGGCGACGACGAAGTAGATGAAATCTATGAACAGATTATGGAGATATTGGAGGAGGAGGGAAAAGGAAGGATCACCACCATAGTAATGGGAGATTGGAACAGTGTAGTCGGAGAGGGACAGGAAGACAACATAGTGGGAAAATATGGACTAGGGAAGAGAAATGAAAGAGGGAATAAACTTGTGGAATTCTGCCATAGAAATAGATTAATTGTAACTAATACATGGTTTAAGCATCACCAGCGGAGACTTTACACATGGAGAAGCCCAGGAGACCAGAGACGATACCAGATAGATTACATACTAGTCAATGAAAGATTTAGAAATAGCATTAAAAATGTGAAAACACTACCAGGGGCAGATATCGATTCTGACCACAAGCTTTTGGTGGCAAATATACAATGTAGACTGAAGAGCGTTAAGAGAAACATAAGAGTTAACAAGAAATGGAACTTAGAGGAACTCCTTAAAAATAAGGAGGCTATCATGACTGAGCTGGAGGAAAGGTTGGGGGAGAGAGATGAAGAAAATAGGAAGAATGTAGATGAGGAGTAAAGATACATCCATAGCAACATTAAAGATGTAATGGAAAAGAAGGTAGGAAAGATAACGGGTGAAAGAAACAAAAAACCCTGGATCACAGCAGCCATGCTGCAAAAAATGGAAGAGCGGAGAAAGTGGAAGAACATAAACACTGAAGAGGGCCAAAGAAAGTACAAGGAGTTAAATAATGCTTTAAGAAGGGAAACAGATAAAGCCAGAAAACAGTGGATAAATGAGAAATGCGAGGAGATTGTCGAATGTGAAAGAATTTGTAGAACAGACCTCATGTATAGCAAAGCAAGGGAACTATTCAAGAAAAAAGCAAGAAAGATAGGACGTAAAGGAATCATGAACAAAAGTGGTAAAATAGTATCGGAGCCAGACAATGTAAAGAATTTCTGGAAAGAATACATTGAGGTTCTGTATGATAAAGAAGGAAAGCCAAGAAATATTGAATTAAATGAAAAAGAGGATGTGGAAGAAGATCAGCTGGGACCAAGTATTCTCGAGTCTGAAGTTAAAAGAGCAATTGATGACATGAAAAGAAGGAAGGCTGTTGGGAGTGATGATATACCCGTGGACGTTCTTAAGGTTTTGGGATCTAAAGCAGTTATGCAACTCACAAAATTTTTTAACCAAGTATATGATACTGGCATATGGCCTGAAGATTTTTTAGATGTTGTGATGGTACCACTGGAGAAAAAGAACAATGCAAAATGTTGTAAGGATTACAGAACTATTAATTTAATTTCTCACACAGCTAAAGTTCTAACCAAAATAATAACCAAAAGAATTGAATGTAAAATAGAAAAGGAGCTGCAAGATAATCAGTTTGGTTTTAGAAGAGGAAGGGGGACTAGAGATGCTATAGGATGTATGAGGATGATGATAGAAAGAGCGCTAGAAGTCAATAAAGATATGTATTTTTGTTTTGTAGATTGGGAGAAAGCTTTTGACCGAGTGAAATGGGATAAAATGCTGGATATTTTAAACAAAATAGGAATAGATTGGAAAGATAAAAGACTACTTAAAAACCTTTACTTTGATCAAAAGATTAGAATCAGGGTTGAAGGAGAAGAAACAGAAAGTACTTCAATAGGGAGGGGAGTGAGGCAGGGTTGTCCTATTTCACCAGCGATATTTAATATGTATGCAGAAACAATAACAGAAGAAGCGTTGATGGAAGAGAAAGGATTTAAGATAGGAGGTGAAAGTATTTCCACCATTAAATACGCAGATGAACAGGGCTTAATAGCAGAAGGCGAGAAAGAGCTTCAGAGGATGACAGACAGACTAGTTGAGGTTGGCCAACAATATGGAATGAAGATCAATACAGAAAAAACGAAAGTCATGGTGGTTTCAAAGGAACATAAAGAATTAAATATAATGGTAAATGGCCAAAAATTGGAACAAGTAAGTAGTTTCAAATATCTCGGCAGTATTTTAGCACAGGATGGAAGTAGTACACAGGACATCAGAAGTAGGATTGCAATGGCAAAAGCAGCATTTAACGAGAAGAAGGAGCTTCTCACAAGCAAGAAAATAAATTTAGAAACAAGGAAGAAATTAGCAAAATGCTACATATGGAGCATAGCTCTTTATGGCGCAGAGACGTGGACGGTAAGGAGAAAGGAGGAAAAATATTTAGAAAGTTTTGAGATGTGGGTATGGAGAAGAATGATGAAAGTGAAATGGACAGAGAGGAAGAGAAACGAAGAAGTATTAGAAATGGCGGGAGAAGAAAGGACGCTAATAAAAACAATCAGGAAAAGAAAAGCAAATTGGATAGGGCACATATTGAGAAGACAGTGTTTACAAAGGACGATCCTAGAAGGAAAAATTAGTGGAAGAAGAGGAAGAGGGAGAAAAAGAATAGGAATATTAGATAATATAAAGCAGGGATATACTACTTATAGAGGTATAAAAGAGGCTTCTAGGGAGAGAGAGAAATGGAGGCAGCGATTCAGTTAAAACCTGTCTTCGGACAGAAGCATGATGATGATGATGACTGTATAATCCTGTGAATAAATTAGCAAATGCTTTGATGCATGTATAGCCATTATTTAATAGAATAATTTTATTATTTTGAAGTTAATACCGTAAAAGTTATTCATACATTCCTGCTAGAAGTATACGCATTTGTTTATATTTAAACCAAATCTATTAGTAATTGATTAAAAATATTATCTATTCTTGCGTGAAATTTTTCCGATCCGGCAACGGTGGTAACTAATATCTACGTTAGATGTTCATTGCCAGAGACATGACCGGGGAATTTCCATTTTCAGAGATAAATATAATGGTTATGATAACTATCTCCAATTATAGAAATACCTAACATCTAACGAAGGACTGTACACAGAGATACGTTAATATTGGCGGAACAATTGTGAAAATTTTATTGTAATAGAGGAGGAACAAAGGATTTATAGAATGCAACATGAAGTGCCATAATTATTTATTTAATAGATGGGCAGCTTTCAATTCACGAACCAGTTATTTTCACTGAATAATCATAAGATTAAGTATTCCCCTGTAAATATATTCTTTAGCCGCAATACCTCAAATCACTCTCCCAGCATTTCTCATCCTTCTTATCTCACTGTCAACGCCATGTTTTAATTATCAACCCGCTCCATAATTTATTCCAAACTTTATACTTGCTCCCATTGTCGACCAAACAGGACCAAAAGCAAAAAATAAAATAATCTCAAAACCAGGGAAGGAAAAATAGACGAGTTTTGGAGGGGGAGGGATCCATTGAATGGATTCCCCCTTAAGCTCAGAGGTAAGGGGCAGTTGGACTGGAATTAAAGGAAAAAAAGATCTTTTTATTAAGACACTTATTTCGGTTTCCCCACCCCCTCTGTTTTCCCTTCCCCGGTCCGCGGAACACTCTTGATTCTTCCAACTTCCTCTCCTCTCTCTCTATCTCTCCCCCTCCCACCCTTTTCTCAGGAGAGAATGAAATAGTCCCATCCCTCAAAACGGCTTCTTTTGCACCCACTTCAGGGGAGGGCATATAAAAAAAGGACTCAGAACCTCGGGAGAGTGAAAGAGTAAGGAAGGAAGAGAGAGAGAGGAAAAAAGCCCGCCAGCCGTCCGGTTTGGCTTCTTCCTCCCCTCTGAGATCTCTGCAACCCTCCGAGCCATCATTATGCACGCGGCTCCAACCCAATCTCCCTCCGCACAGATTCCTACTCATCCCCTTTTCCTTCATAGCGCAGGGTTCCTCTGCGTCCATCGCCCACGCAACTTCCTATATCCCCTTTCTTCTCTTTCTCATCCTCTTTCAGACTGGCTATTACCGCAACTTCCCCGAGAAACCTCCCTTGCCTCCCTCCTCTCCAAAAACCAACCAAATATATCCTTGGAGATTCTCTCCGCCTTCGTCCTATTCCACGGCAAAAACTTTTGTATCCCGGCGTCGCATATTCTTCCTTTCTCTCATTCCACTCCGGCGTTCTTCCACAATCCTCCTCCCCAACACTCCTCCCCCCTCCCACTTCCACCTCTCCCCTCCTCTCTCTCTATCTCTCTTTCTATCCTCTCCTTTTGTGTGCCTTCTTTTCATTCGTATCCTCCAATTGAATTCTTATTTACCATTCCCTCTCTCCCCCTCCCACCTTCACTTCCCCTTTTCTATCCTTTCCTCTCTTTTCTCAGCAGTTCAATGCGTCCACCTCTCCACCCTGCCTCCTGTTTCTCTCCTCACCCTTCTCCCCCTCCCCAGTTCTTTTTTTCTCTCTCTCTCACTCTACCAAGATTCTCTTTTCCAATTACGTATCGACAGCCCTTTTCTTCTTCTTCTCATCTGGCTCTTAAGGTTTGTATGGAGGGTGGTGGACGCAGGAGAGGGTAAAGAGAGTGAAGCCATTGTAGGAGGCGAAGCGGTCGAAAAGCATGGGAGAGAGGAGAATTAAGAACCTCAAAGCGAATCCATAATTACTCTTTTTTAAATGCTAATATTGATTAATTGAAAGCCATTAAGAATGGATTTCTGTCTTCCTCCTTCAAAGAAGTTTTTATATAGGTGGTTTTGTGGAAGAAGATATGAAAGTGTAACTGTGAGGTGAATTTGGCCTGCCGCGTTGTAACTAAGAAAGATGTAACATGGCTAGGAAATATCAAAGGAATCATCATTCACATGCTAATTTTCGCGAAATAATTACTATTTTTGGAGTGAAAGCTACGAAAAACTTGAAGGCTTTTTAATTAAAAATGACATATCCAAGAAAATCGACGTGATCTAACAGTTAAGATTTCTGAAATAAGTTTATTTACTGACTTATTATTATTTTTTAAGCTATCTAGGAGGAAATATTTTCAGAGGAATTTGCGCTTAAGATGTCAATTCAGGAACTGTTTATTGTTGCTGTTTCTGTTTTGAGTACCTAAATTCGATTCCAAAAATGAAATATTGAGATCATGTTAAGGTTGAAATTAAATTCATTACAGAGACAACTCCGATATCCACAGAACGATTGGACTTAACCTAGATCGCATTTTGTCTATAAATTAACAGTCCTCAAACTTTTCCACTGATAAATGACTCTAAAAACGAACGATAGGTTGATTACCACTGAAGACGGCTGCTTTGAAACCCAAATGCACATATAATTAATATTACCATTATGTGGCAATTGGAATTATATCATTAATAGACTCAATTCTCTATTCTACATAAATTCTTTGAGGCAATCAACGATCTATTCTTTTCATTTTCATCTGAAATAACAATCTCGTGCGATTAGATCAGCAATCGATGAAATAATCTGAGAAAATTTTTCTAATTTAATAAAAATAAAACAATTCCAAGAAGGAAAAATTATTGATGATTCGATCAAAATGACTTGCAAGATTTTATGATTAATCGTCTATCATGAAAGTAAAAAATTTCCTTTTTTATTATGAGACGAACAAAATAGTTTGGAGGAGTAATGATCACGGACACCAAAACGGATGATAAAAGAATTATATCAGTAATTTTTCTCTTTGAAAGCAAAACAACTCTTATTGTTAGATACTATAAAATACTAGCGTAATTGCCCGTCAAATATGACGGGCATGCGTGGATTAAGTATTAAATTTAAGGAACTTCCCATTCTTCCTCCTTTTCTCTCTTCCTCTCTCTCTCATCCTCCTCCCTCCCATCCTCCCTCCCTCTCATCCTCCTCCCTCCCATCCTCCCTCCCTCCCATCCTCCCTCCTTCCCATCCTCCCTCCCTCCCATCCTCCCTATCTCCCATCCTCCCTCCCTCCCGTCATCCCTCCCTACCATCCTCCCTCCCTCTCCTTTCTCTCTCCATCTCTGGAAAAATAGACTAATTCTATACCACCCTTTTTCTATGTACCTTCCATTCTATATCCCTTCCTATCTCTCTCCACACATCCCCCTCGCTCTACATCTATATAGTCGCAAAAGTATCCAAACTAAATCCCAGTTCCATTAGAATTACGTAATTTCGCGAAAAATCCTAAGATGATTTAATGCAATCTATGTATATATTACACGTATGTGGGTTGAGACAACAATTCATTCTCGAAGTTTAATAATTACGTGGTCGACAAGAGAACATCCCGTTTAAAAGCCGATATTTTCCCAAAATATATTATTTAAATATTTAATATGAGAGATTTCGAATGATAGGCTGAAAAAGATGAATATAATAAGAAACTCCATTAATTTTCCTAAAACATAGTTTAAATTCGAAGATCGTACGTCAATGTTTTCTAATTTTAATTTCCAAAAGAATAAAAGCCTACACTTTAAAAAGTCGCTTTTTACGTGTTATCATACGGGAAATAGAAATCGTCCCCCTGGATTCGAACCCGGCTCTTTTTTCGTATTTTTTTCGTCATTTAATTTCTATATCAGAAATTTCAACCTTCCAAATAATCGGGAAGTTTCTTAAAAACGCGTTAAAACGTGCCATTGATGACGTCAGCGTTGAAACGGTCAATCAGACACTTGGCTTTTATATAAAGTAATAGCAGTTCAAGAATTTCAGACACCAGGTGTCACTTAGATATTGCAGAGAACTAGAGAGCCTGCTACATGATTCGCATGTATAACAGCTTTCATTTGGTCACTTCATCATCATAGGTAGTCTGTCCGTAGACAGGTCCGTGATTATTCTTGGTTAAACCTGGTTCTCCATATACTCCTATTTTCCGCTGTCCTCTTTATATCTTGATAACTCTCTTTTCCTTTCAAATCGTCTATCAGCTGAAACCTTTTCCTACCTCTTTCCCATTTCCCATCTAGTTTTCCTTCTAACACGTCTTTAATCATACTCTCTCTCCTCAGGTAATGTCCAACCCAGTTAGCCTTCCTCTTTCTGATAGTCTGTATAATCATTCGCTTCTCTCCTACTCTTCGTAGCACTTCATCGTTTTTCATCCTATCTGTCCATTTTATCTTCAGCATTCTCCTCCAAGTCCACATTTCAAAGCTTTCCAAGTATTTGATGTCATTTTTCCTTAGCGCCCATGTTTCTACCCCATACAATGCTATACTCCATAAGTAGCATTTTATCAACTTCTTGCGGATATTTTCTCTTATATTCCCTGTAAGTAGTTGTTTCTTTCTCCTGAAAGCCGCTTTTGCTTTTCCTATTCTAGTTTTGATCTCATCCGTACATTTTGCCTCTTGTGTTATGATACTTCCAAGGTATTTATATTCTGAAACTTGTTCTCAAGGCTTTCCCCCAATAGTTATGTTCAGATACTCTTCTTTACCCGATATTCGAATGACCTTGGATTTTTCTGTATTTATTTCCATACCGTATTTTCTACCTGTTATAACTAGTCTATTTATCATTTTTTGTAGCTCCTCTTCCTTTCTTGCTAGAAGTACTTGATCATCTGCGTATTTTACTGTTCTTATAATCCTTCCTCCAATTTTGAAATCCCCTGTGCCTTCTAAAGCATCTTGCATTAAACTTTCTCCATATATATTGAATAGGGTTGGCGATAGGCAGCAGCCTTGTCTTACTCCTCTACCGATATTTATTCCGCAGGTGTCCACATTCTCAAACCTGACCTTTACAACTTGATTCTCATATAGATTCCTAATCAGTCTCCTGTCTTTCCAGTCTATTCCTATATCCTTTAATATCTTCATCAACTTCACCCAATTTACTCTATCAAAGGCCTTCTGCCAGTCTACGAAACATGCGCAGATATCTTGACTGTATTCTATTGCCCTTTCTGATATGATTCTAACTACTCCTATAGCATCTCTAGTTCCTCGGCCTTTTCTGAAACCGAATTGATCTTCCCCTATTATTTCTTCTGCCTTTTTCTCCAGCCTTTTATTAAGAATCCTCGTGATGATCTTCGATGTGTGTGACAGAAGGCTTATAGTTCTGTAATCTTTACACTGCATTGCCTTTGGCTTCTTCTTTAGAGGGATCATTGTTACTTCTAGGAAATCCTGAGGCCACTCTCCCGTGTCGTAAATCTTATTAATTAACTTCGTGATCGCTTTTAGTCCTTCTGATCCTATGACTTTAAGTATCTCAGCCGGTATTCCATCGCTGCCCGTGGCTTTCCCTTTCTTTAGTTCTACTATCGCCTTTTCTACTTCGCTCTCCATAATACTTGGTCCTAAGTTGTCTTCTTCAATGTTTTCCTCATTTTCCAGTTCTATTTTTGCCGCTCCTGCCTGTATGCTGTATAATTCCTTAATGTATTCTTCCCATACCTGTGCTACATCCTTTGTTTCTGAGACTATCTTCCCATCCGTATTCATAATTCCTTTACCACAAATTCCATTAGACTTCTTATCTTCTAATTCCAGTGCCCTAGCGTACATCATATCGTACCGTCCTAACTTCTCCATTTGTTCTATTTCATCACATTTTCCTTTTATCCAATTTTCTCTAGCTTTATCTGTTACCCTTCTCAACTCATTGTTTATACGCCTATAGTTGGCTCTACCTTCTTCACTGTTAACGTTTTTACATTTTCGTCTCTCATCCATTTTCTCCAGCATTTCCTTCGTGATCCATGGTTTTCTGATTTTCTTCTCTTGTTTTCCAATCTCTTTATCCAAGGTATCCTTGATACTGGTTTTAATTTCATCCCATTCTATATCAAGGGTCTTCGGTTTGTTTTCCAGCTTTCTTAGGTTATCTTCTAACTTCATGCTGACTACATCCTGCCTTTCTTTCAGTTTTTCTAGGTCCCAGGTCTGTCTTTCTCTTCTCGTTTTTCTTATTTGTTTGAGCTTTGTACTCACGTCAAGTATTAGAAGGCTGTGATCTGAATCAATGTCTGCTCCTTGCAATGGCTTGGCGTTCTTTATGCTGTTCCTGAATCTTTGTTTTACAAGGATGTAATCTATTTGGCATCTCATTCTATCTCCTGGGCTTTTCCATGTGTATAACCTTCGTTTATGGTTTTTGAACCATGTATTAGTCACTACAAGGTCATTATTGATGCAGAATTCTACGAGTTTCTCCCCTCCTCGATTTCTCTTCCCAAGTCCGTATTGCCCGACAACATTTTCTTCCTGTCCTTCTCCAACTATGCTGTTCCAATCTCCCATTATTATGCAGTTCACCTTTCCTCTTCCGTCTTCTTCGTAAATTTCATTAATTTGCTCGTAGATCTCATCTATTTCTTCATCGTCATGAGCTGACGTGGCATATATACCTGGATTATCAGCATGCCCACTGGGACTGCTTTTAGCTTTATTGCCATCAGTCTATCGTTCGTTGCTATTATCTTTGTCACGCTTTTCATCACTTATAACAACATAAATATTGTTGTTCACCGTCTGCTTTTAAATTTTAAAATTTTTAAGTCACAAATACTTTTTTAAAACATTTATTTTACAATAATTCATCAGTTAACTATAATACAAAATAAAATTTAAAGGTTACAATTAATTTCCAAAGATTAAGGAATATAAGCAAAAATTATTTATTAAACTAACAAAATTAACGTATTCATTAACACAAAATAACTTAAAGGTAGAATTATTGATATAAAATGTAATGTATTTTCACATCCATTAAAATCGTAAATTACGGAAAATTTCCCTGCTAAACCGTATATCTGTCATCTTATTATTAGATGTCTCACCATCTCGAAAAGTATCTCGATTTGAAATTTTAAATATTCAATTTAATTTTCACACGGCATAAAATTGTGCAATTAAAAATCCTCAAACCAATTTATAATGTTTTAAATAACCTTTTAGGATTAAAAATCTTTCGAAGTGAATCTTGCAGGAATAAATATATAACGGTTTTAAAGGAAATAATGGCTAATTGCCATTTCATAAATTAAATAGGAACTCGTCTTAACTTAGGCTAATATTTCTCTTCAACAAACGTAAACTTTTAGTGTTAAAAACATATTTTGAACAAATGGAGGCGTTATGTTTTGATGTCCGAGATTGTTCTATTCTATTCAATCTCTCTCTATTCTAATGAATACTAAATTACAAATATGAAAAGTCCTATTATCCCCATTAGTTGGAATTTAGTCTAAAAAGATACTATTTATGTGTTTGCCGATTTGATGAGCTCTTAGTTCAATAGAGAAATGCCAGAAGAGATAAATTAGCGACGGACGGATATTAGGAAAATTAAACATTACGGAAGAGAAAAAGAAAACAAAATAAAATACATACCTTATATAGAAGTTCTCATAAATACAAATGTAGATAATCGTTCATACTAACGCTAAATAAATAAATCGTACTTTGTTTATACTCGTTGCTACGAATGGCAATAATAGTTTGTTTATAGTTGTTGCTACAATATAAGTTCTGGCGGATTATGAATGTATTGTTTTATTAATCTTTCAAATAAGAACACAATCAATTAATCGCTCTTTTAGGTAAACATATAATGCAACCAAGGTATGTAAACAATAACGTCCCGATCTATGATTGGCTGGCCAGTTAACCAATAAAAACCCACCAAAAAGTTCTCCGACGATTACGGTAATATAATTTAAGATCATTACTGACACTGGGTTCTGTCGGTAATTACGAAGTATGGACTCATAGAATAAATATCAGTCCTCCTTATCTAAGAAAGTATTGAAAATACTTATAACTTCATGGTACCGACATCGCTATAGAAAAGTAAGTGCGTGTTACGCTATTTACTAGGGTTCAATAAACATTAAGTGACACATATATATATGAAACAATTCTTTTCTTTTAATACTTTTTCAAAGATAAAACTCGGACAGCTTTTTCGCTAAATCTTCTTCATCATTGTTAAAAATAAAGAGTAAAATCGTATTCTAGAGAAAGACGGAAATGCGTCTATATTACATGAGTTATGAAATGCATGACTTACTTAACAGTGAGTCGCACATAGGAACTATAGTTCACTCTGTAACATTTATTTTGAGAAGTTATTTAATATCGCGTCTTCAATAAACTGCTTTTACCAAATTTATTAAATAAAATACTTCAGGCGAATAAATGTAAAGATATTCCTACTCTAAACTTGAATTTAAAAAAATTTAAGTCATGATATCACAATGTAAGTAGTACTCTTTGTTTGATGGGTTCAATTAAAATAAATGACGATAACTAAATCACAGCAGACAGCTTGCATAGCTATAAGGAACGAAATTTAAATGAAAATCTTCCATTAACATAGCAGTAATACTAATTTAGACAAAAACCACAAATAAATTAACCATTCTAACACGCTGAAATACGTTTTCTTTTGTCAATTATCGGCCGGTTGAAATGGGCGCATATTTACATGTGGGCGATTTATGCGGAGATAACGTTATCAACGAAACGATAGGATAAAATACGCAGCAACAGAGTCCATACTCCTATGTCTCTTTCATTCGGAGCTTCTAAACAATACGTCCGTCGCGTTATATTTTTTACATTCCACTCTCCATTTCCTCTTTCTCTTAATACCCTCCCGGAGATGGCCGAGAGCAAGTCCGTCCGGAGGGACACACCGGGACCACGCCCGATTCGTGTCATCGAAACAGAAGGAGTAGCGGAAGATTGGAAAAGGGGCTTGAGGGGAAAGGGTTAGCGGGTGGGTTCAGGGGTGGGGGGCGTAAATCGTCCCCAGAGCGCGGACTTCATCGGCTCTCCGCGAATTAACCTCCGCTCTCTCCCGCCCCCTATTGATATAGAGGCGCATGAGGCTTATTTTTCCCCTTACCCTCTCCGCCTCCCTCCTTCCCTCTCCCCATTAAAACTTCAGTCCGATACACATTGCAGAATACAACCGACGCTTGACGTGGTCAAGTGGGAGGTGGGGGAGGGGGAGAAAGGGAGGAAGCGCGGAGGGAGGGAGAGATGGTTGCCACACGCATACTGCGGGCGAGGAATAGGAACGTACATATCGAAAGGGAAATTAAGTCGGACGAAGGGGTGGAGGAGACGGTTTTTTGCGTTGTTACGTGATACCATAGAGAGGGAGAGAGAAAGAGAGAGAGGGAGAGAGAGAGGAGGGAGGAGCGGTTTGGATGAAGGAAAAAAGGAAAAAAACAACTTAATCCTCTTGGAGCAATACAGAGAGAGAGGGAAAAAAATAGAACAAGAGAGAATGGGAAGGGGAGAATTAGTTAGAGAAAACGGAAATTAATGAATTTTTGTTTTTGCTGCGCGCGCGCACACACACAAACACAAACAAGAATATATATAGTAATCCCCCGCCAACAGGCACGGTTATGAGTATCCACGATTAAAAAATTGTATCTGGTTTTGCCAATCGCAGTTTCCAGTATTGAGTAACCGCTGTTTTCCTCTTTTCTTGTCGGCTAACTTTTCTATTATTAAAATGTATGCTATCAAAGAAGCTACGTGCTAACTAGTCTTTACGAGAATGTGATACAGAGGAAAGAGGATTATCGGCTCCCGATAAGACCAAAATTTAATCGGGAGGTGGAGGTTCGAGGAATGCTTTGAGGAATTTTAAGCGTAAGGTCAGGCTGGCGGCGTTAGCAGGGACTGCTCCGTCATTATATTACTAATTTACTTCTATGTGCTTTGAACTTATTTTCTTTTGAATTTTTATACAATAAACATGCATTTTGCAGTATGGTATACCTATTTTTTACCTTGAAGAGTACATTAAAGGACTTCAGGTATGTCTCTCACAGATCACTCCCACAAACCCAAATTTCCCACAAGCCCTAGCCAACCGCGGGTTAAATCAGGAACGTTACCCTCGCGGTTGCAGTGGATCTACTGTATATGTGTAAGTGTCAATGATATGGATAACCCTTTTTAGCTTATAATTATAGACTTGACTGCGGATAGATAATGGTGTGGATGATGCATACATATGTAGATATGTGTGTGCGAATGTATACGGGTGAATATGGCATCTAAATGGGATTTAACTTTCGACTTTGAGTTCATAAAACTTCTGTATACCGAGGCAGCGCAGAAAAAAGTTTTAATATTATTTTCGTATTTTTATATATCGCAATTTCCTTCTACGCAAATCCGTATATATCTCGCATACACTGTTTCGGGTCTTGTTTTGTTGTTGTATTTTTTTTAGACTTTCCACCTCTGAATTTTTATTTTCACCACTCTTTTCGCGCTTGTTTTTTGCGAACATTAAAATCCCCGCTCCTTTATCTAAACGTAAAAAAACCTCATCCTCCTCTTCTTACCAAAAACGGACGCTGCTGCTCGCATGGGCGCATGCAGAGGCCAAAAATGTAACGTGTGGGTTTATTCTCTTGACATTCGGTCTGACGGGGTTGTCGTGTGACGGTGGAGGTGGAGAGGAAGAGAGAGAGAGAGGGAAAGGGTTAGAAGGAGGGGGCGAAGAGTGAAAGGAGGGAGGAAGGGGGAGATAGGGTGACGATGCAGGAGAGGATGGGGCACACAGAATGGACAAGGGTTTGGGAGGAAGGGGTATAATATTGTGGGAGGGTTGGCGGAAAAATATGGTGGCAAAGGGGCGTGCGGGTGATACTGAAGTAAGGGAACGGAGGGAGAGGGAGGTTGCCAAAGTGACAGTCCCCCAGCGCACCATTCCCTCTCTCTGTGTACTACCTCATTCATTCCACCCCTCTATCTACCCCTCACTCCTCCCTCCCTTCCCGTAACTGGAAAAAATCCCCCCCGCCCTTTCCCTCAACTCTTTGAACTAAAAAAACCCTTCCTACGCCACTTTCCTATCTATTCATATACATTATCTCTTCTCTCTTTCCGCCCCTGCCCTCTCTTCTTTTTTTTAATTATCAGTTTGCCTGATCCTGACAGATTCATGCTGGGCAGTACGCCATATAAAAACGAGTGGGAGAGAGAGAGAAAGGGGGAGGTTGGTCCGACTCTGTCCCCCTGGTGGCCAGAAACCGAAAACTGTAACGTGTATGTGCTAGTGGAAGAGAGTGGGGGAGAAAGGGACAGAGAGTGAGAGTATTTTGACGCTACGATGGAGAAAAAGCTTCGGCCTCCCTTTCCTCCCTCCTTAACCTCTTCTTCCCCTTTCTTCTCTGAAACATTTCTCTCTCTATCGCTCTCTCGCGAAATTTCATTGTTGGTCCAGGTGTGTCAAAGGTTAATTCCATTGTCTTCTTCCGTCCACTCTCTTTCCCACTCTTCCCGTGGGCTTGAAAATTTTTCGCGTGGCCCTTTCCGCACTCACTTCCCCTATATTTCTCTCATTCTCGCTCATGAACAGTGTACTTTCTCTCACTCGGTACCGAAATAAAAGTTATTTACAAAATACTCGCTGGAAACGTGACCTTTCTCTAATCTCTCTCGCTCTCCCTCCCCTCTCTCTCTCTCTCTCGCTTGTATTCATCGCAAGCGCAATCACGCGTCAACTCTGTACAATGCACTTTCAATGTTAAAACGGTCTTTCTTTTTTCCACCTCCCTATCTAACTCTCTCTCCCTCACACCCTCACAGAATTACCGCGCGTGGTCAAATGGAGCGAGAGGGTTACGGACGCTTGACCTCATTCAATGGTGTCTTAATTAACGATGCAGATTGAGAGAGAGAGGGAGAGAGTGAGAAAAGGAGAGAAAGGGTGAGAAAAGGTAACGAAAAGTAAAAAGCGACGAAATAATGGATCCATGCGGTTACTTTTTACTGCGCTTGCAACACACGAGGGAAACATTCGCGCAAATTTGTGTTTTCAAGGGTCGCGGTACGGTTATTATTTTTCCCCTATCTCTCTCGCCCTCTTTTGCGCGAAGGTAGATTTTTACGAAAAGTGAAAGTTTAACATCGTTTGAGGCGAGCACCGTGTTCCATAACGATTCTGTTATTTAAATGAGAGAGGGAGTTGACGTCAACGGCGCACTACTTAAAAATTCGTTACTCATTCGAAAAATGTTGCTGTGTTTGTGCCTCAATTTATTTAAAGGTAGCTAAAAGTTGGACGAATTACGAACGCAGAAATATCTTCATGTTATCAATAATAAAAATAAATAAAAATAATAAAAAATGTAACATTAATAAGAAAGCAAGTAGTGGGAAATTAAAAATAGGCACATGGAATGTTAGGACTATGAATTCAGGGGGTAAACTAGAGAACTTAAAAAGGGAAATGAGAAGGAATAATGTAGGTATAGTAGGTCTTAGTGAAGTTCGGTGGGAAGGAGAAGGCGAGATAAATTCAGACGAATTTAAGATTATTTACTCTGGAGGGGAGAAAAAGGAAAGGGGAGTGGGGATTGTAATGAGAAAAGAGATAGCTGAAAGAATTAGCAAGGTAGTGATAGTTAATGATAGATTAATAGCCGTAAAACTTCAGATGGAGCCAGTGGAAATGCTTATAATTCAAGTGTATATGCCAACAACTAATGCTGGCGACGACGAAGTAGATGAAATCTATGAACAGATTATGGAGATATTGGAGGAGGAGGGAAAAGGAAGGATCACCACCATAGTAATGGGAGATTGGAACAGTGTAGTCGGAGAGGGACAGGAAGACAACATAGTGGGAAAATATGGACTAGGGAAGAGAAATGAAAGAGGGAATAAACTTGTGGAATTCTGCCATAGAAATAGATTAATTGTAACTAATACATGGTTTAAGCATCACCAGCGGAGACTTTACACATGGAGAAGCCCAGGAGACCAGAGACGATACCAGATAGATTACATACTAGTCAATGAAAGATTTAGAAATAGCATTAAAAATGTGAAAACACTACCAGGGGCAGATATCGATTCTGACCACAAGCTTTTGGTGGCAAATATACAATGTAGACTGAAGAGCGTTAAGAGAAACATAAGAGTTAACAAGAAATGGAACTTAGAGGAACTCCTTAAAAATAAGGAGGCTATCATGACTGAGCTGGAGGAAAGGTTGGGGGAGAGAGATGAAGAAAATAGGAAGAATGTAGATGAGGAGTAAAGATACATCCATAGCAACATTAAAGATGTAATGGAAAAGAAGGTAGGAAAGATAACGGGTGAAAGAAACAAAAAACCCTGGATCACAGCAGCCATGCTGCAAAAAATGGAAGAGCGGAGAAAGTGGAAGAACATAAACACTGAAGAGGGCCAAAGAAAGTACAAGGAGTTAAATAATGCTTTAAGAAGGGAAACAGATAAAGCCAGAAAACAGTGGATAAATGAGAAATGCGAGGAGATTGTCGAATGTGAAAGAATTTGTAGAACAGACCTCATGTATAGCAAAGCAAGGGAACTATTCAAGAAAAAAGCAAGAAAGATAGGACGTAAAGGAATCATGAACAAAAGTGGTAAAATAGTATCGGAGCCAGACAATGTAAAGAATTTCTGGAAAGAATACATTGAGGTTCTGTATGATAAAGAAGGAAAGCCAAGAAATATTGAATTAAATGAAAAAGAGGATGTGGAAGAAGATCAGCTGGGACCAAGTATTCTCGAGTCTGAAGTTAAAAGAGCAATTGATGACATGAAAAGAAGGAAGGCTGTTGGGAGTGATGATATACCCGTGGACGTTCTTAAGGTTTTGGGATCTAAAGCAGTTATGCAACTCACAAAATTTTTTAACCAAGTATATGATACTGGCATATGGCCTGAAGATTTTTTAGATGTTGTGATGGTACCACTGGAGAAAAAGAACAATGCAAAATGTAGTAAGGATTACAGAACTATTAGTTTAATTTCTCATACAGCTAAAGTTCTAACCAGAATAATAACCAAAAGAATTGAAAGTAAAATAGAAAAGAAGCTGCAAGATAATCAGTTTGGTTTTAGAAGAGGAAGAGGGACTAGAGATGCTATAGGATGTATGAGGATGATGATAGAAAGAGCGCTAGAAGTCAATAAAGGTAAGTATTTTTTTTTGTAGATTGGGAGAAAGCTTTTTACCGAGTGAAATGGGATAAAATGCTGGGTATTTTAAACAAAATAAGAATAGATTGGAAAGATAAAAGACTGCTTAAAAACCTTTACTTTTATCAAAAGATTAGAGTCAGGGTTGAAGGAGAAGAAACAGAAAGTACTTCAATAGGGAGGGGAGTGAGGCAGGGTTGTCCTATTTCACCAGCGATATTTAATATTTATGCAGAAACAATAACAGAAGAAGCGTTGATGGAAGAGAAAGGATTTAAGATAGGAGGTGAAAGTATTTCCACCATTAAATATGCAGATGATCAGGGATTAATAGCAGAAGACGAGAAAGAACTTCAGAGGATGACAGACAGACTAGTGGAGGTTGGCCAACAATATGGAATGAAGATCAATGAGAAAAAATGAAAGTCATGGTGGTTTCAAAGGAACATAAAGAATTAAATATAATGGTAAATGGCCAAAAATTGGAACAAATAAGTAGTTTCAAATATCTCAGCAGTATTTTAGCGCAGGATGGAAGTAGTACACAGGACATCAGAAGTAGGATTGCAATGGCAAAAGCAGCATTTAACGAGAAGAAGGAGCTTTTCACAAGCAAGAAAATAAATTTAGAAACAAGGAAGAAATTAGCAAAATGCTACATATGGAGCATAGCTCTTTATGGTGCAGAGACGTGGACGGTAAGGAGGAAGGAGGAAAAATATTTAGAAAGTTTTGAGATGTGGGTATGGAGAAGAATGATGAAAGTGAAATGGACAGAGAGGAAGAGAAATGAAGAAGTATTAGAAATGGTGGGAGAAGAAAGAATGCTAATAAAAACAATCAGGAAAAGAAAAGCAAATTGGATAGGGCACATATTGAGAAGACAGTGTTTACAAAGGACGATCTTAGAAGGAAAAATTAGTGGAAGAAGAGGAAGAGGGAGAAAAAGAATAGGAATATTAGATAATATAAAGCAGGGATATACTACTTATAGAGGTATAAAAGAGGCGTCTAGGGAGAGAGAGAAATGGAGGCAGCGATTCAGTTAAAACCTGTCTTCGGACAGAAGCATGATGATGAATGATGATGATCAATAATATTTTTTATTTGATGTTCATTGGATTGAAAAATGTACTACTTGATCGTTTGAGTGGAAAATCGATAACAGTGCGAAACGTTTCGCCCGCTTACGCATGATGACTTAGATTTTAATTCATTTTATTTAAAAAATCTGCTGCGCGATGCCGATATCGAGAATTAAAATACATGTGTAATACGTCCCATGGCTGCTAAAAAGTTATCTGAAGGATTAGTTACAAGCATTGTTGAAGCAAAGAGATTCAACAAAATGTCAATTTTAAAACTTCTTTAAGCTCTAAAGTCAGTTTAGGCGAAATTAAAATTAATAAAATATTTTGAATAAAAATCTTTTATTGCATACAGAAAGATACAAGATAAAATCAGAATGAAACTTGAAACAGCCATTTAAAAGTTGAGTGACTGGCAACTGAAAAGCCATCCAATACGAAACATTACTGACGCTTCTTTTTCTTCGGTTCAAACGTGCTAGTAAGGTGCAGAGTAGTCGTGGAGACTGTGGTCTTTTTAATTCCTGAAAGAATGAAAATTTTGCTTTCCCCAATTCCAATTCCATTCTTGATTATTCTTTAAAAAGCGTTTGAATTTACGCGGTAATTATATTAAACTACATTCTGTTGCTTGGTTCGCCCGTACCTCGATCCGGACTTGTACATAGGTGACAAATAGGTTTCGCAGGTATGCCAATGGATACTCACTTCTTGGAGAGCCGCTGGAGATGTAGGAGAGACTTAAGTTAAAGCTTTCGGACAATAACCTTCTTCAGAAAGAAGACAGCTCTCTTCATGTGTGTCTCTCCGACACCTCCAGTGGCTCTCCAAACGATGAGTGTTGGCTGGGCTACCTGTGACACCTAATTGCCACTCATTTATAATTTTACTTTTCCTCTCCCACAAGTGTACACGTGTGTCTCTTAGTCATTAATTATCACATAAAGGTCATATGGAGTAAGGTTAAAATAATGAAACTATCGAACAATGTTGTTTTATTTAGTTACGAAAACTTATGCTTAATCTCCGTTTACAAAGTATAAGGTTACTCGATGATAATTTACTTATCGTCGTCGGAGATTCAGTTGCTAGCGATTGTGTTTTCGATCAAGTAAAATTTTTTGCACTAATTCCATTACGTTTATTTTGAATGCGAGTTCATTTGTATGTCGCAACTAGTACGGAATATTCTAATAAGATATTTTTAAACTACACTATTTTCGGATCATTCCAGTGTTTGGACAGAAGTTTTCTGGACTTCCTACTGTATATTTAAAAGGATACTTTCAAGTGCAATCCCTTAATTTATGTCAGCTCTTAAATTGTAAATTATCTTTCGCTAAAAGCAGTGCGTCCGGCGAGCTACTACTCAGCCTTAACTACATTACAACCGAATAAAAATAACGCTGTTTCTTTTAAGGCACCCTGTTATTTCGGCGAATAATATTCGTCTGAACACGAGAAGATGGAAAGAGCAATCGCCTTAAAAACTCCGCTGGAAAAATTCCACCACCTCACCTAAATCGAGTCCCAGTCGAGAGAACATGCAAGCTTCGGCTCCGGCAGTTATATCCTCAACGTCGACCATGCAATTTACTCCATCATCGCTCAATAGTAGGCTCCTTGCCAAATCTTTCCCCCCAAAAGAGCACTCTTCCGCGAAACCATCTCCCCGTCCTTATTCATTCTTTATCCTCTCTCTTTTCCTTTTCAGATGCTCTTTCCCAATCAACGACTCGCCCCTGACTACGCCTCGTCTCCTTTCCTTGGAGATGGGGAAGGTTGCATGCATTTGCGCCTCGGCAAAGGGGGAGGAAAGCGGCGGGGAATCGAAGAGTGGCGAGATCTTGCATCCCTCCCAACATACATCTTTCCCTCCGACCCCCTTCTCCCTCTTATCCCTTCCTCCTCCCTTTGAGTCACCCCCTAGACTGCTGCCAATCACAAGACGTCACCTATTCTCTCTCACACACACTACTCCGGCCCAACACCTCCCCCTCAAAATCTTCCTCCTCGTGTCCTATGCCCACCACAGCGGGAGTAATACTCTCTCCGCTCATTACGGCCGATTCTTCTTTTTTTCCAGAGATGCACCTACTTTTCCCCTCTTCCCCTCCGCGTTCCTCTCCCGGCGCGTTGCACAATGGAGAATAGACCCTCCCGTTGCTAGGGGCTCGAAGCGTACGTCATTCGACACGCCTATCATTCAGTCTAGCCGGTAATTCGATTATGGATGGCACGCAATCAGTGCGTCTGAGAGGGGATCGGGGAGGATTTGGAATGTAAAAATTTCCTTCCCTATGAGGTCCCGTCGAAATTTCCTTTTGTTGACCGAGGTATCCCTCATGATTTGTGGAAAACGTAGGGTGGATGCCTATGAATGCGTTTAGAATATTTTCTAAAATAAACCTCGTGATTAGGCCTGAAACACAAGGTGATTTTTCCTGGCATCGGAATAAAAACGTTCATTAGCAGAAAATATTTACTCAACTGGTGTTACATTAGTGATGAAACACTTATATCATTGATGCTACCAGAACATAAAATGAATGTCTGAATGATAAATTCTTCAAATAAAATATCCTTTAAAAATATTTTTGAAAGATATTGAATCGTCAACTTTTGCAGATCTGAAGAAAGTCCATAGCTAGTATAAAGGGTGAACCCATATTTTTAAATAGATTAAATATGAGTATTAAAGTAAACTAAAAGGAAAATTTTAAGATAATATGTCACAATTTTTAAATTTGTATATAATGCGAAATAGAATCTAAATTTAGGTTTTCAAAATCATTCATGCTGAGGCTGCACTTGCACTTAATATAGAACGCGATAAAAAGAGTAATTGGAATTGCTGAATTGTAATTCTTTTTCCGCCCTTGAATATCATAAATCAGAGCCATGGGCGTGATACGATTTTACAAACTTGATTTGAGTAATTTCAAATAAACAGAAGGTAGATGTAGTCAAGAAGTTAGTAGCCAAAATGACACAAATTGCTAAGCGGCGAGCGATCATTTGAGGATGAATCTCTAATATTACGTTTAGTTTTTATTCTAAGAAATATTTTTCTTATTGGTCCGCAATCTTGGAAATTGACAAGGTCACCCTAAATATTAGGGCAAGGAGAGAATGCAGAGTAAGGGATATATAGTAATAGTAGTAGAATTAAAAAAAAAACTATGATAATTGCAACGTAGTGAAAAATTGCACTTTCATTTTAAGGGACTGAAATATTTTTTACACGGTTAGCCTAATATGTCCTTCAGATGGTCCGATGATAAGCCGAATTTGAAGAAGCACTTCTACCTTCACTTATATTTGAAAGATTCCATTCAAATTATATAAATTCATAGTAATAATTTTCATATCCTTTTCCTTAATTATTCAATTGTAATTGTTTCATACACAACCGAGTACCTCCTTGGGTCGTAATTTATCTGCTCTATATGCTCTATTTATTTGGTATCTCACATTATGTATAAAGGTAAAGTAAAATTATTTTATAATTATATTTAAGCATTTTCCAAGGCTTATTACGACTATTTGATGACAAATTTTTGTGTCTAGACAATCGTGAATTCTAACGAACCGTTTAAAGTTGTCTTTAAATATTCTCATTTGGACTGACGTACAATAAAGCCTCTGAAAGGCCATCAGTGTCGTCCCGTTTCATCAAAATCATCCCATAAATTCCCATCCGAAAATATTTTTAATTTTAGTCCTCTCCCCTTCCGAGAAGAAAAAATAAACAAAATCCACCTCATTCCAAATATCGAGTTCTCTCATTCGGATTCATCCCCGGATAGAGGGGAAAAATAAAACATTAAAACTTATTGGATGTTTCCATCTAGTAATCCCCTCACGTCCGGACAACCTTGCATGCAAGCATTCAAAATAAAATGAAAAACATCAACTCCGATTTTCCTTTGCGTAGCACCAGCGCCACCAGTCAAACTCCCTTTTGTCCCCTGGAGACAGCGGGAGGGATCCCAAGGAGGATGACGGTGAGACGACG
This sequence comes from Tanypteryx hageni, assembly GCA_028673005.1. NCBI lineage: Eukaryota > Metazoa > Arthropoda > Insecta > Odonata > Petaluridae > Tanypteryx > Tanypteryx hageni. Next base: position 160,567,689 of record CM054112.1, read on the forward strand.
GGAGGGAGAGGGGGAGATTGAAAGAGAGAGGGGTGGCAAAAGAACCACTCCACGCCCTCCCACCCCCCGCCGATTCTCCCGCCACGCCCCACTGCCATGGCCTGTCAAACCAATGCTTCTTCCATCCCTTAGGGCCCCAATCACCCTGATCTGATTCCGCCCACTTTTAGAGAACCGAAGTCGGTTAGGGAGAAGGACAGGGTAGAGGAAGAGGGAGGGAGAGATGTAGGTGTTGGAAAGAAGCCATCCTATATTCGGGTAAGAGCGCCGAAAGGAATGACAGGAGAGAGAGAGAGAAAAATACATAGAGAGATACACCGCAACAACAAACAAGCCCAATCCTCGACGACTTTGTTTGTTATTTTCGTCCTACAATACGATACAACACACTCTGATCTAAATTTGAGTCTAAGTCATAAGAAGAAATAGAGGAAAAAGTCTCGCTGCACGCGAGTGCGACAAGTATGCTTGTCTACGCTATCGTATCGTCTCAATTTGATGAATAATTGCTATGAAAGATAGTGTTTTTCCGTATATGTACCCGATCAAGAGAATATCTTCCTCAAAATTATGGCAATATTTTTGCAAATCAAGCATTGATTCAAATTTGAACAAAAACAACTAATTATTCCCTTGGAATTGCTCATAGCTCTGTACATCTACATTTACACATCTACATCTACATGATACCCTGCTAGTCACCTTTTTGGTGGATGGCAGGGTGTGCAGTACACCAAGGGTCCATAATTTTCTACGTTATCTTTTCCTATTATGTTCTCTTATCGTCCTAGGGAAAAACGATCCTCTATATCGCTCCGTCCTACAGTCGATCTCGCGAATCTTATCCTCACTGTCCTGCCTTCCGAGATACGTCGAGCTTCTGATAAGTCCTACTACCTCATTTTGTAAATTAGTTCTAGGATTTATACTGATGACATTCTAGACTAGGTAAAGATACTGATCGACAGTAAACTAAGTTTCATCACATCTTTGTTTCAGTAGATGTATTATAAACTAATACTATCTATTTTAGGGACTTTTGCCACAAAGAGGAAAAGTGTAATTGTATGTTTGCATAAGATAAATCGTTAATACTTGACAATTATCCCTATTTACTTGCGCGCTGCAGAAGAAGACTCTTAAGGAATATTGGTTATAATGTATCCATGGAAAAGTGTGGTAATATTTTCCTTCTCACACGAATATACTTATAAATGCTGTACGCAGTAGATGTAATTCATTCAAAAAAGTGGGAGAAAAATCCTTCCTTAACTGGGAATCGAACTCAGGTCTTCCAATTACCGGGCGGATATTCTAACCACTGAACAACCGAGTCGGACTAATTTTCCCGCTTCAGGATTGGGTATATCACGAGCTGAGCTCAATAGATACAATCGTATCAGATATACGTTAAATGAGCAAATAATCACAAAGAAATAGAGGACTGGACGCAAGAGTTAATGTTACCTCTTGAATAATGAGGTAAAAATAAATCCAAAAATATTTAATTTTCATAAGAAAACGATTAGCATTACTAATTACTGTTTTAATTTTTCAAGTTAGTATAAAATCTTATTATGTGGACGTGTAGATGAATAGAAATTGATTAAGTAAACGCACCTTAGCGGCTCACTACGCAGAGCGTAGGCTGCGTAGGTGTAGCTATGCCACTGAGCAAACCAAAACCTTATCCTCAACAAACAAGATAAGACAGGGGTCTCAAACTGATATACAAGATGCGAGAGCTGCATGATGGCACAACACCAAACCAGCGGGCCGCAGTGTATACCGCTGTCACGAAAACACAACTAGCACAACTGCAATTACTAGGGTTATAAAAGAGTTTTCGGAAGTTCTTCCATCAAAATGGATTGCTACAATTGATAGAAATCTTCACACACTCGTGAAAACTTTCTGGAGACAGATCATTTCATTTAATACATAAAATAAATGTTTCAGATGCTGGTGATGACGTCGAATTTTTGGGCATATATGGAAAGAGTAAATCCGAACTTTCAGTCTATTAGATCCCTCCCTTCCAAACAAAGATTTGGATATTGTTAAGTTTTGGATTGGGGCTGCAGTCCGATTCACTAAATTAAAAAAAGGTTGCCTTATCATTTTTATGTAGGCCAATAAGTAGGTAGATAGATGCTGAGCATTCATTTAGCCATTTACGTAATTTTCAGACGCCAAAAAAGAGTAATGTTACCGAAGAAACTTTGGCCATGTTGCATATGAATCATAAAAGATAAATCAATAGTAAGACACTCCTTCAGCCAAAATTTCTGGAAAATAGTGGAATTTTTCTTTACAAGTCTTTTCAAAATGTGACATGAATATGTTGGCTAGAAAGGGTGATAAGGGATTTCCCATTGAGATACCTTGTGTTTGTAGGTAAATTTCATTTTTAAATTGAAACATGTTCTGTGACATGCATAAATTAGCGAGTTGTAGATATTCATGGACAATTTCATCAGTGAAATTTTGTTTTTGTAAAAGTGATTTTAAAATTTTGGATGTTTCTTATAAGGGTACACTTGGGAAGAGACTTTTAACGTCGAAGGAGACCAAAATCCTAATAACTCCTTCCAACCAATGAATCACAAAACAGCTGTTTTCCAATTCCTAACACATAGATTGTGCAACATCCCCCTAAAAAAATATAGACATGCAATGGAACTCAAACACACAAAAAAATTGCAAAGAAACTCGGATTCGATCACAATTTAATAAATAAATTAGTAAGAAAACACAATCATAAAAAAACGCTGTCCAACTCTACCACTCTCAAACTTGACAACAAAAAAGTCAACAAATATATAAAACTACCTTATTTTCCACTATTAAACAGGGGCTTGAACAAAATTTTCAAACATAAGAAATACACAATAACATACACGAATCCACATAGTTTGAAAAACCTACTGGACAGCACCAAAGACAAAACCGAAACTCTGAATAAATCCGGAATCTACAAAATACAATGCTCACACTGTAATCTAATGTATATAGGACAAACAAGACGGTAGATAATTACAGGATTCAAAGAACACATGGCTCATTTTAAACACAATCGTTTTGAAAAATCAAGCGCTGCCAATCATATTTTTGAAACTGGACATAGTATACACCTGAAAGATTTAACACTGCTAACTCCAGCCAATAATTCACTAAACTCACTAGAAAATCTTCATATTTATAAAAACAGAAACACACTTATGAATACAGACACAGATTTTAATAAAACTTTATACAAATTGACCGAACCTAACAACACTGACCCCCAAAATTCTTTTCGTTCTTCAAATGTCTTCCGGTCTTCTTCATAACCTCTCCCCCTAACTTCTTTGCAGTCGACCCCTGTTCACTGCCAGGTCAGGTTCGCCCCTGAAGATGCCCACTTGGTGGGTGAAATGCATTGGGAATAATCCTATAATTTAGGCAGAAGGAGTTTCTTACCATTGATTAATTGGAGCCAAAAGTGTTCGAGCTATCAACTAATGAACATAAAAGATAAAATAACACCCGAAAATTTTTAAATTAGTTTTTCATTTAAACTCGATTTTACCTGATTTAAATATAGTAAAACCCGATAATTATCCTCTCAGTTACCCTTTTTAACCCCAGAAATTCCATAACCTACTTATTTGGTGGAAAATTCTCCTTTTCTTTTTTCACAGAACAAAGGAGGAGATTAAAATTTTAGAGACACATTGATAAAGAAGGAAAAAGGGGAAAAAAACAAGAAAAAGGAAGTTGAGAGATCAGTAAATGGAAACAAAAAATGCAAACTTAAAGGTTTAGGAGTTGTTACTCCTCGCCAGGGGCATGATGTCACCTAAACATGCAACCACTCAATCGCTCAAGCTCTAATCCTAAGGATGGAAGAAGGATAAAATGGCAGGGTTTGCGACAGATTAATCTGCGCCAGGGACCCGAAAATCACACTGTTGCTAGAAGGTTTGTGTATCAGTACAACCGCGACAGGGACCTACTTGGCAACCACAAACACGCGCACACGTGCACACCAAGAGGTCAAGGAAAAAAGGGGAATAATACTACTAAGGTTTACGGGTAATGAAACCGCGCCAGGGTCCTACTATCGCACTCGTTTTTCTGTAGGTTTATGCGCCTTTCGGCAACGACAGGGACCTATCAGACAAAATCACTCACGCACACATGCACTAGAAGACAAACAGAATCTCTAAATTTGAGGGAAACGTACTAGATACGTATTTTGAGAGAAATGCTCTCATATCAGTAGCTAATGTGTAATTATTTTTAGAACAAAGGAGTTAAAATACAACCCAATAATTACTTTCACATCCTTTTCACAACATGTACATAAGGGAAACTCATGCCTATCTCAGACGTCACATAGGTAAGGTTACCATATGCTCAAGGATCAAATTCAGGACAAAACGATATCTGAAGATGAGAAACCGGGAAATATCCCTGACATAATTTACATGACCGGGACAAAATCCGGGAAGGCTAGTCTTATATTTTTTATTGTTTAAATATACATTATTACTTTCTCCAACGTAGTATAGGGGAAAGTATTGTTCTCATGAAAAAAATCGACTTCAAGATTTCAACGGAAACACGGTTTGGGGTCCCCTGAAAACGTTTTGGCCATTTTCTCAACGATGTCTGTGTGTGATAGCTTTTTTGTAGATGCTCTAACTCAAAAACTATTACTCAGGTCAGCTTGAAATTTAATATTTAACATTTTTATAAGTCAGAAGAACTAATTAGTTTAGGGTAAAAATCGGTCAGCCGGAAGTGGATGTTAACTCTTTTACTCTTGTCACTTATCCGTTATTTTGAAATATTTGATAAATATAAAAATGTAATGGAATAAGGGTTGTAAGAAATTTAATTTTCTACAACATTTGTTTTAAAACATTTTCCCATATAGTGTATTGTTTAAGAGATATCTTATATTTTTAGCTGCCACCATCACGCCACCTACCGACGACTGTTAACAATTGACGCTTAGTTACGTCTTATTAACGCTGCTTTTTCTCTTCTTAATTGTTGGAGCTTTGTGGCTATACCCAATAACAGAAGGCTATGGTTTGAGTTTATTTCTGTTCTTTGTAGTCTAAAACTTTCTCGCAGTTTCTTAAAATAATTATTATTATGTAACTTATTTGTAATTTTTAGAAATATTACAGATATGGAGAAAGTCATGCGATGGCCATATCAGATTTTTTCTATTCTTTTTCATTTTATGCTACTTCAAACTATTCTCCCTATAAAGGCCAGCGTTTTGTTATCACCACCTATCAGTCGGCGAATGTGAGTGTTCCACGAGAGATCACGATGGATCGTGTCTCCTAGATATTTAACCGAGTCTGAAACTGGAATCTCTACACTGTCCAACGAAAAATTAAAATCCATTGAGATATTCTTGGTTCTCCAGAAATTGATGACGTAGCTTTTCTTTTGGTTGATCTCTAACTGCCTTTCCTTACAAAAGTAGAATACTCCTTTAGCCAAAACAACTAGAGGGCTGCAAACCCAATGCATTTCGCCCACAAGGTGGGCATCGTCAGGGGTAGAACCTGTTTCACCAGTGACTGGAAGCCAACTGCCAGGCTGAAACGGAAAGTATTAAGAAGACGACCGAGAAACAAGCGAAACGCGGAAAGATTTTTCGGCGTGTGTGTCGTTTAAATCTGTCAATTTGTATAGGGTCTTGTTGAAATTTGTGTCTGTGTTCATAAGTGTATCACGGTTTTTGTAAAAGTGAAGGTTTTCTAACGAGTTTAGTGAGTTATTGGCTGAAGTTATCAGTGTTAAATCGTTTACGTGTATACTATGACCTGTTTCAAAGATGTGGTTGGCAACGCTTGATTTTTCAAAACGATTATATTTATAGTGAGCCATGTGTATTTAAAGAAACAAAATGTAGATGAATTTGTTAATCAGTTAAACAACATATATCCTTCAATCAAGTTCTCTTATGAACTTCAAGAAAACAACACCTTGCCATTTTTGGACTTGCTTATCATAAATAATAGACAACACATTGAGTTTGACATTTTTAAAAAACCTACACATACTGATAACTTTATTCCTAACAACTCCTTTCACCCTATGAACCAAAAAACAGCTGTGTTTCAATTTTTAACACACAGATTATGTAACATCCCCCTCAATAAAATCAGATATGCAAAGGAACTTAAACACATAAAACAAATTGCCGCTAAACTTGGATACGATAATAATTTAATTAATAAATTAGTGAGAAAACATAACTTTAATAAAACTTTGTCCAATGCCACTTCCCTAAAATTAGACACCAAAAAAGAGGACAAATTTGTAAAATTGCCTTATTTTCCACCATTAAACAGAGGCTTGAACAAAATTTTTAAACATAAGAATTATACCATAACATATACAAATCCTTTTAATTTGAAAAATTTACTGGGCAGTACAAAAGACAGAACAGAATCTTTGAACAAGTCCGGTATTTATAAAATACAATGCTCACACTGCGACAAAAAGTACATAGGACAAACAAGAAGGAAACTAATAACACGCTTCAAGGAACACATGGCTCACTATAAATATAATCGTTTTGAAAAATCAAGCGTTGCCAACCACATCTTTGAAACAGGTCATAGTATACACGTAAACGATTTAACACTGATAACTTCAGCCAATAACTCACTAAACTCGTTAGAAAACCTTCACATTTACAAAAACCGCGATACACTTATGAACACAGACACAGATTTCAACAAGACCCTATACAAATTGACAGATTTAAACGACACACACGCCGAAAAATCTTTCCGCGTTTCGCTTGTTTCTCGGTCGTCTTCTTAATACTTTCCGTTTCAGCCTGGCAGTTGGCTTCCAGTCACTGGTGAAACAGGTTCTACCCCTGACGATGCCCACCTTGTGGGCGAAATGCATTGGGTTTGCAGCCCTCTAGTTGTTTTGGCTAAAAGAGTATTCTACTTTTGTTAGTTTTGGCCCAAGTTATTGCCTTTCCTTACACAACGCAGAAATAGCTTCTAGGTCATTTTGGAGATACTGGTGGTCTTTCGGTTTGCTTATTTCTCTATAGATGGCGGTGTCGTCCGCGAAAATCCTAATTTTACTTCCGACTACTGATCTGATATCGTTTATATAGATTAGAAGTAATAAAGTACCAATTACACTACCCTGCGGAACGCCAGAGAAAACCTCCACTAAGTTCGAGGATTTCCCATCTATAACAACCTTCTGCTTTAAAAATTCACGGATCCAACTAACAAATTTGGAATGAACGCCTAAGGTTTCTAATTTCGCTATTAACTTACTGTAAGGTACTTTATCAAAGGCAATCCTGAAATCTAAGATAATGGCATCGACCTGCCTATTATTTTCTCTGCTTCTCAGTTTATAATTCACCAAAAGACCGAGCTGAATATCGCAAGACCTACTTTTCCTGAAGATTTCATATTCCTACCATCCATTAGATATTGTAGGATGATATAAGCATCATTCTTTACAGCATAAGGTTTCTAGATGTTTAGGATTGATCACGCAAAAGACAACCACCAGATTTTGGTACCTAACGAATTGATTCAGATCAATCAAGCAAAAAGTCGACCAAGAAATATCATCGATAATGTCTGACATTCGAACAAAATCAAAAATTGAATTGTAACACAAAGAAAAACTTTGCGAGTAGGGATGTACACGGTTTTCCCGTGGGACAGAAGTGCATTTCGTCAAATTAGCCGTAGTATAAGCGTATATTTATCTATTTGCTTTGAAATCAGAAATTAGCATCAGGAGTTTATTATAATATTTACTAAAACAGAAAATATTACAGATTGGAGATATCTAAAGAAGTATTATTTCTCGTTGTATTGGGGTAGCCCTGCTTTTTAGTACCGTTCTAAACATCTTCATTTCGTTTTGGCAATCTATTTTCGTCCTACATTTGAATTTTTTTTAACGTTTCAGCCAATACCTTCCAAATTCATAGTTACAGAAAAATTCTCACCTCTATATTGTGGTAGCCCTATTTAGTAGATCCTATTGAAATATGGTATTTTTGTTATTTATTTATATAAAGATTATATATTCCATATTTGGTTCAAATAGATTGCCACTTCTCAGGAAATACTTGTAAAAAAATACTTTTACCTTTTATTGTGGTAGCCCTGCTCTTTAGCTCCGATTTAAACATCTAGATTTTATTATGGTATGTTGTATAAATCTTATACACAAAATTTAGTTTAAATCCATTCAGCGAATTCCTTATAAATCCATAATTACTGAAAGAGTTTAATTTATTATTGTGGCACCCCTATTTGGCCGAACCGGTTCAAATATGCTATTCTGATTTTGTATATATGTGTGCATTATAATATTAAATTTGATTGAAATTGATGGGGACAGATCATGTCAAAAGAAATTTTATTTTTCCTTGTATTGTGGCAGCCTTGTTTCTATATCTATACAAAACATATTTATTTTATTTTTTTATGTTGCACATCTCCATCATAAAATATTGCGTTGAAATCGGTTCTACCAATTCCTTCCAAATTCATAATTACCGAAAAGTTTTATTTCGCAATTGTGGCACCCGTGCTTAGTGGATCCGGTCCAAATATGTAATTTCGGTCATGAAGTTATGTGAAGATTATATTTGCCAAATTTGTTTGAAATCGATTAAACCAATTCTCCCCTGATATATGCTCACGGACGGAAGGACGGGCGGACACCTCGAAGATAATAGTGCTCTTCAGCAATGATGAAAATCACTAAAAAGAGAAAACAGTAAAATATTTAACTTTTTTCATCTTAAAAGTTCATTTATAAAAAATGGGAGTTCATAATCGTGAAGATAACTATCCTTCATGCTCATAAATAATTTCATATTTTATATATCGACCTACATATAACCATCTACTAAATAATTACTTTCTAAAATATCCGTTTTCTAGAGTTTTGTAGTCTACCCAATTAAAACTGATATGTTTCACTACCTGATGCTGGTAGCATTTTGGCTACCGCGTCAAAAAACTAAACTAACAGTGCTTGTAATTTAATACCACGAGACTGCTTGCTTCGAACTCGGCGTTCATCCTTCCTGGAATCGGGGGAGGGGGAGTATTCGGAGGGTTGTGATTGGTTGAACCAAGTGGGGTGACTTACTTCTTTAAGAAGTTACGTGGGCAGGGTGTTACGCGTGTGCTGATTGGTTGAAACAATTGAAACACATTTCAAACAGGCAGTTGTTCATACGCCTTGAGAGTGATCGAACGTGAGTCACCCTCATCTCATTTATTGTTAAGTAAATGCAATTGATAGTGCAGTTATATTTTAATTGACAATTATATTGTTCTTTACTCATTTTTTCCTCTTATGTGTCGTGTGTTAGGCGAAGCAAGAGAAACAGAACCGCCACTCCGAGCGCGACTTGGTCAAGTAGTGTGTGGAGATTCCGGGGCGAATAGAAGGCATCAGGATGTCGTCCCTTCTCTTCGTCAGAGCCGAGGTAAATCAAGGATCGACTCCCGCATTCGTCTCCTACCAGAAGATATCGAAAAAGCAAGGTGGGACATTATTTGTTTAAGACAATGATAAAATGTAGTCCAGTTAACATTTCAGTTTCGCAAAAAATATTACAGTAGTTTACAAATTTTGTTTCGGTATCTCCACCTTCAGAAGTTAACAAAAGTTAAGTGAAAGAAATATTTTCGAAGTTACTGCAGCTAGAAAAGGCTTCCGTATTGAATCTATTTTATCATGACAAAATGGAACTTCTGTGACACAACAAAATCCAGAGATAATCTCGAAGATCATGTTTCGCGTGAAGGTTCGTCAGATTGAATTTTTTGTTCAAGAATGAATTTCAGTTTGGTGTGATTTAGACTCGAGGCGCGATATTGTATTTAAGCTGCTTCTTGGGAATTTCTTACCTAGCGATTCGCGTCGCCAACTTGGTTGTTTTATATGCCTGATTACGTTCGGTATAGCTACGATATGCAAATGAAACGGAAACCAAGTTATGCAATAGAAAATTGGTAACTTCAATGTTCAAATTAAGTGTATCAAACGCATGCTACGGCGTGTAATAAGTTTTGGTGGATACAATTCCACAATGTATATTTGTGCTGTACTCTTCTTATTTTTTTATTATTTATGAATACCTTGAAATGATTTTCATTTCACTATATTGATTTGTATTGAATTCTGTACATTTAAATTTATCATATTGTGTATCATAATGGTTAGGTGGAAGAAGGGGCCATATGGCCTCAACCTCTCCGTATTAAGAAATAAATAAATAATAAATAAATAAATATCTGGTGCTAGAAAGATAACTCCTCTCGCGATTCGTGCTGCCATCTTGGCTGTGTTAGATATTCCGTTACTTTCGTTGCAGCTGTTATGCAAATGGCACGTAAACCGAGTGAAGCTATCGATTGAAAGTTCCTTTGGTGTTTTTAGTTATAAACCTCTAGAAAAGTGTCTTTGGTCGTAAGATTTATATTGGTGAACACAATCCCACAACATTCGATGCATAAAATAAGTATTAAATTTAACCCATCAACGCCGGAATTAAGAACTTTCTGTGAAAACGTTTATATTCAGGATGCCGCTTAGTTAGCATCTCCACATTAACAACTCGAATTTCTATAACAAAATTCTTTGTATTTTCTGAGATATAGGGCGTACCATATATGGTACGCTATGCGCTAACGTGATATATTCGCTGTAATGTGTATTTTTCTGTTCTATTGCGGAATATTCGCTCTATCTATCAGTTTTAAATGATTATTCATGCCATTTAGAATTTCAAAGAACTGGATAATACAAATTTAAAGTTTTTAGACTGATTTTAAAAGTATTTATTCCAAAAGGCGACGTAATATTTGCTACCTAAAGGACATTTTGGTGACGTGAACGAAATACAGTAATAATTACCTATAATGAAACTTACGACATGGTTTTCCATCTACTACTTACTGTGGAATGTTATATAACAATCAATACAGCAACCCACGTTGCGATTTTGAACCACACAAACCACATAGGCGTCTCTTCTTATCAGGAGCATTTGCTACCAAGTGGTTAAAGCCATCTTTGCGGATGCTATCACTTACCTGACTAATCAGGGCACTGCATGGCGCTGGTGATCTCCCAGCGCCCCTTGGGAGAGATTCATAGCGACTAAGATATGTCACTACGATGTCTTCTGAATTATAATTTTGGGAGAGATTTACCTGACTCTCTTGATAGAAGGCATGCATTATGGACCGCAGTATGAAGCATCTAAGTAAACAGGAGCCACCTCGACTTCTTACTACGTAATCCAATGCGGTAGTTTCCCACATTCTCGTTCATTCGATCAGTGCCCCCATGTACTCGTTGAACTGACCAATTGCATGGGGTCGCGGAACAGCCACTCTCTTTTTTTTTAATCGAGAGTACCACCCCACAGGTGAAACTGGATTCACTTTATATGTTGTTGATGCAACCGTGACTACAGAATTGTCGACCCAACGAATTAGTGATATTCCATCTGACGACACTTTATTATCCATACTTCCTCAGGATAGATTTTTCATAGAGTTTGAAGGCTTAAGAGAGCAATTCTTCGGAACCCTATTCTCGCGCACCGTGCCCGTTCCACCTATCCCGCGTTCTTTTGGTGATGAAGGGGAATTCCTGTAATAAGGTTATCAAAACGCAACTGAAACGGTAGGTTCTTCATCGAAGCGGGAAATTCATCTAGCATGATGATCATAGGAGTGGCTGCCTTCCCGAATCTTACTTCGTATTGACTGTTCCGCCGTATAGATTTTCCCTGATAGATGTCAAAGAAGATCAAGTAACCATCGGGTGTGTTTAGGCACCATATTTAGTACCCAAATCGTATGGGCTTTCCCTTGATGAATTGCTTACAACTATGACGACCGTAATATGGCCACCATGCATTCATCAAAATTTATATGCTGCTCCGGTCTAAATTTCTGTAGGTACTTATTTTGCAGTATGTCAGAAAAAGGGCGCAGTTTCCACATTTTGTCATTTATATCCAAGCAATTGTTGTCCGCGCAATGTATAAATTGGCAGATCTGAAGAAAATGATCCCTTCGCATAGCGTTTACAACAAGTTCGTTTCTGATATCCTTTACGTTTTCCCAATAACTCCGTTTACTTGGCACCACATTGTACCCAGAAAGCTACAAGATAGAGATAAAAACTTTCATTTCAGCGAGTGAAACAGAGGTATCTGAACAGTTTTTTTATTGTGCATATCTCGAAGTTTCTTCAGAGAGAGTCAAAGATCGTCAAGAATACTTTCAAAATTTTCTACCGGTGACATATTTCGCTCTGCAGTGAAGTTAGGCTTAGGAAAAACACCCAATGCTGCTGGAAATCGTTATCTGTCCAAGTTATATGTTTATGTCTTGAATTATTATTAAATACGGAGTGAACGAATGGGATGATTAAATCACATTTTTGCGAGTCGAATTCCGTTGAAGTTGTAACAGTAGCACTATAATTATAAAAGATGACTTAAGACAATAGTTTCTCATGATGAAGGAATAATGTAGTAGTGTTCCAATCTAATACCCTTTGTAACTGAAGTGTTTTTTATTCTTCTGCTGCCATCAGTCGTACCGTTTCACTAGATATTATAAATTTTCAAATACCTTGGTGATATGATATACCTAACTAATTGATTATATCAATTCACATCCCACTTAAGTTGCTCCATTTTTCTATATCATAATTGTGTATTCAGTAAATGAAGCATTGTGAAGTGAAATGAAGTTGATGCAATTTTTTCGCTGTAAAACATTTGGCTAAAATGTACATTTGCTGACATACCATACCTTTGTTTCTGTTTATATTAAGGTTGCTAAGGATTTAATGATATTTTTACCTTAACTTTTAGCTTATAATGTTGATATATATTTTATATTAGCTAACGTATGGATAATTTTTGTAGATAAATGTTGGTTGGATTGGAGGGCGGCAAGTAAGTTAAATATGGTTTTAATACAGTTTTCCCTCTTGTTTGAACTCTTTAGCAATCACACAAATGTATGGTACGCTAGTTATTCTAAACCAGATGCAAAAATTTAACTACTACTATAGTACTTTACTAAACTATTAAATTTAATTAATAATACATTTGCAAATTTATTAATCTAAATATTTTGTTTCTTTTTAATTGAAAAAAATTGATAGTATTTGAAACTTACCTGTAGGTTGAAGGCATTGTAAAACGTGAAATACCTTTGGCACTTTTGCCATCATCAAGACAAATAACCCTCGAATAACTAGTTTTACGAACTTCAGAATAAAGAAGTGTTTTAATCATCTCATATATTTTCAAGGCTATGTTTGTTTGTTAGCTAAAAACTCAAGAACGGCTTCACGTATATTCATAAAATATTTAATACACAATCATGCTATTAGAAATTATCGAATGCACTACTTTTTAATCCTTTTTCTACAGAATAAAGCCTTAAAAAAGTAATTTACAATTTCAATTGCAGTTGTTAAGCCTTCGAAATAGATAAAATAATAGCGTTATTCCCTTCCCGCTTTCATTGTCATCATTGTAGCAACAGGTACATAACAACGTGTGAATATATATGAAAACAACGCAATCGTTATTAATGATAGAATATTTCCTTTTTGTTGAGTAAAATTATTATATTATATATTTATTATGCTTATTGACGTGCGATTCGAATTTCGTGATGAAATAAGATTAATTTCCTTTTCAAGAATACGTAGAAAAGCAATGTAAACGTCATTAATGCTAGAATATTACGATTTCGGTAATTAAAATTACCATATTATACATTTATTATGCTTATTTACATGCAATTCAAATTTAGTGATGAAATGAGATTCATTTCCCTTACAGGAATAGGTTAAATGATATTATCATTTGTTAATATATTCAGGTTAACTTGCATTATGCTTGGAGTTGCTACCTACGTCAATAATAATGACTTGCAAATGAAATAAATTAAGCATACATAGAGAAAAATCAAATTCATTCAAGTTTTAATTAAATTTCTATTCTAATTGTAATTTTAAAAAATTAAGAAAAATTAAGTAAATTGAATTTGCAATAAAAGTAATTCATAAAAAAATTTAGTATACAAGCTTTGACTGTAAGCAGCGCCGGGTACTTCCGCTGTTATAGATATAGATATATATATATATATATATATATATATATATATATATATATATATATATATATATATATATATGATTTTTACAAAATACCAGAACGAAATCAAGATTTTTGAAACGGAGCTTAAGAGCACAATTAATAAATAATAAAAATCGTTTACAACTTAAAAGAAAACTTTCCCGAGCGAAAGCCGGGCGTTTCAGCTAGTTTACTATAATTTTCCCTTCATCTTCGTTACGAATTAGCTATGCACTATATTTCCATTAGGTTTACTTTAGATTATTCCGCGTTAAAGCTTATTTGTTGAAATTTCTAAAGGTATATCTTGCATTACTTGTAGATTTTTGCGATTGCCATTTGTCAGGAATCATATAGGACAGAGGTTCCCAAACTGTGGTTCGCGAACCCCATAGGGGTTAGCGAGAAGACGCAGGGGTTTCGCGGAAAAAAATCCTTAATGGTGTTTGCAAAGCGTATTTCATCGCATGGTTTATGTTAATCATTGTCTGCAGTGATGGGACTGGTTAAATTCAAAGAGTGTTTCTTTCCTTCATTTGTTTAACATAGGATTGAGTGTAGAATATATTTAGTTTTTATTTTAAAATTTCTTAAATTAAACAGTGAAGTTCTGACAGAAACTTGTACGCGTAAATTAACAAAATTTATTTTTGTTGAAGAGAGAAATCGAATCCTTGGGGAATTTGTGTAAATCTTTTTAGACTCAGACGCAGAATTTTTCAATAAGTTTTTTTTTAACGACGAGAATTTTTAACTATAAATACAAACGCATTATCGCCGCATCTACCTGTCTAACACTTTCGTTGGTTACGAGCGATAATTTGCTTTGATTATATATCAACAAATATGTTGTCGAGAAAATTATTACATTATTAAACAAAATGATAATTTGAAGTGCCTAAACTTGAATTCTACGCGGTATATGTAGGACAATATTTTAACAATAAATTTTCAAACATTTTTTAAAAGTGTTATTTACACGCAAAATTGAAGTACATATTTTAATTTCCATACCTAAAGGATGTTTAAGCACATAACACCCCCCTTGGCTATTCCACTAATATTCAGGTAAGGAAGATGATCCTTAAAAATATTTACTTTTAAGAGAGGGTTCGCGAGATTTGGATTTTTATGAAAGGGGCTCGCGGAATGAAAAAGTTTGGGAACCACTGATATAGGAGATGGTGATAAAGATCAAGGATGTAAAATAGCTTCCTCTCGCAGTCAGTGAAGGAGAAAATAATGTCTTCTCTCTGATGATCTTCTTTAATTGTTCGTCTTCTACATATTTACACTGTAGACAACATAATTTTTGCTAACGAATCGTCTTTCTGTTATTCGATTGTTATTTGTACGACAACTGCAGTACCTTCCGTGTGACTGATATTTTTGTCATCGTTGTCTGTATGGTGCAGTATTTCGTTCTCGCATTTATTGCTTTTTTTGCAATCGAATTCTTCTTGGTTAATTTTCTCTGTTTTGGATTAGGCCACTCATGATTTTATAGCATTTCTTATATTCTGTATTGTTAATTTTCACCGGCACAACGTCGTTTCTGTTTTAAATACATATATTTAAAGCAAACTACATTGAATACAATTTTTAATAACTAGTATGCCGTTTTTTTATAGATATACTAATTTAAATTTTCATAATTTATTTTCGGTTCGAGTAAGTCACTCCGTTACTTTTCGACATAAGGATCAATGGTAGCCAGAATAAAAAATTACCATGCTATATAAGAGGTTTAACAAACTTTCTAGAGTGCATCTCCTTTGAGTTGATATTGATTGTGATTAGGTTTCCTAAACTACCAACTTCATTGCCGCTCCGTCATCGAGTTAAAAAAAAAACCTTTCCGAACATTCTGGTCGGACTTCTGATAATTATTCATATATAATTCGTAATTTTCTCCTCTTCGAGATTAGGGTTCAATATTTACCTTAAATACTAGATGGAGAAACAAGGAAAAATTAATATATTATGTGAATTAGAAAATAGCAAGAAAATAGGAATGAAAGAGCTTACGCGTGTAGCGGAGGCAGCTGTTTGTACACACCACAATCGTTAACTCTGGTCTAATCTGATATTAATTTCCTGATGAAAGTCTTATACTGCAAGTCAACTAGATGAAAATTGTTTTTGCTCTCTCGATTGGTTTTAAAAATTGTATTTTTTTGGATCCTGAATTGAAAATACCATAACTTAGAGGAAAAGTAATTTATTAGTCGTGAACTCCATGAACTCCGCCAATCCATTTGATCCGGCTTGTAACAACGAAAATTTCACTGTTAAGACCTAGCGGTACGTTGACCCGGCGACAACTTCGAGACTAAAAATATTCATGAAGTCGTCAAGGAGCAGCACGGTCCGTAAAGGTTCCACCCTCGGCCACCGAACCCTCGACTTCTTTTACCCTCCCATCACCTCGAGGGAGGAATGCTTTCTCGGCGGATAATATGCGCTGCGCGGTGTATGTATGTAGGACACGAATATTCTCTCCCTTAGCCCCTTTGCAAGTCTCGCTCTTGCTGCTCCTGTTATATTCCTCTTCCCACCTTGAGGGACTTTCCTTCCTCTCTCCTTTCTTCCCTTTCGCAGTTTTTCTCCGCGCCTCGTCTTTTCTCCATTCTCCCTCATCTCATTCTCTCTCTACTTCCGTAACATCCTCCTCTTCTCACCCCATTGTTCTCCACTCCGCTAATTCCCGTCTTTGTACGTATCTCCGTAATTATTCGGACCACTTTTTCTTCATCATCTTCTTAACGTTAAGGCTTAAACTCTCACCCAATCCCTTTTGTTTTGGCGGAGAAGGAACGAGCGAGATGGAAAGAAAGAGAGAGAGAGAAGAAAAAAATTAAAGGCAGACTTGTGCGGCGGGAAACCATGGCTCCACGTATATGTATGCCGGAGCATTAATCCTAATTTTCCTTTCTCTCTCTCTCTCTCACCCTCTCTCTCTTCCCGTTCTTCTAATCCTTACTCTGTATAAAATCTTCCCCCAGCCACTTCCGCCATCCACCTTCGCCCCCTAATATTCCCCCCGCCTCTCATTTTCAGAGATGTCTTAATTTAAGTTATCCCACAGTTTATCACACTCGGAAGTAAGGATTTTTTTATGGTAACTCTTTTCTTTAATTCTGCAGAATCCCAGATTTGCTCTTTGTTGGTCGCCTTAAAGTTAGTTCTATTGAAAATGAACGCCCTGGCTCAGTTATTCGTCTATGTTCCTATTTTCGTTTTGTCCGCAGCGATGGCGGGTTTTAATTAAGGCCTTCCGCTTATTTTACTTGGGAAAATGGCGGAGGAACACCGTTCCTGCCGAAATCTGCTCAGTCATCTTGTTTTGCTTTCCATAAATTGATGACTTCCGTGCGGCTCTACTCTTTACAATCTCTCTCTATAGTCAGGATAATTGATTGAAAAGTTCGTAGCATGAAGGGCAGGTGATTCTTGTTTTGGCTTTAATTTTTTTCGAATGAGATTAGTATGAACTCCGTGCTGCTCCGTAGTATCTCAGGACATCAGCACGTCCTTTAAATCCGAGATAAATGAGAGCTTAACGATTTTCTTTCACTAAAAATATATTAATCCTCTTAATCCCCTGTCGAGGAGGGCCGTTATTCATTTTTGTCCAAATGAAATCCAGATCAGCAATAATGCCGGTGTCACCATATTTTATACGAATATCCCCATTTTTCGGACGCTATGACGAAGAAAATATTTCTCACGGTGTAATAATTTTAACCATACATTTAGATGAATTAATTTTTTACGCTGTTATTGATTATAAAAGGTATGAATCAAAATCATGATTGATAAATATTCTGGTCGAAAATCAAGTTTATCTTATTAACTTGAAATAGAATTACAGATTTAAGGCCCCAAATAGTGATAATATTTCAATAGTTTAGTTAAATGCATTGTATAAATTATAATAAAAAATTAATTTCACTGTACGTGATTCATATATTGAATATTAGGTCACGTTTCTCTAATTATTCATCGATAAAATTTTTATTTCATAAAAGCAATTTGATAGTTGACAAATATTCAATCTAGATAGTTTATACTGACATTTCCCTCAATACTCTAATTGAATGCGATTGGTAATACAGCAGTGTTTGTCAACGGTAATTTGGGACGGACCTTTTTCAGATGGCCAATATTTTTAGATAAACTACAAATAACTTAATCGAATAAACTAGATATACATGCATAATTACGCCGCATTGTCTATAGTATGATCGTAGATCCATATATTTCAATGCGATGATAATGAACATGTTTGTGAAATTTTATTCAAATTAACACTTAATTTAGATTCATATTTTTCACGCTAAATCCCGAAGTCTTTTAAAGAAAGAGCAGCTTAGCTGGATATGAATCAGTTTGTGGCTCAAATAACGCTAGAGCACAAATATTTAAAATGATTGAATGCATATTTCGACTAATTTTGTAAATGACCGTATTTGTCCGATTATAAGGCGATGATTTTTCTTAAATGTAAGCCGAAAAATTCATACTCGCTTTATAATCGCGACCAAAGATATCTCTATTCCTCCTCCCCTCTCACCCCCTCTAAAATACAATCCTCTATGTTCTATAGTCTATTCCACCCTTAGAGGACAGTATTAGGCTTATGGTACGTGCAGCTGTAAAATTTCCCCTGCATTAGAGCCAGTACTGATGCCTTCGTCCCATATTTAACGTTTTAAGAGATAAAAACTAATAATTTGATGTAGAACACTGTGAGCCAATAAATTTACGTTTTATCGTAATAATTCGTTAATCTTATCGCATAATTATAATTACGCTGCAAATTAAGTCCAACCAATCAATCATTTTAAATAAAATGTAGTAGGTATCAATAACCCGAATTTTTTCTTTCGCGAGGCTACTGGGACAGGGGGTTCGCATTTCATTCGAGGTCGCCCTACAACCGGGAAAATACGGTATTATCCCCTTATAATGAAAGGCTATGTTGGTCCGTTGGTTGGTCCATTGGTTGGTCCATGTCACGCTCTTATAACACGAATAACTCGATCAAATATATTGATCATCATCATAAGTAGTCTGTCCGTAGACAGGCCCGTGATTATTCTTGGTTAAACCTGGTTCTCCATATACTCCTATTTTCCGCTGTCCTCTTTATATCTTGATAACTCTCTTTTCCTTTCAAATCGTCTATCAGCTGAAACCTTTTCCTGCCTCTTTCCCTTTTCCCATCTAGTTTTCCTTCTAACACGTCTTTAATCATACTCTCTCTCCTCAGGTAATGTCCAACCCAGTTAGCCTTCCTCTTTCTAATAGTCTGTATAATCATTCGCTTCTCTCCTATTCTTCGTAGCACTTCATCGTTTTTCATCCTATCTGTCCATTTTATCTTCAGCATTCTCCTCCAAGTCCACATTTCAAAGCTTTACAAGTATTTGATGTCATTTTTACCTTAGCGTCCATGTTTCTGCCCCATACAGTGCTATACTCCATACATAGCGTTTTATCAACTTCTTGCGGATATCTTCCCTTATATTCCCTGTAAGTAGTTGTTTCTTTCTCCTGAAAGCCGCTTTTGCTTTTCCTATTCTAGTTCTGATCTCATCCGTACATTTTGCTTCTCATGTTATGATGCTTCCAAGGTATATATTGATATAAACTTGAAATTTGGCAGAGATAATTTATTTAGATATGAAATTCCTGTGACGAAGAAAAATATACAAAAACGTCCAGGGTTCGACTCCAGGGGATGAAAATTGTCTTGTTGCCTTGCTGACCACATCATTGTTAAAATTCGAGAGCCAATTGTTGTCTCAACCCACATACGTGTAATATATACGAGTGCATAGATTCCATTAAATTATCGTAGATTTTTTTTGCGAAATGACGTAATCATAATGGGATTGGGATTTAGTTTGGATTCTTTTGCTTATCTAAGCGACTATATAGATGTAGAGCGAGCGGGATGTGGTTAGGGTGATAGAAAGGAAGGGATATAGAATGGAAGATCATAGAGAGTAAGGGAGGTATAGAATTAGAAAAAGACGGGAGGAAAGAGATAAAAAGGGAGACGGAGAAAAAGAGGTAGAGCTATGGATTGAGACGGGAGGGAATGAGAGTGGGAGGAGGTGGGAGAAAAGAGAAGCAGAGAGAGGGAGGGAGTGAGAGAGAGGGAGGGAGTGAGAGAGAGAGGGAGGGATAGATTGATAGATAGATAGATAGATAATCGTCTTTATATAGAGAGAGGGAGGGAGAGAGACGGTGAGAGAGAGGGAATATTATTATTTATTTATTATTATTACTTCATTTTTGACAAGGGGCTCATCATTGGAGAATACAAGAATGAGAAAGAAATTCTCCCGAATCTCTATTTTGGCAAATTTCATACCGGCTCTTACTCAATACTTACAGCTGTTATTATTAATTTCTAGGTTCCCCGTTGAATTGCAACGAATTAAACTAATTTTTTGATTATCCATAATAATGAGTTACGCTTACTTAAGATGTATGGTTTCAGCAGGATTACCAGTCTTACGACGGGTTTTTCAACAATATAGTAACTGACACCCGCTATGACGGGCAATACACTAGTTATATTAATAAAGGTTACAAGTAGGCCAAACTATCCAGGTGGCAACGTTACAAATATTTACGCTATAAAACAGAAAATTAAAAGTCACGAACTTAAATTATCCAAATAATTTATGAGTGAAGTTGTGTTAGGATTTTCATTTTTTCAGCGACTACGATATACATAATAACATAGAAATATAATCTTACACTTAAATTTTACACTGGAAACTAACTATTTTACTTCTAAATACTTTTTCGCTTCAGGTAGCTTGTTCCATTCTCCGCGGATCTATTTATGAACAAACTTATCTTAAAATGTAGTTTTTTTCTAAGACATGCTCCAAAAATGATTTTCTTCTAATTATAATATTTATAATGCAAATTATAACATTTATTAATCCTTATTATCTTAGTGGTAATTTATATTGTAACTTGTTTAGTATATTTTCTTTTCTGAAATTAAGAAGTCCCAAAAATACAAGGTCATCGAAAAAGAATTCCGGAATCAATGTTTCATAGATTTGTAAATTCGTATCATGTATCCAAGACGTTTGCGCTAGAACGTGTAAAAACTCTGTAAGTTTGATGTCATATCTTAATAGTTCTCGATGTGAGCACCATTTTTACGTTAAGTTCCACACTCCGACGTGCGATAGACTTTCTGGGGCTCCGAACACAGGACACTCAGATGCGTTCCTCAGTCTCCTCTGATGTTTGTGGTCTTCCTGCTGATTTCTTCTTTTCAACACTTGCCGTTTCTTTAAATTGGTTAAACCACCGAATAATTGTTTTGTTAGTAGATGCTTCTGTTCTATATTTACGTCTAAATTCACATTGAATTGCTACAATTGATTTTAACTAAGCAAACCATAACACACACTGAGCTCTTTCCTGCACGGACGCTATCTTACTGGCTGAATACCACAATGCAATGCGGCATGCAGCACTAGCGACACTACTTGGAGAGTTTCTACACATTCTAGCAAAACACCATGGTTGCATGACACGAATTTACAAATCTATGAAACATTGAAATCCCTGAATACTTTTTCGATGACCCTGCATATGTACACCAAACTATTACCAAATCTATAAATTTTCTTGGATCGATTTTAATATTTAATATAATAATTGTTTGCTGCAACATCGCAATTTAATCTTTTTCTCTCTCGTACTTTCACCAATATGCAAGTGAAACCAGGTGGTCGTTCGGTAATCAGTAAAAATCATCTAGTTTCACGTCTGATCAGACGATAAAGCGACACACGTTTGCAATCGACAGGAATATATTATAAAAATAATACAGGATACCAATTATACTTTCGAGGAAAATGTCTTCGCCTTTTAGTAAGGTCGTGCTACAAGTATCTATTCAGACTGATCTGATCGGAGCACATGGTCCCTTGAAGATTAGGCAATCATCTTTTTGTCGTTGATATTTGTTTTTACTATGAACATCTGCCGCGGCCTTCTCAGATACACTCTCACATAATTACAGTTTTTCTGCTCGAGTTTTTTCCAAAATCATCCGTTTCTCTGCCGCGGGTATGATTTGAAAATAAAAATCCGAGGTTATGTGGCTGTTCCATGTAAAGACGATATCTCAAATATAAATCATATGCAGGGCCGGCGTTCTACCTTTGGGTTGCGATTTTGGCCCTCCATTCTAGTTTTTCTAAAAGGTATTCCAACAATGCCGTCACGTGACCTGGGCTAGCGAGACGGCGGCGACAAGCGGCACGTAATCTAGAATCGGCATTCTCTATTTCGTATGAATTTGTTTATTTCTGTGAGGTGGGATTTTCTTGAAATGCTTCAGGCGGTGAATTTTTGCCCTACGGTCCTTGTTCTAACTTTTAATATAATGTGACTTGATGTTACTGAAAGAGCTCTGAAAAATAAATAACTGCAGTAAATTATTTTAATGAATAAATTTAATGGAAACAACGAAAAATTTCTACATACACACTGATGTACAGCTGAATTACACTAGTAAGCACCTGGATTTTTTTAGATGCCCATTTACTATTAATTTAATGGAAGTCACATTTTTGACTTCTTCACTTTTGACATAAATGACTGCAAGCGAGTTTAATAATTCTTGGCGCATAAATGACAGCAAATAGTTCTTAATCTGCTTTAATTTTCAGTAGTGCTTATCGTGTCTTGGATTGTTAATGATAGTCACAGAGCAATCATTACATTGGAGAAAACGTCACTATATTTCTTTTTTCTGAGGAAATTCACCTAGGCTGTAAACGGTCCTGAATATATCAAGTAATGGATTAAAAAATTTTATTTTGAAATTATACTCGGGATTAGACGGAATTTTATCTTCCCTAAATTCATCACAAAATGTCTTCTTTCGATGATTCCTGGTGTTTGGGAATTCAGATTTTATACCAAACTCCTCTGCTACATATTTGTTTTGCTTTTAGCAATAAATCATCAAAATACTTTTCACGAAACTTATTGAGATTTTCTTTTACTGCATCAACGCCTTTAATAGTGGCATCCAAAATCATACTATCAGATTACAGGTATTTGATAACTCTTATTTATCAACGATAATACTTCGTACCACACAACTAATGTTATAATGAAAGGCATCTGTTGTATGCACTGTAAGATACTGAAACCGAATCGTCACTTGCTTATGTAAGTTTTTCTTAAGCCTGACGTACATAAGATAGTTGGGGAATTACTGCTTTTACTGCGTCAACTCTCACTTGCCAGTGAGTGTTTGAAAGTAATTTTTACAGTAATTTTAAAGAACTCTTTCAAGATATTCCACATTTTTATATATACAGCGAATAGTAAATATAATCTATTAATCGTGCCAAACATTTTTTGTATTGTAAAATCGAAATGGCAACGATGAGATATAGTAAAAGCAAAATTTGGGGCCTCTCTTTTGAGAACCCTATGCGTAGCATACGCTGCATGCCCCATCACGCCGGCTCTGATCACACGAAATTTCTCAGATAAAATTTTAAAAGTAGCTTATTAAATCGTTTTATCTGTCCTCCGAGAATATTATGGACAGTAGTCGAAACCCCAACAATACTAGCGGAGAAACACAACTCTTGGCTCCTTTAATTTAATTAATTTATCTCTCCGTCCAAAACCTATGACGTAGGGTCAATGGGAAATAGAAGACTTCGTGCTGTTTATAATAGTTGACCGCTATCTAGTGTACATTCCGGTATCGAAGAAACGCCTATATAATATATCTTCTTCGGAACTGCTAAGTGAGGGTCTGCTCGTCCGCTCTCCGCGTGAGGTGAGTCAACTGAGAGTGAGTCGGAGAGGGCTCCTCTACTCCCCCTCAAGTCCCACACCACCTCCTCTCACCCGCGCGTGCCCTCTCCTCGGCGGCGTGCGCGAGGGAGTGGTTGGGATCGCGGCGGCGGAGGGAGAGAGAGCGATTGAGGGAGAGGGAGGGGAGAAGGGGGGGAAGAAGAAGAAGCTATGGGAGGGGATGTCGGGACGGGGCGCAAAAGGCGGCGCGCGGTTGGACCGACGCCCGAAGGGACCCGAAGTCCGAGAGGCGGAAGCTGCCGAAGCTTTCGTCGGCGCAGACGAAGCAGCGGCGGTGTGGTATAGCTTCAGTTCTGTCGGAACCTAACTGTCCGACGCACAGCGCGAGTCGTGGGGTAGAGGTTAGGATCTGGACGTGAACCGAGTTGGACGAAAGACGGAAGCAGAACACACCGGCCGGTGCGGGCTTTTATGCCTGAATATAGCAGGGGGTTAGGGGAGACAGTAGGGACCCTGCTTTATATAATTATCCATTAACATTTTCCCACGACATAAACTTTTTATTTCAAGAACTAATGCATCCAGTGCACTTTTAAACTCGCTTCTTTGTGTGAACTAAAACATTGTTTCAGAAATAGTTCGTAACAGTTATTAAACCCATTACTCAAGTGATACATTTCGATAAAGTGAACCTTTGGTCATTATTTTAGTACCCTGAAACTAAAAAGTTTTCAACTTGGATTATTTCTATTATGAACGAGAGTTGACGGTGTCTAACATTTATCGACCTCTTCGCACATCTACTACCTGTTTCGTCTGGTAACATTTTCCCGATGCTATTTAAATAACATTTCCAGCAGGAATTTTCGCACAATGTTTGAATGGTGGCAGTGACGACGAATCACGAACGAATGGAAGTGTGAATTTTTGGTTTATGTTTTAAACGTGAAAATCTGTACGTGAAGTGTTGATAGTGGCCAATGATCTTCCCGAGGAAGTAGTCGAATGTTTACCAGCCTTTCAACAAGTGTGTTGTCTCTTATCTTTTTATTTCTATCTCCGTTTACTACTTGAAGCTTGGATTAGTTGAAAAACGTTCGCAGAATTCCTGAGGCGCTGGGCTGACCAAAGGGTGAGTAAGAGAGTTTTAATTTTCACGGTTCATTTCGTTCATTTTGCTCCCCGTCTCCTCGTTAAAAAGATTCACGCTCTGGCGAGATCCTGAAGGATACTTTTTATCTATCGGTCATTAGTCATTAAGTAGTTTTAAATGGAAGGCATACGCAAAGGAAGTTGGCTGTTATCGGGGAGAAAGCAAGCTCAAGATTGCCTCGAGGGTCGGGTCAACATTTGCAATTAAAAAAAAAAGAACGCGATCCCGATTTCTTTGCCTGTGGATATTTTAATTTGTACGCGCCCTTCACCCGTTATTTCTGTTCGAAGGTCAGCGTGTCCGGACGAGTCGGAAGATTAAATTTTGCGAGCGTATAGTAGTATCAATAAACCTCATAGGTCGATTAGAACTTCCCTTTATGTTTGAATTTTACGAATCGTAAAAAGTTTATCTTAGGGAATCGCTCCTTTGCCATTCATAGTCTGCCGTCGGAAACCTAGGTTTTTTAGATTTTTAAAAGAAATAAAACATTTCGGATGAGTGGTTAATATCCGAAAACAAGAATTTCTGAGAAAAAACGTTTGAATACGTCAGTTATATATTCGCAAGAGAGAGTTGCGCAATTCTGAATTCGCAAAATTGGATAAATATCTAAATTTACGTGCTAACTGAAAAATAAATGTTTATGATAAGAAAAACGGCCACTTTTGCAGATAACACCGGTGCATGATAGTCTGCTTCACTACATCAGCTTTCATCCCAAAGCCGATCTCGCTCGGCCATCTGAAAGCGTATCCACATCACGATGTCCGATGAAACACGCCGACCATTTTTATCTCAACCGTCTCCATTGTTTCCATTCTACAATTCAGCACGGATTACAACAACGTGAGCCAATCTGGAGGGTCCTGCAGCATCACAAACGTTTCCCCTGACTCTCGTTATTGTAAGGCTAATGAAGGGAACTCTACAGTGTCGGATGCTTTTGCGGAAAACTCTCCCGGCCAGGAACGAATTGTCCATAACTGGATTCCAGCATTCGTTGTTTAGGAGGGAGATTTTTAGATGATAGGAAGAATAGGCTATCAAAGATCCTTTTGACAGACAGCAGTTGGAGACCACAGCACAGCAGTTACGCTTCGGGGAAGCATTTCAAGAGTAATCGCATTCCACGAACAGGACTCTGAGCCACCTGCTTAAGAATGCGAAATGAAGGTTCTGTGGCATTGAGGTAAAGATGAATTGGATTCGAGTGTTATCGATAACGAATTCTACCTCGTTACTCCGGTTTTATGGATTCAATAATTAGCGGCTGTTTGGTTAGTTTTGGTTTGATAATTTATTCATTATATTGCTTTAAAACACAACAGTATTTCATAAGATGAGGGAGGCACCCTTTAGTTAACTTTCGCTGCCTTTCGAAAAAGAATAATTGTAGCGGGAGAGTTAACTCTTTATTAAAAATATTGAGAAACCTTTTCTCCTCATCAACATGCTTCTGCATTCAACAGGGAACAATGCTTCTGCATGGGAAATCTAGGATACGTCGAGTATCAGAAGGGCGACCTGCCATATAAATAGAACTAATTAGAGAATAGAAAAGTTAAATCGTAGAATGAGAATGGGCTGCGCAACCAGTAAAGATTTTGTTCTTTTCCGCAATTGTTTAATTTTAAATATCAGGTATTTACTTTGAGAATATAAATATCGAGTATGACATTTTGTTCATTTTATCCCCATGAAGATTAACTGCTACTCAGGACTTAACCTCTTCTTCAACGGAGATAATATGATTCAAACACACAGGCTAAACGTTTAGAACGAACCTGATAACGCAAGTAAACAACAACGGCGCCAATTACATTTTTGTATGTATTGATATTGCCATTATTCTGATAGAAGAAAAATCTCCATTAATCAGTCACGAATATTTATTTCACGTATGTTTCCCGCGAACAATATCGCGCAGAGCGTTCCACTTGCGATAACCGCACAAACAAAATACAGTTTACCCGTGTACACCGATGTCATCAAATGACCATTCAACGGCCAACAACGTATCGCGTCGGAGAGGGGGTGAGAAGGACAAATAAAAAAACATTTCAAAGTGCATTTTTAAAACCAAGCAGTCCATCAAATTTCCATTTCGTGAACTCGTATCCCACATTCTCCTAAAAAAAGCTACAAAATACCACGAGTTCCAAAATATAGCAGTCCCTCTGATTAACACGCTGTTTTTTCCACGGTGCGTTTTGGGGGCTTCACGGTCTGACATGTTCCGACGCGACTCAATTACAGACCGCCGCGGCGGTCGTGAGTTCGGGGCGGGCGTGTTTGGGACATGGGAGGGAGGCGAAGCAGACGAGGTTATAGAGGCAGGATAGGCTGTGAGAGGGCCTCTCGTACGCGGATTGAAGATCCCTCGCGGCGATCGCCTGCATTGATCAGCCTTCCAAAACCTCCCGCTCTTTACCGAATGCCCCGTTGTGTGACCGCCCCGGTATATAGACCCAGCGGGGGCGTCAGCCATAGGGGAGGAGGCGAACGGAGGTATAAGTGGGAGGGGAAGAAAGAGTGGTAATTGAGGCGGAGGAAGAGAGGAAGGACACTCGGCGAGTCTTCTCGACGATGGGACGGGAAAGACTAGTCGATCCGCCCCGCTTCTTTTCCTGTACTTGCGTCGCCGGGCGACGACGCGCAGACCGCGGAAGACTACCGCTCTGTGTCGGTCACGACCTGGCCCTCTGAAACCGCACAGAATCCAATCTGCCTTCTCTCTCTCTCTCTCTCCCTCTTCTCTCCCTCTCCTGAGGGGACCTCGTCTCTCTCTATCTCCCTCTCTTGATGGGACCGCGGGGAGTCTTCCCCGATGGGAACTGACGGATAACGCATTCAATGGTACCTAATGCATCGATCGACTTCGGCCAGACTGGTTATAATCCCGGCGTCGTAACTAACGATTTGCATAAAAAGACCTCGTTTGTTTTTTTCTCTCCCTTTTTTTAAACCATCCCTTCGACCCGTCCGAGTGCGTTTTTTGAATTGTAAATGTCGGTCATTAACGGTTCGCCTCGTGATTTATTTTTTCTCCCTCTCTCTCCTCCCTTGATCACGTCCTTCGTTTTGCGTTCCTAAGAGGATCACGTGGAATATTTGGAACGTACGGCGCAGCCGGGAGAGGTTTTCGGCGTTGTTGTTGTCCGTTTCCTGACCTTTTCTCATCTTTAATATCGCGGAAAGAGTTGGTTTTGCTTACCTTGTTTTGGATTTCGGAGTTATAGAAGCTTTGATTTCGTCTGAATCTACTTCTATCTAAACCAATGTTCTCTCATGTAGCCTAGCAAAGGTAAATTTGAGGCACAAGATCCATTTTCCTCAATCTTTTCTTATATCAAGAAATCTATCGGCGTTATAGATTCAATTCTTAGACCCCTAGATTTCAATGCTTTATTCCTTAATAGAAACTAATTTCGAGACAGTGGACATACCCAGTAAACTGGTTCTTTCACTGCTACGCATTTCGAATTTTGCGTAATTTTCAAAAATATTTACATAAATGCATCCCAGTAAATATGAAATAACATAATGTATTTCATAAAAAGAACAGATGTGATTTTAAATTTACATTCAGCGTCGTTTGCCGACAGAAAGATCATTCCGAACATCCCTTAAATGCGTGAAGCGGCGATGTACGGAAGAATGAATGTGGTAATAGATTAACATTATCGTCATTCTTGAACAAAGTGACAGGTACCATCAGATGTTTTTCCGACAAAAAATATTTGCCACAAAATGGGATTTATGTATCACAAGCCTTCGGTCTACTCGTAAGTTTTCCCCTTTCTCTCTCTCTTTCTTCATTTTCCCCCTACAAATTCTCTATTCCTTGACATTTGGCGCTAGATCCTAAATCACATGTCATTATTTCTTACTTCGGGGTAAAACTTTCTACGGAAAGCGACGGAAGGTTGTGCAGGAGCCGTGGAGGAGGAAGAAGAAAAGAGAAGTGGAAGTAAAATCCGAAAATATAAATTCATGGAAGGTTCGACGGGACTCTGGGAAGAGAGGAAGGAGAAAACATTCGGAGACGAGACGCGCGGAGCAAATCAAGGCGCTCAACTGCCATCCCATTATCCGAATATTTTTTGCACGCTACGTTTTTATTTTGCCTCTTATCCTTCGCACTCGGGCGAGATGTCATCATGAACCCGTGTCCTTCCCTTATTCGACGCATACATTATCTTTTGATGGAAGACGCGACGGAGAGGTTGACGCATAAAGACGCGAAGGGGTTGCAGGACACATCGCTTGGAAATCGGGAAAATACACGCAGCCATAATAACTTTATCGTGACATTTGTAGATTTTTATAGATATAATTTCCGCGGGACATACTAAAAATAATTACGCTTCGACGCGAGATTGGCACACCTACCAGCGAATTCGTCATTCTCTAAAATAAATGGGAATAACATGCAGACCGTTTTAGTTTTGAATAGTCGAGATACCATTTCCATTATATTATAAGAAGTGAATGAATTTATGAGATTTTTTTTAGAATTTTTTACATTTTGTTTTTCGTGAAGCGAAGTCTTGTGTAAAAAAGTGAAAATGGAATTCAAAGGAAATTGTGTTCCCAACGTCTCTCTATTGGTACTTCAGGATTATATCTCAAACAAATCATTCAGACGTTCTATAATTCCCTCCGGGCCGTCGATCCTTTCAACATTTTTCGTGAGGAGGTGGGGAATGGGGTTGAACAGGGGGGTTGGGGGAGGGTGTAGTAGGCGATGCAGCGAAAGGGGAGGGGGGAAGAGGAGCGAGGGTGGGTGTGCAGGGAGACCTATTCATCTCATGCCCCGTCTGCCAACTTCGTTCCTTTTGTCGCTGATTATTTGACGAGCGGAAGCGAAGGCCCATGTATTCCTGGGCCATTCTCTCCCACTTTTCTCTCCCTCTCTGTCTTTCAGCTTCACGGTGCATTAAAAAAAAGTCACCTAACCAATCCCTCTCTACAGTAACTTCCTTTTTTATGCATTGCATTTTGTTCAGTCAATTTTTCACCTTTTAGTCTGTGCCAAAATAATCGCGTCTGCGTTGAGAAACTTTTTTCTCTGTTCCTCGTAAAGGTTAAAGTGGGTTTTTAATCACAGAAAATGTTCACAATGCTTTATAGTTACCTATTGGAGTCAGTATTAAAATTTTTCATTTGTTAGGTTTCAGTGGTTTTAAATAGAACTATTGATCCTATATTTCTTCTCTACATATTCAAGTGGTGACTTTCGGATTTTGCTATTGATGTTTCACGGAAAACTTCTAAATGCGTTCATTGCGACATCGTTTGACAGAATGACAAGCTCCTAAATCTAATGCTGAAATACAAACGTTTCGATTGCCCAAAACAACTTAATATAGATGCATTCGACACTATACTTTCATCAAAAAATTTTCATCCGACATTCCACGATATCCAAAAGGGTTGCACTCTATTTATATCAACAATTTATCGCTGTTTGAGAGTTTATGGCGAAGAAACCCTTAGCAAAACTTCAGCCCCTCCTCTCTTTCTCTTAAAAAAGTGCTCGAATGACTTACGACCGCTCGCATCTTCAATTCACTCCCATTTCTCTTTGTGTCCTCTTCTTCCTCCTCTTCTTTCGGCTCGCGATCCTTTTCCTAGAAGGGGTCGTCCCGTTCTTTTCCTATTCGAGTAAACCTCTCTCTCACTCACTCCCAGCCATCTTCGGAATAATGATGGTGTTGTAAGCAGATAACTGAGGAATCGGAAGAGGAGATTGATAAGGAGTGGATGCTGAGAGGAGGGAAAGGAGAGAGAAAACACGAAAGAAGTACGGGAGAGATCGGAATGGAGGGTTGCTGGTGTTGGTCCAGAAGGAAAATCCCACCAAAACTCCCCCTCCCCCACCTCTCTCTCTCTCTCTGAGTTCCTTTTGTGCGAACGGGGAGGGACTGGCGAGAGAGCATCGATGTGGGGATTTAAGGTTTTTCGGAGCGAAGGGGTGTTCTGTATAGGGAAAGAGAGTGTGTAAAAGGGGGGGAAGGGATGGAATAGCGCGTGGGGAAGAAGAATGGGAGGTAACCTAGGATACGGGTAGAGGGGGAGAGAGAGTGAAGAATGAGGGGGAAGGGGCACTGGAGCAAAGTTGGCCACAGCGTCGGGTTTGTTATGGAGGGAAGAGTTGTAAAGATTGGGAGAAGGAGGCGGCGGGTGGGGAAACAAGATGCGGATTTTTGCGTGAGCAGGAGGAGGAGGGAGCAGTGGGATGAGTGGTGGAAGGACTGGAAGAATAACTCGGATCCACCCTATGAAAACGTCCGATGAAAATGCATTATTTATCGTAAACTGTGTGTCGAAGGTTGGCGATGAAAATCAGCTTAAAATACTTTAGTGCCGTGCGTTTTCTTTGACAGATATAGTTTCGCATATTATTGGAATTTGTATCTCTCGCGTCGACGTGACGTACGATCATGACGTATGATCATTCCCTTTCGTGCGCGGGAACATTTGGAAGGAGTTTATATTTATGAGGTACGCAAACAATTCTCCCTCCATTCTTACGTTAGTTCAATCAACTGAACCCAACTTTCGAGAACACATTCGCTGAGCTTTGGAATCCAAACACATGGCCAGCATCTTTCCGTATGGGTTTACCTGCTTTCAACTCCCTCGCTCTCTCTTACCTCATCCCATCTTCTGCATACCCTTTGAATTTTGCTTTGGAAAGGATGGGGGAAAGGATGGCGAGGGGTAGGAGGTCTCGATTCGGCTAAATGGAAAGCACCATTTGGGAGAGCTCCCCTTTTCTAGAGTTCCCATTCCCTCACCTGCCATTCCACCTCCCTTTCTCGTCCACAATCTTCCGAAATATCCTTCCGAGCATCCTACCAGAGGTCCAGAATTGTTAGCTAGACCTGTCTCTTTCCACCTCTTTTATTCCTTCCATCCATCCAATCGTCTTTCGCTTCCCTCCTGCGCTCATCTCTTCCTCCCGCGCTTCTTCCCGTTTTCCTTTATTCCCGCTGTAACTTGGTACAGCTGGGGGTTTCATTCTTCTTTATCGCCTTTCCTGCTATTTTTTAACCCATCGTTATCCTCCCGTGCTTCTTCCTTCCTTATCATTTACTTGTGTTGCCTACTTACGATGCTGGAAAGAAAAAATAAATCCGTTCCCTAGATTGTCTTCCAAGGAATATTTGGCGCTTTTATTTCCTTCATAATTGCCTCGACTAGGGGCGTAACTATGTACTATGCAGCCAAGTCCGCCACCGCGGGGGGGGGAGGAGGGGGGGAGGGGAGCGAAGGATCTGGGGGCCGCGAAGAATCTGGGAGCCCGCGACGCCGGCCTCAGCATTTTTTATGTCATTATTAAAATTCTTATTTTCCACTTACTGCAAACAGAGCCTAGCTGGCCGCTTGACCATTTAAAGTTAATCATTTTTCCTCGAGATCCATCTGGATCCATCAGACCCATATGGAAGACGAAAGGAACTTTTGTACTGTATTCATTAGGCATGACGATAATACAGGGAAGAATGCTGAGTTCAGCACTGTAGATGTGAATACGTATGCCCGTTATTAACACGTTATTCCATGAAGCTTACCAGAAAACTTCGATTATTTTTTGGTGTCTTTGAGTAGAAAAACAATAATGTAATTTGATAATGATGATATTATGTTGCATATTGCTAGATATGCAGGTCCGGATTTAAAAATCATGCGCCCCTGTCCCGACTTTTGTGTTTTCCGTAAGAAATGATTTATTAAGCCCTACGTACTTAAATGTATGTCATTTGCGAAAGCTAGAATTTTTCGCAGGTGATTAACAGAAACTTAATATAAATTCTTTTTATTACATGAACATACCCTGCCAGCCACCAATATGGTGACTTGCAGGGTATCATGTAGATGTAGATGAGCAATAATCGTCGCATTACTAGGACGCGAACGTCCCTAAGCATATTCCTATCTAATGGGAAATCCGTCCTTGTACACATCTGCGTTTTAGAAGAAAATGCTTTTTAAAATACCGGGAAATTCGTAATTAAGAAAATGTTTAGTTTACTAATTACGCATCAAATACACTCCAATCATATTTATTGTTTTTCTTATTTATTTAGACGGAAAAGGATCATTCAAGTACAACTAGCGTAGCTGCGAAAAAGACAAGGAAATAAAATTAGAACAACTAACAAATACGAACAAGAAAATCACCTCATTGAAAATGCCTGACTTGTAAATAAAACTATATATTAAATAATGCCTTTTTAAAATTTATATCAACATTTTTCGAAGCGAATGTAGGATGATTTTTAGTATGGTTGTTGTTCAAAACTTTCGCGGGGGGCCCAGAATCTGTAGTTACGCCACTGGCCTCGACTCTGTAACCCTTTCCACCATATCTGTACTTCAGTATTTTCGACGCGTAAACACGCACGTAATTAATAGAGCTTAATTCGATTCACAATCCATCGCACACTATGCGGAATGGCTCCTCTAAGTAAGCGAAAAATTTAAAGTGTAGAAGATCCGATCGTATGAAATTTATAAGAAGCTGGACGATTCCGGTACACTTCGCTTCAAAAAGATTGGAAGCTTATTCCAAGTTGATAGTTTGTTTTGAAGAAAATGTCAGGTCGAATAATATATCGCATCTGTCGTCGTAAGGGGAGTATTAACAAATAATTTATATGTTAAATTCTATGATACCTGAACTTAATTATTTTTGCAAACAAAGCTGAGTCTCATGAGACTCTGATTATCTTAAAAAGTCGAGTTTACATCAACAAGATGCACTCCGAAAAAAATCGTATCCTCTTTAAACGATATCTTGTAAATTAGCTTCTTTTAGAATATTCCCCGAACTTCCGAACTTTTCGTGAAACATTTATTACATGCGTAGCAGATTTGCTAAAGCATCGAAGAATAAAAACATTATTATGCTAATATAATATCGTATGCAAAGCATATTTTTATATGTTAATCAAAGGAAGACAGAGGTCTGCCTTACTGAATGTTGCACTCGGAAAATATCTCATTCCTTTGAAGGGAGAAAAAACTTATTTCCTTTTCCATCGAAAATATATCACCAAAAGAAATCTTACCAAATAACCTCATTCCGAAATCATCGGCTCTTTTTGCAACGAAAGAGGGAGAGAGAGAGGATACGTAAAACCATCGCATTCCGAGTCGGCTTTCGGCTCAAACTCATGCCGGTTTCGGGTCATTGTAGACCTGAAGATTATGACTCTCTGCTCTCCTCCGAATATCCTGTGAGGATATTTTCCTCGGAGGTTGCCAGATATGTTTTTTCCAATGAAAAGATCTGGAGGTAGAGGAGTAAGGAGTACCCGTCGACTCCTTCTCCCCTTTCGTCCGTATTCCTCACTCCCTCCCCTCTGCCCCGTCCGCCTTACTTAAATCAATCCGAAAAGCAACTCGGATCAAAACTATCGTTTCTTCCATTTACCATCGACGAAGAGCGCTTTCTTTTCGCTTCCGCTCCCCTTCCTCCCTCCGCCGCGGAAGGGATAATCTACAGATGGAAAGAGTGAAAAAAGCAGGGGTGGAGGAATGGTTACTTGGCGAACTCCTCTTTCTCTTCTCCATCATCGCGTTTGAATCCTCCTCCTCCTTCCGCTCCCCCCTCCTATAACCCTGATAAGTCTTATTCCTTCGTTTCACTTTGGCACCTCGGAAAAGATTCGCTTGCTACAATCTCTGCCTTTGATTCTCCCTCCCTCTCCCGTCTTCAGACCCCTTTACGATAGGAAAAAAATCTTTCCCGTTTCTTTGCTTAGAAAATCCCGCCCATTTCGACCGTAGACTTTTTTGTCTCGGGAGAACTCCTTCGAGTCTTCCATGGAATCCCTAGTAAGTAACACGGCAGTGGAGACGGGGATGTGAGAGAAAAAGAGAGGGAGAGAACTTTCATTAATCCTAAATAACACGTCCACAACCCGTAACACTGGCTACGCGTCTTTTCTTTGGGATGCACGACTTTTTTTCACTTCCTCAGTGTGAGCGCAACACATTTCGACCGGGCGAGCGAGATCCAATGCGCGTATACTATTAAGTGGAAACGTATGTCACCTTTTCTTCTCCCCTGGGGAAAGAAGAGCTTTTCCGATCTTTCCTTTTTTTCTCGTTTCGTTATCTCTCTCCTCTCTCCCTCTCTCGCCCCCTCTCTCTCCTCCCTCTCTCTCTCTCTCCCTCTCTCGCACTCTCTCCCTCTATCTCCCCCTCTCTCCCACTCTCTTCCTCCCCTCTTTCGCATTTCGATAATGGTTCGAAACGATTCCCTCTCACTCGACACACATCGGAGGAGGGTAGGTGAGAGACTGGGTGGAAGGGGGTTGAAGAGATGAGGAGGGAGGCAAATAGAAAAAAGAATGGTATAAGTGAAGGGAAGCTCTTCCTCCTCCCTTCTTTTTCCATTGAAAGAAGCTCCTTGAGCATTCAGTCACCTCTAGCTCCTTGATCCCCTCGAAAAAAATACCAGCTCTTCTCCCCTCACCTTTAGACGTCTCTTTCCAATCTTATTCTTCAGGGTCTTTCTCTCTCTCTCTTTCTCTTCGCGTTTCGTGCGAGAATTTCTCGGGCCTATCTTTGTCCATATTCTTCCTTCGTTCTTAGCGCGAAATGTTACCATTTTCATTTTTCGGTCACTTGAACAAACCCTTAGTGTGATCGCCGTTTTAGTTCTGGTGAAAACTTTCTACGTTTGATTTAATGAGTGCGACGTTTAGTTTACGTTTCCGTGCAATGAAACGAAAATTCGTGTTGATTGTGGCAAATTAATTTGATACAAATGTTTGGAATTGTTAGTTTATCGTGAAATTTTCGCGATAAAATAACCCCAATTCTTCGTGATGGTTGCGACTTGGGTAGGCACGGATAACTGAAGGACACGGATAATTTGAACTATTAAGGAAAAATTTGGTATAATGTCTGTTGAATATTAACAAATGTATTTACCTGAAATCAGGCCGCATGCCACAAATAAAAGGCTTTCAATCAAACCAGAAATTAATTAGGGCGGAATAAATTAAAAGAAAATTAAAATTTCTTTTTGGCAGTGGCCATTCTTGCTGACCAACTAATAATCATTATGCGTGCACGTAAAGAAAGATGAGGCAGTAAGATATAAATGTTAATAAAACATTTACTCACCCATAAAGTAACTTAATATCGATTCAAGTTTAAGATGGTCCTCGGTTTATAAGAAACTATAAAATAAAAGGAAAACTACGTTTCGGGTAAAATGGTAGGCAAATCTGTTTACGTTACATTTTTTGACAAAGGACTCTGTTTACTTTCTCTCTTTTACTGAACAGCTTTGGTTTGACTGATATGATAAATCGGAAGTCCGTGTCTTCTCGATTTTTCATATGAGCGGGAAAATTCAAACACCCTCCAGAACCCCCAGTTAATCCGCCGAAAGGATAACCGGTGTTTTTCCTAATAACATCGGTGCCGTTTTTGAGATATTGTTAGATTTGTCGTCACGCCGCCTTCGCGTTTGCTGCGTGGTGCATACCTCGTAGGTGATAAGATATTTTTGTTTGCCCCTTTTGCAACGTAGCCTTTTAAGTACATATTGAGCAATAATAGAGTA
Source organism: Tanypteryx hageni (assembly GCA_028673005.1). NCBI lineage: Eukaryota > Metazoa > Arthropoda > Insecta > Odonata > Petaluridae > Tanypteryx > Tanypteryx hageni. Next base: position 160,604,478 of record CM054112.1, read on the forward strand.
AAATCATTTGTTCTTTCTAAGCAAACTTGCGTCACTTCGATAAGGAAATTATACGAGATTAATATTCCATTAGGCGCTCGTCGTTACCAACTTAAATTTTATTTTTTCTTCTCAGAAAATAATTTTTAGTTTCTTTCTTCTCAATTCATTAGACATGAATATCTCATTGTAACTGAAGAAAAGTCGATCTGCCCCAGCAATCCTTTATCGTCAAAGAAAAATGGATAAACCTCCTAATAACAATAAAAATAATAAAAATGGAGCACTCACACGCCGATTTAGGAGAAATTACTCCACGCCAGGGACCGAATGCTCACGCAATATCACACAATTTCCGTATCTAGGGGAAACAACTCCACGCTAGTTACCCTTTTTATCACACACCTGCAAAACACAAAAGCAATCAACCACACACTTGTGCTTCCTTTTTAAAAATGCCTAAATACGAATTTCGGAATCAAAGATTCCTTCCTCAGTAGGCCGAATATAGTTTTATTTATCGGTAAGATTTCACTTTAAACATGCAGAGGCTAAATGTTGCCAAAATCCAGTTAGGACATTTGACGGTGGAGGGCGTGGGAGGAAACCATTGCAGTCCTACCTCGACCTAGGACTTCCCGACTTGCCGGACTTACGATTCCATTAAATTAACACCCATGTTCAGACTTACGCTCCGAATTTTCGGACTTACGACTCAAGAGTCGAATTGCGGACTTACGTAAAGCAGACAATGCGGGACACAAAAAAAACTAAAACATATCGCTAAACGCGGGATGTCAAAAACAACTGACTCAATCTCTCCAACGACGCTTTCGTATTTAAATCAGGTAATATTACCGGGATATTTTGCCCAAGTCAGGAGATCGATCGAGTTTTGGACTCGGGTAGACTGATCGCACCACTATACAGCATATTTGGAGAAATAAACGTGAGATTGCAATTCGCGAAATTCAAATCTCGCACTTACCTCAGAGTAAAAACTGCATGTGTGCAACCTTAAACTCCGTTTGATTGTTTATAAAGTTTGTAAGTGTTCTGGTAGCTCGAATCGTAACTCTTAACGATCCATATTGTAATGCTGTAAAATATTAATTAACTTACTTATTGTTAATATTTTTAATAGTTAAAATGACCAATACTATTTTATTTTGACCCTTGTTTAATTTTATAATAAAAACAATAGAATTATAATATAATAGGGGTTAAATATTTTAAAAACTGGTCTGAGCCTTGACCAGGAACGTAACTCTATACTCTTATGATTTATCGACTTACGACTCGTTTTCGGAAACGCATTAAGTCGTAATTCCGAGATACGACTATACTCTCTCTCTCTCTCTCTCGCCATTCTTTAAGGGAAATTAATATTTCGTTACTCTTTCATAACCCTTCATTCGGATCCGATCTCATCCGTACCTCCCCGTGGATGCTCGTCTTGTTCCCTCCCGCTGATGCGCTCTTTAAGAGCTACCGGAAGACGGTGCGTCGTGATCTTGGAGGTGAGATGGGACGAGCGTGGGAGACGCAAAGGCAGGTTGGGATGAGATGAGGGGGGGAGGCGTTACGTGATTAGGAGTTGACAGTCACGCCTCGCCTCGCGTGAAAGTGGAAGGAAAAATGTTCTCGGCGGGGTGCACGTGCGTGATATCGCGATAGTCGTGAGGGAGAATGTGTTAGTGTGTGTGAGTGGGAGGTTCTCGGAAGGTGGTTGCTAATGAAAGGCGACCAGACGGCGTAATAAGCTGTTCAAGATTCATCGGAGGACTAAACGTTTCGTGATGGACGAACCAAGAGGATGAGAGGAGTTGGGGATCGCGATCTGTCGACTGTTTTTTTTTAATGTGTCCGCACTTAATCAAATAGCAGGTGTACATTTCGAAAGTGATTTTAGGTAATATTTCGTTTTTAATCAATCTCTGTCTGAAGTTGCGGCTAACGATGTTTTTACGCCAAAATATAGATTTTAACGCTCGGAGCAACAAATCGTGACAAGAGAACTTAGTTGATAAATCTTTATATTTTAAATTAAAAAACCATAATTTATTCTGTTAATTTGTATTCATGCATGTAATATATCATGCATGATGTGCGAAATTAAATTTAACGACAGTGATCTGACTGTTTAGATCTAAAGGAACTTTCTGAGTCCATCTTTAACTTCAGATTCGTCGATTTGATATATTCCCTAAATTAAAAACATTAATATCCTTTTTTCCTTGACCGAAGTGCATAGTAATACCGAATTTGGCCTTGTATGTTTTACTCGCAATCATTAATGAGTGTTTAACGCCCTTCAAAAAAGCCGCAACCGTAATCTAGTTGATGGAAGACCGATATTTTTTCCGCCTCAATAACTTAAGTGTCTATTGCAGTATTCCCTTTTGGGTGCAATAAATTACGATGAACTAATTATACGGATGATTACTTATCGGTCTGATTCCTTTCCTGGAAAAACAGCCTCGACGTAATTCACTTTATCGAAAGAGAATATTTTCTGGCCCGTTAATATATTTATTGGTGATTGCCACGTGATTTGGAGCGGAATCAATCATTGCTAATGGGAATTTGATATTCGTAGACGTCAGGGACTCGATGGCGCAGCAAACGAGAAAGGAATCTGAGAATAATCCATTATTGAATGAGGAAGGACGTAAATTGTTTTGAAAGTTCCATCAGTTTAATTAAAAACTTCGTCGTTGATCAAAGCGTCAATGAACATGCGGTAGCCATAGAAACTAAAGGGTTCGATCGGAAACTCGGTCCTCAGTTCTTTCCTCGTTTTTTCGTTATCTTTCCATTCTTTTCCTTTTCTATTATGCCGCTTAAAAATGGTCCTCTTTCAAGCCACCAGCAGAACATCCAGTCACGTGGCTTCGCAGCCTCATAAGTGATTGGAAAAACTGCGCAAACGATTCATTGTTCTAATTTTTTTTCGGCGGCTATTGACTCTCATAGGGAGAGGGACTTAATCACGTAAGTGCGAATGATATTAAGGATATTATTTTTTTAATTCGAAATTCTAATAGGATGAGTATTTTCCTCTGGCGTCCATATTCATGGATTTGCGCGTTTAAGTAAATTTTTAGAGATTGTGGTTAGGCGGAAGTTGCTTACATGTGTTTCATGTTCATGATAACTGCGTTTGTACTAGGATAGAATAAAATGATTATTTAAGGAGAGGTTCTTTTATTGTAGTTGTTTATATGCAAAATATAATACGTTCGTAAATTTGTAATTAACAGCATATTATCCCGATCACATTAGCACTTAATTAAGAAATTAAACATGTATGTAGTTTAAAATTTTATTATTTTTGGAGCTTACATATTTGATTAAAATGTTTTGTGCTTTTCAACCATTTTTTGTGAATCGGATCGTTAATTTTTATAATACGTAGTATCATATGGAAAAAAATACATTACTTCGTCGGCCAATATAGGAAACCAGAGGTAGTTGGGCACTGAGTACTATAATCGCAGAGTTACATATGCTTTAGTAGAAGACATAAACCTTAACCGAGGCAAGAAACATCCAGTCTCAGTGATTCCGACGTAACTCGCCTCAACATCGAAGCATTAGGCGAATATTCAGAGCGTTCGAATTTCTGCTTATCGATTTAAAAAAAAGCTCTTCTGTCTTACTCGGATACGCCGTTATGTCTCTGTACAAAAAAGCAACAAAAACATTCCGAGTTGAAATAAATGGGAAATATGCCGAGGTTTTCCGCTTAAATCACACAAACGTATCTCTTTCCCCTCTCTTCAGTTCTCTCTCTCTTTCTCTTTCGCTGTGGTAGTTTGGGTCGCGGATTGATATGTCGCCCGTTCGTCGCCTATTTCGTGGCTTCATACGATGTGACCGTGAATCACGTGGGATGAGGAGAGTGAAGGGGAGAAAGAGGGGGGAGGAGAGGAAGCAATAACTTTCGGCTTATACGTTCCGGGGAGATTGGTACACACACGCCTCTCTCATAACACGATGCCCCACTACCTCCCCCCCCCCTATCTCTATGCATCCTGTCGAAACACGTCGGTCGCTTTTCCAGTATTGTGCAAGTCCACAAATTCACGACAGACATATTGGAGCATAGATAGGAGTAAATGGGTGTCACGCTTCTTTAAACCGAACCGACCCGGGTGGCTCTTTTCGCGAAGGTCTTCAACAGTGGTACTGCTTGCGCTTCGGATGCTGTCCTATCGTGTATCGAATATAGTGGTGCGTAGGTTTACGTAAAATTCTACGGGTCCTGGAGAAACTTTGATACATTTGTGGAGAATGACAATGCGAGGGTCGCTGAGGTAGCGTGGCACATTTTCAAATAAAAGTGAAATTCCAATTCAAATAAAGCTCTTGTTCTGGGATGTAATCGTTCAAATTTCATGTGCCTAGCAGTGGAAACAAAATTGGCAATCAAAGATTGGGCATAAATAGCTGCAATTCGTTTTGTAATTAAATATCGCGGATCATAGCTCCATTCATCCCGAAATACCATTACACTGTGTGGCATATAAATAAATTCTGGAAAGGATAAGTATCTTAATTAAACTTTTTCCCTTTTGCTTCCTCTGACGCAAATTCTTTCCGCTTTCGAATCAACTCAGACTCGACGCAACTTTTTGGAAAAAAATCCTTTTTTATTCCCCGTGGTTTTATAAAAAGTCTATTTCATTAAAGAATAAAAGGATATTAAAAAAAATCTCACTGACCCTAAAACAGTGCGCGCTTTGCTTAAAATAAGTCAGATTTTTTTCCTTGGCCTAAACCCAAAAGCGGAATTTTCCTGATCCCTTGGCTTAGCCTTCCGCTCTCATCCCTTTCCCAGTATAATCCCCTGCGCGAAACACAGGTGGACGGGAAAGAAAGAGGGAAGGAAAGTGCGCGCGTGGAGAGGGAGAAAGAGATAGGAATAAAAGGGAAATATTGGAAGTGGGGGTGAAGGGTGATGAGAATGAGAGGAGAGAGAGAGAGAGTGAGTTGGCAAGGGAACGCTGGGTAGCAGGTGACCAACTCAACCCAAACCGCGTTTGCCTGCGATCAGTAAAAGTTTATCTATGAACATTACACGACGGAAAGATTTGCGAGCGATTGCGAAATCGATCGAAGCGGATTTCGTGGGATTGAGGGTGTGTGAGAAGAGGAAGAGTGGTGAAAAGAGAGAGAGAGAGAATGCTTGTAGTTTTTACGAGGATTTGGAAAGCAATGAGGCGCCCTTTTAAAACGTGCCTCGACGAATTTGTTTCGATTTTTTTCGTTACCGAGAAAATAAACCGAAACATCAGTTCATTAACGTGGGACATGGTGTTTTTATTGCACCGGCCTTCATGTAGCGCGTTGTAGTGTTTAATATAAACATGCGTGAAAAAGCCGGAAACGTAAAGCGGGAAAATGTTCTTGCGACAATAAAACGGCTCGGTGATTTTTCGTTGCGTTGTTATCCAACGATAATGATTTTGAAGGTGGCTTCTGGTATGATTTCATTAGGATAGGTATAACGTGAGGTACCTGGCGCGCCGAAGACAAAAATAGTCTGTTTGCACGGTCGGTTTAAATTGACTCTATATGAAATCCAGAGTTTAAGGAAACAAGCTGCAGACTCATATCCAAGAACATCAGCGCGCGACGCGATCGATAAAATGTTGCCAGTTTTTTTAACGTTTTTGTAAAATACGATAAATGCAAATTGGATTTTTTAAATATAGCTTTTTAGTGAAATTAAATCACTGGAAGAAAATGTATACGTATATATTTTATGATGAGATTATACACGTTTTTAGTGCCTAATGACTTTCACATATATAGTACGTAATTACGTTTGAATTTGAGTGTTCAATGTTTTCAAAACAAATAAAACCTAAAACATACTTATGAACATTATTTTTTTAAATAATGCATTTAGTAAGAGCAGTTGATGAAAAATATGACCGTTGTCCATTACTCACTCTTATTGAAACAATGGACTTATCGGGCAACGTGCGATTGCCAAACATTTCTTCCTTTCCCCCCGAAGTAAGTCCACAGATAAAGATTTTGTTTCATCCTTCCGCCCACATTGCTAGGCGGCCATAGAACTCGCAAAGCACTCCAATTTTATCCGAAGCCAATGAGAACGATTTGAGGCGGTTAAACTCTCCTTAATGTTTCGACAGAGTAGTGTCAACAGGATTTCCTGTCGCCATTAAGTCCACACATCTTTGATACCGAGAATTCGACTTACCTTAAATCTTCCTGGAAAGGTTTTTGTTATTAAAGCTCTTACAGTCGAAACTTAAGGAGGGACAAAAATAAAGAGAGCGGTAGAACGTTAAATCAAACCATAAGAATGCTAACGGGAATAAAAATCCTCTTCGAGTAATCGAAATTCGAATTATACAGTCCCCACTGGAGTATATCGACGTAATGCTGGTATAGAGTATAAAATAAGGTCTTAAATGCGATTTATACCATAAACAACTGTCGTAAGGGTACCTTTGATATTGCGCAGTTTCCGGTCAAAAGCCATCGTTCCAACGAAAATCCTGCCATAAAACTCGATCAGTTATAGAAATACAGGGCAGAAATCAAATTTACAGTAACTTAACAGATAGAGATTAATTGGACATAAAACAGACACACGGGAGCGCCTTCCTCAACCAACATATAAGTTAAGTGCGCACAAATCACCCGTACCCGTAAGTTGTCCCGACAAAAGTGAACTTAACGATCACAACAAGTTTCCCCAACATCGAGAAAAACATTTAAAAATGTAGAAAAGCCTTTGATGTGACGTAAAAGAATACCGAAAAATACACCCACGTTTCGGTGCTTACCGAGCGGGGAAAAAAATATATAAAACCTTTGCCTCTTTCCGAATCCGAAATTTATCCCGTCCGTGACGAATAAACTCGCTGTAAAACGTTTAAAAACCCGAGATACTCCGTCGGCGCCCTGGTAAGCGGTCCAGAGTAGATCCTTTGTATTCAGCCTCCGCTGCTGCTCCCTGGCGGGCGAGTTTGATTTATCTCAGCCCTGCCCCCCAAATGTCGCCGTGCGGCGTCTCAGATAGGCGACTGCCCTGCCCCCTGACGGTATTTTTTTACGACGTCCTTGAATCATCTCGTGACCGAAGGTAACGGTCGTCGCGCTCTTTCCTCGAGGACAGGAGGTTGGCAGCCGGGCTCTGAATGGCTCTTGTTTCGTCATCAGGCGTGGATAACAAGCGAAGGAGCGACATGAGGCGTGGCTCGAAATAATTCTCGAGGGAAGAGGAGAGGAGAATCTGCGCGAAGGAATCATGAACGCCCGGGAGAAAATGAAGGGAATAATTGGGATCATCGTAATGGAAAGCCGAGATTAATTACATTTGATGACTGCGGGAAAGATTATATTGCAAGGAACTTGAGGGTGCCTTTGTTTTTTTTCTAATTATTCACATGGAATCTTATGTCACTTCAAACTTCACATGGTCTCAATTATATTAGTTAAAATATAACCTTGTTAATATTCCATTCCTGATGCATAAACTGTTTGCTACTAGGTGGAGTTTGCGCAAACAATTGCTAATCGGACTATTTTCAAAGGAAGAAGAGAGGGCTCTTCCGGGCTAAAGTAATCGGCGTTCCATAGTTACCCTATGAAAATGTTATTTTGCGGTATGCCTCCTAAATAACAGTCGTTTGATAAAGGCTAACAATGCCGTTCTCGCAAATGTGCAATTTCACTATCATCTCCCTCGTGATGGATTTTTCACTTGAAGGCTCCCACGAAAACTATTCTGCGCCACCAAATCTCTGCACGGTATGCAGAAAAATTTTTCCTCCTAGAACGGCAAGTCTGAGCAGCTCAGCAAATGATAGTCATTCGTGAATCATGCGCGAGAATAAGAATGCCTAGGAACTATCCCGCACGTAGCTTCGGTGCGGCAAAGAAGAAAAAAACAACCGAAGAGCGATGTGCGCGGTTTCCCGTGCACTGGTAGGCCCAACCCCCCAACGCGCGGATGAATTGCGTCAATATTTTAGCGTAATTGCCTATTTTTCAAGATGGCCGCCCTCGTGAATCTCTCTCCCTCATTCTGCCTCATCCTCCTCTTTACCCTCTCCTCGACTCCTTCCTTAAAAAAAAATCCCATGCACTTTCCCTACGCGATGTTCCAACCCAATCACGTAACGTCGTTACTTACATTTTCTTCCTTAAATTATCATCCATTACTCACGTGCGAAATACGTGACCCTCTTTCCGTGCGGTCCGCATGAAGGATTTTTACGTCCGATGATGTGTGAAATGAAGGAGATTTATCGTCGGTGTAGGAACAAAATAAAATTACGATCGGCCCTTTTGTTTGATTACGTAATCCAAACAAACCAAATTATTGGTTGTGTGGACGCGGTTAAATTTTTCACGAAGGTCAGAGTAATAATTTTCCCGCTCATTTTTTTTTACATTTCATGAATCACGAAAATACGGAACGATACTTTTACTTCCGCGGCCTAGGGGATATATATTCTTCCCATTGTTCGTTACGGCTAATAATTTCTTATTCTGCGTTTTGGCTTCCATCATAATTATTCCTTCCCTTCCTCCGGACATCTGTTACTGCTTTCCGCCGGCGAGAAATATTTTCCCTTCCCTCGCTCGCTACAAATCTTGCCTCCCTCTCGTGATCTCAGCCCTGTTCCTTTTCCTATTTCTCCTTTGTCTTTCTTTTCGTTCGCTCCCATTTCGCCATCTCAATTCCTTTACTTAAATTTGTCGCCTTCCTTTCTCTCTCTCTCGTTCCTACTATTTGTCCTTTCTTTCTTTCGCGAATTTTGAACTCCGGTGGCGCTAGGTTATATTAATTAACCTCACCTTGTCCTCGCGTGATTTCCTTCTCCTATTTAATCCCGTGAATATTGTTGTTGTTTGTTGTGCCGTCTCCTAGAAATTTCCCCTTCTCCTGCTGCTTTGCCTCTGTTTTCCTTTTTCGTCTAGATCACCATCTTAGCATGTTTATCTTTCATTTTCTCTGTTTTTTTATTCTTATGACGAACCGTTTTTTTCTCGCCTCCCACATAAAATATTTCCTCTCTTTCCCACATTCTCTCGCCCTTATTTCATCCCGATATTCTTTCCGCGAGAGGCGTTTCTATTTTTTCATTTACTCCTTCCATCCATTCCATTCCTCATCCTCGGCCGCCCATCCCTCTCCACCTCAAAAACGCCATTTTCTAATATAAAAATCTCTCTTTATATTTTCGTCTCTCGTTTTTTGTATCCATTCCCTTTTCTCTTTTTCCCTCTCCCCCTTCCTCCTTCGCTGTTTTCTTGGCGCTCATTCCCGCGATCGTGGAGGCAAAAGAGGCACCAGGCGGGCGGAGCAGGAGGGAGGAGGCGGCGTGCCCCTGTGAGAAATAACCTCGTTCTGTTGCCTTAGAATTCGCAACTCCCTTCGGTTGAGAGAGGGGAGTGGGTTGCTCGGAGGAAACAGAGAGAGAGAGAGAGGGATAAGGAAGAATTTTTGGGATTGGTCTAGCGGGAAGGCGGACGAAAATGGTGGGAGGAAGAACGGGAGGGGAACGCGGGATAGAAGGTGAGGGTGGAGTGTAAAGGAGGGAGGGAGGAAAAAGATTCATTGAGGTAAGTCCGAATTGCGTGCGGGAATTCCCAAAGATTTCCTTACCCTTTCCGCTCCGATTCCGAACACCCTCACGTATCCACAAACACACAACACACGAACACCTCCTTTCTTCCCAGGGGAGACCTTGGAACACTGAAAGAAAAAAGTTTTCCGGTTAGCGCTGTGGTGCGGGGGAGGAGGATAAAAAGAAATACGCTGGGTCGAAAATTTACATGTTCGATCTGATAAAAGAGGGAAAGGGATGTGTTTGCGGAAGGAGAGTGGTGCAGAGAGTCAATCTTGTGATGGCCAGGTGTTGTTTTGTTTATCTCGCGTAATTTCGTTTCGTTTTTTGATGCATCTCTGTGAAATTGAAACCTTGAGATCGCCTCCATACATTAAGCGACGGGCAACCTCAAGGAGGCAATTTAGAAATGTTTTCCGATACCTTAATTTATGCCAGTTACAGTAGCCTTTCTCTTTTTCGTTGCTTATTTAATTCCGTTCCAGAGTTTATATGCAGATATTCGAGATAAGAAAATTTAGATCGATATTTTCTATTACTTTAGTTTATTTGTTGCCTACCTTCCTTCAATTAGGCCAGCGGTTAAACACCTTTTCAATGTGGCGATCGCCAAGATGTATCCTAGAATATCAAGAGAGCGGCACTATACCTAGGTAGTTTGCAAAAATAAAAATAATCATAAATAAAATCAAAGCAACATCAAAGGTATCATAATTTCATTAAATATGTTTTAAGACAAAATCATCGGACCAAATTCAATAACTGGCGCTAAGGAACGCAATTTTAAGCATCGCAAAAGACTCAAGCTGCTAAAGGGCAGATTGTACTCGCGAGTACCAGATTGGGAACTCCTGACTTATTGTTAGACACACCCCATATCAACTGCATTGTTCGGTTCTGAGTTATAATACAACGATTTTCAGATGGATAACTTATTTTCCTATACCTTCGCCGTAATACAAGCTATGTCATTAGCTACATCAAAATAATTAATGGGCTATATGTTTTGCTACGGTGGTACGTAAATGGCAACCCTATTAGGGCGTCACGTTGCTAGAGTAGCACGTGCTCACCAAAGGGACTCTCTTGCCCCTGGGAAAAATCGAAACCAAGTGATTATTTTCACCCTAATAAACCTCACCAAGTGAACGAAGACAACTTTAGGTATACGTTACGGATCGCGTCGCGAGCGTATCAAAGTTTTCGACGGAACGGTAGAGCCGAGCGAAATCCATACCCATCCGCATTCCTGATTCCTCTCCACGCGAACACTTTGAAATTCCACTTTTGCTCGATTCCCACTCTACCATCGCAGCCGAATTTTACGAAGGGGCGTAACCGGATACCCTTCATTAGGTTGATGAGAGCAAAAGAGGGGCAGGGTAGAAGAATGATGCGGGAGTGAATTTTTTAAATTAGGAAGGGGTAGTTTCGGCTTTGACAGAGGGGGGGGGGGGGTCGGAATTGTAACGGATACCACGGATGAGAGAGAGGGAGGGGGGGCATGAGGGTAGTCTTGTGCTTGAAAAGAAGGGTCGCACAGTATCCTAGGATGATATCGTAGATTGAGGAAGAGGGAAAAAATATAATTGCCGTAGATATGGAAGGAAAAGGGGAGGATGTTCGTCATTGTGATAGAAGGTGATAGTATCCAGCTAATGGAGATGGAAACGCAAACCATTCATTGTCACCCTATACCTGGAGCTACTTTCTAAAAAGTGTTCCTCTAACTAACGAACAGATCAGAAACATTGGAAGGAAGAGAGAGAGAGAGAGAAAGAGAGAGAGATGAGCGTAATGGGAGGTAAACGGCCGGAAAGGTGTCTCCCTCTCGGTGGTGATGTGGTGAACTAAAAATAAAAATAAAATGGAAGGAGAGATACGGAAGACTTGGTGGCACTACAAAGGCAGTCTTGTCGGGCCTAGAAAGAAAATTTGTGGGAATTTTTTGGAAAGTAAAAGCTGCCTTTCTCGGGGGAGAGCATTGAAAGGGTACTCTAATGGTAACATTATCAGGGAAGGAAGAGGGCCTGGTGGAAGGCAGAAGCGAGTGGTCTGGTAAAGAGTGGACTTCTGGGTTTCGGGAATGATTAAGGAGGTGGAAGGAGGGAGAGAGAGAGACTGCGGGAGAGGTAATGATAAGGAAATGGATCTTAAAGGAGGTCACATAGCAAGAGAGAGGTCTCTAAGTGAGATGTCAGCCCGAGGGTGATACACGGTCGCGATCATGGGCAGGATTTAGGGGAATCTCTCGATGTTGCTGCTGGAAAGTGGAAAGCTTAAAATTAAACGAGCAATTAAAGAAGTGAATTTGGTTTGAAATTCACTTGGCACTGAATCTGTCACCCGTCAATTTTTGTTCATTTTTTATTCTGCGATACCTATAATTCCTCCATCCATAAGTTTTTATCAAATCGCTTAAAAAAGGACGATTGTAGGACAGCTGGCGTCGTCCTAATACAAAATTGATAGCTTCCACAGCGTATTTTAGTTAAAATTTGAATGTTGTATAAATTCGCCGAAAATAATTACTTGGCATTATATATCTCAAAATATATCTATTATTTTTGGATCAGCATCTTTTGATTTTAACCCTCGAGTGCGGTCGCCTATTTTACAAACGAGATCCAGGTCGCTGGGTGGCATACACCCAGTCTTTTCTTAGATCCTTTTGGATGGATTTAACTGTCAGGGCGATGTACGTGTTACTGTAAAATTAATATAAGCAAATGATAAACTTAAAAGAAATAAAAAAGCTATGTATTTTCATGTCTTTATAGGAAAATATACAAAGATATGAAGTAGTAAAAAATTTTACCCATCTTAGGTCTCTGAGGTACTCATATCTTCCTCTGGTAGTTATCGCAAAAGAAATTGCAATTTCTTGGCAAACGTTTACACTGCCTTGTGAGCAGATTGATTTAGTTTTACGATTCTTCCCTTTTCACAGTTGGCATAGGAAATATTTGTTAGACTTATTTCTCTTCTTTTGTGTTACAATTTCATCATCATTTGTTTTTGCAGCATTTTATGTCACAAACTTATGACAGGTGTATAAAAGATGTGCAGAAAGGTTCTGAAGGTTAGCACAAATATTAATTTGTGGCTTGATAAGACCTATAGCTAAATCTTTCAAAAATAGCTTTCTAGATTTATACTTTGTAAACGGGTCTTCTATTGAAAACAGCACAATAAATATTATATAACACAAATACCAACCATGCAAGGATTAAAAGAATAATGAATAAAAACTGCCAATTTATGTATATTTTTAATATTAAAAAATATTACACAAGCATGGCCGGTGGGTGTAATGCACCAAGAGCTCTGACAATTTAAAAAAAAAAAATGTTTCAAAGTCGCAGTCGCACTGAAATTTCTCACAAATCCCTTAAAACATATCAAAACTCAGCTACTAATTGAATGAAGTTATATGCATTTCGGAAAAGAAAAATATTTAAATTTTAAAACGCTCAGGCGACCATGCTCAAGGTTTAATGGTGCTTTTCGAGAAATATTTTGTCTCCATCAATATTTTGGTTGTTGTCGTTCTCACCACGTATGTTCCAAAACCAACAAATAATCTCTTACAAAAATTACTCACTTGATTTAAAATTCTAAACAAATGATATCCCTCTAATATTTAAGAAAATGGCGATTTTTAGCATTGTAAAAAGCATTATTTATGCATATCGTTCTTTATTACATTCACATATCATATAAATTCGCTTATTAAAGTTTATTGCGTTATCATTTAAAATGAAAGCTTCAGAATACTATTTACCTATCGTTTATAGTATTTTGTGTGAAATAATTGGTAAAACCTAAACAATCATCGCAGAAACCTCATGAAATGGGACTTGTGAATTTCCAATACAAACTTCAATGCTTACAAATCACTTAGAAAGGTCATAAAACCATATACGTGAATTCGGCTTGAAATCTTTGAAAACGTCGTCTAGAAATTTTTTTGCGCCATCCATTCCTTTTCAAGTTATCTTCATCTATAGTTGTATTTCAAATACGCCCACAATAGGACGTGACATACGAATAGAAAAGAAGATGAGAGAGGCAGTGAAATGAAAAGAGTGAGAGAGAAAGAGGAAACTTCGAAACCTTTGGAGAGTCCTTATTCCAAAGATTGATGAGCGCTCTCGCGGGGAAGGAGAGCGGGAGCTCCTTTTCGTATCAGAAGTGTAAAAACCTTAAGCGTGATGCCACAGGAGAGAGAAGCAGTCGAAGAATATGAGGGAGAGAGAGAGAGAGACGTTGCAGGAGAAGGATGATGAATGGTGGACGTAAATGAGAGAGAGAAAGGAAAGAGAGAGAGAGGAAATACGGACAGATGACGTATGTGGAGAAGTAGAGGGAGGATGGGATAGAAGAGGTAGAGAGGGCTGGGGCAAGGCTGGATGGTGGAGTCGAATACCCCCTTTCCTTTTTCCGGCCGAAGGCGTTCCACCGCAACGTTCATTAAAGGTGGAGAGTAAGGTTAGAGGAGAGTGAAGAAGGAAGAGAGGACAGAGAAGAGAGAGAGGAAGATACAGGGGGGTGGAGAGTAGCAGAGAAGAAAAGGGAAGGAGAGGATAGGAGTAAAAGGGAAGAAGAGGTAATGGTTCGATGCAGAAAGGGAAAGAAGAGGAAGGTGGGAAATAGGCGGAATAATGTAAAGGAGACCAGGTGAAATAGAGTAGGTAGTAGTGGGTTGATGTAGAGGAAGAGGAATGAGTGGATAGAGAAAGGAGCAGGAGAAGATAACGAAGGTTCTAGAGAAAGAGAGATCAAGAGAGAGAGATCTGGAGAAAAAACTAGAGAGAGAGAGAGGAAGATGTTATGAGCTAATGGAAAGGTAAAATGGGAGGGAGAAAGCGAGAGCGGAAGTAAAGCAGAGAGGAGAGAGAGAGTTTTGGCCTAAGTAAGCCGAATGGGAGGTCGCGAGAAAAGAGATGGAGGTAAATGCGAGTGGGAAGATAGATAAGAGTCAGTGTGGGGGGTATCATCAGAGAGATGGAGAAGGAGAGAAAGGAAGGGAAAATGTGAAAGATGAAAGGAAAAAAGAGGGATGTGGTAAATTGGGAAGGATGCTTAAGAGATGAGTTATGGAAGAAAAGGCGAGAGAGAAAACAAAAAAAAACTGAAAAATAGAGGTTGTTGATTATCACTATTAATACTCAGGCTTAGTCATCGTCTCGGCTTAATGCGCGAGCGTGGGTTGAGAAGTGATTAATAAAGAAAAACCAATCTATAGCTTAATTTCTTCGGGGATGTAATGTTTTCTTTATAAGCGGGCATCATTAGATCAACGGAATGTATAGTGGAATAAAATAACTTCGATTGACCTTTATTTGAAAAAATAATTTTTATTTTGTGCGTGGGCCATGATTTCATATTTTACTTCAATAAATACGCCATTAAATAGACTTATAATACACCTGTTCTGGATTTTCTTGTAAAGTGACATAGAAATGTTACTTCTAGCTTTCGAGAAGGGAAAACAGAAGCCAAGTTGGTTAAAATACGGCTCTTGTAAAGAAACTCTCTGAATAATGCGCGTTAAAATTTGTAAATCAGCGAACGAACGTCCGGAATAGGCCATTAAATGCGGAATCCTCTTAGTGAGGACCTAATTAAGCATTTCTTCGTGGGCATGCATCAGCTTCCATCACGGTTCATATGTAGAAGGTCAAGAGGGCCGAAATAATAGGACCAGAGTTTACTGAAAGTGAGTGAGCCTTAGAACTGTGTCTTGTGGGTCGGAAGCGCCGGGTAAAAAGGAGAGAGAGAGAGGAAATGAAGAGGCGGGGGACCGTTAGACGTAAAGGGAGATAAACGGGGGTCGAAAGGGGAGAAGTGGTGAACAGGGGTTTGCCGCCTCAGCTTCCTCCTCTCTCGGCCACCTCCTCTTGACGCGGGGAGGGCCCCCTCTCTCTCTCTCAGTAACGCCTCCCTCAAAAAGCATCCCTTCCTATTTCTCTCCTCCATCCCACTCCCACTCCCACTCCCACTTCATCTGAGACACCAGACCGGGGCTCGTGCCGGGCAATTAGGGTGGTGATGAATGTCCTCTCCTCATACCACTGCCTCGCCCATACCCATCTCGGAAGCTTACTTCAGCCGACGCCGCTCTCTCTCTCTCGAACTTCCTAACCCACCCCCTAACTCTCTCTCCTCCTTCTCTCTCTTGTCCTCCTTGCTCACGTGTTCAGCATCCCCAGACGCCTCATTCCTCCTCCCACCCATCCCTTTCTACGAAGGCACACGGTTCCTTTGCCGCCGTAGTCATATGCCTACAAGGACAATCTTACCCTTCCTTCCCACTCTCCCCCACACTCTTTCCGTGCCAATCTCCCTTCATTCGAATTCCTCAAGGGATACAAGGTCATATGTTTAGCTACCTCTACCTTAACAATCTATAAATATTCTAAATTCGGACGTGTATGAGTATTTTTAAGCGTCTCCCCGGCAATAGATTGTATTATTCTACGTTCAAACATCACGTTAATAGTCTAGCCGGCATCCTCGACGTTAGATATATTTCCTGACGTGGTGTGCCGGGTATCGGAGGAGAAACACGTACCGGAAAACCCTCTCTATTTTAATGAATAATATATATTCAATTGGTCATTATTTTATTCTACAGGGTCTATGGCGAAACACGTAAGTCTATGTAAATATGTGAATAGGGAAAAGTCTAAAACTTTGTAATTATACCGTATCTGTTCGAATATAAGCCGATCCTCCAAAAATTTCCATCATTTTTTGACAAAAAAGTAAATTTCGTAGATTTTACGCTAAACTGTGCTGGGCATGCATGCACAGCCTAGAATACGTTATTGCAGATCGAAGAATAGAGTGGGAAATGGTTTAGTTGTTGACATTTGAAATATTACTCCAATTAATAATTTCGTGTTTTTTAATAATGTCCACATTCAGTTACGATAACTTCATACATCTTCATTTTCACACAAGGTTAAATAAAGCAATAGCGACCTCGCAAAGATAATTTTTAATCCATGTCTATTTCCAGTGAAATTAGCATTTACATTGTCTTAAGAAATTGCATTTTATAATTATACATGTTCACATCGATATATGGTATATCACACACACACGTTTTGCCTAAATTCAAACAGTTGAGCATCAAATGGCGTCATCGCATTTTGCGTAATCGTCAATGTACGTAATTTTAATAGATTCCTTGAATGAGGATTTAACATGCATATAAACGTTACATTGGCTATAGCAATCACTAGAATAGTCAAATAAAACTAATAGGAACTTCTTTTGATGGATAATGAAAAATTATACAAATTGCTAACTATTCTTAACTAGTGTAAATGCCCGTTGAAACTCAACGGGAAAATTGGAACTTAATATATTCAACTATATTAGAAGGAAGTGAGCTAAATCTAACACTTATACGAACATGAGATAAGATAGATGAACAGGTTTTCACATTAATATATTATTTTATATTTAATAGTAAGCCAATAAGAGTATACAATTTTTTAACTAAGTTAACAACATCTTTAATATTATTCCGAAAAAAATTAGCTATTATGGACTCACCAGATATGTTGATTTCCTGTATGAACAACAATGCTGTTGATCGGCAAGGAAACGTTTCAATAAAAATGCAAAATTTTGACAAATTTTCGAATATTTTAGCTTAATGTGAGCGAATTCGACTCAAAAACAAAAATTGACTCTAAGAATAAAACATTTCATTTAATTTCCTTCAAAATGGTTATTATCCGAAGATCGTGTGTCAATTACTTCTAATTTAATTTTTCAAAAGAAAATTAGTCTGCAAGCGTGAAAGAGGTATATTTAAGATCCCTCTTATGGGAAATCTAACATAGCGTTCCAACCAACAAACCAACTAACAGATTAAGGCTTTTATTAATAGTGTAATAATAATTAATGATACATATGCATAGCCGTGAGAAACAAAAGTAAATATCCATTACCATTTCGAAACGAAAGGACAGGTAACAACGGCAACAAAACACGGATGCTGCTAAATTCATTATTCTAGCATTATTATATATTCATTAATATTCATCGTAGGTCAGATATTTACTTTACTTAAAATATAGTACTATCAATTGAATGCGACGACAATGAGAGACGTGCTGCCATCTATGGGTGGCTACGAGACATAACCCTACCCCCAAATTTATTCTCGAACTCGCATTTAAGCCGAGGGATGATTTTTTCATGATATTAGGACAGATACGGTAGTACCGATTGTATTGGTTGAAGTATATTTGCCTGTATTGGAATAAAACAATCTTACGTAAATTTACACATGTAGTACCAAATCTACATCTACAAGTTACCCTGCAATTCACCAAGTTGGTGGGTGGCAGGGGGTGCAATGCACCAAATCCTACCTAAAGATTGTCTAACGCAATTCGAAATTTCCTATTGTGATCTCTTATTGTCCTCGGAAAGAACGAGCCTAGATAACGCTCCGTCCTACAATCGATCTCACGTATTTTATCGTCTCGATCATTTCTACCTATATACGTCGGTGCCACAATTATTCCCACTACCTCCTCTTTTAGACATTCTGACCTATATTTCTCTAGAAGTTTCAACCTTGAGTGCAATCTACGGTCCTCCAGTGATACCCAGTTCAAATCGCTCAATAAAGAGGTGACGCTTTCCTTATGTTCGTACTTTTGTTTTACAAATCTGGCTGCTTTGCGCTGTACTCTTTCTAGTTGAATTATGTGTCCCTTCTCGTACGGATCCCATATGCTCGCTGCGTATTCCACTTGTGGTCTTACCAGTGATAAGTAGCATGTTTCGCGTACTTTCTCTGTAGTGTTCCGTACTATTCTACCTATGAATGCCAGTTTCTAGTTGGCCGCGCCTATAACTCGACGAATGTTCATGTCCCACGAAAGATCTCGACAAATGGTTACTCCTAAATATTTTACATACTCAGCTTGTCGAATACTCATTTCATCTATTTTATATTCGAAACCTAAATCTTTGTTCTTACTTTTCCAGAACGTGACTGCGGCACATTTAGTATAATTAATTTCGATTTGCCATTCTTTGCACCACGCTGAAATGGCTCGCTCTTAAGTCTTCACGCAGAGACTGATGGTCCTCCTGATTTTTTATGTCTTTATATAGAACGGTGTCATCGGCGAAAAGCCTAATTTTACTACGAACAACCGAGCACATATCATTTACATAGATTAAGAAGAGCAGAGGGCCCAATACACTTCCCTGAGGAACACCCGAAGCAACTTTAACGGGGGACGAGTATTTCCCATCGATGACAACTATCTGTTCCCTATTCGAGAGGAAGTCTCTCACCCAAATCCGTGCGCTATAAATAAAAAAAAACGATTTTCAGGATAAAACTGCTCTGTTCTACGGACGCGACATTTTAATTTGAAAAAATATTTGAAATATTAGTTATTAACCATTCATGCTTACTTCATTTAAATTGAAGTTAATGAATTCATATATAACTTTGTTATGAATAAAAATGCATTCGAAAAATTGAAAGAAAAAGTCGGTTCTCGTTTAGGACTGGATAGATAGTTTTCGATGCTCGCTCCGCTTGCGGCCGTCTCCCACATTTTGCCGCGACCTCTGACGGGCGCATAAGGAATGAGAGAGAGAGAATAGGTGGGCATAGGAAGACTCCGCCCGTACGGCGTACACCATCCTTCGGTTTCTACAAGGGATCGCTCAGGGGTCAGGAAGCACGGTTTTTAGCCCAAGCGGGGGCGTGGTGTGGGTTCAGTCGCAGGGGCATTAAAGGGGGTTAGGGGGAAGGCACAGGAGGTGGGGGTGGGAGGAGATATAGGAGGGTCATGTCTCAAACCTCATTACGGTGGCCTCTAGATCACCGGTGACACCCACTGCCACCATCCCAAACGTCACCCCATCCCCCACCCCCCGTCCCCACCCTGCGAGTATTCGTCCCCCTCCTCCACTCTTTCCCTCCCGCACGCACACCTCTCCTTCCCCCCTCCTCCGCCGAAACCAAGTTAATGGGATCTACCTTCTCATTTGAAGAGAAGGCGTGGGTACCGGAATGCAATGCTTTCGCTGGTCCTGGGATGTCGCCACCTAACGCCTAGAATATTGGGAAAAAATGACCGGCCTTCTTATTTAAGGATTTCGGGTTTAGGGTCAAGGACGCCTCCCTCACTACTCACGGGAAAGTGGATGCGGGTCAACGAGGGAGGCCGCGCGTTTTTTGCGTGACTGATTACGTCAGTCGTTTGTCAGCACACCTTTTGACCGCCATTAAAAACCTTAATGTTTTTATTTCAAGGGCGAAAAGGCGAAAACATTTTCCAGGAATTAGCATCAATGACGATATTAGACCGGCATTTTAGTCAATGCAATTAATTCATGAGCACATAGAAGCGGAGAGCTTCAGATGAAAGATTCGGCACCTACGCCAAAATTTAAGCAAGCACCTTCCAAAAACTTCTTTAGAATATCGTTTCTCCTATTTTCCTTATTTAAAGTAGTGCAATATTTTAATATCTATGAAATATTTATTTGGATATTTTTCGAGCCTGTTGCGAGAGGCGTGCGCTCCATCTTTTGAATTGCGCCTACGGTAAATACTTGCTTTGCCATAACCAAGTTACAGCACTACATAGAGGAGTATGCATAATATCTCTGAGCCGAAGAAAGACTTCATTCAAAGTTTATTTGGGAATTTTCAAATGGTTCCTGCACTAGGGAATTGAGGCTGTGATTCAGAAAGTTATACTAATTTGCAAACACAATTATATATCCTGAATGTTTATGAGTTCTTATAAAGGGTAAATATATTTTCTCTTAAGAGGCATCGCATAAGTTTTATATAGAAGAATAGTATGGATTGTTTATGATAAAATAGCAAGGCCACGGAAAACTATTTGTACCCGAAGCTGACGTTTGGTTACGGGAATGACGATTTTCATAATTTCCATCAAAAACATTATTCCGACCTCGTCACCCTCGAACAGGAGCGTATGATTCAAAAATAAGCTCCGGCCTCGAAAAAAATTCCAACATCCCTTTCCCATTTCGAAATTCACTTTTCGCCGTGACATTTTTGCGCCTCTCGACTCTCTTTTTTTTCGAACCCATTCACTCCGGACTGCTATTTTCCAAGCCTTGCTAATTGCCCTCGTCCGAGAGGGAATTTCAGTGAAACGTCACTTTGGCGAAGGAACGGAAAAAATACGTGCGACGGGGTAAAGAAGTGAGTAAAGAGAATGGAAGCTAAATCGAACGGACGGCTAACAATGAATGACGAATCGAATCGGAATGAGAGCGAAAAAATTGGGATCAGAGGAAACCTGAGGCAAAGAGCAACATGGGTAAAGACTATGAAGAGTATCTAAAAAAACGGGAGAAATTTGAGAATTGAAAAAACGATAAGTCAAGTGGGATAGTTTTCTAACTAAGGATGAATGCTGCAGGAGGTTAAGCGCAATGGGAAAGGAATAATTGGAAACGGAGAACAGAATGCGAACGATAAAGGTAAATGAATTATCTCTCGAGGGATCAAGTGTTCTTTTTTTGATCGGAGGAAGCGTTGAAACAGTCAACGGTCCAGAGGGTTAAAGGGTGGCTTTTAGTGGAATTGAAAATCAGATTACTGTTGACGATACGCGCGGTTTTTTTTCCCATAATAGGCTTAGCTAATGACTATTTTATTCATCATGTGATTCCGAAGTAAATGATGGGTTAAATAGCGATCGCTTTTCATAAAAATTCTGCAGACTGCATAAAGTGGTGATTGAGTTAAATCGATGGAAAACGTTTCTTCTAATTACATGAAATTGAAGGAAAGAATGCATATAGTAAAGGTAGTTCGGTCATTTAAGAAAAAAGTTTTAAATGCTTAATTTTCAATTTGGAAAAACTTTCATCGTTTCGAATTTTGAGAATAAAATCCTGCGTTTAATTTTTGTATTCTTATGTGGCTTAATTCTCTGTCAACTTCAAACTAAAAGAATAGGTCACTTCCGTTATTTTTTTAAATCTCAATATGGTAAGTTTTTCTGCATAAATAACTTTGATTGCATCGGCAGAAAATCGAAAGTAACAGCTGCAATTTTATATCTCTTGTAACTATTATCTGGTTCGATTAATGACCATATTCCTAATCAACTATAGCTTTCATTTCGAAAGCGTGAATTTTATTTTCAAGTAAGTTTTTCAAAAGTAAACTCTCATAAAGATTTGTATAGTTTTTTTACAATTGCTTCAACTGACAAGAAATATACTTCCCTCGCTTCCCAAATATAACTTGATATTTTTTTATTTTATATTACATTTCATATGAACGGTCGATGTTGCCATATCTACTCACAGACATAGTAATGACAGAAGTTGGACGTGAACCAGTTTTGAAAAGCGCATAATAAAACTACTACCATCTCACTCTCAAATAACGATGATAAGCCATTGGCGCATTATTCATCTCGTATTCAAGTTCTTCTACCCATCACTCCAAATACAACTTCCACAAAGTTCACCATTTCCAAGCGAGAAACCCGATCCTACCCACATGACCTAAAAACTACACGATTGTGATTAAAACACCCCTCGTTATATGACCCTTTTCCCCTTCTCGTAGCCTCGGCCAGTGCGTGAGCGAAAGAGCGAACCGTTCAATGTCGAATGCGAGTACGGAAGAAAGGGATAGAGGAAAGAAGGAAGCGGTTCAGAGTTGTAGAAAGGAAGGCAGTTTGAAGAAAGGCCCATTTAAAAAGAGGAAAAGAGAGAGAGAAAAGACGCCTGGTTAGCTTTGAAGACACGGTAATAAAAAGGAGTTTCGATGGGAGGAAGGGGAAGGAATAGTTTGTATAGGAAATTGCGTTACGTATGACATTTAAGGGACGTCCCCGCTTATCTTTGAAAAGGAGAGGAAAAATTGGTGGAAGGCGTGGATGGTGCGAAGAATGGGAGGGAACGATAGAGAGGGGAAAAAAAGGTGACGGTACGTGGCGGCAGAGAAAGGGGAGGACGAATGAATGGGATGAATAGGAGGGGGAGACGTGTGTGGGGAGCGGAGGTGGGGTTGAGGGGAGGTGAAGGGGAGGAGGAGACGTGGACGCTACGCGGACCTTCCGCATCCCCAAAAGGCTTACAGTTCCCCAAGTCTGCTACCGGTGGGAAGGAACGGAGGGATCGAAGTGGCGCATACAAAAAACACTCAGGAAACAACGGGAGAATCTGGGTGTGTTGGAGGGCGTTGAGGGAGTAAGGAGGAGATACTAGAAAGGGAAGGAGGTGAGTAGGGAAGGGTGTGAAGGGCGGTAACTTCCGGTCGTGTAAGAGATAGAAATTTAGGAAAAGAAACATGAAAAGAAAAGAGTTGTCAAATGGTGGTTTTATTGGATCTAACCCGTCCAGTAGCACACACATACACATACATATATATTTATGTAAGAGGTTCACATATTTTTGTTCAATAGGATGAGAAGGGCGTTTAAATGGACGTTGCCCAACACGTGGGTAGGGTGCGCTTGAGTGCGTAGCTTCCGTTTTTATTATTTACTCATTGTGATGGCTACAGTATTCGAAAGGAATCATCTCGTGTTTTATACGCCGAAAGGAAACAGTGAGTGCTGATTGATTCTTTCATACTCAACGGTGTGACATAGTGGTGCGGGCTTTTGTGAAGTCCCCTCGATCAATCTTTGTTTGTGTCAGTTTGGAACTTTTCAAAGATCTTGCGCCTAGTCGTTGATGTATTGAACGTAATTATGAGTAATGAAAGTGGTCATATGGGTCTTTCAATTCATTTATATTTGCTCGAAGCTTTGCAGTCATAACAAACGGAGCGACGAGCTAGGTTCTGAATGATTATATTTTATCATTGCTTGTTTTTGGCCGCGATAAAATTCCTTCAGACCTAGAAGTCAGCCTCAAAACTCAATTGCTAGGACCGATACAAGCAGCTGGAGCGTATTATTCTGTATTTACATTACTATGCGAGACTTATGCGGTTGTTTGAAATCTAATACACAAACAAACAATGGATTTCAAATGTATATAAGAAGAGTTTGAAATAAAATCGGGAAAAATCTAAAATTTCTGGAAGCTTGATGCATAGCGTTTTCGGTGGTCATGATTTAATTAATAGTATCAACTTCGATGAAGTTCCATTTGGTCATTCTATTTGAATCTGTCATTAGTTATGTTAGCTATTTGTTATTCAATGATAATAAATGTACTTACAGGAAATCAGAAGACAAAAAACCCTCTTTATTTGCTTGGTTGAAGTCTTTCGTGCAACGATAATCTTCTACGGGCACGTTTTGTCGAAATAATTATTTGTGCTATTGAAAGTAAATGTTGATGCCATCTGCGCCTTAATGGAATCTTCGGGTTACTATGATGAATTTTGACACGTTAACCTGAGTTGCCTCCATGACAACCTTCTATGGTGAAAATACATTCGGATTTCATTCGTTAAAAAAGAAAGACCCGTTTTTTCTGACGCCTCCTTAACGTGCTTCGGAGAATGATTGACAATCGGGCCCAAAATTTCGAGACACTATTTCTGTCAAATCACCATGTTTAGCGAGGGTGGGGGGGATGGAGGTTTTCGGGGGGCTCCCTACTCCCAAAGATAGGCACATGTTTCAACCTCCACGTTCGTCAAAGCATCGCGCAAAGGGATGCGTGTGTGTGTGCGTGCGGATGGCAAACTTGAACAGCGCTCCCACTGTGGACTCCAAAGGCTTTCTCGGGTTTCACGCCACCGGGAGCTGTCCCGTGCTGGAGGGTGTGACCGAAGGGATTTTGGCGTGGGGGCGGCGAACGGGAGGAGGGGTGGAGGGAGGTGGTGAGGAAGGGGGTGGGGACGAGGGGAGCGTGAAGTCAAGGGGCTTAGGCTCAGCTGGCATCGCATGAATGATCACGGCCTTCTATTCCCAAAAAAACTTCTCCGACGACTTTTGCTCATCTGTCGTGGTGGGACCTATTGCTGGGCAGAGAGAGAGAGAGAGAAAGAAAGGGAGAGGTCGTAATCTCGTTTTTCACCTCACGGATATATTACTTTGCCGCCAGCTATATTTCGTCCTTGAAAGCATTAAATGATACTTGCTCAAAGAAAAAAATCTCGGAGGAAATTTTGCAAAAGCGGATTAGAAACAATTATGTATTATATCAACACTTTTTTAATGAGGTAAGATTAAATTCAATTAAATAGTACCAGATACACAAATTAGAACAATACTTGTTATATATTTTTATAGGAAGAGAATTGAAGTTCAATCGATCAACGAACATTTAAATGTGTTTAAATTGATCAAATAAACTAATTTAAATCAGGGGGATAGAAATCGGTGTCAATATATCTGTACGTGAGTTATCGTATATTATGACTTAAGGAATCGGTACGGAAATCATTATAGAAATTTAATCATTACAATATCGTAAAAATTAGTAAAGCACTGAACAAATCAATACGGTTGGTCACCTAATAAACGTATAATAAAATGTGTCACGATTAATATAAAAATTTTCAATACAAAATATCCTCTCGCGATCAATTCAGTCCATAATTTAGAGATCGCTAGTTTTTCCATCTATATTAGTAAAACGCTCTGTACTCCATTAAAAGCTGGCATTTCCTCAGAAAATTTCGGCAATAAATGGATCCTTTTTTTCTTTGATGTGAATTCCTGAGCAAAAAGATATCTCACTGTGTTCACAGCATACGAATCCCAAGATTGAATTATTTTGCCGGAGTTTGGCTTCCTTCTCTAAGGGAAGTCTGCCTCCTTATTGGTAGATCTTTATTCTTCCGTCTTTTCAATTTCCTATCTTCTCCGTTGTATGGAGAGATACCGGAGAAATTTCTGGATGAAATTGAAAGATATGTAGGGGAGACGGGAGGAGCGGGTCGCCATGTTACGCAAAATCCCCTTTTCATTCCTTTCTCGGAAAAAACGTTCCCTAAGAGGTTGCGCGAAGGAGATGATAAAATGTGTTTTCCAAGTTTTTTTTCAAATTTCAGTTCAATTTACTTGAAGGAAATTGGGGCAAGGTGGAGAGAGTTAGAAATATTTTTCGACAAATTTTTCCTCCAAAAAAATAAGTCAGTCGAATAGAGACTGCTTTGCTTGTGTTGGGAAAAATACGGAAATACTTAAAAAGTATATACCATTACAAGATTTAAAATATTAAAAGGAACAACACCGCATTTGCTTGATATATTTTTGATAGTTTTTATTCGTATGTCGATTGTAGGTAAATTGGTAAAAGTATTTTTTATAATTCTTCTGTTAAATTGAAATAACACGCAATATTTGGCTATATTTATGTTGGAATTTTATTTTGAGCCATCAGGAGAATTTGTTAATGTGAAGAAATTCAAATTAAATGTTTCGAACGTGACGTAATAATCATTTTGAGACCATTGCCATGGGAACCTGCTGTCTTTCTTCCTTAAATGCCTAACGGGAAGGTAAAATATTCATGATATTTATTTATCCGACATTCTATGAATTCAGTTGCAGAATACCTAGCTCAGAATATAAGGAAAGGCCATACAGCTAACTTATTTTTCCCACGCACATTACTGCGTTCTTCTAAATAAATCATAAATATCTCTCACGCCAAGTTCGATGCGGAACCTAGCATAGCATTCAAGGATAAATGAGCCGTGCGGCATTCCATAGAAAGACATTCATGGAGGTTGTCGTCTAAAGCACAATCTTAAAGCGAGAGAGAAAAAGAGACAGAGAGAGACAGCAAGAGAGTCAGCTGCATCCGTCGAGAATTTAGCGAGCGTCCGCCAAATGCGCGAAGTCACTGAACGCTTTTTGAATACAACTCCGCGATCTCCCCGTCGGCTTCCATCTCCCTCCCCCCCCCTCCCCCTCCCCCCCTTCACCCACTCGAGAAGAAGCGTTTCTCTCCATACAAAGCGATCCGGGAACGAGAGCGGAAAACTTACAAAAAGAGCAAAGAAATGAACAGCGGAAAAGACCGCTCCAACTCCCCCCTTCTTTCCCTCTCCATGCACTAGACATTTTTTCTCATGGAGAGTGAGTACATGGTGGGTCCTTCAAACTTCCTCTTTTCGGGCCTCCATCTGCATCTTTTATCTTCTGTGCTCTTTCCTCCCATTTCTCACCCTTTCTCCCTTTACTCACCCTTTCATTCACTTTTTCTCTCCATTTTCCTTCTCCCCTTCTTACAATACTCCCTCTCTAACAACTCTTTCCCCCGCTCCTCCTCCCCCCAATAATACCCTCGGTGATATCGTGGGTGGGAGTTAAGGTAAGAGACGGAGGAGAGAAAGGAAGAAGGTTCTTTGTAGCCTTTGTCCGCTACTCCTCAGATCGTCGTGTGCTTTTTTAGAACATCTCAAGTATGCAAACATGGACTCCTTCTCGTGTCTCCTTTCAGTGCCGTCTCGATGGGAATCCTTAAGATGGAAGAGAGAGAGAGGGAAAAAAAGGAGGGGGAGATAGGGCGAAGGGGGGAGGGTGCACGAGAGAGGCGTTATATTTGGTGCCTATTCGGAGATACATTTGCGCGAGGTAGGGGAACCAAAAAAAAAAAAAGAAAAAGAAAGAATTTCGGAGGAGAGCTTGGGCAAATATTTTATTTGTTCATTGGATCACTTGTACAAACCCGCGTCGGCTCGGATATAACCAAACGCGAGTTTTTAGCGATGAGGTGCGATGAGGGATCGCATTCGAGAGCCCTCCGGAAAAAAATTAAATGCGCAAACCCAACAGCGTGGCTTCCGCATTAACATTCAATCTCAGTCCAGTAAGAGGCGAAGGGATAATTTATTTGGCTTAACTAAATAAAGGCATGATAAAAATAGCAGCCATTAATATAGCACGGAAAATATTTGCAAGGTCGGTAAAATTCAAACGTTTGCTTCCTTATTGAAATGCTTCCGATTTAAGACTCTTTCGACGGATTTTGCTATGAACCTTGACACTCGATCTTCTTGCAAGTCTATTTACCATGCGGATATATTCATCGATTCAAACGAGCGCGGTCGAAAAATTAACGATTTCTTTACCACGAAAAGACGCGAAAAAAATGAGAGCGGAGAGGAAGGAGATAAAAAGGACGGATGCGGACACTTGACAGTTGACGGAGTGAGCGGAGAGGGAGAGGTAGCGAGAGTGAAGGAGGAGAATGAGGCGTGGAGAAGAGGAAAAGGAGGTTGAGTGCTAAAAAGAGTTTTGCTAGCAGAGGAGGAAGAAATGAGAATAAGGGAGTCGAAGAAGTTTTCGTGAGAGGAAGGGAGTGATAGGGAGAAGAAGGAAGTCTGAATAGTATTTAAGATGGGAGGAGTTGGGAGATTATTTTTATTTTTAAGGATAGAGAGAGAGTGTGTGTTTGTGTGTGTGATGGGACTGAAGTTCTTTTGATGCTTGAGTAAGCACTTGAGCAGTGGCTGAAGGACGTCCTCTAGCTGGAGGAAGTCGCTCTGGTTTCCGGTGCCGAAATCCATAAAACGACGCTGCCGCTCACCTTTGACTGCATCCAGCAAAAGGATCGCTATAAACGCGCTTGCGTGTGTATGCGAGTGATGTCGCGTTCAAAAAGAATACCTAATACGGTCGTGCAGAAAATATTACTCGTTAAATAATAATACCGTCTGCGAGTAGAATACGCCATACGCTAAGCGTGCATTTTTTATGAGCGCGAATTAGTTCAAACATTTGCCTTCCACGGGACCACGTTTGTGCCTCGTCGTCAAACAATCCGTTGGGCTTATCGTTTTAGTTTTCATGAGGATAGCTTGCTGAATATTGACAAATGTTGTTGAGTTGCGTTCGTCCAAAGGGGGATCACGCTTGATAACAGACATTTATGAATTGGGCGTTGAATTTCGTAACGACTGTGTTTTTGTTTCATAGAAGAGAATCTAATGAATTTAAACTTCTGTACATATATTAGGATACGTTAAGTTTTTAATTTGAAAATAAAGAAAGATAGGTCAATTAGATTTTTTGATACAATAAAAATTTTTCTTCTAAAGCAATTAAAGTATTTTAATATCAAGAAATATCACTATCCACTTATAAATTGAATCTGCTTTATACCGACGTTTAAACCACTGTTGGAACGTTCAAAAGACACAGAAAGATTGGATTTTACTCGTGAAGATTAATCTAGAAACATTCGACCAAGACTTAGTTTTAGTAAGATAAAAGAAAAATAGCTACCACAATGAGAAAGAGAGTAAACCTTACAAAATGGCATTCAAATACCGTGGCATCCCATCCGAAAATAGACCCTTTTTATCCAACCGCGTACGTAGAGGGCCCCTCCCTCCTTTCCTCCTCTCTTTTATAATCCCGATATTCTCTCTACACCATCTCCTTCCCGGCGGATGTGAACCGAGTCTTAAAAGAGGGAGGGAAATGAGAGAGCCAAAGAAAGAGAGAGAGGAGACGGGGAGGAAATGAGTAGGCTCATAAGACGGAGTCAGAATAAGAGAAAGTGGAAAAAACAGTGCCTCTCCCTGTTATCCCGACTAACCCTTTTACTCCCAGCCTTCCTATCCCTCTCTCCTTTTCTTCTCGCTGTTTTTCCTTCTCCTATCCTCCTTCATAGGGCGTGATCGGTCACAATGGTTCGTCTTGTGCTCTTTTTCTCCCTGAAGGAAGAGTAGGAGGAGGCTAGGAAGGAAGGGTTATCCCGCGTGGGAGGTTGACGGAGGTCCGGAGGAATAATTCTCAACGGCTCCCATTTATCTGCCCCACGCCCTCTCGTTTCCTCCGCTAAGCATGCGTGATGAATAGGGAGGAGGATGGAGGGTGCGCGGGGAGGGGAACTAGCAGGGGGAAAGTAGGGGAGTGTGTGTGTGTGTTTACAATAATTTTAACGAGAGTTTTATTGCAGCACGTGGAACGCTTTCTTCGGCGTTACAATAGCTAAGGAGGAGAGGGCGGGTGTTCTCATTTTATTCTTTTCTTTCTTGGTGCAGACGGTTGAGCTTTTATTTCTTCAGGAATTCGGCTGAGCTGAAAAAAATGTGTTTGCGCGAGGTTATGATCCGTGGGGAGGAAGCGGTTGTATTTTTATCCCGCATCTTGCTCGCGGATTCCCGCTCCGAACACAACGGTTATTCTTTGACTGAGGATCGTGGGATAGGTAACGCGGATGTCGTCGCACGATGGCTATTTTACTCGGACGAGTTGGAGTTTTATGAGCTCAAAAAATCGCAGGTTACGACAGACGTATTCGGAATTTTTACCGCATAGCTAGAAGCTAAAAATGTTTCATGGGTGTATTAATTTATGATCTGCTGTAATCTCCTTTAATTGACATATTTGTATATGGAAAAACTTGAAATTTTACATTTACCGGATGGCTTGTACGGTCGTATACTCTGGTTGATTGATATGCCTATTTTTCACGTAGTACGTACAAATGAAAAATTAAGTAATGATTAAAAATTTAAACAAAACACTTAAAGTTCTCTAAGCAAATGTTGTTATATAAAGTAATTGTGCATGTAAAGTAATATTCTACAAAGCAATAGCACTGTCATACTCGACTACTTATTAACACCGTCATACTCCACTACGTATTAACACGTTAATTACTTATAGGGCAAGTAAATATTTTACAATATATAGGTACATGATACAATATTAAACATTCTACATTATCGAAATTTTAGTTATTTGATAGGTATCCAGTTAATCGGGAGTTATTTTATTTATATATCTCATAAGCTCGAGATTATTTTCCTTCCTTGTTTAATAATTAACCAATTTTACGTATCATAATTAAGTATTTTTATAGCGCAATATCATGCTTTTATATAAAATAACACATCAATCGAAGGCACGAGCTGTAAAAAGAAGCCCGCCCAGGCGTAAAAACAGTAAACAAAACCTTTATGCGCAAAAAAACCAAGGAGTTTTTACGAGAGCATTATGAGGGGAATACTTCGACAAAAACTCGCCGGAAAGAAAAGTATGTTATCATTACGCCGTCAGAAGCGTTAAATTTTTTCTCTTTCCTTTGTTCTGTTCTAAAAAAAAGCTAAGGCGCAAACATACAAGGGAGAAATCTCTTTCGTCACAACCTCTCACTTAATGTCGCGATTCGTGTATCTCCTTTGTGAAAAGCAGCACCGCGATAAAACTGTCATGAAAACGTATAGTCAATAAAATGAGCCTCCCTTACGCAGTCTTATAGGATACAAATGTGCCCCGGTGCGGGAAAAGAGGAAATAAAAAAATCACCGTCGAGGGCGCAGTCCTCGCGTCTTCAATCACATTTATTCCCCTTTCATGTCTTCGCAGATTCTTTTTAGCCTGGGCTTCCTACGCCCCCGCCCCCTTATAACGCTCCCCACACACTAACTCTTTCCTCTGTCGTCCTATTCGCGTTAAGAAGATGAAGGAGAGAGAGAGGTACTGGCTGAAAGAGCGCGAGAGAGGGTGAAAGAGGGAGAGGTTTCTTTTGAAAGTTTTTCATTTGCGTCGATGGAGGATGCAAAGGAGATATAGAGGGTTTAGGTTTTTCGGGTGTTTCGGGAAGTATAAAGAGGGGATGGGGGCAAAGACGAAGCGAATAGGGAGGGAGGGGAACGGGATTTTTTCACACGCTTTTTCTCCCACGGATCTCACTCAATCAATCTCGCTATCTCCTCCTTTTTTCGATCTCGCGAAGAGCCGGATCCCTCAAAGGACTCGACTTTTACTTTCGATGCGAGAGCTCGCATAATCAGTTTCATCTACGGACCCTCCTCTTACGCACCAAACGCACAGGCTATCTCGTTCTAGGGAGAAGAGAGAGCGTAGAGGAGGTTGTAATGCGTTCCCTTTGCCATATCCTCCCCGGCGATCAGCACTTACTTCATTAGTTTGGAATTCGCGGCCGGACGCGTCGGCGAGGATATATTCGTGCTTGCGTGGGCGGGTTCTTAATGCACTACATGGTTGAGCGGAGGCGGTTAATTTAAAACGGCGCTCAATTTCGCGGGATTATAATTTTTTTCTGTTTTCCCGGGAAGTTATTTAATCGCAGTTAACGGTTAGATTGTCTTGGCGGGTATCATTTTAATTTCCTACATTCTCCCATAACTTGATTCCACGGACCAAGCATGAGCTTATGAATAAGCAGAAATATTGCAGTGACGATAATCTTTCTAGATTGAGTATGAATAATATATCTGTTTATATTTATTATTATGACAGATTTTGTATGACTTGTATGGCCATTATCTATTACTATTCATTATTATCATACTAAGTATGATAATAATGAATAATTATCTAGAAATATTCCCATCATTGCACTGTTTTTGCTTACTCATGAGTCCATTCTTTATCCGCAGAAACAAGTTATCGGATATTGCTCAATTTGAACGGCTACTATCTAGTTTGGTTTATCGTCGAGTGAAATTTAATGAAGTATACGAGAAAGAAATGTACGTATCTACTAACTAACGATCTTCTTCAAAAGTAAGTTATTTCCAACTTTATAGACCGTGTCCGTCAATTACTTTCAGATGCCCAAAAACACGCGCGCATTTGTGAAAACCTAAATAGAGCTTAACTCCTACACATTCTCGTTCTTGCTATCGAGTTCCACTTCCCACCGATCTTCTCTTTTTCGTCATCTCCTCCTTTATCGCCCAAGTTTCGAGGAAGAAAAAACACCACGCCAGTACATATATTAAAACTTAACAGAGCGCCGTACGTGTAAAAACCGAACAGAAGATGAAGAAAGAGAGATTCGAGACTTGTACCCTCTCTTTACCCAGCCTACGCACTCGTGTTGATAAAAGGGTTTTGTATTGCCTCGACTTTTTTCGCAACCTACCTTTTTTATATGTTTCGCCTATGTCTGTTAAGGGTGCCTCTCGGTCCGATGTTATGTTCTCTTTCTCTCTCCTTTCTCCTCCTCCTGCTCGAGGGAAAAGGCTTTGTGGGCGGTGGCCGAAAAAGATAACATTCTAACAAGCTGTGTGACTTTCGCCCTCCTCCGAGTAAACACTCCCTCGCTTTTTTCTCGTCCCATTCCCTCCCTCCGCTCTTTCTCGCTCGCTCTCTTTCACGTGATGGACTGCCCTAGTAAGAGCGAGAGGATAGGCTCCAACGTTTTTAAGGGCGAAGTAGAGGGAAGGAGGTGGGGAGATGTAAGAAGAGGAGGTGGAGGAGTAGTGCTGGCGCCATTCCAAGAGAGCCGTGGCCCACACGAGCCTTTCCGAGGGCGAAAAGAAATTGGGCGGCGAACAAGTAGGGAGGAGCAGTTGGCAAATGCGCGAAGGGAAGGGAGTCGGGAAGGAGAGTGGAGGGGGAGGGAGCTCTAACTCCTTGGGAGGTGATCCAGCATTCGCGAGACCGAACGTTTTAACCGTGCTCCTCATCTGTTGGAGAAAGATGGGATCTATTGAAATGCTCGGGAACCTTTTGGAGAGGCAAAAGAAGTTTTTTTACAATATACGTCCAGTATATGAAGTTTTCAATTATTTTCGGCGGTCTACATAGTGTCGAATAATATCGGATGGACTAGAGTTAGATTTTGCAAGGCTTTAGGAATCGAAGTACGAGGATGAACAGCTGTTTATGGTTGTTTACTATAATAAACGCTAGCATACAAAATTAAACTCACAAGCACTAGATCAGTGGAGAGCAACATATGGCCCGTAGGCCGCATGCGCTCCTCGATAGCGTTTCATGCGAAGCTATGTTTAAAAAGATATTTAACACAAATTCATATAGTATACGCGAGCGCGAAGTTTTGCAATTAAAAAATAATTCTTATTTCGCGCTCATTAATTTTTATGCAAAATTATGCATAAAATTTCATTTACCTATATATTCATATTTCATTCCATGGATATATACCTGAGGAAGTAAATTTTCGTGCATGAGCACTTTATGCACCTCATCATCATCATCATGCTTCTGTCCGAAAGTAAATAAAAACACCAGATAAATGTAAGCGGGTAACTTTGTCAAAATGACAGAAAGTAAACACTCCATGTTTGATTTAAAGTTCTTAATTAAAGGTGTATTGGCAAGTGTTATGCTTTTGAGAAAATATTAAAGAGAAGAAAAGGTGACTATGGTAGAATGCGGTCGAGTAAAAAAGAAGACCTCTGGAATTTTACACTGCGTAAGCTATAAATAAAGATGAAATTCATATACAGCATTTTTTAAGCCTGATTCCATCCGTAAATGAAGTGAGATGAATTCGTATTCAAGCAATAAGCACTAAAAAATAAATTTAAAGCAATAATCGAGTTTTAATGTTTTATCGATGCCATCACGACCTTAGCCATTTACCTCCCACGTCGTGCGTCTTAAATAGCCAAATCAAAACCGTATCTCTTATTGGCCGCTTATTAAGCCGAAAGGAACCAGCCTATCGCACTTGGAAGAGGCCGAGGAGGATGATGTCCGAAAAACAGAAGCCACGCTATCCCGTTTGGGCGGATCATTGTTGGTGGAAGTTCACTCATGGGAGAGACGGTTTGGCGAACGACAGATTCATTTTTACTTTCTCATATACATATATACGTATATGAGAAAGTATGTGCAATGTATATTGCGTACACATTTCGCCCCTTTTTTGACGTTCTTCCTACAATGGAGAGAGGAAAAAGATGGAAAATAGATGTGGGAGGAGGAGAGGGAGGAGGATGGGGAGGAGGAGGGGGAGGAGTCTGCGAGGGGCAGAGAAAAATCAGACGCCGCGATAATACGAGATTGGAAGCGTTTTTTTTGGCCGCCACGGCATGCTTAAATGAAAATGATAAAAAAACAAGAGACGAGCAATGTCCGTATCAGGAAGGCCGCTCCTCCACTGCTCGTGCGCGTATGTTGATTCGCGATACATCCGACGTTTCGTTTTGACGGATTTCCGCTGCGATGAGGTTTTGAGGAGGAAATAAGGGATGTAAACGGACAGATCGCAGAAAAAAGATGGAGGAAGGATATTTTGTATAGGAAAGTTCAGTACACTTTTAAAACGAGATTTTTTTCGTCTCCGCCGCCGGAGCAATTTAGGTAAGGGATTGAAAAAACGGCTAATTTAAGATTGCGAAGCTTTTTAGCCGATAAATTATGTGCCTTGTTTGTGAAAATGCTTTTAATTTACTTCCGATCTTTTTTATATACACTTTGTAATAAATTCCTTTCTTTCCTGAAATAAATTCCTTTCTTTCCGATTTATCCACGCAGAACGATTACATATTTAGCTGAAATATCTTTAACATTCGCAACAATTAATAGGTGAATATAGTTATTATAGATTTTGGATAACTAGTGGAAATGTATATATAGCATATTGAGAGATTCTGCTTTACTCATCGAAATTATGTCGATTGGCTTGAACAAGAATAGAAATATTGTCTATTAAGCACATGAATATTATCAATTTTTGCAGAAATAGAACAAGTCGCTATAAATTGGGGAAGGTTATCTTAGCTCAAAGTATAGAGCAGTTAGCCATTAACTGCGTTTGACTTTTAACACAAAATTTTTAAAATAACAAGTTTTTTTCAGGAAACTGTTTGCCAGCTAACGAGGGAGTTCATTGCTTGGATATGAAGGAAATGGTAGCTCACGAGAACCGGAATACTTGGAATAGAGAGAGAGAGAGAGAGAGAGAGAGAAGGGGGGAAGAGGGAAAAGGGAAGGAAGAAAAATGTTTTTGGGGAGGTTCTTGGGACGTGAAGGGAAGTGAAAATGCGCTTGAGGGACGGTGAAGATAAAAGGTTTTGCATTCCAATCTATGTGGTATGATGTAAAGGCGGCTATTGAGTCGGGGGATCTCAGACGACGCCAGCATGCTGAAGTGCCGACAAACGGGGAGGGAGGGAAAAACTGAAGGGATACGTAACCCCCGTCCACTGCTCGTCCATCGACTCCCAAACGCTCGCGAGAACATGCCTCGAAGGAACATAGCCAAAGCTTTCTCGGAATGTTCGGACTTCAGCCGACGGAAACCCGGATTCGCCTTCACGAAACGTCTACGCGCCCATTTTGAATCTGTTGAAATCTCTCCCTTGTAGTCAGATAAAAGACAAACGACCTAATTAAATAGAAAAATATCTCCGTGTGGAGGAACGACTTGGCGGTCACGTGGAAGGATTCATAATGCATTGTTACGAGACCTCAAAAATCTTTTATATAATGACCGTTTTAGGCCGAAGCTTCACATTGTTACATATATCTCACCTAAAATTAGCATTGTTTAAAAAGCAAATGCCAGGAATACTTATTATAACGAGCATCAAAATTCTCAAAAACAATAATAATAAAAGTGCCAAAAATTATTTTGAACATGTCGCAAATGCGAGTCATGGAAAGGCATTTTTGCCGGTCAGAACGATAAATTGCTTTTCTAAGTGTATTGGGATAGGAATATCATCCGCACAATCGATTTTTTCACTTCTCACATATCGTCCTTTCTTTCAATGCTGTTCCTTTCCCATTTCCTGTTATCACTTTCAGCCTCACGCGTGCAACCTCCACCCAGCTCCATACGAGTTCCCTTCCAATGTATAATCATTTTTCATCTCCGGGTCTAACCCCTTCCAATTCTCCCGCGCCGCCTTTTACCATTCTGTCCCCGCCGCCGACCAAAGAAAATAAGGTAAAAAATATTCTCACCTCCTTCCATCGAAGCCAAACTACGTCTCCTCCTTTTTTCCTCCACCCAAGAAGGGGCGAGGCGGCTGCGGGAGGACGAATAGGAGACGGTTGTAGAATTGCTCGGGGATGGAAAATACCGCAGACCTGTTCAAACACACGGGGTCGCCATGGTAACCGTCATTTCGCGGACGCCGGAAGCCTGCACATAGCCCGAGAGGCCTTCCATCCAGGAACCCCTTTATTTCCTTCTTTCGCCGCCTTGCTCAGACAACCCATCCTTCCCAACTCCCTCTTATTCATCAAATTCTTCCTTTCGTGCCACTCAGACCGGGAGAGCATGCGTCTCCTTCCTCCGGCCAATAAAAACTCCTTAGTTCTCTCTTTCAACTCTAGGTGGTTGTCTTTCTCTCTTTCTTCTTTTTTTCTATTCCGCCACACTTTCGGGCGTAGCCAAGGGAATATCGAAGTCGCGATACGATTCTTTCCTCTTCCGTTTACTCTTCGTCTTTTTATCTTAACGTTAGTATGATCTACGTCTGTCTATATGCCTCTCGCACACGCTATTTTTCTCAAAGAAATGATCCCATCTCGTCCACTTCTCCGTCCGTTCCAATATCGGGCAATACATCTCCATTTTATATTATCCTGGCAGTCGCAATGTTTTCTTCGCCGTGTTTGTGCGTCATGGAGGGGGAAAGATTTGTGATATCCAGAGTACATAAGAGACCTTTCGTTGTGAACTCGTAAGGGAGGTATATTTGATTCAGAACGTTATATCAACAATTCATCTTTGCTTTTGATGTTAAAGAAATGCCAGGTCTATCTGAAATGCATCAGCAATCATAAATAAAAAATATCTTTGAGGTTAATATTTAGTTAAAATATGTATGATACTGCGCTATTTTCAGTAAAAAAGCGAAAATGAAACAAAAATTCCCAATTGGGCCAAACGATAATGCAGCATGATGAAAAATTGACTAATAATTATCAGCTATTTCGTAAACTATTACAGGAAATCTCGGGATCGAGGTCGTATAGGATTTTCGGACAGTACAATCATTCACCCAGCCTAACTGCGGCCTAATTTGACGAACGAGAGACGGATATTTTGTTTAGTGATTTTGAAATCTGTAGTTATTCAGAAATTTTGAATGCATCGATTGAAAAGTAAGACTAAAATGATAGTGAATTAAAGGTAGAAATTACACAATTTGGGGTTGATTTTACAGCCGGTGAGACATCCAATTTAGAGATCTCCGGAGGGGGAGGCGCAGCGCACTTAAGAGTAGCTCTTCAGTGATATAATACGGTAAATGTTGTTTTTGATTTGGACCGGAGAGGGTTAT
Source organism: Tanypteryx hageni (assembly GCA_028673005.1). NCBI lineage: Eukaryota > Metazoa > Arthropoda > Insecta > Odonata > Petaluridae > Tanypteryx > Tanypteryx hageni. Next base: position 160,642,020 of record CM054112.1, read on the forward strand.
GTTGAATACGGTACTATTTTTTCGAACGTGTCCCATTTTCGGATGTATTCGGGTTCCGAACAGCCAAATGTGAGACGTTTTACATGTGTAATTAAATTGTTGAAATTAGAGACGTTTCAATATTAGTATACCTACATGAGCATAACTTTGTTACCCTGGATACGCAATGAGTACATAAATATACAACTGGAACCATTCTCTGATTTGAATATCATAAAAAACTATAAAACTTACCGCAAACCGAATCTAAATCATGAAAGAATCAAGATTCCCAATAGAATCCTCTAAGAAAAAAGAGATTATTTCCGTTTATTGTTTCACGCGAATTATTTCAATAAAACGACGGTAACTAAGGCGACATTATACGAAACCTCAGCATAACTAATAATGACGTGGTGGCACTGCGGACTCCGCACGCAAGAAAATATCAGAAAATCCATTCCATTCACGTTTCCCCCGATACAATAAACAAGGGAATACGAAAATATATCCCCTTCGGTTTCTTTTTATTTCCCCCGAATCTCAGCCTGTTGACTGTATGCAAATAAAACCCTTAATATCGGATTCCGCAAATCTTCCTCCTACATCCTCCGACTCGCCCACCTAACCATCAATCCATCCATACAAGCCGGCCTCCCGCGTCCACCTCGCCTTCCAACCTCCTTCCTCCTTTATTTTTGCATTCTCTCTAACATTGAGTGTCCCCGACAGACTCCACCTCCACGGCGAACCAATCTCTCGGACATCCTCTATATCCCACTCCTCTTCTCCGCTCGCCCAGACCTCCCAGGTCCCTTTAATCCCACTCCAATCGACTTCCGAGTGGAGAGATTTTTTCCTTTCTCTCCGTCTCCCTCTATCTCTCGCACTCGTCCATTTATTTTTAGCCGCATGCGTCCGTCTCTACAGTCTCTGCAGAATGCTCCCGCGAAACCCACAAGAGCATTGCGGCCTCGGCCGGAGTGGAGGTGGAGGAGGGGGGATGGCGGGTTATAGGGTATTAGGAGGAGATGAGGGTGGGCGGTTTGTGGGGGGGACGGGGATACGTTGGGACGAGGAAAAAGAATGAGCCTCGGTGAACGTTAAAAAGAGGGTGGGTTATAAAAAAATGGCGACTGCGGTGGAGAATAACGAAGGACGAGGAGGACGGCGGCACGAGGATGAAAGGACAAAGGATATGTGTGTGCATAACGAGAGAAAGAACAGGGAGGTTGGAGAGGGAAATTTTTGGGTATAAAATGGAGTGTAATGGGTAAAGAGGGATACGGGCGAAATGAACGAAGAAAATATGAAATATCACACAGGTGACAGTTGAAAAAAATGACGAGGAAGGGAGCCTCTGAAGGAAAATGAATCGCGATGTTTTCGGGAAAATGGAAGAAAAGGAAAAGGACGGAGGGAGCGAAATCAGCGTAGAAAAAAAAGAAAATATCTCCGAGTTGCTTCGAGATATAATTAATATGGAAATAGTTAAGACCTCGAATTCGATGCTCAATTTTTTTGTAGTTGGATGTTTTCACCCTCCCCAGACAGAGAGAACTGGGAGTCATTTTTTGCTCGAGCTTTCTAAATCTTTTTAAAAATTCGTTTTTTTTCATCACTCTGCATATATATTACCGAGTCACGGGAGATGAGAGAATAGGCCAGTACAAAATATTTTGATAATAACCGAAACTACGCGACATGAAAAAATAAAGATGAACAGAGGATGCATGTTAAAAGTAATAATAAAGGCAATTGGAAATGACAGTAGGTTGTACGATGAGAACAAATTGACAGATTAAAAAGGAGCGAAGTTTTTCCTTAGGATAGAAACATATAAAATTTATCCATAGATAGAAGATTTCTAGGATGTTACGTCGATGTTCAAGACGTTTTGAATCGAACATCAATGCTCGATTTAAAGGGGCGAAAGGGAACACGTATACAGAAGAAAAATAAAAGACGAATAAAACCGAGGAGAAAGATCCGATCAAAGTAGAAATAAAAAGCAACGCCCTTTCTAACGCATAAGTGTATGCGCATAAAAAATCTTCTCGAGGTGTAAAAGAGAGCGAGAGAGAGAGAGAGAGAGATAAAGAGGAGAGAAATTTAAGAGGGAAGTAACAAAATCGATAAGGGAAGGGGAGAAACGAGTGTAATGGATGGTAAAGGGGGAAAAGAAACTGAATAAAGGGAGAAAGGAGGGAGAGAGCATTGGTTCGCCGAGGTAGTGAGTGCGTCTCTGTGGGTAGGGGTGAGGGGAGGAGAGTAGAGAGGAACGGAGAAAAGTGGGTATTTCGGGAGGAAGTGGAGGATGAGTTAGAAGTAGCTTGGAACGGAAATAGAGAAAGAGAAGGGAGTATAAGAGATAGGATAGGAAATAGAGAGGGATTTGCGGGAAGGACGGCAAGGAGGATAAGGGAGAGGGTAAAAAAGGAGTGGCATTCAAACCCTCCCTCCTCTCTCTCTCTCTCTCTCTCTCTCTCTCTCTTCATCTCCCTCTACGTGGGGTTGGAGGTAAAGGCGGTAGGAAAAGGCCTGAGAAACAAAGCACCCAGGAGACAACGCCTTAGTGGGTTGGGCAGAGTGGGTGGGCGTTTGGGAGGTGGAGGGAGGGAGGGAGCGGTTTTCTCTCCCGCGAGATCGATGTTTGGGAGGGAGGAGCGGACTCGGAGAAGGGAGTTGTAGAGGGCGGAATGAGTGGAAGAGAGAAAGAGATGGGGTGGCAGGGTAAGATGCGGGAGAGGAGAAGTATTAGCTCTCTCTCTCATCCTTTTCTTTCTCACTATCCCTTCCTCTCTCCCTCACTCTGGTGAACTTTGAGACGGGGAAATAAAAAAGAGAGACTGAAAAGGACAAGTGCGAAACGGGTTCGATCCGTAAAAAATATTTAGGGTCGAAATCCGATAACTCGGACCTCGAGAGAAGGAGAAAAAAGTTTCGAACTTCGAGTTATCGAACATCGTTTTGAGATTGACCAACACGTAGAGGGAAAAATATTTATTGTCTTCGAGATGTCGAAAATTCGAGTTACGAGCCATCGGCACTAGTGTATGAGTGGAATCGGAAGACCGTAGGGGGGGCATGTTAAATCTCCCGTAAATTCTAAAGTTAGATATCTTGTGGCGAGAGGGGATACTCTTTTGTAATTAGACAGGAAGCAATGTTGTTTTATTTGTATTTAAGAAGAAATAGCGAAATATAGGGCCGAAAGTAATTTTATTTATTTGTATATTTTCTGGCTAACTCTCTCTCTCTCTCTAGTGCAGCGCTTCTCAATCTTTTTTCTGCCGCGACACGCTTGAAGAATGACATCAACATACGCAACACACCAAAATTTTAATGAAATAAAAATAAATAAGCGAAAATGAAATATATTTTATTATTAAAAATTGCCATACATAAGATTTACAGATGAATTATGATTAATATGAGTAAAAATATTTTGAGCGAATTTCATCAATGGGAGATATGGGGCTGGTGTAATTCACATAATTCTCCAATGAGAGGGGGAATGGTAGACAGACTCACGCGCAACTCACTATCCACATCACAAAGTGTCGACCGATTCTTTGACTTGATTGTTTTCAATGTTGAAAATGCTGTCTCACACAGGTATGAAGTGGAGAAGGGAAGTAAAATATCCAAAGCCTTATTGACGATTTCGGGGTACTCATTTCTAAGGGTAATACAAAAGGAATCAACAAACATGTTTTGAAATTTTTATTTAAGAGTTGTATCTGAAGAATCTTCCATTTATTCTTCTTTTTCTGCAAGTGGTAGGTCTGACGCGATGTTTAAATTATGTTCACCAGAATGTCCAAACGGCGAAATAACCCATTCGATTCCATTTGTTGAAATAGAAGGAAAGTATTTTGTCAAACTCCCTTGAAGACTCAGTAAGTGTTCAGGTATATTTTTCATTAATTGCATTTTATGTTTAATTTCCAACTTAGTTGAGAAATTAATTACAGATGGATAAACTGATAAGTCATCAATCTCTATAGCAGATATCCACAACACAATTTTTTTCGAAAAACTATTCATTTTATCACTCGCTGATATTATAGTTTCTTTTCGGCCCTGCATACTACAGTTCAAGGAATTTAGCTTATTGTAAATATCAGCGGGATAAGCCAACTCAGCACACCAGACATTACTTTTAATTTTTTCTGAGTACTCTGGTTTTTCTATTTCGAAAAATGAAAATAGTTCATTTTTAAGCTCTAAAACTCGGTACAATATTCTACCTCTTGAAAGCCAACGAATTTTGGTATGCAACAACAAAATTTTGTGTTCTTCACCCATTTCTTGGCACAGCCTTTCAAAAGTCTGCATTTCATTGAACGAGTTTTTATGTAGACCATATCTATTACTGTGTTAAGAACCTCTCTCAATATAGTTCGGTCAGTGCTTTTTACCATAAGCGCTTCTCGATGTAGGAAGCAATGTTGAGTGATTAAAGAGGGCTTTTCCTCTCGTGCGAAGCTTAGAAATCCTGTTATATTCCCTGTCCTTGCTACCGCGCCATCAGACATATTGAAATACAATTACTCCAAAGCAAATCATTTTCCTGAAAGAAATTATTCACTACAGTGAATATATCCGCGCCAGTTGTTTGTGTTTCTAACTCCCGACAAAATAAATATTGCTCAATTATTTTAGATCCTTCAACAAATCTTATAAAGGAGATCAATTGCGCTTTACCAGATATGTCAGTGCTTTTATCTAACTGTAAAGCAAACTTTATTTTTATGTAACATTCCGATAACATTGTTTTCAATGTTCATAGACATTTCAGTAGTTCGTTGATGGACTGTATCGTTTGACAGCGACACATTTGAAATTTGCTCGGCAGCTTCAGAACCAAGTATCACTGAAACGATTTCTTTACATGCTGGTAAAATGAGTTCCTCTCTTCTTCCTTTTTCTGCGCAATTAATTCAGGAATTTTGAATGTTGCTAAAGGATAGCTTCAAGCGTTTCTCCATTATTTCCGAAGATGCTTTTACCGAGTAACGGAGTCGACGGAAGTAATCTGCCGACTTTCGGGCAACATTTTCATGGTTTTGCTTTAACTGTCTCTTTAACTTGTTGGGAACCATCGATTGATTTGACAAATTAACACCACACACAAGTCATAGCGGTTTGGGATTGTCTTCCTTGCCAGTCCAAGAAAACCCAAAGTTTATATAATCTTCTTTGTACTTACGGTAATGCACTTTTGTTCCCTTTGATTTGGTAATCGTAACTGTTGTGATTAAATGTCACAAGTACTACAATAATCCGTAACTAGTGGTCTAACTGCGTCCTGTGAGTGACAGAACCACAACTGAACTGAACGCGAAAGACTGTCTGCAGTGTGTCGTCGGCCAAAACCTTGAAAATAACCAACCAGAGCATAGCTTCCCTGTAACCGCGGACTAGGCTGAGAACGATGCCCCCGCTAAACTACAATATTGCCGCGAAAGAGATTGGGAACCTATTCCTCTGTAGCAGACATTGTTCTTGTTGGACTATAGACGAGTCAAGACGTGTGACCGAGCGGTTTTGCATGTTTCTGCCTTTTGTTAAGATTAAAAGATTATTATTAGTGACCCCTTCTTGTGTTTTCAATATATTAGATCTTAGAAGTTTATGAGTATGAGGTTACGCCGTTCAGTATTCGATATTGCCATGATAATTTTTGTGATTTAGCTAGTGAATCGCGTTATGGATAGTAAAAGATAGTAAAATCTCTCGCCACAAATAGTTTAAGAAGCGCTGCTCTAGTGGTTTGGTAAGTAGTTTACCATAAATATCGTCTGTCCCTCGTGGTAACACCCACGTACCCAGCCGGTAGGATAGTGCTCATTACATGGGGTATAATATATTATTTACACTTGGTTTGGACCTTAAGGTGTTTTGACTAATTTCTTAAAAATTAAATCTAAATCTAAACTACTTGTTGAGTGGGACTTGGTGATGCTGCGCGGCAAAAAAGGCTCTATCCAAAAATCGTATTTTACAACTAATTATTTTAGGCCTGCATTAATTCTGTTGGTGGGCTACAGTTTCTATGTTTCTATTATTAACTGCCTTTTGGTTGCAGTGCAACAAATATTTAGAGAACCAAAATGAAGTTTGCCTGCTTAAGGAGTTTACATGTATGTTACATCGAATGTTCTTTCTGCTCTATTTTATAAACCGATTTTTGTCGTTTCTAGTCCGCTACATTCAGCTGTATGGTAACTATAAAAAAAAACTGTAAAATCTCAATCTCGCTCTTATTGAAGCAAAAAAGTAACGTCTACTCAAAAATGTGTCCTAACGAGAGAACGAAGGCTTAACATTTTATACTCATAGTGTTTAGTCGAGTTCAACACATGGTCCGTAACATAACCAAAGGATAGAGCAACCGCTCAAGATTCCTTATCCCGCCGACAAACTTACATCACAGAGTCGTTCTCTTTCCCTCTCTTCTCTTGTTTACATCTCGCCCTCTGGAACGTAAACCGTTGGAAGCCGACCGCTGTGCTCCGCAAATCGCCATCTAGCGGGCGATGATTGAGTCCAAACAAGGGTAGGCCCCTATCCGTAAACTCTTTAAGAATGAAAAGCACAAAAGCTTCTTCCTTCCACTCGCCCCCCTCCTCCCATTTCCCTTCCTCCTTTATCGCATCCTACACCGCTTGATGCAAAAGGTCGTGTCAGCAGTTTCCTCGAGCCCATGTGGTGACTGAGGAACGGCACAGCACATTCAAAACGGCTGAATACATTATGAGAAAAAGTTTCTTAACCGGGGACGTCGAAAAAATCAGAGTTTATCCTAAAGTATGTATATAAATATCCGCTTAGTTGGATGCGAATAATTTGAAAGATGCGACACAGAAAATGTCGAAAGATATTAAGCAAACGGCGAGCATTTTAGCGCTAAAAAGGAGGCCGTTATTCTTCCACTAGTTTAAGGGAGATTTTTTGAAAAGTAGTCATTTAGTGGTCAATTTATAAAATATAACGCCAGTTATTTAAATTTTACCCCTTGTCAAACCTATATTTATTTTTTGGCGTCCAATTTTATTCATTAGTATATTAATTTAGTGAAACTGTCTGTTTGAACGAGTTAACAATATTTCTTTTTATATAGTTTCATCTCGATTAAAATAATTAAGGCACAAAATTCTGTTTTTTATACGATGAATTGACATTCCAAATATACATCTGCTATTTCATAAAGATTTTAGACGATTATATTCAACACATTGGTCGGTAGGAATAATTTTGGATCTAAATATTGAGGGGATCTTTACGGTCACGACGATCATTTCATGTTACAAAAATATTCCTTTCTCAGTAATGCATAAGCATTATTTTTATTCACATAACTCGATGGCTGCGTTTCAATTTTGCAAGGTGTCTTGAGAATTGGTGGGAGTAACGCAACAACTTAGTTTTAGCGGCCCACGACTCGGAGAGAATGATTTCAAGTTAATGTGCGTGGAACATATGATGGATTTCCATGTAGGCTGAAGCAATATCTAGAGTGGGTCCGACCTCTTTATCCGCGGGCATACGTCATAGGCGAGTAGTTCTTCCTTCCATAGTGAAGGAGATCGAGGAATGCGAGCAAGACTTGAGTGCGCGTCCGGTTAAAATCAGTCACCGTGTTAGTGGACCGTCATTTTTTCACTAAGGTTGATATGGCTCCACAAAGGGCTTCGTATCGACTGAAATGAGACAACGCAACGGGAATGTGAAGTGATTGAGTTTGTTGGAGAAAAATATAGAACGAATCAGTAAATAAACGATCTATAGAATGACAGTTTTAGATACTACCTTGCAGTTGATTTATCGGCTAAAAATTCAGTATTATTAATATTATAGAAAGTTAAGACCACTTAAACTCTCTTCAAAGCTAGTTATTGTTACTTTTCATTTTGATGCACAAAAAAGTCTTTCTAGCATTCTTTTTGATCGAATACTGAATAAATTAATTTGAGACCGTGTATAGGTTTGTATATGTTTTGTTAAGAAAAATTAACATACGTAATAAAACATTAAGGTACAGAACAAATGTATTAGAACTTTTTTCGACTCTCGCATGAAATCCTCATATTGCTTTTTAAAATACAATTTTGACTTGGCTGTAATAAAAAATTCTAGTAAAAACCGTATAAATTTAATGAAATATAGCACGAAACAATCTCGTAATTTAACAAAAAAATTCCATTACTTTAAAAGTATTATCATGTCAGCACACAGACACACACACGAGGAAACAGAAGTAACAGCGGGAGGAAAGGCAAATAATTACGTAGCGTGGATGTGTATGTTCCGCTGCTCGTTTTAATTCCATCATTTCTCCGCTTTCGACTCTCCCAGTCTCATTTCCCACGGCACACTCCCCCTTCTCTCTATCTTTCTCACTCCACCTTGCTACATCGCTCTCCCATTCCCTTCCCTCCCACACAACCGAAATTTCTGGGTTCCGCGGAAAACCTAACCAGTTACTAGTCCACGTGCCGAGTTTCAATTAGTGCCCACCGGAAGGGATCCTCTCGTGGAAACAAATGCGGAGCGAAAAAATTCTTTTTTATTTCTTCCAGAGAGAGAGAGAGATGGACGTAGAGCGCCGCTTGTGAAGGACGTGTGGTGTAGGTGGAGTTGGAAGGTATGAGGAGGAGTTGAGAGGGAGAAGGAGCGGAAGGAGACTACTCCACTACCCCGAACGCCCACTTTTCCGTCCTTGCTCTCCTTTTCTCGCCCTCTACCTCTCTTTTCCTCCGTTTTCATCTGATTCCCTTCCACTCCCTTGCTTCTTTTATTCTCGCGATATTTTCTCTCCTCTCCCTCTCTCTCTCCTTTTCTCTCCTACATATGGCCCCGAGGTCAAATGCGTATACGATGCGGGGAAACTGGAGATATTCTCACACGCCCATTCGCCCACCGCTATCCGAATAAAAAAATCCCTTAAACATATTCATGCAGAACTGTTTTACTCAGTTTCTGGTTCAGAAATCCGCGTCATGCGGCCTTCGAATCGGCAGTACTTGGGTAAGGGCTTCGGAGTGCGGATATCGAAACATCCTGTTGTTTTTCCATCATATGCCGAGAAAATAATTAGCGGACTGTTATTCCCTTCAAATGAAAACATTTTGAATTAAAACAGAAAATATATTCCAAATCCAGTTCCCAGTAAATTTAAGCAAAGTATTCTTCTGCCCTGCAACAAAATACCAACTAGTATAAGATCATATTCTTGTCATCGATGCATCTTAATCTGTACGATTAAAGAAGTTAATGAGAGATCTATTTGTCAAATAATCCTGGCTGAATGTGCCACGGTCATCTTTAGGATCGGAATCCCATCTCCGGTTTGGATTGATCTAGAAAGTGAATTACCATTGAGGAAATGTTGGGATGGAAAGATAATCTGGCGTGTGAAACGGAAAAAAGCTTGCGAGTTTAGCTTAAATACCGGATAAACATATAGAAAGTGAAAGCGAGGAACAAGTTGTTGCTGTTGATCGGGTGTAAATGTTTTAAACTCGTACACAATACGCCCTAAGCAGTTTTCTCTGAGAATGAAGGGAGACCGGAAGCGTACCAGAAATGGCGCCTCTGGGAGGATGAGCGATTTCGTGGAACTTGAGCGCACGCAAGGTATTTCTGGGTATCGTGTTCCCCCCCCTTTCTCTCTCTCTCTCCTATATCCAATAATCGAAAACTCTCACTTCCTCTGTTTCCCACGGAGAAGTACGTTAAGTAATACTGGCAACAAACCTCCCGCGGTGATAAAAGTTTTCCCTCCTTGTCGAAACTCCTTCCTAGGTAAACTTATTGCTCCCGGAGAGCTAGCACGTAACAATACGGAAACAATTTTAAAATAATCGGAAATCGTGGAGCGCATGCATTTATATTTTAATATAACAAAAAAATCGAAAAATTTACTAAACAACTGCTCTCTTTATTTTTTATTTTTCCGTTAAAATAATAAATAAAAGTGTTCCAGATAATGTTTGCGTCGGAAGAAATTTCAATCTAAAAATCAAACTAATGTGCATCGTTGCTGTTAAAAAAATATGGTTCAATTACAAAGCTTTTTAAAGAGAAATTCAAGACCACAGCAAAGCGTTAAAATGCCATAATCATCCACTTGCTAATAAAATTATTGCCAACGACCTAAATATTAAAGTTTTTTTTTCGCATTTCCAAAACTAACAAATGAAAAAATTACGCAATATTAAAGCCCATTTTAAGGCCATCATATCATCCTCATTTCGCAATTTCATCTATTCAGCAGTTTAAACTTGAAATTTTTTCCTTAAAAAAAAGAGGAAGGGATTCCAGAGCGAAGCATTATCATTTGGCGGATCGTGGAAAAATTATTCCCTGCGAAAAGAGCCCGAGGAATAAAAAATTAAAGGATTAAACAATAAACCACTCAGGCGGTACGATAATATAATGGCCCAGTGCGACGAGAGGAAGGGATAAGTGCGAGGGAGAGAGAGCGAAATGAGAGAGCTCCAAGAATCGTCTTTTTAACGCTCATGAATATGTGCTGAGTCTGAAATTGTCCCCTCAAGGGGTACAGCGATATCCCCCTCCGTTTCTCACACATACCATTCCTTCCTCAACCGTTTAAACATCTCCCGTAGGAGCTTTAGTCTAATTCCGGAGAAATATAGAATCCTTATTTATCGCAGAATGTAAAGAGAGTCGATATCGCTGAATCAGCACTAAATGGGACGAAAAAATTCCTTAAAAGTACTCCAGTAGGGTAAGTCGATTTATTGAATCCAGAGAGAGGAACTTTTTCATAATTAATCATGGAAAGTCCAAGTTTAGATTCATTATTCTCAAATTTAAACGTTCAAAAAAATCAACGAACGCTTATATAAATTCCATCCAGTTTGAAATTAAATTCTGAATTCGAGAAACAAAACAGTCGATTTGAGGCGGAAGAGGGTTTGAGAGTTTATATTTGTAATAGTGTCTTCCACGTGCTAACTTTTAATTTCTGACTTACAACATCTGTTTGACTCCTCTTCAGATAACCCAGATAATGAAAATAACTTTTCCGACTGATAAATGCGAAACTTCTCTCTCAGTGAAACTCTTCACAATATTATCCCAGCGATCGGGTTTAATCTTGGGCAAATTTACACTGCGAAAAGGTTCAAACATTGTTTCGCATTTTCCTCGTTCTTTTTTTAGAAGAAAACTAATATTAACCTTTCGGCTTCGGCTTAACTCTACACAACAAATGAAACTTTTTTCTCCTTCCTTTCATTCTTTATCGAATCTTTTTCACCGGGCAGAAAAGTTCCTTTTATTACGTTTGTACCTGTGTGTGTGTGAGCACGCTTCCGCTTCCATTCCGCCGTAGGAGAACAAATAAATGCTACGCAGAGACAGAGAATTTCGAAGAATTGAGTCAGAGAGGAAAATATATAAACCATCTTATATTTGTCCCATTTTATGCCTAAACTGTCCACGTGCCTGCTTCTCCCCTCTCTCTCCCCTTTCTCCCTCTGTCTGTCTTTATTGCCTTTTTATTTGCTCTTCCCATTGCGAATCAAGGAATGCGCGCGCTCAATTCAATGCCTGAGGAAAATGGACTGTTATGATTTATGTCGGAAGCGGAAGGAAACAGTCGAGCGAGCGAGAAAATTGTGACGGATTCAATGGCGAGTGAAAGTTTCCGAGAATTATTTTTTTTTTTCGTTCCTGACTGCGAAAGATGAAAAGAGCGAGAGGTTATTCGGAAGCTTGTAATGTCGATAGATAAATTTCGATTCGTGAACGGCATTGGTATCGATCAAACCGATTGATCTGCGAATATCGAAATGAATTAGGTAAAATGATTCGGACAAATGAACTATAATAACTTTTCGCTTTGACTTTCAAAAGTATCTTTTTTTTACTAGCCTTTCAATCAAATTTCATTTTCTATTTCACTTTTATGTCCAACAAAGTGAGGCTTTTTTATCGCGGTCATTAATAACTGCTGCCAGATATGACGTTTTTTGCCAATATGGCGTTAATCTCGCGTCTAATCTCAAAAAAGCGTATTCCCTATCGACAGAGCATTCTTTGAACTCAGACTCGACATTAAATTGCCGGGGCGTGTCGATCCATTATTTTCCAATAATATCAAACTACACGAACTCTCATAAGAGTTCTGTCGTGCCCAGGGAGGGACAATCCTTTTACGACCATGAGGGGAAAAACAGCGAGATAGAAGAATAGAGAGAGATGAAAAGGTTGAGCACATAAATATCCAACTCTCTCCCGCTCCTAAGAACTGAGTTTCCTTCTTATTTTTTCCATCCTCCCGCTCCAGCAGCCATTCGTATAGCTTCCAGTCAGTCCTGCTAGCCGTCCATCCTCGCCACTTGTCTTCAGCCCTCTTGTCCGCCAGCGCCCTCCTCCCCAACCCCTCACCTCTCCCTCTCTCTCTCCTCGAACCGCGTAGTCTCAATCCTACCCTCACCTCACCCTCCACTCACACTCCACTCACCCTCACCTCCTCCTCCTCCATGCTCTCCCCCTCTTTTCTTTCACAGTGGGCACACAGACTGTTACCGATGATAGTGTCTCTCTGCCTTGTGGAGGACAGGTCCCGAAGTCGTAAATCTCCTTACACCCTCGGACTCCCCCCGCTCTCCGGGGGGTTTTCCGATGAGGGGAATGGTGCCCACCCTTTACTCCCCCTTCCCCTTTCACCCCCGCATGCCTCTGTTCTTCACCCGAGCGAACTCGCTCTTTTTCTCTCTCTATCTTCGTTTCTCTCTCTCTCAAAGGGTGCCACTTGTTCGCCAGTACGTTCCTCGCCGGATATTGGAACCATTCGATTGGAAAGCTCGCAATTGTTTCCCTCCCTATCTCTTTCTTTCACTGTGTGCTACCTCTATCTCTCTCTTTTCTGCCACTAAACTCGGGTTTCTTCTCTCTTGCCGTGTCTCGTTGACGCCCCTCAACCCCTGGTTGGTTCTTTTCGTGTTATGCTTTACCTAAATTGGATAGTTATCTCCGAAAGAGCGGGTTTATGTTTTGAGGGAGTCACAAATCGGTTAAAATGTTCGCCGGTGCGTGGTTTGTCTCACTGTACGAGCTCCCTTCATGAGTAAGTCGAATTTGCGGGAGTCTCATTCGTTCAGAGTTTTTGTGTCATCATTTTTTTGTATTACTTCGGAAGCACAATTTAAACTATAAAGATGACGTCATATGTACCAGTGTTTCGTCTTTGTCGTTAAGTGTAGATTATAATTGGCTGAAAGAAAAATTAGATTGCCTAAAAGATTCGTCCGTAAATGTATTTTTATAAAATTTAGTATTCGTGAAACATCTTAATCTTACCCATTTTTATCAACCACGAATAAATGCCGAATTAAATAAAAATATGCAAACCTACTGCGCAACGTAAAGTAGCCATCAGCTGCTTGTGTCAGGGCCATCTGGCGATTCTGGTTTGATGACTGCGAATAGTTCTGGCTTCGACTTTGAATAAGCGAACAGAGGTCGCCACCGGAAAAATCTTTTTTTCTCCCTTTTACCTTCTCGATCCCTCTCAATGACCCTTCGCTACTGATGGGCGTGATTATTGCCTATCGCTCAACTCAAAAGGAAAGAGAAAGCCTTTCATCTGGTTGCACTTCATTCTCCCTAAAAGGTTTTCTGCCATTGTAAATCATGACCGTAATTTTCGCCGCTAATTTGTTCCACACGTTTGATTTCTCGGCTCATGCTATGACTAAAAGTCTACTTTCACGCCGAAAGTATCGACGGTACGGCCGTAAAAATGTAAAAGCCACCGGACTGAATTTCCTGGATTTTAAGCTTCGTTTGCCATTACCTATCCCTCGCCATTGTTGTGTTAATAAGCTGCCAGGACCGAATATGTTTCTCATATGGCTACCAGCAGCATTTTGTGTTAAAAATGTTACCTTGCAAAGCTAATAAACTTCAAAAATTATATGTGGATGAAATAATATTCATACACATACTTTATATACATACTTCATATACATACCATATTCTTTGTAGTCAATTAAAATTTCCGATTACTGTAGATAACATCCATGTTCTCTAATGTTAGAGTTTAGAATTTAAAAAATTTTTTTGTTAATTTTGACTGTTGAGCCGTCGTAATATTCACTTCTTATGGAAAGCATACAATGTATGACAATGGACGGAACCTAGTTTTCAATTTCAATGCTCCCAGGGACTTAAACAAAGTTTATAACCATGCCTTAACGTCAGAAATTGATGGAATAATAGGAAACTATGCAGAATGGCATAAGCTGTAATTTGTGAATAACTTTGAAACAGAAAAAATTCTGCTATGACCGGGAATCGATCCCGGGTCTTCCACTTGCCGAGCGGATATTCTACCACTGAACTACCTTAGCAGATAATTTTTCCTATTTCTGAACGCGGGTGTTTTTCTTAGTTGGGTCCGGGCTAGCCAAGCAGAATTTTTTCTGTTTCGAAGTTATTCCCAAATTAACGTTAGAAGTCAACCCTTCGGCGACACATGTGGACGAAATTCTTACCAGTACTAAGAAGCGCATCCCTGAGAAAATTTACGGAAGTATTTTCATAAAGGGACGTGCGAGAACCGTTTAATAGTCAGTATTCAAAAGCCCAGGGGGAAGTCCCGGGTGTCCTAGAGAGAGAGACCTACCAAATGCGCCGCCGACACGCCTACCCTTCCCACGCGCTGAAAGACAGAAGTTCTCGTCGTAAATTGTCACCACGTCTGTCAAGAGCGCATTAAGCATCCTTTCAGAAGGAAGCGGCACCTTCCGATTCTGCACGCCACGGGTGGGCCTTCTCCCTCCCTCCCCTTTCTCTCTCTCACCAGAGATCCGTTCCCTTTTGGTTCCTGGTCATCCTCGAAAATTTTCGGCTTTGCACTCCCTCTTTCAGCAGCATTCTGCCGGCCACCGCAAAAGTATCATAAAAAAATAAAAAAAAACTATGTATCGACTCTTTTTTATTTAACGCATATGAACCCCGCAATTCCATTTGGTCTCTCCTCGCGATATTTCCGTTTTTTCTTTTCAAAGATGAGATTTTTTTAAACTTTCCGCTCCGAAGGTCAGAAACTTCCATCACGGTCTCACGCCTTCCGAGTGGAAATATATTCCCTCCCTCATTTTATTCCCACACCCAGTCGCCTCGCCTTCCCTTTTTTCTTTCTACAATTTAAATAAATTTTTTATCCCCTTATTTCTGGAACGGAGACCTTAATCTAGTTTCCTCCCCCTTTTGTGCCCTCGTCGGTAGGTACTGAATTCATAATGGCATTCTTACAGGCTTCTTCTTCCCTTCTTTTTCCCCTCTCATCTCTCTATTTCTCTCCCTTTCCGACCGTTCGCTCTTTTGCGAGACTTAATCAGGCGAGAATGGAATGGCGGGAGAACGTCTCGGAAAATTCGCGATAAGAGATTTGATGATTCTCCGGATTCGTTTGGTATTTCGCTTTAACGACGTGTGTGTAACATTCCGGGCAATCGAGCGATTCCAGCGCGAGATGAGATTATAAGACGAACCCGTCGTTTTTTTTCTTCAAGATCCTTGGTCTTTAGAGGAGAATTAAGTATCTATAATTTTGAAAACTTGCCTTAGTTGCTCAGTCAGCCCATAATAAAATTATTTTTGACTGAAATGAGTTTGTCCTTCATGTTAATTTAATTTCATCGCTTATACGAGATAGCATAATATATATCAACAAGGGATTTTTTGTTCGTGCGGTATGTTATGTTGAGCAGTTAAAATTAGCATACTAAATATTAAAGATTGGTTTAAAAGCAGACAGTATTGTGGGAGCACTTCAGAAAATTTCCTTTTCATATACTCTGCTAAAATAATTGAAAGTGATATTCCTAGATATTATTCTCAGAAAAAAATGATCTTTTATTGAAATATATTATGATGATAATTTTATAGATCAATCTAAGTCTTGATTTCGAGCAACTGTGTATTTACGTAGTGTCTATTTATGAAAGGGCAATTTGTAGCAATTTTACTTTGCTTTTGATTTATAGAATACAATAATTAACCATATAATTATTATACACTGGTGCGAGCTGATTATTTATAAAGCCATTTTTAATAACTTTCAACGGATTTTCCTATTTTTATTTTCCCGGAGACACAGCATAGTCACCAAAAATAATTTCGACAACTGTCTCGTCGCAATTACGAGATTCCGTATTTGTGTAGAAACTCCGCCTTCATTCCTTCCTTTCAGAACTCTCGCGGCACACCTTCCGATCCCCCTCTTACATTTCCTCCTCACGTCATATTTTGCAGCTCCTCCCTCGTTTTCATTCAAAACACCTTCCGCCATTCCTACCTTCCTTCCGCACATACAGAGCCGCCTACCTACTCAAAATTCCCTCATTTTCTCTTTCTGAAGTTCCTTCCGTCATTCTACGCCGAAATTTTCCATCCTCGTTTTCGGCGACTACTCCTTCCCCTCCCTCTTATTGCCACCTACTCCTCCTTTTTTTATTCCATCTCTCTTTCGTTTGCTCACACCGCAATCCCAGATTTCTCCTTTTCATCACCGTTCCTCTCCTGACCATCCCTCCTCCCTCTCCCTCTTTCTCTCTTCCGATCCCTCCCATTTCCATTCTTCCATCTCCTTCCCGCCTTCCGAAATTGGTCCAAGGAAAAAGAGAGAGGGAAGAGAGGATAGGACGTCCTACCGCCCCAGCATTCCCAGTGGTAATTAAAGCCCTGTTTTGATTCCATAAACATGGAAGTGTCTCTCTCACTCTCTCCCTCCACAACCCGTTCTCCCCGGCCTCCTTCTTCTTCAGCTCTCAGTTTTTGAATCGGCATATTTTTCACCCCCACCTCGCTTTCTTTACCATTCCTATTTCTCTCTCTCTCTCTCTCCTCACCTCTCTCCCCGCCTCTCTCCCCCTCTCACTTCCTCTCCCGCGATGTCTACAAACTCTGCTTCAGCAGGAGCGGCGCGAGTAGTAGTCGGCGAATCAGTCACTGGAACCCCGTGATTAATTCGGGCTGCGCTGTAAAAGTTTGATGAGCTGGGAGCTTTATAGATGACGCCGCCAGAGGGTCTCAAAAGCAGTCGGGCGGGGGCTGCGGGAAATGAAGAAGGGCAAAATATGGTCCGCGGTCGTCTAAGGCGATATTTTAATTCATTCCGGCGTTTTATCACGATGCCGCGTTAAGACGGGACGAGGATTGAAATTCTTTTCCGAATGAATGACCGATTTCACTAAAGAGGCTTTCTCGTTTTCAATGTCTGTTAGGGGGATTTTATCACGTTTATACTTTCGGATGTAAACGAATGTGGACAAAACATTCGCGATTTTGAGCACTTCAAATGTTGCTAATGTGCATTATTGCTCGTGCATGACTTGTTAGCAGAAGTTTTCTTTCCTTTTACTCATTTTGAATCTTCATCAACTTGAAAAGTATGGTAATTACCCGCAATATAGCCTCGATACTCGTTCCAAGCAAATATTACTAGTAGAATAGTAATAGTAGTTTTAGTAGAATAAGCAGTTTATTAACACATGGCCTTAAACCCGTCCAATGTAATATATCATTTTGTTATTTTTCCACGGATGACAAAATACCCAATTGTCTCGTTGACATTTTGTATGAATAAAGGGAAATGAATAATTGTAGCATTATATTTCAGGAGGGACGGGAGGGGATTATCATGCCCACAAACGACTTAAATCTGGTGGTAGAGGAGAAAAATATTCTTAAAGATGTAAAAAGAAAAAAAAGAAATCGAAGGTGAGAGGCTGGAATATTGGATTTCACATTTTGCTTGCCCGAGAGTTTTCTTTTCCGATTATATGAATATCTTAGAATTGGATAATTTCGGAATTTCACAGTTCTCGCTGCTGTCCAAATATTTGGGCTAAGCAATCATTTCCATTTTAATCACAAACTTTAACTGTATTTACGTTACGTTTACCTTTTAACTTTTCGCTTACTACCAAATTAGATCTGGCAATGATGATTAAGTACAGAGGGCTGCAAAAATAAAACTATTCTCCAAGAGAAATTCTAATTTACCAAATATTCTATTAAATAAGTCACATTCTCAAGTGGCGATTAACTGTTAATAACTTAAAAGCTAATATTTACCTCATATTACTCATAAAAATCGTGAATGACGCAGCCTTTTAATTTGTGCATATTTTGTAAAATTATGAACATATCTATCGTGCACAATAGTTTCATCTATTTTTGGCGAAAACATTTTGCTTGAAACTAACAACACTCATTTGTTACTATTCATTTAAATAAGCTAATGTATGATTCTAGATGATATTTTGTATGCACTCTCACGTTAACCAGCTCTAGATAGCTTTGCATAGGCTTTTATCAATAAAACGAAATCATTGGATTCTCTATGCATTAAGTTTAATCGATTACGATTACCAATTCATTCCAAGACAATGGAAAATGAATGCGAATTCTTGAGAAAGAATATGGGAAAAAAACGAAAAAAATTGGTTGGGCGAATACAGAGGCATCAACACTTAACATACACGCGTTGTTGATAGACGAAATTTTCTATTGTAAAGGAGAAACATAATTCTGCCCTTCCCATAGGATTCGTCCAGTGTTACACTCCCACCCTCCTCTCCTCTTAAAACTCCCGGCGCGACGTAATCAGCATAGTACCGCCGCGGGCGTGCTTGTCTCTCACAACGTCCGAAGCGTAGATGCTGGGATGTTTGGCGAGAGAGAGGGAGTGGATGTGGGGGAGCGTCCTATCTTTTCGCTCTTCATTTTTTCTTCCTCCCTACCCGCTCATTCAACCAACCCCACCCAATCCCTATCGAGAATCCTATGGCACCACCTTCTTTCCACCCTTCCTGTATGGCTACCGCGTGAACGTGGCCCAGAAGGCCGCGTGTGCGTATGTGACCCGGTCCTCGCCGTAGTCGTCGTCGTCGGCAGCTGTGTCGCCCGGGGTCATAACGAAAAGTTCTTCCCTCCCTCTGCCTCCCCGCCCTCCAATGCCCCCCCCCCACATCACCTGGGACATTAGCATATGAATAAGGGGGAGACGCGCGCGCGTGTTACGGGAGGGGGGAGGAGGCGAGGGGGGCAGGGTGGTTACCGCTCGGCTATACTGCACGCCTCTTTTCTCCGCCCACCCCCACGCCGCAGACTGCATGGTACAGGTCCCCTCTCCCTCTTCCCGCCTCATTCCCTATCCTCCCCTCGCGTTTCGAAGGGTTGAAAAAGCAAGCATTTCAAAAGGCCCTGGTCTCTCTCTCTCTCTCTCTACTCTATCCTCGTTTTCCCCGTTCCGTCCTTTTCATAAGTGACAAGTTTTCGCGTCTTAATTCCTCGTGGGTCTTTCATGCCGTGTACAGATGATTCACGCTACACCTGAGTTTACTAAACTTTTTTCGAGGAATGGGGTATGTAAAGGTGGGAGGGCTGTAAAGAGATGAAAAGAGGTTTTGTGGAGAGATGCTGCCTGCATGTGGAGTGTGGGAAGTGAGTTCCTTTTAGATGGGAAGTGGAAATATGGAAGTTTATGAGAGAAGCGAAGGGAGGGAGAAATGTAGATGGGATGAAAGTAACGAGAGGCAAGATGGCGGTAGAATAAAGAGTAATGGGGAGGCATCTTTTTGTAAAAGGGAAGTGCTTTTTTCCATTGTTCCCTAGGTGATTTTTAACTGGGTACGCTAAGATTTGCCAAAAATATTTTTCCATTTGCTAAGGAACTATCTTTGGTATTACATGTATTGCAGTATTGCGGGTACCGGTTTTAAAAACGTTGTCGCAAATTTGAACCCAGCCATGTGCTTTATCGTTTATGTTTTTCAGTTGTCATTATTTTACATGTCTTACGCGAGAACGAAATTTAGGCTAGCAAGACGTACATTGATTTAAGTACTGATTAAATAGGTGGGAAAACTCATTAAGCCATTTAGGTTTTCCCACCTATTTAATTCGAGTCATAAGTTAACCAAGCCAGCAATCTTTATATTTAAGTACTGATGTCAGACTAAAGCAAAAAAATAGATTTTTTCTATATTTGAGACAATATAGGTCGATGAGCAATATCCTCCCATCAACAACGATGCATAATTTATTTAGTTTGAGCAAATGGCGCGAATGAGATTCGATCCGATTCCGCAGAGAGAGCCAGAGCCGGGTCACCGGGACAGCTGAATTTACGCTAGGAAAGCTTCAAAAAGGGGTTCACACAAAAGAGCGGGGAATGTATCTTCGCATCAAAGCTTTAGAGAGACGGCTTTACCCTTCCTGAACGGCTCTGTTTGTGTGTATGTGAGTGTGGGTATGTGTGTGTGTTTGTGTGTGCTCCAGATTACGGATTCCATGTTCTTTCGCTTTCCTGTGAGATATGGGCTTAAGAGGAAAAACTGTCGCCGGGCTCTCGGCTCTCATTCATTCGTACGCGTTTATCTTTCGTCTACTCTTTCTCTCTCTTTCGCTCTTGTCTCCACTCTCTCTCTCTCTCCATCCACGTCTCTCTTTCTCTTTCGTTCTCTTTGTCCGTGCGCTGTACTCGTGCTGTCGTGAATGGGGTAAAAATCCGTCCCTATCGCGATTGTCCGCGGCTTTAGCCGGACGATACGATCGCGAAATTTTCCTAGCGAAGTTTCATCTTGCTAGCATTTTCAGCTGTCATATCCTTCATCCCTGTAGCGCCCTCAGTCTCATCTATTTTGTATCTTTACGTCGTGTTGTACCAATGTAATTTCGTACTGGAAAATTCCAGATTACGGTTTACAAACAAATAATAACATTGGTTATTGGAATAAAATTTACTGGAAAAATCGAGACTTTGTGGATTAGCATCATCATCGCGTGATGCATCGAAACCGGCCGTACGTGTACATTGTTATATGTGGAATTAACACAGAGTTACTTTAAACTATGTTGTGTGTTGTGTTATTTAACTACACTTGATCTATCCTATTTTAGTTATAGGAGGCTAAAGCCGTATTCGTTTGACTGGGATTTAACTTAATCTCGTTTGCTTAGAGATTTTAAAATTAATATCAGTGAAATATTAGGCAGATATGGCAATCTCCACTTATAAAAATGCAACGCAATAGAATATTTTGGGAAATGTGAATTACGTACAATAAACACAAACTGCTTTAACATAAATAAATTAGTAGGTTTAGTTGGATGTCATTCCCATGTACAATCAATACCGAGACATTTGATCTGTCGTTCATTCTATTTATTTCGCGGGATTTAGCAAAACTCGGGGGCAAGACGGTGGAAAAATAAAAAAAATAAAATGGAAAGGAAATTACTCCACTCCCTCGCAGTCAACAGCGCATAAAAATAATTTATCTAAGCTCATTTTTGGACACCGACAAAGAAAACCGCGGGTCCTTGACCTCGCGACCTTTAAGAGGTCACGGCTCCTCCGAAGGGAACGGGAGAAAAAGAGAGCGCCTTCGGGAGGAAGTTGAATCACGTGCAAGAAGACTCCTTCCCTCACACCCACTCCATGTCTCTCTCCTTGTACTACAGGTCACGTGCCCTCCGACCCCCTTCCTCGCCACCCTTTCCTACCCAGTTCAAAGTTAACCCCTTCCTTTTCGAAAAGAAAGCTCGGTTAGAAAAGGCACGCGTTCTTTGGGCATATTTCAAAAGGCCATGTCCATCATCCACTCCGCGACAATGCTAATCTCACCACATACCCCAATCCACACACCGTTATCCGCCTACTTCCACTCTGTTGTCCCTCGATCTCCGTATTTTCCGGCGAATATTTGGTTCTGGTCCTTTCCTTCTTTTCCTTGGTCTCCTCATTTCGCATTCTTCCTTTGCGTCCTTTTGCGACCTTCCTCTCATCGCGAAACATACCCAAAAGATGTTTTTACACTAAAGAAATGTTTCATAAAGACGAAATTTTTATATTATTCCGATAGCCTCCTATTAGTGCTGCTTTCAATATATTTTGTTACTTTTAATCCATTGATTTCTTCCATATCCTGACCGAGTTTAATCTATACATGCAATATAATTTTTTAAAGACAGAGGATAAAACAATAAATCAAACTCCCATTACTTTTTATCGTATTTCCAATGAATGCGGTGAACGATGGTAATGTGATCATCTAAAATAACCATTTTCGAAAAAGGCTTTTTAAAATTCCGCACGCAAATATTTCTTTTAAACGCCGTAAAAACTTTCCGATCCAAGCAAACTGCTCCGCAACCTTTTTGCTCCTCCGTCACAAAGATTTTTTCAACTCGTTTTACACCTTTTACTCCCTCCATTCTCGTTCTCCTTTAATTCCCGGAGACCGCGTGTAACCATGTTTATTCTTTCGACCGGTCCATTGATAATGCTGACGCGATTACCCCTCTAAAAGGGAATGAAATCCCCGCTTATACATATTTGTTCTCTCGCACACGTATAAACAGCCTGCGCGTTTATTTATTTTTTCTCTTTCGTGAAAGGCTCCCACTCTCTCTCTCTCTCACTCCCTCTCCCTCAGACATTCAGGGAGACGTGGTAATGCCATCCTCACTCTTGGCGCTCTCTCTCCCTCTATCACCGTGAGTCGAGCGATCCAATCTAGATCTCATCCCAAGATAAAGAAAAGCCGCAACCTGCTGAGAGAGTCTGAGAGGAAGAAAAAGGGCGGGTGAGGAAAGAGGTTGCGAGTCATACCATACCTCTCCGTGACACTGCTTAAAGACCATCCATTCCCCTGAGGACCAACTTCGCAACAGCTCGCGACCGAGAACGAGGTTGGAGATGCGGCAAAAAAAAACAAAAAAAAGATCGCGAAATGTCACGTAATGCATTCGCGGAACGCGTTGCCTCCCACGTCGAAAAAAACAGACAGACGACGGTAGAGCGGCGTGATATGCAGAATATTTTTAATTGCTACCCCGCTATTATGTGCTGACTTTTTTCTTTTTTTGAGAGGCACCTCCCGGTGTTTCGATGATTGGGTTTTATCGAGGTGCGAGTGGCAAATAGGAAGGAAAGACGTGATTAATGGGAGCGGTGATTTTCTTGCCCCAAAAAAAGACTCATTAATCGTTTTGAGAGACGTTGGTGGTGCGTGGGCAGCTCTTCAATGGATGGAAAGATAATTGCATATATCCCGATTTGGAGGGTGACAAGGGGCGAATCGTCTTCATTTCATTGTCCTGCGTAGAACATGAGGAACAGAAACGTCGGTATTTAGAGCGCGCAATGATTAATCGAAAACTTTTGTAAAGCGGTTCTGTAGCAAGTAAACTCTATGGGCTGGACTTTTTTTAGCTCCCTTTCTTTCATTTTTTGTAAGCATTGAAACATAATAAATTTAGAAAATCATACTGAAACGATAGATTTAAGCTTAGAAAAAGCATTGTCAGAGGCTCGAAGCATGTGGAATTTATTAAATACCACAGCTGACGCAATTTAACAAATTTTTAACGGAAATATTATTATACTAAATTGAAATTTTTAAGAGAACTATTAAATGTGACCATTACAAGAAACGCGGAGTGCGTATTTTTATTGCGACAATGAAAAAATAACTCGCAGCCCATTCGGCAGCTGAAAATTTTTCATGCATCACGCTACATGAATGGCGAAAGATGAAAAGGTTAAAGAAGTCATAAAAAACTTTCGCCGAGTTTTCCAGCGGCTCTCGAATTTAACGACACGTTTCCATTAGCAACTTAAGGGACACGCGAGTTTAATATTCAAATCCCTCACCGTACGCTGTGCCCCTCACTTATTCGGACGTATTGTTCGCGCGAAATTGAAAATCTACCCCAGCTAATCTTAAGCCACTTAAAATCTCCTCGGGTCCTCGTTTCCATATCACCAAAAACTCCTCCCGCCTCTCAGTCTCCCTTTCCTCTCTTCCCTCCTCTGTATTCTCATCTTTATCTCTCTCTCTCTCTCTGCCTCTCTTTCTCCACCGCTCGATTCATCCGGCACGCGCGTCCATCGGTCGAAATCGCTTCACACGAGGAATTGAACACCATTTTAATTTATTTCCTCGATTTTTTTAATTCTTCTCATCCTCCTCCGACCGAAAAATCATCCTGATCCCGTCTATTACTTTTTATTATTTCTTGCGAATAAGGAAGTCCGCAGTGGCGACGGATTTGGAGGGTGGGTGGAAAATAGAAAGAGGAAGATATGGAAGGGGGAGTGATAAAGGGGTGGGTTGGGTTTGTAGTGGTGGAAGCGGTGGTAGAGGGTCCGCGAGGGAAGCACTTTATCGCTGTAATCGTTCCTTTGTTGGAGACCGAAGGGTAGTGGGTGGGTTAGTGGAGTGGGTGGTGGTGGTGGTGGTGGTTTTAAGAGAAAAAGAGAGAGAAAATTTAGGGGCGAGGAAAAGGGGTGAGTGGCGTGCGGAGAGAGAGAGAGATCGAGAGATCTGGAGTGATGCCGTGCGGAGGGATGGATGGAAGGAGGAGTGGGAGGATGGTGAGGAGATATATATGGTCCCCTGACGCGGCTTAAGTAGCACTTGCCCCATCGGCCGCCATTGTGTGGCGGAGAGAGAGCGAGGATGCTGAGAGATACCCGCGATTCCATACAATTAAGCTCCCATTGTGAAGCGGTGTGGGAGAGAGGCAAAAGAGAGAGAGAGAGAGAGAGAGAGAAAGGGGTTAAAAAAGGAAAGGAAGAAAAAAGTGTGACGGAGATGGAGGATAAAAATATCGTCCGGATGATAGGTGGATGAAGGATTGGGAAGGAGGATTAGATGAAAGAATGAAGATAGGAAAGAAATGGAGTGTAGAGAGAGAGAGAGAGCTTTTAAGATAAGGTAAATAAGCAGGTGTGGTGGAGGATGAAGAGAACTTAACGAAAAACAAGAAGAGACCAGGACAGGGAGAAGTATTTAAATAAATATGTAAAAAGGTAAAGTTTGGGAGAGAAGAAAAACATTAGGACGAGAATGAAAAATGAGGTTGATGAAATTAAAAACGCGGAAAGAACGCGTCAAGCGGGAAAAAATAAACGGTGAAAAGTGGCGGGAATCGAGATGGGAAAGAAAGATATCCGACGGATAGAGAGGATAGAGCGTGCGATAATGGTATAGGAGGAAAGAGAGAGAAAGAAGATTTTGAAGGCTTTAGTGGTACGAGGGGGGAGTATGGAGTGTGGTACGCTGGAAATGGAGTTTGTGTAGCAGGGAGGTTTTAAAAAGCAAAGGTTGAATGGAGAGCGTACGGAGGAGGAGGACGGTGGAAAAACACGCGGAAAAGGAATGAGTGTGCTAATGCCGAAATGGCTGGGTTGGGTTAACGGGGGTGGGGGAATGGGTGTTGGGAGAAAAGCCGAATGGGTTAGGAGAGAGGGAGGGAATGTGTTAATGGATGATTCGAATGGAGAGAGAGAAGGAGGATGATGTGAACGGAATGGAGTCGGCGGTGGGTGTGGTGAGAATGAGGAGGATGATGGCGAAGAGATAAAGGAACGATGACGAAATGACGGAAGCGAAACTCAATCGAGCAGAAGGGCATATGCTCGTGTTATATACCGTATTATACGAGAAGATATAAAAAAATAAAACATGCGACGCAATATAAACAAAATAACAAAAGTGTTATTCGGCATCGTTGTACCTAACTGTTTCAAACGTTAACTCGTTTATGAGTTGAAGAGGTCATAGACGAACGCAATTCACAGCATTTGGTGCTGACTTTGTTTTGCGAGAAAATGCTTCAAAGGAGTTGTATTTACACCTATTGCGGCTTTCGGGTATCGCTGCGTGGAGGTCATTGTAGATTCTCGACTTTTTGCATGCGTTCCAACATGCATCTTCAGGGGTGAAGTGCAGCCCGAAGGTAGTGGCCGAGTAAATATACCCTTTTTACCCAATAGAGACGACGGTTTCCGTATCAAAGCGACTTGGAAGCGCCTATTTTAGCAAAAAAGTGAAAGGGGAGGAGCAACGGTAACTCCGCCAGTCCAACTGTCGACGGAAAAGAGCTCAAAAGAGAAAGGCAAAAAGGTTATAAGTACATATTATTCGGCCACTACCATCGGGCAGTACCTCACCCCTGATGATACATGTTGGAACGCACGCGTAACGTAGGGAATCTACATTGATCTCCACGCAGCGAAACCGGATTTTATTGTAACAATTAATAGGATCTCTTTTATGAAATATAATTACTCTCGTATCCTAGTTAACTATTAACTATTGTATTTTCCTCCTACCACTTTGCATTGTTGATTGACGTGTTGTTTTCATGCAGTTTTAATAGTATACGCGGCGTTTTTTTGGCCCACGAAGAAAAACAGCATGATAATTGAGAGTAGTCGTTTAAAATGTCTCTTCAAGGGATTAAGAAGGAATATTCATGAAAGATATTCAAATGAAAGGAACGTGACAAATTGGATATGCCACTCTCGGAAACAAAATAGCGAGATGGTTGGTAGCAGCGGCATGGCGACGGGAGGGAATGTTCCGTTAATTCAGAATTAGCGCTTACATCAATCACGCCTGTTATGAATGTGGAAGGGGCTTATTTTTTCTCTTGACGCGTTATACAAATCTCCATGATTTACACGGGTTTATGATATGCGTTGCCGACACGATCAATTTGGATTTAAAAGAGTGAAAAATCCGCTGAATTAAGTAGCTGAAAGGAGCTGCTAAGAAGGTTACAACCGACTTAGAAATATCTTATCGTGAAATATTGTCAAAAAATCCAAAATTAGTCCTATGACACGGATTAATTCTCTTTCTAATGCAATAAGATTCCCACAGTTTTTTAAGAACTTCTGTGTAGTCATTAATTGGCTTTAAGCTGGCGCATTAAATCTTACAAATGTTTCCACTCCTTAATTTCCTCGAATACTACTTTATTTAAATACCATGATTAAGATGGAAGATCTTTAGACAACGGTGGTTAAAAACTACGTCAGTAGAGAATTTAAAAAGTTGCAAAAATATAAAATAATATCAGGAAATAAGAACTCTTAAACGCTACATTTAATTTTTACTGTATTTTGGACTTGTGATACGGTATAATTCCAAATTGATTTCCTTCTGCTTTTCTAGGTTGGTACTAGAAAATCCAATATTTGAGCATTCGCGTTTGTTAATGCCTATTATAAATAAGTTTTGACTTTCCTCGGCATTTTTTTTTACTTTTTTAGTTAAATTATTCGCTAAAGAATTACTGTATTTGGACAACTCAACTGATTTGAAAAATCTTATTTTCCAATTCCAAGGTAATGAGTAATGGATTACATAAAATTACAATTGTTTATAGTTTAGAAACAGTCAATTTCGGTACAAGTTGATGAAAAATCAAGGGCGTAAATTTTCGCGAAAATCGTTCAGTCGCTTCGTAATCTTCTCAAAGAAAATCGAAGGATCCTCTCCCTCGATAGACAAAACATTTATCTATAAGGGGGACCGTGAGACTCAGAAAAAGGACGCAAAATTCAATTCACTCTCTTTCCCTATTATCATTCCTTCAGTTCCAACCTTGGAACCCTTTTGTCCGGTTGTAAAATCGCCCCTCTGAGGGAAGGGCGCCACAGGATCGCCCTCTGTCCTCCAAAGGGACCCATTGCACAACCCTTGCGGCAACACTCCCCGCTAACCCTCTTGCTCTCTGCCGCCCAATCCTCTCGCACAACCCACGTGACCTTACACCATCACATACACGCAGACAAGAGTCCGATAGTGGTCGCCAACGACGTGACATCGGCACAGTCGTGTTCGATAGATTGGGATCGAAGGCCCGCCTCCTCCTCCTCAACTCACCGCTCTCTCTCTCTCTTTTTCTCTCTCCTTCGCCGCCCTTTTCCCACTCCCTCCTTCCCTTCCCCTTTCCTCTTCATCCTTCAGTCCTTTCCCTTGCCATTTCGACCCCTCCCCCAACTCGGAATTTCATTTGAAAGCCTTTCTGCCGCTTAACCATATCTTGCGTCTCATTCGTAGGGATTTTTTCCAAAGGTGACTGCCCTCTCTCTCCCTCCTTTTTGTTTCTTTATCTTTTCTCGCTGTCTCTTTGCATGCCTCTTGATATGATCATTCGCTGCCTTTTTTCCTTTTTTCCGACATGCACATTCCAAAGCCGTCTTGTCTCCTCTCGCCACTCTTCCTGCTATTTTCCACACAATTTAAAAAAGTTTGCATCTTTATTTATATCTTGTCAACTTTCTAGATTCTAATCACAGATAATTTTGGGTGTAACTAAAAATGTCATTTAAATTTAAATTTTGTGTGAATTTTATTTCAATCGACGATGTCTTTAATTTACTTGCAAATGATGTAAGCCTGCTAGAGTTCAATATTCATGGGTTCCTTTCCAGCTTAACTCTTTAACAACTTGACCCCGATTTTTCGATGTTCACGTTGATGATTTTTCCAAGAGCAGAATATCTTTTTATTTAGTTACTGATGATTTTTCTCCTCGAAAGTTTCTCTATTTCCTTCTTCAGAGTTCTAAATATCTCCCCCCCCCCTTCTTTCCTGCTCCGAATCCTATACGTTAATTTAATCTTCTATCTCTTGCATTTCCTTCATCAGTTCACCCGTTCCACTTTTCCGTCGTTTTTCCACTTTTATCTCCCATCCATCTCCTGCGTCTCTCCTTCCGCGAAACTCACTTTAACTGATGACATTTGAGGGACGCAGTCCATAGTCGGCTCGGCATGTTCTAGAAGTACTACTACCTCTAGTAGGGGCGATGATATGCCGGGGGAAGGTTTTTCGGTTGGGATATTAAAGGGGTGGGAGAAAAAGAGTTGGGTTTGATGCGACCTGTCCGGTGCTTCCTTGCCCTTGGCAAGGCTCCCAGAATGCCTCACTCTGGAAGCGAACCACGCCCATGGAAACTACATGTTGTTTCATGGTTGATACGATCTCCCCTCGACTACCCCCTCCCCCTCATTTTGGAGAGCCCATCCTCTTCTCTATCCCCTCAGCCCTCCCTTCTTCCTCTTCCCGTAGTACTGCGTTCTCATCGAAAGTCACGGGTGTGTGAGGGATGGGAATATGGCGACAGTGAATATTAAATCGTTTTGGCTTTTGGAGAAAACTTCAGCTGAGATGCATGCAGTTTCGTCTGATCTAGGTTGAAAGCGATCAAAAAGATTAGCGGATGGGTTGATTTTTTATAGTATGGCTAAACATTTCGACGTAATTATTTATAATCTAAAGCAGCGGTGCCTAAACTTTTCTAATGGCGGGCCGCATTGGAAGTTGTCAATTCTTCGGCGGGCCGGATTAGAGTTTAAATCGGAAATTTTCTATATATTCTGAGATGCCATTAAGTTAAAATCATGTCTAAATAAGGTTTTCATGGCTAACATTTCAATATTTTAAGTTTTATTATGAAAACTTTCAAAAATGTATGAATTTGTGTGCTAAATTTTTCGAATTGATTTTTCACCTTAGCTTCACGGGCCGAACAAAAACCCTTCGCTGGCCAAATGCAGCCCACGGGCCGTAGTTTGGGCACCGCTGATCTAAAGGTTTAAGCTGAATCGTTAATAGAACCGTCTTTAGACGGCACATATATTTAATCAAGAGCATGTAAGATTTGTCAATTTATAGCCAATATATAGCGATACTTTTTAATTCTTAAGATTATCAGATAAGCAAGTGTCTTGCAAATAAACACCGTACAGTACGCGATAGACTAACCACTGTATGTAATGGAAATATAAAGTTGCAAAGAGATTTATAGAGAGATATTTCAGAATCTGATATCATATGAGCTGGGTCAAAAATCATGCTGTCAGATTCAAGAAAATGTGGAAGCTCTCTGTTAATCACTTACCTAGAATAGCTGCAGGTGGAATGTTTTCTGGTGTTTTTATTAGGGAGAGAGTCATGAAACTAATGCAAGTATTTTAAAAATTTCCCGCGCCCAACATTTCATGCAGCAAAAACTTCTATTAAAATAACAAATAATTCATTTAAGATTAAAAATAACCAAGGCCATTAAATAATTGGTTCCATCTAAATCGACCGGTAACTATAAACTACCCGCACGTAATTTACATTACGCAGAGATTCAGCAAGAAAAGCAGTGTTGCCGCGTGGTCTAATTGTGGATATTAAAACAGACGCGGTAAGCGCTTTTCATCAGAAAGTTACAAACGTGGCCATTTTAAGCAAACATTGGAGCGAAAATCTTTCCTCGAATTCCTCTCTCTGGAGAAAAGAGGAGTGGAAGGGGAGGAAAGAAATAACTCTTTTTCCCTCATTTTCTACCTCTCGTTTCCATTCCCTCATTCCTCGTCACCATTCCCTCCTTCCTCGTTTCCCTCCTCCCCTCGTGCCTTCCTTGCGAATCATTTTCCGTCGGAATACAGGTTTCGGTAATGAAGAAAGTTTCTGGTGGAAAATTTTGCCTCTGGATGCTAGGGATGAAGGATCCCGGCGAAAATGAAGCTTTTTCCTCTCTTTCACTCCTTTCCCCTTTCTCTCCTTTCCCCCTTTCTCTCTCCTTTTCCTCCCCTTTCTCTCCTTCCCTCCCTCTTTGCTCGCGAGGCTACGCTCTTTTGAGAGAGGAAGAGTTGCTGGTTCTCAAAAAGAAAGCATCCCAAGAAGAAGAGATGTCTCTTTTTCTTTCTCATTCGCCATCTTTCGCTCGATGCTTCTGTTGCTCTCTTCTCTCGAAAATACCATTTCTCCGACATTTCATTTTCTTTATTTTTTGCAATTCGTCTCGCTTTTCCCATTTTCTGCCACACAGCTCAGTTTCGATCCTTTAATGGTGTAATATTTTTTTAAAAGACGTCTGCCGGACTCCTTTCATGCGTCGCATGCGTCACTTCTTATCGGATCTGTTTCAGGTATAGAATCTTTAGTTTCTCGCTTTCGCATTTCGAGTCATTCATCCTTGGCAACATTGACGTTTCTTAAGCTTTGATTCATTGCCTTTTAAGATGGTGTCTAGAGAATCCACGTATCTTCAGTTGATATAGCGCTCCTCATGCTTCCTTCATTTTTATGCGTTCTTTGCACAAAATGCACGAAGTGAACGCAAAAAGGTGAGGTCGTTTCCGTACGTCAGTCCGTCCGCACGTTAAAACTCGAAAACCGCTAAACTTATTAGGTATGGTGAAATTTGTATTGGGGAGTTTTGCTAAAATTGGTCGACCGATTTTAAATTTGGTCAAAATCGGACAAAAATGATGAGCGCTTTACATGAAGACTTGCAATGTTCCTTTGTTTCAACTCGGGAACCGCTAGACGTATTTTGATGAAATTTGATATTGAGGAGTTTTGCTGAAATTGGTCGAATGGATCTAATTTTGGTTAAAATCGGACAACAATTACGACCACTTTACATGACCTACAAATAGTTGACAATGGTCCTTTGTTTCACCTCGGGAATAGCTTGATATATTATTTTGATTTTATTTGGTACTGGGTAGTTTTGCTAAAATTGATCGATTGATACCAATTTTGGTTAAAATCGGACAATGACGACCACTTTACATGAAGACCTACATGTAGTTTACATTGTTCCTTTGTTTCAACTCGGGAATCGCATGATATATTATTTTGATTTAATTTGGTATTGGGTAGATTTGCTAAAATTGATCGATTGATACCAATTTTGGTTAAAATCGGACAACAATGGCGATCACTTTACATGAAGACCTAAATGTAGTTTACAATGTTCCTCTCTCTCAACTCGGGAAGGTATTTTGATGAAATTTAGTGTTGGGGAATTTTGCTAAAATTGGTCTATCGATTCCAATTTTGGTTAAAATCGGAAAAAAATTGCGACCACTTTAAATGACCTACCTAATGACTTACAATGTTCCTTTGTTTCAACTTAGGAACCGCTAGGCGTATTTTGATGTAATTTGGTATTGGTTAGATTTGCTAAAATTGATTGATTGATACCAATTTTGGTTAAAATCGGACAACAATGGCGATCACTTTACATGAAGACCTACATGTAGTTTACAATGATCCTCTCTTTTAAACTCGGGAACCGCTTAACATAATGTGATGAACTTTGGTATTGGGGAATTTTGTTAAAATTAATTGACCAATTCCAATTTTGGTTAAAATCGGACAATAATTACGACTACCTTACATGAAGACCTACATGTATTTTACAACATACCTCACTTGCTTTTTCTTAAATTCTCATCTAAGCGAAAAATATTAAGAACATTGTGAAATCTCAAATCTGTGTACTCCGACGTTGAGTACACCTTTCCAATCTTGTTGCTTCTTGATCACAATGGATATAAAAATACATTTATATGAGTTAATATTTAATATACCTTTCGATTTGCTCTACTATTGACGTTACCAGCATGCCAAAGTCACGTTTAATTATCTTCACCATCATGGGTAGTCTGTCCGTAGACGGGTTCGTGATTATTCATGGTTAAACCAGGTTCTCCATATACACCTATTTCCGCTGTCCTCTTCATATCTTGATAACTCTTCCCTTTCAAATCGTCTTTCAGCCGAAACCTTTTCCTACCTCTTTCCCTTTTTCCATCTAGTTTTCGTTCTAACACGTCTTTAATCATACTCTCTCTCCTCAGGTAATGTCCAACCCAGTTTGCCTTCCTCTTTCTAATAGTCTGTATAATCATTCGCTTCTCTCCTACTCTTCGCAGCATTTCATCGTTTTTCATCCTACCTGTCCATTTTATCTTCAGCATTCCCCTCCAAGTCCACATTTTAAAGCTTTCCAAGTATTTGATGTCATTTTTCCTTAGCGTCCATGTTTCTGCCCCGAGAAAGCTATACTCCATATATAGCATTTTATGAACTTCTTACGCATATCTTCCCTTATATTCACCGTAAAAAGGTGTTTCTTTCTTCTGAAAGATGCTTTTGCTTTTCCTATTCTAGTACTGATCTCATCCGTACATTTTGCTTCTCTTGTTATGACGCTTCCAAGGTATTTATATTCTGAAACTTGTCCTAAAGGCCTTCCTCTAATAGTTATGTTCAGATTTTCTTCTTTGCCCGATATTCTAATGACCTTGGATTTTTCTGTATTTATTTCCATACCGTATTTTCTACCTGTTATTACTAGTCTATTTATCATTTTCTGGAGTTCCTCTTCCTTTCTTGCTAGAAGTACTTGATCATCCGCGTATTTTACTGTTCTTATAGTCATTCCTCCGAATTTTAAATCTCCTGTGCCTTCTAACGCTTCTTGCATTAAACTTTCTCCATATATATTGAATAGGGTCGGCGATAGGCAGCAGCCCTGTCTTACTCCTCTTCCGATATTTACTCCGTAGGTGTCAGCATTCTACAACCTGACCTTTAGAGCTTGATTCACATATAGATTCCTGATCAGTCTCCTGTCTTTCCAGTCTACACCAATATCCCTTAATATCTTCATTAACAATACCCAATTTACTCTATCAAAGGCCTTCTGCCAGTCTACGAAACATACGCAGATATCTTCACCGTACTCTATTGCTCTTTCTGAAATTATTCTAACTACCCATATCGCATCTCTAGTTCTTCGTCCTTTTCTGAAACCGAATTGATCTTCCCGTAGCATTTCTTCTGCCTTTTTCTCCGCCCTTTTATTAAGAATCCTCGTGAGGATCTTCGAAGTGTATGACAGAAGGCTTATCGTTTTGTAGTTTTTACACTGCATTGCCTATGGCTTCTTCTTTAGAGGGATCATTATTACATCTAGGAAATCCCGAGGCCACTCTCCCCTGTCGTAAATCTTATTAATTAATTTCGTGACCGCTTTGAATCCTTCTGATCCCATGATTTTAAGTACCTCAGTTGGTATTCCATCGCTGCCTGTGGCTTTCCCTTTCTTTAGTTCCACTTTTCTACTTCGCTCTCCATAATACTGGGTCCTAAGTTATCTTCTTCAATATTTTCCTCATCTTCCAGTTCTATTTTTGCCGATCTTGCCTGCTTGCTGTATAGTTTCTAAATATTTTCTTCCCATACCTGTGCTACATCCTTTGTTTCTGAGACTGTCTTTCCCTCTTTATTCATAATTCATTTACCACGAATTCCATTAGAATTCTTATTTTCTAATTCCAGTGTCCTAGCGTACATCATATCGTACCGTCCTAACTTGTCCACTGTATTTCATCACAATTTTCATTTATCCAGTTTTCTCTAGCTTTATCTGTTACCCTTCTCATCTCATTGTTTATGCGTCTATTGTTGACTCTATCTTCTTCACTGGTAGCGTTTTTCCATTTTCGTCTCTCATCCATTTTCTCCACCATTTTCTCAGTGATCCATGGTTTTCTGATATTCTTCTCTTGTTTTCCAATCTCTTTATCCAAGGTATTCTTGATACTGGTTTTAATTTCTTCCCATTCTACGTATACCCACGGTCTTTGGTTTGTTTTCCAAATTTCTTAGGCCATCTTCCAACTTCATGCTGACTGTATCCTGCCTTTCTTTTAGTTTTTCTACGTCCCAAGTCTGTCTTTCTCTTCTCGTTTTTCTTATTTGTTTGAACTTTGTACTTACGTCAACTATTAAAAGGCTGTGATCTGAATCAAAGTCTGGTCCAGGTAATGCCTTGGCAGTCTTTATGCTATTCCTGAATCTTTGTTTTGCTAGGATGTAATCTATTTGGCATCTCATTGCATCGCCTGGGCGTTTCCATGTGTATAACCTTCTTTTATTTTTTTTGAACCGTGTATTAGTCACTACAAGGTCATTATTGATGCAGAATTCTACCAGTTTTTCCCCTCTTTGGTATCTCTTCCCAAGTCCGTATTGCCCGACAACATTTTCTTCCTGTCCTTCTCCGACTATGATTTTCCAATCTCCCATTATTATGCAGTTTACCTTTCCTCTTCCGTCTTCTTCCTAAATGTCATTTATTTGCCCATAAATTTCCTCAATTTCTTCATCTTTATGAGCTGACGTTGGCATATATACCTGGATTATCGGCATGTCCCCTGGGACTGCTTTTAGCTTTATTGCCATCAATCTATTGTTCGTTGCTATTATCTTTGTCACGCTTGTCATCATTTCTTTCCTATGTACCAGAGTTACTCCCCTTTCCCCACTATTTCCTCCAGAGTAAACTACCGTGAACTCTTCCGAGTCTAGTTTCGCTCAGTCCTATAATGTCAACTCTATTTCTTCTCTTATCTTCTTTCAAATTCTCTAGCTTTCCTGACTTTCTCATAGTTCTTACGTTCCAAGTGCCTATTCGTAAATTACTTTCGACAAATGTTTTCCTCAAGGCCGTCTACGCCCCGAGATCCGATTGAAGGACTATTTTACCTCCGGATTGCTTTACCTCGAGAGAACTCATGTAGTCCAACCATATAATCATTACTAGGGATTTTAGTGTTCTACTATCCCTCTTGCTTTCCACATCGCAGTATTGTAGCCGTTCAAATCATCCCGATCACGCCTACAGCTGTATTGGATATAGACCCTGTCAAAATCATTTGTTTTCGGCTTTATACCATACTGACAGTATTGCTGCCTACTGCCAGGCACCAACGATAGTTTTTTTTTGTAAAACCTCCATTCGCAGAGTCTGAACCCCGGACTTTGTAATGGGAAGTCGACACGCTAACCCCTACACCACGATTGCTGTATACATATAGAATACCAAATTATTCCTGGCGCAAAAAAGGGTTAATTGCAATAAAATGTGGCATCCGATAGATGGGGCTGTTGGTGGTTAAAACCATTTTTGGTCGCGCTTCGAAGTTTTTGTCAAATCCATAGGCAGCTGCAATTAGTGCTTTGTATAATAATAAAACGGAATAAGCGTCGTAAAAGAGATGATCCTTGGGTGGATGGGCTATATCAAAAAAATTGAAAATGTTTCTTATTTAATAATTGGCGATATTCCAACTTCATGCTGACTACATCCTGCCTTTCTTTTAGTTTTTCTAGGTCCCAAGTCTGTCTTTTTCTTCTCGTTTTTCTCATTTGTTTGAACTTTGCACTTACGTCAACTATTAGAAGGCTGTGATCTGAATCAAAGTCAGGTCCAGGTAATACCTTGGCAGTCTTTATGCTATTCCTGAATCATTGTTTTGCTAGGATGTAATATATTTGGCATCTCATTCCATCTCCTGGGCGTTTTCATGTGCATAACCTTCGTTTATGATTTGTGAACCATGTATTAGTCATTACAAGGTCATAATTGATGCAGAATTTTCTCAGATATTCCTCTCTTTGTTATCTCTTCCCAAGTCCGTATTGCCCGACAACATTTTCTTCCTGTCCTTCTCCGATTATGCTGTTCCAATCTCCCATTATTATGCCTTTTACCTTTCCTCTTCCGTCATCTTCAAAAATGTTATTAAATTGCTCATAAATCTCCTTGATTTCTTCATCTTCATGAGCTGACCTTGGCATATGTACGTGGATTATCAATATGCCCACCGGTACTGCTTTTTGCTGCTTTAGTACATAAATGGCAACGTTTTTAAGAAAAAAATATTTATTATAATTTTAGTAGGTGCATTTCCACAGTAAAAACTGAACATTTATGTATACATACATGGTTAAATCTTGTTATACTAAATAGTCATACATCTTTTCTTGTTTTATTCCTTTAACTAGGTTCTTATATGCCTGCTCACGCAGCTGACGATGCAGTAGTAGTATATCAGTAGTGTAGTAGTGTATCAATATTCATGTAAAATAACGAGGAAAAAATCCATTATGTATTAAATTTCACTAAAATGTGAGAGACTTGCGTTGATGGACAGGAAAATTGTACTCCACACTGGACCGCGGCAGTAGGAATGAGCGATATCGGCACGGCCGGCCTTTGCGATATATCGCTCATTCCTTTTAAATCAATGTTTCAAAGAATCATCTATTCAGCCGCAAGAGGCGTTTGTAGTGGACATCTATGCCGGACTTTGTTACAAAATAAATGCTTCAAATTTCGCATTCCGACGCTCGTTTTGCTTAACCGACACTTTACACCTGATGCTGAGAAACAGTTCGGATTACTGGGAGTTCGGATTAGCTTGGATTCGGATTATAGAGGTTGCACTGTATATAAATTCTTACGGAAAAGGAAAAGTAAATGAGACAAATGGATGGAAACAAGTCGTTGGGATAAGGAAGCCCAGTGAGCACTTACCAATAAGATGACTTCAGGTTGGCGAGCTGCTGGGTGTGTCGAAGTGACACACGTAAAACAAACAAAAACAAAAACATGGAAGCTTTCGGGGATGGTCACTTTGTCAGCACAGGGGTGTGGCAACAACTGATGGCAATGACATTGAGTGGAGGATATATATATATATATCTCTCATTCTTCTATTTAAATCTCCGTGCTCTCATACATCCCATTATTTTGTCCAGGAGTGTGTCACGAGTATTATTATCGCGTTAAAAAATAGAAGAAAACCGCCCAGAGAGAGAGAGAGAGTCAAGGATGTACTCGGAAGAGAGTTTTGAGTGAATGACCAAGTGCAGTTCTTTGAGGGTTGTTTAGAGGATCTCGACCCAACCCACTTTTTAACGCTGTTCCGGTGAAGCAGGAAGGAGAAACTCCGTCTTAAGGTGGAAGAAGTCCACGTTTCTGAAGCAGCGACAGAAAAAGAGAGAGATGCCAACGAAAAGGATAGGAACGGCATTGGTAGCAGGACAGATTGGCACCTCCTTGTCCTCCGCATCTGCGAGCGGCATGGACGAAATAATTATCCAAGAGAGAGAGAGAGGGAGAGGATTCGAAAGACAGACAGAGGAGAGGGAAAAATAAAGAGGGCGAAAGGTTGGAGAAGATCATACTAATTAGCGGTGCGTTTGGGCTGACGACGAGAGGCATACCGGGGAGGTATTTTCACAGTTCGCTTGCCACTCCCTTTTCCGAATCAGATGAGGAAAAGCGATTGCCTAAGTCTCCTCACCTCACTTCTGGAAGATTTAATTACTACCGTCTCGTAACCTCCCTCTCTCATCTCTTTCTCCTCTCATCTCTCTCTCTCTCTTCATCTCTCTTCTCTCCACCGGTGAGACTCTCTTAGTCCTCAATGCCGATCTGAGATGTCAGTCCTTTCTATACCGCTTCCTCTCTCTCCTCCCTCTCTTCTCCAACATCCTCTATCTCTCTCTTAGAATGGCGTTTTGGCTTGGTTTTCGCGTCTCCACCCTCTCTCTCTCTCATTCTCTCCTCCCTCTTCCTCTAGCTCGAACATGTACGACCTTTGCCCGAGTGTCTTCGATTCAAAAGGTCTCCTTGGCACTTCGACAATTATCTCTCATTAAGTCGGGGTTGTTTGAGAGTGATGGAGAGAGGGTGGGGGGCGGGGGAAGAGTTGTAATGGGGGTGATTCATGCGTGTTCAGCACACGCCAGGCGTCTTTACCGCCAATTGGGGTTCGTTTATTTCTCATTCGTTCGATTCTGGCGGGATGATTGATTGTCTAGTTGGTACCTTTAAAAGGTAGTCAGCGCTTCTACCTGTGTGGATTTCAAGCACCTGACGGTCGATTTTATGAAATTTATATGTTAAGTTATTGTCATACGTCAATTAGTACTGTTGTATACCTACTAATTTTAGTTTCCAACTGGAATGTGCAAAAGCACAATAACTCTATGGCAGTGGTTCTCAACCTTTTTCATTTTTGTACCACCAGATCAAGAACGAAAATGTTCCTGTACCACCAGAGTGAGATTGACGGCAATTTAAAACAGCCTAAATTCAAATATTATAATAATGTTATCTGTCAACAGTCGTGCATGTAAAATTGTAAATGAATTACTAAAATATAATATAACAATACTTTAAGCTATAGGCAAAACCATGTTTTTATTTTTTTCGCATACCACTTTGCACTAACACGCGTACCACAGGTTGAGAACCCCTGATCTATGGGAAATCAGTCGCAGAGATTTTAAGTTGTTTAATACGACTATTATTACAATTTTACACAAATCTACAGGCGCAAAAGATTATATTCATAGATTTCTAAGCTAGTGTGCGGATGGTGAAGATTTTTTTCTGTAGTTCTCTTCGTCTGATCTTCAGCACTGTATAAATAACGCTGTCCATATAATTTCGATTAAGAAGGTAGAATGTAGGCATCCTTCTCAACTTGGAAATTTAAATTTGAGTTAAGTTTATCGCCGCTTTTCCTTAGTTCTACACCCATCATATACCATTGTTTCTTCCAGCTGTGCGACTTCCTTTTAAAAATGCCAAATTCACATTTTTTAATAAAATCCCACGCCGTGGTTCCCCTTCGATCATTTCTATGTATTTTTAAATCTTTTCCTAGCTTTTGCGTTATCTCGCTGTAGCAGCTAACACCTTCTTTGAGTTGTCACGGTAACGAGATCCAATAATGCTTCCCTCGCCTCCTTTGGGTGGGATTTAATGACTCGCTCTCCACTCCACTTCACGCTCTCCCTCTTGTTTTATTTTTCAACAAATTTCTGGTCTTCTTAAGGGTGCGCCATGGGTTTTAATGAAGGGATTTCCCTTATAAAAGAGCGAAGCTCCGAGAGCGAGCGAGAGAGAGAGAGAAAAGTGTACTTTATTTACCACGAGGTCAACGTATGCACCACGAATTGGAGGAAGCGAGAGATTAGGGAGGGGAGAGCGCTACTGAAAATTGCGAGAATGGATTTATCGCAGCGAAAAAGGAATTTATCTTTAAGAATTAAAGAGGAAGTTTTAGGCGGATTTTCCGCGACTTTTCATTCCGAAATGAGAATGATAAGTTGTTATAACAAGAGGAAGTATCAGTGAATTATCAGGCGAGGCGCCGTTGCCAATAAATTCTTCGTCGAGCGAGCGAACGACAATGCCACTTCATTTGCATTCAACTTTTAACGTTCTTCCCGACCAATGGAAAACAAAATGATATTTTAAAGGATGGATCATTTTTTAACACTTCATGGCGTTACTTTCTGAACCTTTACCGAAAGTGAGGAGTTGGTGGAGGTGTGGCGTTGAAGCGTTTTAAATGAGAATCGCTTCTCTTAAGCGTGTGAATCAAGGTGCGACTTAACAAATTTATAGAGGTGGAGTCTTCCGTCATTATCTACCTTGTGATAGTGCGACCGTCAGACAGGTGTGATTTTTTTTAACATTCTGGAGTTTGAATAGGAGTGTAAAGGTTAGCCAAAAGATGGTGAAGGAGGCAGCGGCGAGAAAATACAGAGAAGACGGAGGTGAGGGAGTGGAGAAGCGGTTAGAAATGGGAGGCGAAAAGAGAGCGGTGGCGTAGGGTGGGGACCCTTTTCACGCCTCTCCTGCCGCCAACGAGCCATGCACGCTCCCTTTGTACTAAACGCGGGAGCGGAGGAAGAGATGATAAGAGGGATAGGGTACAAGGAACGGTACATGGGACGCGAGGGTGAGGAAAAGGTAGAGGGCGGAAAGCAATGATGAAGAGGGGATGAGAAAATTGGATGGAGAGGAGGAGGAGAGAGAGAGGGGGTGGTTTAGTAGAGGGAGAAATGGTGAGGAGAGGCAGAGGGATGAAGACTCGTGGATGTGTTCTTGAACGATTCGGAAGATGAAGATCCCATTGCCCTCCCGACATTCAACCTCGACGAGACCCGCGTCGATTCTCTCCATTACTACGCAGACTCTTCCCCACGACGCGCTTCAACGGAGCAATTCCCTGAGATCCATGGGTTAGGAATTTTTCTTGGTTTAGAGCGTTGCGGGTTTCTCAAGCGTTTGATAATTCTCCTGGGCGGATACGGCATGGTTTCCGCCATATAATATTGCTTAAAATGAGATTTATAAATGTATCCAATATGCGAACGTATTTACATTACGCGCACGACACAAAGCCGGAATCGGCTATGAATAGCTTACCCTCGATTCTTATTGATAACGGTAAAAGTGTGGTTCAGTTGATGTGAGATATGTTACGTAATGAAAATTTCCGTTAAGCCTGAGTTTCTGATGAGAATCTGGTAACGATATGACTTAAGCTCGTCGTTGATTTACTTCTATCATTAATGACATTAACAGTTTCCTCCTTGTCAACTAGAGAAATACCTCATAAAACACGCTTAAAAATGTCCCTCCGCGCGGCTCTCCGTTTTTTTAGGCATATGAATCTTTGCGGCTTTGAATGAACCTTTTTTCCTCGCCCCTCCCCCTTCTCTTTCTCTCTCTAAATAATCCCAGTTTATTTTTCGAAATTCCCCTTCCTTAATGCCGTTTGTTATTTTCTCCGAATCTTCTAAATTTATCGCCGCTTTGTGTTCCAAGCTGGAATAATCGAGCGCGCTCTTGGTTTAAAATATCGCTTAACTTAGCTTTCTCCCGTGGAAGCGCGGCCTGAGTCAGCGGGTAAGAGATGCAAATGGCAGGAGTAAAATCGCGGGGAATGCAAATTTTAAAAGGAGGGGTGTGAGGTAGAGAAGAACTCGGAAGGGTTTCGAGGTTTAATGGAGCATTTTGTAGCCGCTACATTGTTCGGAGGAGCGTGTAATTGTCCTCAATTATTCTAATAGTCCCCTAATTACACCTCTCGTTCCAACCGCCTTCACTCGTTATCCTCGCATGTCTTTGGGATCGGGCCGTTTAAGGAAGTCTCGGAGTATTTTGTTTACCTCTGCTAAAAGCGAAAAAAATCCAGCATAAAAATTGAAGCTTTGTTAAACCAAATTCTGGAAGATTTACTCGGTGAATGTTTTTCCGAATGTGTGGGGATTTAGTGTGAAGTTATTTAGAATCAAACGTGCGCGCATACACGCATGTATGTACTCTCACACGCATGTTCACTCAAACACGCACGTGTTTTCACGCATACAACAATTCAAACATCTTTCAAAATAACTTAAATACCAATAGCAAATATCGATAAATCGTCACAAATATCCGCTGTCTTTCCTGTTGCAAAAATTATCCATTCCGGAGCAGAAAATACCCGTATCGGTAGGTATCGTCTCCTCTGCCACCTGGATATCCCTACCGTTCTTTATTTCCAATGAATAAACTCGAAGCGAAAGAGCGTGGGGCCATTGAAAGTTAGCGATAGAAAGGTGGGGTAGTTTGGGTGAGGTATGTGCATTAGAGTAAGAGAGAGGGTTCCCTTTGCGCACGCGTAGTAAATAGTCGCTGAACTTCACAACGCTTGACTTGACGCCGCCCGACGCCACGAGGCCTCCCGGCGTCGGTGTGGGAGAGATTATATCCCTTTTCGCCCTTTCTTCTCCAGCTACCTCCGTCATTTCCTTTCCCTCTCTCTGCCTCCTTCTCTTTCCATGCACAACATTTCCAACTCCGCACGACGTGAACCGACTCTTTTGTCTTTGGGAGACTTGTGTGTCTGGCCCTCAGAGGTCGTTTGCTCTTCCCTCCGAGACCGTATATATATATACGCCGCATAAGCCCAACTTTCACGGCTTACATTGCTTACCTTTCCCATTACCGACGAATGGAGTTTGGTTCGAAAATTTTTGTACCTTGCGAGCGAAAAAGATACGCATATAGAATTGATACGAGGAGACCTTGCGGTGTTTCTACTTTTTATGATTCCGTGTTATATTTATAGGATTTTGTAAAAATCTATTGGTTTGAGTAAGTGAAGCTTATTATATACATAATATCCTTATTCTGTACGTTGGTCCGTCTGTCCGTTGGTCCGCCGGAACGCTCTATAGAAATCCCCGTAAGAGAACACTTAAAAATACCTTTTTTGACTTGCAGGATTTTTTTCTTTTGCAAAATTAAATTAGAAGTAATTGACCTACAATCTTAGGACCTGTACCATTTTAAAGAAAAATAAACAATGATTCTTATTCTTACCATCGACGTTTGCTTTCGGTTCGAAATCGCACAAGTTATACGTTTAAATCACATTTATTGGAAACTTTAAAGCTTTTTAAAGATTCTCGTATGCTGTCTTGCCGACCGCACCATTGTTAAACCTCGAGATTGTATTGTAGTCCTTATACTATATGCGTAAGGAAAGTGTGTTTTGAATGCTTTAGTACGAGAGAGAGAGAAGGCGCCCGAATTATTTATAATTAAAATCCTGTTTATCATTAATTTCTTTTCAGTTAACTTCCTATTGAAATTTTTGGTAATTAACTACTTTTATAGTTATTTTAAGTTTTTTTCAGTGCATCTTATAATTAACCGGAGTTATAAATTCGCATCGCATATATGAATCACGCAAAAAGCCATTCCTTAACATGCAGACCTTTTTCGTTTACATTTTAAAATATTTCAAGAATGAGGCATTTAACTTAATTAGTTATGCGAAGAGAAGAATTTATATTTCATTCGTAAATATTCAAAAATTACGTTTTAATACGATTTTGCACGTTTTCACGCACTTTGTTTATATTGGACCACTGTTGTCCCAATTTTGAATTCTATTCTTGGCCTCATAATAAATGCACCAATTTAGTGCTTTAACACGGGCCAGACTTTTATACATTGGTATAACTTATTTACTTAATCTATTAAGTAATTAGAGGGCGTAAGGAAAAAAGAATGGGAATAAGCAGAAATTGAGGAAGAGGACGTAGCATTTGTATAGGATTAAAAGGAGCTGCAGTACAAAAATAACAATAATAAATTATAATTGATTATAAAAAATGTTATACTATTGAATCATGCGCCATTGCCAAATGGTGGAAATTCATAAAACTAAATATAGGTCACGTAATTTTCAATGGATTTCTTTAACTGATAATACAGTAAATATTTCGAACCGAATTTAAAATAGAAGTGAAAAAATAACATTTTTATGATTTTTATTTAAATTTCTTTCAATAAAGTGATTTTTCTAGAATATTTTCACACTAATATAGTTAAAAGAAAAGTGCGATCTTAAAATATAGTTAAACTCATTGCAGTTCATGTAAGTATTTAGTTAATAGTAAGTAAGTTACTACGCAATTTTCCTTTGATGGTAAATTGACAGTTCGTTCACATTTTATCCTGTTTTTGACGAGTTAATAAGAGTAAAATAATTCATTTATTAAGTTAAATTCTATACGTTTTTAATAACCTATAATTTGCTCAAATATTTCAAATAAATTTCAGCTTTTATGCATTGTATCTTATTATTTCCATTTTTCCTCTTATTTTCAGCAAATATTTGGATAATCATTTGGCCTCTCTACTAATAATTACTTAAACAGTATGATTAAAACAAAGATAACTTTCAAAAATACTGATTTGATTGTGCATGGAAGCCAAAGCAGATCATAGCATATCTTACTGATTTTTCATAACGAAATCATATATATTTGAAACACTTTTTTGATAATCCCATCATATTTGACGGGCAAATACCCTGGTTTATTCATTCATATTCATTTTGTAGAGTTTTGCGCACACACTATAGATCTAGATGTAATTGTTTCGTGAATAATTTTGATAGATTAACCGACTTTAAAAAAGGTTTTTATCATTTGCACAACTGCCATTTGTTTAGATTGGTAGATGGATCAAATTCTAAGAAAAACCATACAAACTATAGCTCGGATTTATTCTTCTGATCTCTGGATAAAATGTGAGTTTATGTTCGATATAGAAGGCTAAACTTTTATTCTCGGAATAGTTGATAAATTATTCCTGGGAATTGACGTGCTGAAAATTAGAGGAAGAGGAAAAACTGATTGAAAAAAGTCGACGAATCGACGTTTCATTCCTGGAAGCCGTCGCTCAATAAAGATTTACGTCCATCTCCATTCTCTCCCATTTGAGAGCCTTGCTCCCACCCAGCTCTGTCTCATTCCATCTCTCGCTATCTCTCTCTCTCTCTCTCTCCTTCTTTCTCCCTTTCTTCTCC
Organism: Tanypteryx hageni; assembly: GCA_028673005.1. Classification (NCBI taxonomy): domain Eukaryota; kingdom Metazoa; phylum Arthropoda; class Insecta; order Odonata; family Petaluridae; genus Tanypteryx; species Tanypteryx hageni. Next base: position 160,686,676 of record CM054112.1, read on the forward strand.
GTTCTCGCTCCACCTTTCGCCCTCTTCTCTCCCAGATCACTTCGGTTCTCTCTCACTCCATCTCAATTCTTCTTGCGTCATCTCCTGTCCTCTGGCGCCTATCTCACCTCATCTCGTTCCGTTCCTGTCACGAGACCTTTTTATTCACATCTATTCCTATTATCATCATTCTTTTCATCTTCTCTATCCTATGCTCTACTTCCTATCATATTATATCCCCGTATTCTTCCCTTCGGGAAATGAAAACTCCCTCCATAGCAACCTTTAAATCTCGCGTCCTACTCTCAAACTTTCCATACTCCTTTCTCCCCTTGGAAACATTCTCCCCTTCTCCTACGCTCCCTTCGTCCCTTCCGTATCCTTTTCTCCTCCCTCATTATTCCTCTCACTTTTTCTTCTCTCTCTCCCCCTTCTCCTATACCTATATATCTCTTCAGAGATTGAGAGAGAAAGAAAGAGAGAGAAAGAGAAACCTTTACCTTTTCGCCTTCATTATGCAGCGCGCTCGCGTGACGTCACGCCCTTCGGGAACTCCAAAACGCCCCTTTCCCGAAGTGGCTTCTTTTATTCTTCGCACTTTTTGATTCTTTTTTTTCCTCTCCTACCAAACCTCGCCCGAGTCTTCCAGCCCGCCCGTCAATCTCACTTCTACTTTTATTACGAGGGATTTTTTTTCATCGGAGCGAGGTGAAGTGAGGAAGAGGAGGGCGAAGTTTGGGGAATGGGAGGTCGTATTGCTGGGTTAGGAGAAAAAAGCGCCTCCGGTGAGAAGTGTGACTATTAAAGAATGCTGGGAGGAAGGAGGCGCGTGAGAGGACGGAAGAGAAAAGAGAGAGTGCGCGCTATAATCCGCGGAGGACGAAAAAAAAGAGGGCGGATAGAATTTTGGTTCGTAGGCATAAACGCGTTTGTAACGATCCTTTGTGGGAGATCATTCACTTTGCGCGGAATCTTCTTAAAGTCGACTTTTCCGGTACGTATTTAAAGAGGGTGTCTCTTTTCTCGAGCAGGTGCTTATGTTTGCGGAGGGATAATCCTTGGAAGATTATTTTTTTAACGATACGGTGACGATGTAATTCATAGCTCTCTTATATTCTTTCAGACGATCCGAAGAAGAGTTAACGCCACCTAAAATAGATTCAGAAAAAAATTCTTAGAAATCAAGTGGGATAGTTCGAGTAACATTAGCCCAACAACATTCAACTGAAATTAATATTAATCGACTACATAGGTGATTCACTGTTATCCTTGATACATTTGCATTAGAGAAATAATTTTACCTATTGCGTTGATTTGTTATTTATCAGATTAAGGTAATCAGTAATTAAAAGTATATTAACTATTGATATCTGGTATGATAAAAACGTATTGTAAATCTGCAACATATTTACCAGCCGACGAGAATAATTATGCGAATTTTTTTATGAGATTACATCTTTAATATGTTAGATATCCGAGGCATAGTACTTACGTGTCATTTCATATAGCTATTTCTTCATGATACGTTGCGTAAAATTCATAGACTGGCTCACAATAAATTATAGTGGGTAATGTATCTCCTAATGTTCCTGCAATCACGTTTAATTCCACGCATAACGACGTGATGGGCGAAAAATGCTCTCGCACCCTCCGTCTCGTAAAACGTCGCATCTTAAAAAGTTACTGTGGCGGAGGCCGTCGTATACGCATGTTAATAAAGGTTAAACATTTCCTGTCGGTTCGTTCACCCGGAAGCCTTACAAAGTACTTTGCCGAGGGAAAGAGAGAGAGAAAGGGAGAGAGAAGAGCTGGTCCCTCGCGTTCCCTTTCCTTTTATTCCCGTGTGCAGGTTCGTCACATATGCCGCCGCCTAACCAGACGGGACACCCACACGCGGGCCCTCCGCCGCGTAGGGCCTCCTTAACCCGGTGTCAGCTTTCACCGGTAGTCGGATGAAGCGTGTCCGCCTGTCCGATCGAGGCATGACGTGTAGGACTAGCAGCAGTCGGATTAGTTGGGGAGATATCGCGGAGAGGGAAATTCTCGAGAGGAAGGCGGGTCGGCCGATCACTTGGTAATGAGACCCGTGCGATCGCGTTTGAGAGGAGAGCTGTGAGGAAACTTGGCGGTGCGCGACGATGCGTTGCGTATAACTGATTCCTCATCCTCGTACCGAAGGCAACGGGAGCTACTCATGAATGTATTACTTACGGGAAAGCAATATCGATAACCCATATCGGAACTGGTTACGTTCCTTTAAGTTATTTGTGATGGGACTGCGCAAAGCGTAAAGCTGACATTGGTTTCACTTCGGCGGTAGTTGATTAAAGTTGTTTTCTCCGTTTCTTTATTGATTTATATTGTATAAAAAAACGCTTTAAGAACTATGAAGAAACCTATTAGAGATGGCTCCTAGAAGAGTTGCGAATGAATTAAGTGATACAACAGACGCGATAAAAATAACGGTCAAAGTTGATTCATCGATCTTTTGGAGAAAGAGTCACAGTTCACGCATAGACTACCCAAATGGAAGATACGGCCGCCGAATCCGGGAAATAAGTGAAAAGGCGTAGATAAGAACAAACTCAGGTAAATGAAAGTGTAATCGAATGGAAGAAAAACCTCGGATGCTCAGGCATCTCGAGCGCATATGAATCTTGAATATAAACCCTATCCAATGAAAGTGGTTTTCGATGTAAATTTCTGGTTCACGTGTGGTCCAACAACCTTTTCCCACCCGAAAAAAGAAATCTCCCGCGCCTTAAACACTCTCGAACCGACTTAATATACGGTATTAAACGACGGTCAGGAGTGGTGTCCCGGCAACCCCAGAAGTGATAAAGGCGGTGGGACAAAAGGAAAGGGCGAGCTGCAAAGTAAAAGATGCAGTAAATAAGAGAAAGATAGGGAGAATGAGAAAACAACCTCCTCGGGCGAGAGAGGCAATAAGAGATAGTCTTATGCGGAGAGAGAAAAAGAGAGAGAGAACTGGAAGACAAGGAGGCAAAGGAGAAGAAAACGTAATGGTGGAGGGAAAAGGGAGTTCGGAGAGATCTTCCGGGGGCGGAATTCGGTGTTGGAGAGGGTGGGTGCGAGGCCAGAGGGAGATAGAGACAGAGAGAGACGGAGATAGGGAATGAGATGGGTATGGAGACGGGTAGGTAGAGAAAGATAGAGTGAAATAAAGAGGGAGAGAGCGAAAAAGAGTGTTAGGGTGGGAGAAAGAGATGAATGCTGGGTAAGGGAGGAATCGCATTAGGGGTTGAGTGGGTCTTCGGGAGGTGGTTTTTTTTAGATGGGAGACCATGGAAACCGCCTCCGGGATCGAGGAGGGGGTGGCGAGGGGAGGTTGAAGCGATAGGTCGAAGTGGCCGTGAAGGAGGATCGAAGTGGGGGTGGTATAGAGTTGGCCTCTCCCGGCCATCTCCCTCCCCAACTCCCTCCACATCCCCAGGAATCACATTCCAGCGTCGCCGTAGGAATGGCATCGTCTACATTCTCTTGTCGTCGTGGGAATGACTATGCGGTCCCACTTAAGAGAGAGAGAGAGAGAGAGAGAGGTCGAAAAGAGAGGGATTTGAATCGCGTTCCGCCGCGCAGAACTACCGATTCCCTTCAAAACGCTCCAAAGCACACGATATTCATGCGAACTCCTCTGATACGCGGTTCGCAGAGGTCACGCAGGAGAGGTGAGAGTTTTGATAGAGACTCTTGGCTTTCTTCCTTTTCAGTCGATAGGGAGAGAGGGAGGAGGGAAGTGAGGTGGTGAGAGAATCGGAGAGAGAGAGAAAGAAAGAGACCAGGGCTCAATCTCCGTCACGGGAGAGAGTTTTTCGAAAACGAATATTGTCGCTCTCGTTCATTTTCCGAAGGAGTGCACCGCGAAAAGGTTATTGGTTTTAACCTTCCAGCTTACCGTCTCTGGAGATTTTTTTTTAGTGTTCTGTTATGTTTTTCTATCTTAATGAGGATCAGGCTGCTTATGTCTTCTCGTTAGTCGTTTTATAATTGGATAAGTGTCGGTTGAGAGAATATATTCATCGCTAATCACGAGATCTCTCATTAATTTCTATATGAGAACTTAAGGGTGTGCTTAAATATCTTCGAGATAATTATTCGGATATTTTCATTCTTATAAAATGCAACTAGCCTAAAATCTAAGTGCTCACTTTATAATATCTTATTTTTCATATAATGAACTTATTAGTATATTTCTCAAAATCAATGAGTTTTATATAACCGATTGATGAGTTTTGAATAAATTTCGTAGATTTTATAGAAAATCACCAACCATAACTGACGAATTTTATTTTCCGAGGTCCATTCGAAAATTTTATGTTTTTGTAGAATGAATAAATCATATAAGACAACCTCATATTCTTTGCGTCGTGTTTTATATAAATCATGCCTTGAAGCTATAAGTTTAAAGCAAAATAACTTTTATGGAAAGTTTCTCATTCTTACTTTTATCATCAGCATAGTGTTACGATGAAAATAGATTATTGAAATAACATGAATTTGTACAAACCCGTACTCCACTCTGCGCTCCTTTAAAAAATGACCTCCGACAAGGATTTTACATTTTTTTTTCAATTTTACTTGCGCGTGGCTTGCTGTAAAATATCAACTCTAACCTCAAGTTATTTACTCCGCTGTCAAACCCGTCTTTCGGTAAACATATAGATCCAATAAAACTCTCGGGTAAAGAAGGTTTTATTTTTCTTATCTCGTAAAGTAGAGGGCGAGTCGTGTTTTTTTACGGCAACAATGGTTACAAAGTGAGAGAATGGAAGAGTGAGTGGTATGCGTGTGTGTGTGTTTTCTGAGGGAATAAAAATTGAAGTTAAGGGAGAAGGAGTGAGATGAATTGAAGTCTGAGGTCCGAATGGTAGTCAGGGGCCAATGCGAGGGTAGATTAAGGGAGAATATTGATGGCAAGGTAACGGCGAGGGGAGAAAGGAGGGAGCGTGGCAGAAGGGAGGGAGGAAGATTGAGGGGCGATGGAGGTAGAGAAAAATCGAACGGGAAAAAACGAAAAACTCGTAGGGTCTCCTGAATGGGCAAAAGGGGAGATGGGTGTGAGAAGTTGGGGTGGAAAACATACTATCTATCGATTTGTTACCTCAAATGTTCCGGCAGTAAACCCAACAGCTTCCCACTTCACTAGGGCTCAACTCATGGCAGAATGCGGGCATAAATTTTCGACGAGATGAAATATTATTCGAGAGGCTTTTAGAATTTTCCGCGGTTAGAAAATTTGTTTAGGGTGCGGGCTGCCCTAGTAATTTACTTTGAAATTTCGCGGCGCTAATTTCCTGCGCCTCACTATTTACGGCGCGATAACTTCGACGCTGATCCTTTGGAACCACAAGCTTAACTGCAGTGGCACACAGACGAAATATTATTTCTGAGAGGGGGATAGGAAAAATAAGGATAGATTAAAAGTTTAAGAACGATCATATGTATAAATTTGTGTTTTTAATTCTTTACTCGAACTTCATGAAATCCTATCTTCTTTTTTCTTTAAGTGACCGATAACATTTTTTTACCTTTCCCCTGAGAGTGACTCATACGGAATGACGCCGAATGCTAATCCGAGGCCGTGGACTTCAAAAGGAACGCTACGCAAACAAAACGGCTATAAAAAATTAAGTTGGTCCGTAAAATTTTTGATGGATTATAATTTATATGCAAATGCACGGAGGGATCTTCCGTGATAAATCCACTTTATAAACATTACATGCATAAGAAGACTCGCGCACGAGCTCGGAGCAACTAAAGTAAACTTGGAAGCTCACCACACTTTTACACCTGGGTCTATTTGTTCAAAAGCGCGCTTCGGCGGCACATCACCGCCTCCCGTCTGATAAATCATTCATCAAAATCGAGCCGCGAACGAACCGCCGCCATCGGCCTATTACGTCACTCAATCAGCGACAACAAAAACGATCAATCAGTCAATCCACGTATGAATTATTCATACGGCTAACAAACTACCCTCGCCTCGGCTAAATCGATTTATGAGAGATCTTTTTCTTCCTTTTTCGTTTTGGCGAGCTTGAGTACGTATTCCCCCCTCCTCCCTCCCAACATATCCCCAAAAGCGTCGCCCGGTACCTTATCCACTGCCATCTATTGATTAAGCGAACTCCTTAAACCGAACTTAACCAGTTATCAGCTCAATCTGTACACAATTTTCGCTCGTGTGCATCCTTCCGAGATGAATCAATTATTTAAGTTTGTCGATCAGGTTTTAAGTTGGAAATAACGAGCACACCTACGCGCGATTCCTTTTACATGTTTGCATGAAATAAAACGGGCAACCGATTGACACAGTTCGTAATGGAGTTAGATGATGAATTTATTAATAAATTAATTATTTTTAACTAGAATAACATTCATTTGCCAGTTATGTATTATTACTACCTGTCGTTAAATAATATTACTCTCGTTAATTTTAAGTTAAAAGAAGTATAAATAGAATTTGCATTATCGTATAAAATGACACATGCAATTGCGTACCTAATTGAAAAAAGTTTGTTGTTTTTCATTGATGATGTAATTGATATTCCATTGAATATTTTTGTTTTTGATATAAGTCGTGGTCAAGAGTACAGAAATACTTTGCCACAAATGCGTTTTTATCATCTATCTAGAGATAAAAGTAGCTTTTCTAATTAAATTAGTCCAAGTAGAAGGTAAAATGAGAAAAAATATTCGGCAGTAGAAGGTAAAATGAGAACAAATATTCGGCAAACGTTTAGTATCTCTCCAAAAAGTTCTTCCTTCGAAATTCCTCCCGACCGAAGCATCTTCGATGATTTTCTCCTCCGTGTGGTTCCCTCGGCGACTCGACGTATGTCTTGAGCCGTACATAATAAACCCGCCACCAAACTCTCCCTCAGGAGGTCTCCGGGGACACTTTATCGCCCGCCGACCTTCTCTCCTCCCGACGCCCTTAACTCCCACAACTACACTCGCCTTTAGGACGGCGTAGTCCTCTTCCATTGCCTCTCTCTACCACTTCTTCCCCCATCTCTTTCTCCCCCTCTGCCACCTCCCCTTCGTTCCCTCTCTTTCTCGCTCGCCGCAAAATCCGACCCAAACCTCCTCACCCTTAACGCATTCGTCCCCATCAAGGACTTTCTTCTCTTCCCTACCCTCTTACCGATGCCCTCCCCTCCTTAGAATGAAGCTTCTTACCCTTACGAGTTATATTCCCCCCTCCTTCATGCGCGTTTGGAAGGGGAGAGAAGAAGACTTGGGGATTTCGGCTGGAGTGCTAGGTATTTTGGTGCAGTCGGGATGGAGAAACGCGAGGGTGAAACGGGTTGCATGGAGGGGCAATGCGAGATAAGGAATGGCTGAGGGAAAGTGAGCCAGGGTGAGTGTGTGGAGCAAGCTGTAGGTGCTGGATGAGGAACAAGGAGGTTGAAGGATGCTGGAGAATATGTTGTATCGATAGCTGGGAATTAGGGATTAGGGGAGTAGCATTGGAGAAGGTTGATTGGGTGATTAGTAAGGAAAACGGAGGAGGATGTGGTAGCATAGGAGGAAATGGGAGTTGGGGGCAAGGAAGGATGTTGTAATGAGCGGCGCGAAGGTGAAGAGGAGGAGATGCTTCGAGGAAGACAAGCAGGGAGAGGGTGGGAGGGAAAAAGATGGAAGAAGAGACATAGGCCGTGGTAGATGGGGGGAAATGCGAATGCACGTGGCCAGTTCTCACCATTTACAACGGTAAAGCAGGAGCTGGAGGAGGAGGGAGAGAAAAGACGTACTCGCTTCGAAGTGCGTGTGAAAGGAGGAAATGTGCAGCAGACAAGGGATGAAGGGAGGGAGAGGGAAGAAAGATGGAGATAGGACTACTCATTCCCATCTTTAAATCTTCTCCACCATCATCGCCGTGGAGTATCCAACCATTAAGCCCTTGCTGGGAATGGTCGTCAATGCCCTTCCTCCAGATAGCTACAACCGGGTGGTTGGTTCTTAAGTGAAAATACCTCTCTACTGAGCATATTTTCTTTTGAAAATTCCAATCTCCGCTTCTTCTTGGAGTTAGGCACTTCATTATTTCTGATAAAATTTCACCATTAATAACGTTGCTTGCATTGACATCCGCAGTTAAAACGTGTAGAAATCGTAACAGCTTTCTATCAAGTAAAGGCGGAAAGAGCTTGTGCTAAAAGGTTAGGCTTTCCAAAGCGCGCGAATCCGTAAGGATAATATCAATGAAACTCACCCACGTGCGGGATTCCACAAAGGGCAACCAGCAATATGTCCCACACCGATCGCTCTAGTAGTCCTTGCACACGTGTTACATATTCCGTCCTACGCTCACTTGGCACTTTTAACCGATGCGCACTTATCCTCCGTTTCCCTCTCCCTGTGCGAGAGAGGCGCGATCTGCTAATGTATGCGAAGTAACGCCCCCCGAGGCTCTCTCTTCCGCAGATACCCATCGCCGCTGTATGGCACGACGTGTTTGTTTATCGCGGCGCGTACGCAGCGCGGACAATGTTGGCAGGTGACCTGGGCTTTAAGAAGAATTAATGGCCGCGCAAAGCGACAGTAATGTATGACCGCGTTTCACTTAATGCGAGAGATCGCAATCTCGCGGCGTTTGTTTTTTCTTTACATTGCGAAAAAGCGACTGAGAAATATCGAATCACCCTCATTTGTCTCGCATTTCTTGTGTTATAAGCAGGGTCCCGTTCGATACATAATGCGGTATCAGCTGAAATGCACATCTTCTCGTTGTTGATTCTCCAGGTCGTTTGATGCGATGATATTTTAATGGCCGCCAAAGTACCGTTAATGGATGGTGCATGCACGAAGTCGATAAGCCCTTTATAATGTACATCGGTTAATAAAGAGTCTCTGTCGCTGAACACGGCCCGTGATGAATTTATAATATCGCTGCAAACGCAGTTTAAATTTTATCTCAACTCAATTCCGCAGTTTTTCATTTGTAACTCGACAATACGCGTTCATTTAGCGATGTCGTTTTCAAATATTTTATTCCGGATTACCCTGCATTTCTCTTCTTTTCCGAGAGAGAATGCCTTCGGATAGGTTAAAAAAAAATGAAACACTAGGCTTGACAGGAATTTAATGAGTGAAGAGACGATGGAGAAAAGGAGGCCAACATTGATTAATCGATTTCTTTTAAATTGAGGCTTGGAGGGAGAGGAAAGAGGAACAATGAAAAAGAAATCGTTCAGACGCAAAAGAGACCTTAGATTTGATATCGATCTACGAGATGAAAAGAGAGAGAGAGCGACATTGGGGAGCGGGGGCGGAAGGAAGAGAAAAAAGATGGGTGTGAGATGGCAGCAGCAGACGGTGGAAAATGTAAGGGAAAACAAGAGAAGCGATGTGAAGCGCTTGATGGGACATTCGAAAGGAATAAGACGGAAACCCGGATGCGTTCAATGGGGTGTATTTTTGCCGCGATCAATGGATTGACAATGGAAGTCCAATGACGATCTTACAGGCGCCATTGCCTCGTGATCAGACTTCTTACATGGTAAAGAAAAGAGATTTTGCAGAGGGACGAGGGGTGAGGATGTTAGGGAGTGAGAAATGTAACAGAAACAGAGGATTGTAGTTTAAACTTGTAGAGACGTGTGAAGACGTACTATCTCCTGAAAGGAAAAGGGACAAGATGGGTATTTTACTATGGAAATAAAGGGTAAATAGAACTAGAGGAGTCATGAGCAAAAAGGTCGAAAATTAAAAATTTCCATTTTATATGTTGTGATTAATTATTATATTATGCTATTTACTAAATGAATATTATTGATTACAGCTAATCTGATAAAATTTTACGTATAAGATTATGCACGGAATTCATTTGCATTAAATTAATAAACACTAAAACCTCAAAGTTGTGCTATTTCGACAGTCGGAAGTCAAAGAAGAAGTGTTGTGTCTGTGAATGAATTGGAAAAAAATTCGACATTTTTGACAGCAGAAGATGATGTCAAAGTATGGATAAGGGAATGGATAAAACAGCGCCTTTTGCAATAAGCATTGGCAATCGCATTAAATTCTCAGCCACACTTCATGTAGTGTTAAAGAGAGGAAATCAAGGGATACAATGCAAAAAAAAAGAAAATGAAAAGTACGTGTGGAATCTCAAAAAACGAGTGGAGTTAAGAGTATGCCAACTCAAATATGTACAAAGGTCAGGAATTAATAAGAGACCATAAATATTGAATAGATTTGCAACAAGTCACAGAATAACTTAAGGGTAGAAGGGCGCCTTCATTGGGCAGAGAGAAAGAATAACGCGACTTATGAGGGCAAAGGAGAGGCAGTGAGATACATAGGAATCAGATGAAATCTTGGAGATGTCGAGTGGGAAAAAAGACGAAATACTGAAATAAGGCGTGTAGTGGGACATAACCAGATTCATATAACGTGTAGGAAACACGGATATCTTACCTGGGCCGAATGACTGGAGATAGCAATAGTCTTCGTGAGTGATGAGATTGCGCTTGTGCGTTCGTTAAGAGGGGGAAGGCGAGATAAAATGAGAGAAATAGACTGAATAAGGAGGTGGGTGAATGCCTGTCAATCTTTCTCTCTCTCTCCCTTTCCGTCGAAGTGATTGCGCGGTGGGAGGCCAGTGGCTGCGTGGGAGGAAGGAGATGGCATCGGCAGGGAGTTGGTTTATTAAGCGTGGCGTAGAGGGCGTTTGGTTGGAGGCAAGAGGTGGCGACGGCGGGGCAGACAAAGGAAAAAAAAGATTTTGGCAGCGGATGGATGCTGTGGATGGTGGGAAAGAAACAGGGGGAAACGAAGTGGCAGGAGTGGAACATTAATCCACAATCATTACTCCATTGTTCGCGGGAGAGGGTGTGGAGAGAATCGGAGAGCGGCGGGGAACGAGGGAGGTAAAGAGGCATAAGGAATAGGTGGAGGAGAAAAAAAAGCTAAAAGGAGAGAGGGAGAGATATTTGAAGGAGTGTGGGAAATATTGAGGAAGGAAGGGTCGGGAATAAAAGTAAGGAGGAATGTGGATATTTTTGGGAGAAAAGATGTAGAGGAATAGAACGCACGGACAAGGGAAGGAAGTGTAGTCAGTTTGGGTTGGGGTGAGAATTATCGGACGAGGAAAGGAGACGTGGAGAATGTTGGAGCATAGGGAGGGGGAAGGAGAGAAATGGGAGAAAGTGAGGGAGGAGGAAGAAGTTGGCGCTTATGGGGAGTGAATCTGCGAGGAAAGAGAGGGGTAAGAAAGCATGGGGAAGAGCGAGAGAGAGGGTGAGTGGTTGGACTTTGGTGCTGGGTATTGTGAGGAGGAAGCTTTTTGGTGGTCCCCTCCTGGTGCGGCACCAAAAGGAGGCGGGGAAGAATGTGGGGAGGATAAGTGGAGTAGATGGTGGATGGGAAATATGGACCGTAGGGGAGAAGGAGGGTTGAAATATCTTTCCGAAGGAAGTCCTCCTGTGTGTGCTTGGTGCATTATAGTGATGGGCAGGACGGAGACGTGGGGGAGGATGGGAGTCGGCAGGGTGTGAGAGGAGAGGAATGAAAAGGTTCGAAAAGAGAGCGTCTGGTGGAGGAGGGTGTGCGACGTTCGCCGGAGGAGGCGGGTGAGTGCGAGTGGCGGAAGAGGGGGAGAAGTAATAAAGAAATGAAAGGCGATGAAAGGAATGATGAGGCGTGAATAAAAGGCGAAGTTGGTACCAATCAAAGAAATGGCGATTTTTTCGGAGTGGTTTTATTGATCTTAAGAAGGGCATGGGGGTGAGTAGGGGACATGGGGAGGGAAAAATTGCTCCTTGATGGCTACGGCGGTGGCGGCCTCGATTGGTGAGTTGTGAATTCGAAAGCGATGGGAGGAAAAAAAGCACTTCGCGAATTAAAAAAAACCTCGTTCTCCCCATCGTTTGATCCTCGCGGAAAAGGGAGAATTGGGAGTTGCTTACGGAAAGGCTTTTTTTGCCGGATAGGCTCGCGCGCAATCACTGTTAACGCAGATTGTGATTTGCACGGAAACTTCACACCAATTTTTAAACGATTCTGTTGTGGATTTAAATTTATTTGCTGAGATCGAGACTTTTTTTCAAAGCCATAGAGAAAACGTAGTGAGATAAGAGTCCGCGAAAACGTGCTCTGGCGAGGAATTTTTTTTCTTTTCCTTTGTATACCGGAGGGAGAGAAGGGACAGATTGAATATGCGAGCAAAATTAAGGAAAAGCTCCGAGGTGTTTTTTTTTCATTCCCCTGCTGATTAATGGAAAAAAGCAAAAATTAATCTGAGATTCGTGTGAGATTAAAATCCCAGATGAAAGGAGGGAATCATCGGCAAACCGAAGCGAAGGTTTTCGTCGAGAGGGAAAGTATTTTTAAAGTATTTAAAGGCACGTGGTATTGAAATTTAAAGCGAGAGTAAATAGTTTTAACGGCAAGTAAGCAGTGATACGAAAGTAAAAGTTAACTCATTGATACCCTGTTATGCCGTACTTTCTTTGGCGTAATAGCCAACCTCATGCAAAAATGGTTATAACAATGCAGTTCAGCCATTTTTTAAATTACCATCAGATACAGCTAAAACAACCCTCTCCCATTTCCATCAACCGCTGAGGATAATATAAAAAATCTCGGGGTCTGAAAACACTCAACAACGTCCCCAATTGCGTCTCCTTTGACGAAATACTTGTCATCATGGATGGCCACGGAAAATTTCATAAGGCCCCGATTATTCTTCCAGGCCACCAAAACATTAAAAAAATTTAAAAAAAACGAAACCATAAGAGGCAATGAAAAGGCACTTGGGAGGAAGGAAGGAAAGGGATCGTTATGTCCTCCACGAGGCAACTAATGAGGAAAGTAATAAATTGAGTGAAGTGGAAGTCGAGGGGTTTTGCAAAATGAGTTTCGGTGGGTCGCAGCAATGAGAGAGGGGTAAAGGGAGCTAGAGGAAGAGAGGGAAAGTACGCGGGGAGTGCAAGAGAGAGAGAGAGATCTTGCCGTGTAATTCAGGAAGCGACGCGCTGACGAAGAGGGTGGGAGAGGGAAGAAGGGAGCACATTAGCGTGGAAACAAGGTTGAGGAGATGCAAGGGAATTGGGGGTAGGGTTGGGTAGGTTAGAGGAGATCGCGCCGGTCGCAAGAAAAGGAGGTCGTAGAGACAAAAGAGCGAATGAGTTACCTAGTTGCCTGCGTCCGGGGTTCCTCGAGTCATTGTCTTGGTCTGTATCTCGCCCTACTCTTCAGATACTCTCCATTGTTGGGAGGAGATGGGGTTGGGTGTGTGTGTGTGTTAGGGGGAGGGCGTGGGGTCGTGGCAAAAAAGGATGGTAGAAGCGACGGATGTCGTATGCATAACGTTTACGGAGCGACTAGAAAGGGCGTATCAAAATGTAATCAAGTGGGGAGAATATAATAATACCTGCCGGTGCTTTGTGCAGTTTCGTCAAGTTCCTACTTCAATGGAACGGAGACGTTGTGTTTAACCATCCGGTTTTATTCATAGCCCACGTTTCATCGGTAGTAAGGCTGTGTTAGTTGGCGCAGGTGGATACATGTATGTATATTCTCTGAGAAAATATTCGGCGGTTGACTAAATAGTGCCGTTTCCGATGTTTTCGAGCGTTTATCGATTCCATGAAGAATTAGATGACTATAAATTGGCGTTTTTTTACACCTCGGTAGGCGGGATGGTCAACGAACAGCGTTCAAAACTTATCTGATTATCCACGATTTTCTAAGGCATAATTTTAACATCGCTTTGTTAGTGGAAGGTAGAATAATTTAAACACGTATGTAATCCATATGGTATTATTTTGGAGAAATTTTAAAGTATGACTCTGCAGTAAGAATTGACAAAATATGTCTCCACAATGGGCAAAAGGTTGGGAAAACCAGATACGCTACAAATCAGCCACCATCAGCGGTGGTTCTATATTTATAATATACCTACTTTTTATGAATAGGCAATGACGACGGGTGCTACATATCCATAACACGTATCCGCTTTTACCATTCTTATTATTAGATTTTGAAAAGATAGTTTGACAATTCTCCGTAATTCTCTTTGAAATCGGTAGTACAAGTTGGATGCTCCTTATAAATTAATAGCAGTTTTACAATGAAATTAGATTTTTCTTTAAGCTTTACCCAGAATAAACTCATTAACATACTCCCTTTTTATATGTATAGCGCCGATTAATCTAATAAAGTCGGCTGGTCCAGTGGATCGATTAAAAAAATACATACATAAAGTAAATCGATTTTCCTGCAGAAAGAGCTCTATATTAAGGGCGAATGTAATAAATCACCAAATGAACGTGCTTTTCTTAGGAAGTTCCGCCTCTTCCAAACTGGGAGAGCGGAGGGAATCAAAACATGATTCGATGGGCGGGTGTAGCTTTTGAGTGATGACATTGAGGGCTTTTAATGGAATGGAAAGGAGGACGTGATCACAAATGAATGAAGTAGGAGGGAAGGAGGAGAGTTTAGAGAGGGATGTAGCAGAGGAAGGTACGCGGGAAGGGTTGGAGACGGAGGAAGGGTGGGAATGGAGGGAGGGTAATGGGGGCGCGGGATGGACAATCGTTCATCGCGCTGATTGTTTGATTGAGGGGTTGTGAAAGGAGCATTCGTTCGTCTGAGGAGCAATTTGCCTGTCCGAGGAGGCTACGGGTTTTTATTAACCAATTTCGTCGTGAGCTAAACTTATTTAGGGATGCGACATACGCAATCCCCGAGATTATTTCAACGCGGCGGTTGCTCCTTGAACTGAATATAGTGCGGAAGAAAAAAAGTGTGGATAGGATTAAAACTGAATCGAATTTTAACCAAAATTTTACGAATGCGCTTTCTTAATAACAGAATTTATGCAAATCTTTAATAAATGAGTTCTGTTTACGTATCTAGGACGCTCGATTGACGCGCTATTACTTTTAGGACGGATATAAAGCGAATTAAGGTTTAATTATTTTAGATCAGGGACCGCAACATATGCCCAACGGGCCACATGCGGTCCCCGAGAGCGCTGTATGTGGCCCGCGAAGCTGTAATGAAAAAGTGATCGGGTTTTATTTTCGCTTGTATTACACCACAAAAACTCGAGATAAATTCTTATTTATTCACTCATTCGACCAGCCAAGTCTCGCTTGACTTTTAATGCGGCCCTCCAAAATATTCATAACTGCGAATGTCGCCGCCGTGCAGAAAAGTTTGCCGACCCCTCTTTTAGCTGATTAGGCCAATCCAATAGTTTTAAATGTTATCATAAAGGCAAATAATTATAGCGCAGGAGATATAGCCATGCCCTATGAGTTAATCATAAGTGAAAACGTTTCGGAATACACATTCTAAACTTTTCTAAACATTTTTCGTGTTCATAAATATATCGTCCACATTAGAACTCATCATCTTTAGTCATTTGTAACCGAACTTATCTCAAAAGAAAAAGACGTAAGTCATCAAGTTCATTCAATGTCCTCTTAACATATCTATGCTCCAAATGTTTACAGTTCGATCGCAATAAGTATGATCAAGAGAGCATAGCAAAAATTAATTTTTCTTGAATTTTGAAAGTGTTTACAATTCTCAAAGAGACCACAAATGCTTCTCAAAGAACGCGGATATTTCACAGTCGAAAAACCTTTATCGGAATCATTTCGGAAGACGTGAACTCGAGTGAAAAAGTTTTCTCATCACCGACGGTAATATATAAGTACATCCACACCCCTTCCTACCGCTCGTATGCGAGAAAAACACTCGATCCCATCCACGCGTGAATTCCAGTCATTTATGGTTTCCCGAGATGATGATCGGTTTGTTTTTCGAGAGGAGGACCGATAAGGATAGCTGCGATTTTTTCCCCTCCTATTCCAAGTGCAGGCACGACGAAATCAATCGCTTCCCAAAAAGTTCCTTGCTCCTTCGTTCCTTTTTTCGGCGTTTTTGGCAACCATCCCGCTCGTCTCCCGCGGATTGACGTTTATGGGCTCGGCGACAGGAGAAGATAAAATGGCATCCGAGAGGGAGGAAAGAATTGGGGTTTGGTGGGAAGTTAAAAGAGGACGGATTGAGGAAATGCAGAGAGAGAAAAGGAATGGAAGGAAAGGCATGTCCATGGAATAATCCCGCATCGCTCGGCGTTTTCCGCATAAATCTTACTTTTTTTTTGTTTTGCGGCCGCGTCGCCGCTAGCGTGTACATTACATCGTCGACCGCCAACAACGCGCGTTTTGTGTCCTGCGAGTGCGCGCGCGAAGGCGAGAATTCACTTTCTCGCCTTGCGACAAAGGCGCCGTGCGATTTGTTATGTATCTCCTGTGAATGTGTCGCCCAAGAAGAAGGAAGGAATCCCTGAATTCTTTAAAAAAGAAATACGGATCATGTTACGGCTTCATTGGACCGAAAGTTACGAGTCATTCAAAGGGGAGGGAAAAGGAAGTTCGTATTTCCTATCGGTTGGGGTCGAGAGAGAGAGAAAACTGTTTCTCAGAGTTCGGCGCGTGTTTGTGTTTGTGCGAGCTCTTGTGCGTTTTTGTGTGCGTGTGTCTCATTCGGGAAAAACTGGGAAGATGTTTCTCCGCGCCCGAAAGGGTTATGATTTCGGTTGAGAAACTGGATTGATTTATCGTGCGTGAAGAAAAGGGAGGAAGGACTTGTTTTGAGGGTTCGACTGAGTACGACGCCCGAAATGGACGATTCGATGAATAAACAACGGAAATTTTAGGAGAAAATTTATCACCACTATGTGTGGTCATTCGTAAAAAAAATATTGATTTAAGTTCCCTCTAAATCGGATTTATTCGTGCCTATGAAATATTGCCAAAGCACTGTAAAAACGTTAGTATTTGCTTTAATAATTATATGTATGTCCGAATTCTCTATACAGCGGGACGTATTTTTGTGTGATCAGGCAACGCGCGTTGGTATCCGTTTCTACAAAAATGATATGTGATTGTTGCTATCCGTTACTAATCTTTGATGAATATAAGTTATGAAATGACATTTTTACAATAATAAAATTGTTTTCTCTTTACAGGAATCTTCTCCGAATTTTTCCGGGAAAAGGAACGCCAGATAATTAAGGTATTTGAATACATTTCTCGTCTTCCCGAACGTTACTACTTAGTATAGCCTATGACATTCTTTTTGGTTTAATGTACGCCAAAATTAAAACTCCTTGACTGTAAGTCGTTCGCTATAACCATAAAATGAAATTCTCCCTGTGAAATTGCTTGATTTAAGATATTAATCCGAACTATTTAGGTTTATGACAGTTATTTCGGATCTCTTCGTGGTAGCTATAAAATTTATATTTCCACTCAAAGTAAACAAGTACCAAGCGCCGTCAAAAATATTAGTCAGAACTCGAGAGGGTATAAAATTAAAAAAAATCTCGATTCTTTTTCGTTGAGTAAAATTCCAGTCACGTCGACAGGGCGTTGGTGAGAAAGGAAAGGAGGGGTTAAAAAAAAATTCGCGCGATTTCAAAAAAGGGAAGAGGAAAAAAGTAAATGTTGAAATTAACGGAGGGCCGTCTCGATCATCCCTCTTCGGCCAGACACAGATATTAACGGCCGATCTGACGCATCTGCTTCGGCCCCTCCCTCTATATTCGTCTCGCTCTCTCTCTCTCCTCTTTCTCTCCATTCTATCCCCAACTCCCTCTCTCCCCCTCTCCTTTCTCCCCTAATCCTTCTCTAGCTTTCTCTACTGCTCAGCCCGGCCTTGTGTATTCATTTTGTATGCTAAAATCCGCATCTCGACCCCTCCCTCATCTCCCACTCTACCTTTCGTCTCGCTGCCTCCGTCCTTTTATTTTTCTGAACCTGCCCATTTTTTCTTTTTTCTTCAATCTCTTCCGTGCGTGTACTTTGAGAGTGCGTGTCGTACTCTTTGCCATGTCTAAATTGTAGATTCGGCTTTCCAACGTGTGTGTGTGTATTTATGTATTTTTGTGCGTATGTATGTGTGTGCATAGCATGAGATATTTTTGTTATACATATATCCATCTAGGAAGAAAAATTGCTCGGTTAGCGTTGAGACATCCAACTCCACCGAAAATCTGTCTTCATGCACTTCAAGCTCCGTCGCAGCACGAATATTCTATCCATCAACCTGTCCGGACTACGAAAGAAATTCATTTTCCCGCTTGATTTTTCCCCTTCGCATTATTTATTTTTGGTCGAAGGACCGTGCGTTCTAGAATGGCCGTTTAAAATAGTAATCTTTTATGCATACATTTTAATTCTGTTATTAAGACCGCTATAAAAGTATGTTGTTCATTTATGAATAACTTCATTAACTTTCCAGTAAAAAGATGAGGAAAGACATAGTATTGAAGTCTCTGTATCCAACCAAGGAATGTAGTTTGTTCAAGTTACGAGCTTTAGATGACTGGTATCACGATTAATAATAAAATATTACGTAGTACTACAACTATCATCTTAATGCGTAAAAGCAGGCTAAGTTATTTACGAAACCGTAATTTATATCAAAGAATAACTCTGTTGGATCCCTTGCCTTGCCTACTATTTTTAAGGAAACTGTCCTTTTATGAAAACGGATTTTGATTAACAAATGATATTATTAAGGCATATGATCAATAAGCATTTCTTAGTTGTGGGATATAACTCGCCGCAACAGAATATTTGAAACTATTTCTTAACCTACTTGCGGAAAACTTCGGTTGACCGTATGGTCAATAACTCACCGGCGTCTTTGACAGGCATTGAAGGATACGTCTCACACACTTGCTGCATCTAGTTATATCGTTTCGGGAAATCCTAACAAAAGCAAAAACGGACGGAAGGCTGGGCCAAAAAGACCTCTGGGGCTTTCGCTGTGTGAGACATGCACCATATGTCAGGGCGGTCGAGGGTCGACTTGTCCACCAACTCTGATCGGTAAATGGCCGCTTTACGCGTTTGTGTGCGTAGAGCAGGGAGGAAGAAATGGAAGGAAAAGGTGGTATTGGCCGAGCGGTTAAGAGAGCTGCGACGTGGTCGAGGAGGGAGTCCATTCCTCCTCTCCCGAAGACTGGAAGTGACTGGATACAGTTGGTCCTTGTAGCAGCTTTCTTCCTAAATCAACAAAGAGCATTTTAACGGAGAGTGAGGATGGCTAAAGAGGGTCTCGAGATGCTTGCCCAAATGGCTTCAGTATGTTGCACATTGAATAGGTAACACCCAAAAGAGAGAGAGAATAGGAAGAGATAGGAGAAAAGAGGGTCAGAACGGATTGCTCCGAAATAGGTCACATATTTTTCATAACAGTTAGAGCTCCTTAACTAGATGATTTAGAAAAGCACTACGCAAATTTTCGCTTCGAAGAGATTTATCTATTGAAATGCGTGCAATGAATTTTACGGGAATAATTTTTATGGGATGACGCATCTGAATACAATACTTAATAATTTATAAATAAGGACGATGCTCAGTTCCATTCTTCAGATATGCCATTAGATGTGCGATAATTGAAGACATTGGATAATACAGAGCTACAAAGAAAGCCAGTTTTTTATCTAATCTAAGATTTTTCCTAGGATACAAATCCGGACTATAATAAAAAATACTTGGGACACGACGTTTTCCTTGTCTGGTATCTGTTTTCTTTAAATCTCGCATTCTATTTATATCGACTGAGCTCTTCAGCATGTATTGGCATTTTCAAGGAATTAGTTTTCTCCTAGCAAATCAAATGACGTGGAAATAAAAATTATATAATAAATGAAAAAAATATTCAAGATTGCGCTTCACCTTTTTGAAATAATTTCGCACTACTTCTACATGTAGAGACTCGTAAACTCGTAATTATGACTCGGGTATTTCATTTTTGTCCATCCAATTCTCATATACTCCTCAAGATGATTGTTCCTGCAATTCACTTATCATTGACTCGGAAAAAGTCAACTAATCAAAATTCTCTCTTATCGCCCATGCACTTTAATCAGTACACTGCGAACACAGGAGAAGGCGAGGGCGCAAGCGAGAACAAAGGGCACAAGAGAGATCTGACCCGTAGATAATTAGGCTTTGGGCAAAAGGGTTATATACCTTTGCATGCGACTAACGCAGGTGCTCCCACACAAAGACTCCCACCGCGTTGCCGTCCGACCCAAACTCCAACATATCCGCGACATTTCTCTCGACTTCCAATTTCCTCCACCTCGCCCCCACCTTCCGCCCCGCCTCCCACGTTCCCTTCCTCTCTTCGAGTCAGCTACAAAACAGTTCCTTCTCGCCTCCCCCCTCATCCCTCCCTTCTTTGGCCACCTCGCCTTTGAACAGATATCGCCACCCCCCTCCCCCCACACCCACCTCCTCCCACTTGCCATGTAATTTTTATCAGCGGATCCTCCTCCCGCTGCTCATGCGCGCACACACAGTCTTCCTTCGTGTACATCTACATCTACATCTACAAGTTACCCTGCAATTCACCAAGTTGGTGGGTGGCAGGGGGTGCAATGCACCAAATCCTACCTAAAGATTGTCTAACGCAATTCGAAATTTCCTATTGTGATCTCTTATTGTCCTCGGAAAGAACGAGCCTAGATAACGCTCCGTCCTACAATCGATCTCACGTATTTTATCGTCTCGATCATTTCTACCTATATACGTCGGTGCCACAATTATTCCCACTACCTCCTCTTTTAGACATTCTGACCTATATTTCTCTAGAAGTTTCAACCTTGAGTCCAATCTACGGTCCTCCAGTGATACCCAGTTCAAATCGCTCAATAAAGAGGTGACGCTTTCCTTATGTCCGTACTTTTGTTTTACAAATCTGGCTGCTCTGCGCTGTACTCTTTCTAGTTGAATTATGTGTCCCTTCTCGTACGGATCCCATATGCTCGCTGCGTATTCCACTTGTGGTCTTACCAGTGATAAGTAGCATGTTTCGCGTACTTTCTCTGTAGTGTTCCGTACTATTCTACCTATGAATGCCAGTTTCTTGTTGGCCGCGCCTATAACTCGACGAATGTGCATGTCCCACGAAAGATCTCGACAAATGGTTACTCCTAAATATTTTACATACTCAGCTTGTCGAATACTCATTTCATCTATTTTATATTCGAAACCTAAATCTTTGTTCTTACTTTTCCAGAACGTGACTGCGGCACATTTAGTATAATTAATTTCGATTTGCCATTCTCCCGGAAAGGAGAGAGCGAGGTTGAAGAGGAAGAGGGAGAGGCATGTCCCGTGTATATGACACCCCGCGTGCGGCGTGTTTCTCTTCCGGTGTCTTTATGAGGGAGAACATTTGCGAAGGGTCGAGTTTTGGGGGCGGAGAGGTGCGGGCGAGATAGGAAGAGAGAGAGAGGAATGACGAAGCCTTGGGTGGGCCCCGAAGGGATTCTATGTGCGGGAGCTGGCGAGAGGAAGGACAGGAGGGGAAAAAGGCTTCGTGCCAAAAACGGTAAAAGGTTTTGACGGATGGCGTCTGCAGTTTGCCAACTAAATGGATTTCAATGCTCTGCGCTGTGTTCGCGGGTTGTTTTCTCTCGAACAGAGTTGAGATCATTTTAACTTTTTTGTTGCGCCCGCACCTGCCTGCGCCTTACTTGGCAAGGGTTATTCTTACTTTATTGGCATGCGATCTTTTCCTTTGTGCTCGGGCAGGTGCTGCGGAGAAAAGGTTGCAACTGCTAATGACAGCATCGCACATGCGAGAATTTCCGCTCATCGTGCGATCTCGCGAACGAGGTTGAAATAGTAATTATTGCTTTTTAGAACCGGTGTACTGTTGTATTGCCGGTCTCGTTAGAAGAACGTGTCTCACTCGCGTTGTTATGGTCGTGTGATCGAATCTTGGTGTAAGAATGGTCGTATGTGCTCATCTTTATCGATTTAGAATTGGAACGATGATCAGTCTCTGCGTGAAGACTTAAGAGCCATTTCAGCGTGGTGCAAAGAATGGCAAATCGAAATTAATTATACTAAATGTGCCGCAGTCACGTTCTGGAAAAGTAAGAACAAAGATTTAGGTTTCGAATATAAAATAGATGAAATGAGTATTCGACAAGCTGAGTATGTAAAATATTTAGGAGTAACCATTTGTCGAGATCTTTCGTGGGACATGCACATTCGTCGAGTTATAGGCGCGGCTAACAAGAAACTGGCATTCATAGGTTGAATAGTACGGAACACTACAGAGAAAGTACGCGAAACATGCTACTTATCACTGGTAAGACCACAAGTGGAATACGCAGCGAGCATATGGGATCCGTACGAGAAGGGACACATAATTCAACTAGAAAGAGTACAGCGCAGAGCAGCCAGATTTGTAAAACAAAAGTACGAACATAAGGAAAGCGTCACCTCTTTATTGAGCGATTTGAACTGGGTATCACTGGAGGACCGTAGATTGCACTCAAGGTTGAAACTTCTAGTGAAATATAGGTCAGAATGTCTAAAAGAGGAGGTAGTGGGAATAATTGTGGCACCGACGTATATAGGTAGAAATGATCGAGACGATAAAATACGTGAGATCGATTGTAGGACGGAGCGTTATCTAGGCTCGTTCTTTCCGAGGACAATAAGAGATCACAATAGGAAATTTCGAATTGCGTTAGACAATCTTTAGGTAGGATTTGGTGCATTGCACCCCCTGCCACCCACCAACTTGTTGAATTGCAGGGTAACTTGTAGATGTAGATGTACCATCCCCTGACACTCGCTCTTGCGGACTGCAGAGTATAAATTGTAAAAAAACCTTAAACACTTATTCTAAAACACTGCAGTGTTATTTATTATAGTATAAACTGCAAAGCGGAATTAGTACTAAACCAGTTATGTAATGCCAGACAAATACGATTCTTCTTATATATCAGCGCTCAATACTCACTGAATGTTGCTGTCATAGCTATTGAAAAATAATTGCAGAAAATAGTAGCGATAAATACTTCTGAAACGAATTTGAAACTACACTTAGAAGATTCAGTAGGATAATAGATGTTATTTACGCATAACATATGCTATACCTGCCATGGTGATTGAAAAATCAACATCGAACAAGGTCGATGAATCGTGATTTAAGATCGTGACGATGCATTTCTCCGATGCGCCTCAAAAGTACCTAATCGTCTTGTTTACTGCGTCTTTAAGGTCATATATGGGACGAGGTCTGTTAACAGAATAGAAAGGAAGAACCTACCTAACTTCCCCTCCTCCAAACCCCTCATCCTACGCTTCCTGTAAAAACCTTGTTTGTTCAGATGGTAACCGCATCGAACCCTCTCCGTGCGGGAGAAAAGGAAAAAAAAGAGAGATAGGAAATCCACACAAGGAAAGAGAGAGAGACCAATGGTCGTGAAAAGCGTGGGCGCCCGCGCTGGGAGGAAGAGGGAGTGAAGGAAGGAAACGGAGAGATATAGGGAAAAAGAGACAAGAGGGTAATCCATGGCTAACATTAGCCACGATTTCAACGGGCCGCTTCGGTCACGATCCTTCGTACGGTTCAACCGAGGTCACGACGAGGAAGGGGAAGGTGGAGGGGGGAGCTCCAGAGGGAGGTCGAAGGTGGGTCATCGCCGCACGCTCGTGGTCTGCGAGGACATAATGGAAGACGATGCGCGGCTGAGAGAAAGAGAGAGAGAGGGGCAAAGGAGATTATGGCGGCACCGGATTGGTCGCGCTCGGCGGAAAAGAAAAGCGTCGTAAAAATATTCGGAAATAAACCGAGAATCCCACGGAATGAATGAAAGGCGAGAGACTCGAGATTGAAAGTGGGGGTGGTCGCAGTCAAGAGGATGGAGTTTAAAAATTTTAAATATTCTTCACGTCGCCTTTAGTAGGGGAGGGGGGAGGAGGGAAAGATATAAAGGGTTCATTTTGGTAACCGGAGATAACGCGCTCCGGCGTCGACGCTCTAAGAGACCGGAAAAGTGGCTGAGAGGAGACTGGTAGGGGGCTGTGATTTACGAGGCAAGATGAGCGGGAATCTTTTACGCAAACTCCGTCCCCATTTTGTTTACAGATTTACCGGAAACCCTGAGCGGAAGGTTGGATGGGAGCTTCGCGAACGGCTACAAGGGAAAACGCGGCCTTCAATTAACGACGATTTTATGTTCCCAATACCCATCGTCTTTACTGGTAGTTACCATGAGGGAGATGGAATCGGAGAGAGAGAGCGCTCAGCGATTACGAAAGCGCCGATAGACTAATGCGAGCTAATGTACGCACTTCATTAGAGTTTAGATGGAACTCCGTAGGAGATAAGTTCGGTGGTTTATGTCTCAGCCTTAACGACATACTTGGGCGTTTGTGATATTTTCTTAAGGCCAAATACTCCTGAAGGGATTATATATTGACAGTCGTTACTTCTAGCCAAGTGGTACTAATTTCTATGGAATAAATCTGCGATGAAATGGATGCGCTGCATTTCGATGAGAAATTCGGGTAGTGGTTTATATTCATTGGCGTTATTTACGTGTAGTTTTGAAAGGTTTTGTAGGCGACACTCTCCTAAGAATGCTCGAGGACAAACTTTGGAGTTATTTACGTTGCACCAGTTTTACCATGGTAAGCGGGTATTACGAACTTGCGTTAAGTTTGCTGCCAGTTTCGAGTGGAAAATTTCTCCTTCTCAAAGTAAAGCAACTTACCCATTAATCTGCTTGTCGAAAGAGAAGATTAAAAGCTCGAATGAATAGAAATTAAAAAAGGGAAAAGTAATGCTTTATTTTTCATTTTAAATAACCTCATTTTGTCATTGTTAATTTTAGTGAGCCCAAGATTTGTAAAGAGGAATTACGATAGTAAACAAAGCGTAACATCATTAATAGAAAATCTGAAATGGACATCGTTAGAGGAACGTAGGCTGCAGGCTAGAATTAAACTACTGGAAAAATTTATGTCGGAGGGACTAGCGAATGAGGTAGTAGGACTTATCAGAAGCCCGACGTATTTCGGAAGGCAGGACAGTGAGGATAAGATTCGCGAGATTGACTGCAGAACGGAGCGATATAGAGGATCGTTTTTCCCTAGGACGATAAGAGACCATAATAGGAAAAGATAACGTAGGAAAACTATGGACCCTTGGTGCACTGCACCCCCTGCCATCCACCGAAAAGGTGACTTGCAGGGTATAATGTAGATGTAGATGTAGATGATACAGCCAATTCTATGTTGTTGCCACAACAAGAGAACAATCGAGCTTGTCTTATGCATGGAAATTTTAAGAATAAAAAATTGAATCAAGTACTTATCTCAGGCATCTCCAATAGCCAAAACATGGTTATGAAAAACCAGATGCGCATTTCGGCTACAATGCAACCGTCTTCAGATCAGGAATTACCACTGAAGAGATAGTAGACGAAATTCGAATCTGGATTTTCATAAACTTTTTTAGGCTATTGGGGGTACCTAAGATAAGTACAAAGGTTGTTAAGCTAAAAGTTTGTTTTCGTGATCTGAGATTTTGATGTTTATTTGTTTGGACGCGTTAATTAAGAGATGATTGGATGATGGGCAATGTTGCCTTACACGTTTAATACTCTCAAGGTTGTGTCGACGCCGAAGAAAATTAATCACGAAGTCCTTCTTCTACTTTAAATTACAGAAAAGAATATGAATGGGTCTGTGTAAAAAAAATCCGTCACATGTAGAGAAACCAAAAGAGACAGTAGAGAGAGAGAGAGACACCCCTCCCCTGATTTCCAACGTTTCCACCACGTCAGCCAGCGGCTATAGCAAGACTGCTCCATCTGTTCCGTTCCCCTTTTCGCTGCCATGCCACGTCCAACCCTCTCGTATCAAGACCCCTCTCATTCACGCCCAAGGCGACCACTCGCCGTTTTAGGGAGATGAGCAATCCTTATTTCACACCTTTATAAAAACACATCTTCGCCCAGCCCCCTACGCGGGAGAAGGTGGCGCGACTAATTCCTTCCCATCAACACGAGTCGGACCGACAAAGGAAGAAACCCTTTCATATGTCTACTATATATATATAAAGGAAATTCACTCCTTCAATCAAAATCGCACGCTTTCTCCTTCTTCCTTTCTTCCCTGCTTCTCTCTCTTGATCTCCTCTTTCGTCCTCACCCTCCAACCTTCTCATTCATCACGATCCGTTCGGATTTCTAATCTCTCCCCTCTCTCCCTTCTGGAATCCTTCCTTCGAAAAAAAAAAACGCTCGGGTCCTTTTCATTTAAACGGTCTTCCTCAGAGCCATCTAGCGAGGGTTTTTGTTTTTTACGCAACCGATCCCGGTTGTTACGTCGTTCGACGCCTCCTTCATTTGTTTTGCGGTTCATCTCGATGGCCCCGCCCGTTCGTCACCTCATTACGTCACTTGGGTGTTTTTGCTTCCCTTCCGCCCATTTTTCCTTTTCCCACCCAATCAATCTCGCCGCTTCCATCCGTCTAGCGTTTCCCTTTTGTTACCTTTTTCACCCCTCGCGTTCGTGCCTTTGGTTTACCGTATCGTGTGCTTTTTTTATTCCCACCCCGGTTCTCTTGGCCGGTTCATTTTTCTCCTGTCACGCGTGCCGTATATCTCCATCTTTGGGGAGTTATTGCGTGCGCGAGAGTATTCGCTTACGCGGTCGGAATGGCACGTAACGATCCGACGTGACGCCTGGCTTGATTTTTTCCCTCCACGCTAATTCCGTCTCTTGTGTTCCTCGGTTTTCGTTGAAGTGGTGGTAAATATTGGCAAAACACGCTATATTTTCAGAGTTCGGCTCTTAGGAGGAATAGCAGACCTCTTTTCTAAGTGTCGAGTTGAACACGGTTGTCATAGAATCATGAACACAGGTTACCATTACTTCGTGTCCTCTTATTGTTAAACACTAACGTGCAATAAATATGAAACACAGGAGTGAAATTTTTGGCAGGAGAAAATATCTAGAGGCAATGGTAAGAAGCCTATTAAAATGTTTTTATGTTTCTAAGCAACTAAAGATATTCCAATTTTGTATGATTGGCATATAAAAATTTAACAATTAATATCTTTACTGCAAACAAAAATTGAAATTTGATTTTGTCTGAGAATATAGTGTGTTTTCCCAGCTTTAAAATATTGTTTTAGAATCTATCCGGTCCTGCAAGTATGTTTAATTAGTTTCAATCGCAACTAATAGACACATTAAAGATTTAATATTTTTTTAAACGCAAACAATAAAAAAATTGAGTCGTATAAGCATAATTAATGCAATCTCCTGCCGCAGCTAATGTTACTCTTCACGGCAATGCGACCTATTCCGAATAAAAATCCCTCCGATGCTCCGCGATGCGCTATCACGACGGGTATTTTGCCTTCCGCGGCATTATATATCCCAGGCGTTGTGACGCGAAAACGAAATGATACACTCGCATAGGTGATGAGCAAGAAATTCACCGAGGGACGCGTGAGGGGGAGAGTGGAGGGAGAGAGATGCAAGCCGAACTAGTTAAAGCGAGAATGCGGGGAGAATTTCGCGTTTCTGTGCGCCGGGGAGCAGTGGCAGTAACGGCGGAGAATGAGGGATTTTGATGAGGCAGTAGGGCCCCTCCATTCGTATTTCATGTAGACGGGGCGAAGGGTGTGAGTCCTTTCGGTCGGTAGGTGAGAGAGGGAGAGATATATGGAATGGGAAATTGGAGTGAGGACGGAGTGAGGGGAGGAGATGGAGGAAGATGGAGGAGAGTGAGAGAGGGATTGTTACGTAGGCGGCGTGGGAGTGGGGAGGTGGCGGGTATACGGGGAGACTAAAGGAGTGGGTGGAGACAAATAATACATAGCGCCCGGAAGTGTGGTTTGGGATGGATGCGGAGAGTGTGGCAATGCGAGAGAGAGAACCCTGTGAAGTAGAGAGATGAGAGGGAGGAGAGAGGAAGGGAAAGGTAGAAGGTAGGCAGAGAGAGAGAGAGAGGTTGTGGGATGGAGGGAGAGAAGGGGAGGTGGTCTGGGCCATAGTCTGCGAGAGTTGGGAAGGTAGGTGGGAGGATGAGAGGGGCGGATTCGAAAACCTACGTTTAATTGCGCTGTCAGATTCCTGAGAGGAAATCACTCCTCCTCCTGCCCCTTGCCGTCCTTTCCTTCTCCAGCCCCAACCCTCTTTCTCTCTTTTCTCTCTTCTCATCCCTCTATCACATAACATCTCTTTTCCGTCTCTCTCCCTCTCCATGCTCTCTCCATCTACGCCACTTCTCTCTCTCTCTCTCTCTCCCTCTTGCTCTTTGCACGCCCTCCAAAACAGCAGGGGCCGGGCCGCATTCCCTCAGCAAATAATGTCTCAATTCGCCTGCATATTTATGCCAGTATCTCTTCACTCGGCGGATGAACTCGTGGAAGAAAATTGTGGTCGACATTCCGTGAGGGATTTTGTTGTTTTTTTTCCCTCGACAACTCCGGGAGAATTATGAGCGCATCTGGAATGGCGGGGCCATTGCTTTCTGATAATAGCATCAACGGTTTTTAAAGTAAAAGAAAGTGACAAGCAGTTTCCTGATGAGAGAACGCCTCCCAAAAAAGACGTGTGTTTAGCTGCGATTGTCCATATCCCAACGTCGATCAATTCGTATGCATTGTATATGAAAAAAATTTACTTCAGCAAAATATCATAAGGGTTTATTTCTGCAGTTCTCCGATAAGTGAAACAATATTAAGTTTGAACAAAATCTGACAAATAACTTAACATTTAGATATTATCTACCCGGTTCAATCGTGCTATATTTAGAATTTTAATATTTTAAAAGATTTAAAAATCATATTGCTTGATAGACACCTAATAATGATTAAAATTACAATTTATTTTCGAGAAAATTATTGACATTTTAATTCATTGGAAATGTACTTATTTTAAAATTTAAAAAAACAGATGATTACTCTAGCTAAGAAATTTTTAAATAAGGAGTTGAAGAGAAATGTCAGCGAAATTTATCTACAATTTTTACAACCCATTTGCACAGCGACTTTACAAAATTTAATGAAATTTATATAAACAAACTCAGACTGTATTTTTCTGAAGTCCTTTTATTACTTACTTAAAGAAAAACGACAAAATAAATAATGCGCATTCTATCTTAATTTACTTAAAATGTCAATATTTCGTTTTCTGCGCGTCACTCAAATGTACGGTTACTACGATTACCTTTACCCGTCTTCTCTCTGGAAGTCTCGTATTTTACGTTATCATAAACCGTAAAAATATTCTAAAACATGCAAATAACCAAAAAGCGTGATTAGAATTCTTTAATTTAATTAGCAAACTTTTACTAGCGCAAAATTAAATTTGTTTCAATTTGGATTTAATTCCATCCCTCATCATGAATTCAAATCTAAGGCCTTAATTTTCTCGAGGTAATTTTAGAGCATACATCCTTTTCCTCTCCAAAATTGTGAAAATTTTGGACAAACATTCGAAGTCAACTCTCCCTCCCCGCGTTTATTTTTCCCCAAGTCTTTTCCAGCTTTCAAAACGCATACGCACAACCTTCCATCCCTTGCGTCACGTCTTCCTCTCTCTTCCTCCCCCCGCTCCTCCTCTACGCACTTCCCCAAAGCAGTGTTTCACACTCTAATCAAATTTTCATTTGTATTAACTCCGCTTCCTCATCACAATTCCACTCCAGCGTAATCTGTTTTCCTCCGGTTTTCCTTAAATCTTTCCCTCCTTCGCCGTCCGTAAAACCCCTTCCCTTACTGTATATGAATTAAGTTTCGGAGGCACTTTACTCACCCATTTGTTGGTAATTTTTTTGCCAGACTTTGTTACCTATAATGCAAGATTTATTACTCGCGTGAAAGAGAAAGAGGATTTATTGACTATCGATGTGTTTAAAGAGTTAACCGCGTTACAAAACGTTTGCGATAGGCTCGTTGGAGATAGAGTGCTACTGCGAGGAACACGTCTTGTCTGAAAATTTTCAGATACAAGTTATTTTTAGAAGTTTTTTCGAAAATTTTTTCTAGCGTTTTTCATTGATTGACATTCGAGAAAATTTAAGCCAGAAAACGAATCATCCACTTTAAAATAATTTTGAATATTTTTATCGTGCTCTGTACGCTTCCAACAGCACTACCCTGCTACACAATGATACACAATGAGACCCTCTCTATGGACCATGTGGTTGCGTCAAAATGACAGTTTCAATACGCATTTTGTGGCATATCTCAATTAATATCACATTCTTGAGTTCTCACACTCGTGGCATCGCTGAAGTATTTCCTCCTTACCGTCCGGATCAACCATACCGCAGAACATCTGTATGTTTGTATTTTTCAAATAACTAAAATAGAGTTGCTTAAATGGCTGAAAATTCGCATATTTTCGTCAAAGAACAAACTTATTGCACTAATCACGAGTCTGACATTTCATCCTGCTAAGGAAAACTCGGTAACTTTTCTCCGTAATGATTTTAAGCAACCCTGTTTAAAATGTATTATAATCATTTAATATTCAAATGTTACGAAATTATTCCATAAAATAGGTTCAATAATGATGATTATCAGATATCGATTTCCAAAAAAGTGTTGGCGTTACTAGTTCCATCAAAAAAGTGCGTTCATTTTGAAAACAGCGTAATATTTCCTTCCCTTAGGAATCGGCCGAGGTTTTAAAATTACAGTCATTTTTTCCCGAAACCCCCACATTCTTTTTTATTTTATTCACATATATTTGCATTATTTGCGCCTTTCCTTCATCTCCCTCTAAGCTCCTTCCTTTTTTTAGACTTGGACCATCACCCTCTCTCACTATCTCTTTCCAAATAATCCAACTTATCCGTATATCTTCTCATTCCCTATCAACTCGTTATTCCTATCCTCTCCTCCCTCCCTTCCTCTCACCCTCCATCCCTCTCTCTCTATCCTTTCCTTCCCACGTCATATCACATACCTTCCCCTTTTCCCTCAGACAACCCCTTTCTCCATACTTTTCGGTCCATCCCTTTATCCTCTCCCCTCCTTTACTTCTCACCCCTTTACCCTCCCCGCGCACCCCCTGACCTTTAACTTGGGGCGGATTTGAGCCGTTATGAATTATTCGAACACCCCTTTCCGTCCGCCACGGTGTTTGGACAGCGAGAATTTTAGATTTCGTTGCGCCTCCCGTGTAACTCAGACAACCAAACTGACTTCCTCGCTCCTGCCATCATCCTTCTACCCTTCCCACCTCTCATCCCTCCTCCTCATCCTCCTTCCCTCTTTCTTCTGACGCCATCCTTCCCTCGCTCTCTTTACGCCTCCCGCACCTGCACCCTTTATCACCATACCAAATCTGCCTTTAAATTTCATCCTTTCCTCTCTCTCACTGTCTATCTCATCTCTTTCCTCTTTATTTCCCTCTTCTCTTCCTCCACTTCCTCTTTCTTTAACCTCCCTCCTCTTTTTTTTACTTCCCCTTCCTCCCTACTACACGGTCGGACAAAGCTCGGTGTCTGTGAGACATCTGGCGGTCGTGGAAACCTCTTTTGCCTTTCAGGATTTAATTACGTCACTTCCCATCCCCTTTCACTCCCTTTCTCCTTTCTCCTCCCTTCCCCAACTTATATATCTCGCCCCCTTTTTGAAGCGAGGTGCCGCCGCCGCCTCCTTTTCATTTCCTCTGCGCGGACTTTTCCCAAATTCTTTATGCGTGCTATAGTAGCTTTCGAACGCCTTCTGTTCGCTAACATGGATAAGAGGAGGATACGGCAAGTTTTTTGATTGAAAAACGAAGCCGCGCTCGCGGATATTTTTTTCTCGATCTGTCTTTCTTCCCTACTTTTAAGGAGAGAATTTTTCTAGATTCTCAAATGTTTTTTTTTTTTGAGCTGGCGGATTTAATTTTCATCGGATATTTTGAGAAGATGAAGATGAGAAAGAGTGCGGTTTTTTGAAGGCCAAAACACGTCGAAGAGTTCACTTGAAAACATTTTGTGGAGTGCTATTAAACCAGATTCCCTCACCCCCCCGTCGTTTTTCGTAAGAAGAGAATTATGTTATCTCTTGTGAATCGTTTTTTTATTTGCTTGTGTTGAGTTGTACAGACTCGTCAAATAAAGTGAATTCCCTTTAGTTTGATTGCTTTAAAAGATTCGCATTATTAAAGTATCATAGTGTATAATAATGCATTAACCTCTGTATGTGGATAGGTATGTGAACATTTTCTTTAAAACGTTGTAAATAAAAAATTTAGTACTTTTTAATTTCGAATTGCAGAATACAGATGGCAGCACATAGTAATTTTCATTATGAAATATCGTTATGAAAATTTGAGAAAAATATATCTTTAACTATTTTAATCTCAATTGGTTGATAATAAATAATAAGGCTACTTATCAATAATAAGGTTACTAACTATATAATAAAGTGTTAACCTCTATATGTCGATAGATATGTAAAAATTTTCTTTAGTGTTGGAGAAAGTCAAATAAAAATACTATTTAAAATATTAGCACACAAGAATGTCGACTCCCTTGCGATCAACAACAAAATCCTCGACAGAATGACTTTGGCTCCAGGACAACATGAAGCGGTGTATGTCAGCATCGATGAGATCATCAACTTTACAGAAGATGAAATAGTTAACTTTCCAACGAAATTTAAAAATTCACTTACTCTGCAAGGAATGCCACCGCATAAATTACGCTATTATAATGCTTCTTCACAACATTAACGTTAAGAAGAGTCTAAACGTTTAAATGTGAAATATCTTGCTCGGCACACCATTGAATAGATGATTCCCACTGTAAGTAATCAAGGCCGAGCTGTTATACTTCCTAAATTCGATGTGACACGTTGGCCTTTGCCATGACGATTAATAAAAGTCAAGACCAAACATTTGATACCTTGGGATTACTCTTACAAAATCAGGTTTTTGCACATGGACAGCTGTATGTCGCCATGTCACGAGTACGAAGGCAAGAAAATTAAAAATTTTTATCCAGTTGCGATAACAAAACTTTTTAATTCATTTAACTTTATTATATTCCTTTATTTTTTCATTTCTCATTCTTAAAATTAACGAAAAATGAAAAGTAAATTTGACGGCTGATTGTTTTAAAATGCAAATTATATAGTTAGATAAAATGAAGTGTTTTATTTCTTTAACAAGAAAACTGTCTTCGACTTGCGTCACATGTGTGACGCGCGCCAGCTAGTATATGAGAAAGAGAGAAACAGTTATTGAAATTTTGCTCAATTGTGGATAAGAAAAGGAAAATACCTTAGCGCAGGTTTTAGACATTTATGGAAATTTGAGAAAGTGTCCATTAGCGCAGTGTTTCTCAAACTTTCTGAAGCCACGGAACACTTATATTTCGATATTTTTTCTCCCGGAACCCTAACGAAATGTTGGTTTGCCAAATGACAATAAAATAAACTTTATACTCATTGTAATATCAATGTACATTGTTTATGTATTTTATAGTATACATATAATTATCTTAAATTTCATTAGAAACACACTCACCCCAAAGTCTCTCACGGAACCCCATTAAGCTTTCGCGGAAACATTTGGTTTCGCGGAAAATACTTTGGGAAACCCTACTTAGCGAACCGTTAAAAAAAGGATATTTATTTGGAAAAAAATATCACTTTGGTCATCCTATGGGTAACCAGAAGAGTTATGCACATCACTTATTTGCACTTAGTGCTACTTATTCTGAATAATATTTCGTTCCCTCTTTTATTTCATGCATAAAACGAGATGGCGGGGACGGATGGAGCCGCAAGAGTAACTGTAAATCGACTTCGCGAACAGAAAACACGCCACACCGCGAGGCACTTGCTCCCTTTTTAAGCTCTATATAATCAAATCCGTGCAGCCTCCTCCTTGCCAGACGCAAATCCCTTTCATCACGGAACCATTCCGAGCGATCGGGGCACGTACACATCCCCGTAATTACGTCCACCTCCTTACCTCTCCCTCTCTCTCTCGGCAGCGAGGCTCTCGTTATTCAGCTCCTCGGGGCTGAGGAGTTCAAAACTTCCTCTGGTAGGTGATATAATTAGCCGACGATGAAAACTGCCGCGCCTCCACACACGCATACACTCACCAATCCCCGACCTCGAGCAGACATCTCGCCACATAGCAACAGCCACATATTCTCATGCTCTCGAGAATAAATGTCGATCCATAACTTTACCTGTATAAAATACCGCCCTCTGCTTCTCTTCTCCGCTCTCTTTTTGGCGTCGACGTCGGCATTGAAATTAATGCGGTTCTAGTTAGCGGCGCTTCCTTTGGAGTAGAGAGCGTTGTTAAGGCAAGCCTTTAGCGCGAAAACGAGGCACGGATTGAAGGAGTGAAGAGGTAGAATGACTTGACGTGAGACAAGACGGAATAAGATATGCTAGGAGGCGGAGTATCCACGAGAGGGAGAGGAAGACAGGGGAAGAGAGAGAGAGAGAGACAAGGAGATCATTAAAAAATAAAACGAAGGAATGTTATTGGGATAGTGTTGGAAGAGTTGGGGAAGGGATAGGAAACGAGTGAAAAAGCCGTAAAAGGCGCCATCTGATGGCAGGGGAAAAATCTCCATAGATACGGAACGGTGAAGGGAAGGGGGTTTTATTGCGTGGGATGTTCTTGAGGGGATGTGGGATGGTTGCGGGGATGGGAGAGAGAGGTTGTGTATGTATGTATATATAGGTAAAAGGTGAGGTGAGGAGGAGGGGAAAAAAGATGACGGATGTTGCGCGCACCGATGGAAGTGAGTGGCAACTAAGTGTCTGGAAAAGAGAAGTGAAAATGAAGGGCGTGAAAGGGTTTCATTTAAAGCGTCGGTTATCATCGTGTATTTTTTTCTCCATCTTTTCATATTCAAATGTTTCCGGCGCCTCTGGCCTCCGGGGAGGGGAATACTCTTTTATTCTGGACGGGAGGAATGATGTGGATATTTTAATATAGCCTTTATTTGGCGCGCTAAGGATGACGGTTCGCCTCGTGATGCCGCTGACAATCGCGCACCTCCTCCTCCATCGCGAGAGACTCGTTCTCTCTCTTTCTCTCACACCCTCTCTCTTTTGGTTTGGATTGACTGCGAAGGATGTTTATGAATGTTGTCTCTTTTCGGCCGGATGAATAAAAAATCCTGCCGGTTTGGCGAAAAAAGAGGTGGAAATGTAAACTACCGTGAAAATTTTATTTGTTTATTTATTTATGGAGCTGTGTTGTTTCATATCGAGCGCTTATAATGGAGTCGAGTTGTTTGGTGTTGAGAGTGTTTTTTTTGTCGATTCTACATTTTCACCCGTCATTTCCAAATTTATTATGCTCAAACTCATCAAGATTTAAATTAAGTCGCGGTAGTATCGATTGCTTGATTAGTGATGAAGGTTAATATTGTGTCTTTAATTGGAAGTTACCCTCGAAGAATATAATGAGAGCTCAATATCATTGCAATAGGTTCAAGGAACTCGTATCCACTGGTGCATAACGCGATTTGTGTTCGTTCCTTATGGAAGTATAGAGATCTCCATCGAATTCCTACGTAAAATGATTATTTTGTATTTTAACCAAGTCTCATTTCTGTAGTTCGACATTTTTTTGTAGAATCGGAAGAAAAAAAAAACTCTTCAGAAGCAACGCTCCACAAATCAAAGACCTTGGCAACGCTTAATAAACTGTAATTTGTGACGGTTTCCAACGCTGCGCCGGGAAATACTCTAACCTGGCCGTTAGCGTCACACATCTCGATTTCTCCCATCTTCTTACCCTTCTCCCTATCCTTCCCCTTTTCCTCGCACGCTGCTGTTTCCTCACCTATTTTTTTCGCCTCACACCTTCACGCTCCTTATTCCTCTCTTTCTTATTACCGCCAATTTCGCTCCCAGCTCTCGCCCCGCCCGTTTCCCATCTCTCCCTCTTCGCAAACCTCATAACCGCTGTTATCATCCCACACCTCTCTATATATCTCTCCTCCTCCCGCCCCCCTCCCCCCCACCTCCGCGAGAGAGGCGTATACTGGTGTGATTGGCGAGCAGATCACTGGCTCGGAATGGAGAAGGAAAGATCCTATCCAAGAAGCCCGATGAGTTTCCCTTCTTTCCATTTCCTCTGTTCATTCCCTCCTCCCATTCAATTTCCCCCTCTCCATCTCTTCCCATTCCATTACGTTCTAGCGCAATGTTCGTCTT
Organism: Tanypteryx hageni; assembly: GCA_028673005.1. NCBI lineage: Eukaryota > Metazoa > Arthropoda > Insecta > Odonata > Petaluridae > Tanypteryx > Tanypteryx hageni. The sequence goes on from CM054112.1 coordinate 160,722,686, forward strand.
ATCTTCTTATTTTTTTCCTCTCTGCCGTTTCGAAGCTCATTCCCCCAATCGAGTAATAAATTCCATTAAAAATAAAGATGAGGGTTTCGTGCGCTTGGGTCTATTATAAAATACTGAATCGAATCTTTTTTTCTCTCTCTCTCTCGCGATTTTCACTTTTTTCTTTCTCTCGCTCTCTCTTTCTGTTCCCCTTTCCATGAAAGTAACTCAACCACGTTTCATGTGTCTGCGAGTCGATGCCCATTAAAGGGATCAAGCGGCGCATCATGATCTTTTTTTGTTTTCGCCCGATTCGCGAGTGGATGGCAATTTATTTTCCTCTCCGTAGGTTTTAAGAAGCATGTTGCGAGAAGGGGAGTTACGCGCTCGAGTTTTTTTCCCTTCGTTAATTCGGAGAATTCCTCTCTCTCTCTCTCTCTCTTTAACGACGCAGTTTTAAGGAGACGTCGATAGTGATGTAAGTCGTTATTTTATCGCCGTAATGAAGAGGAAATTGTTGCTAGTGCGCGATTTTTATGTAGCTCTTATAGATTTTTTTGTTTGGCCTCTCGGAATCAATTCCTATTCGGAAATTAAAAAAGAGATTTATGAAGCACTAAATGGTTTTAAACCAGTTCCCTCGTAATGAGAGAAAAGTAGGCAAGCGAGTGATATTACGGACTTGTCGTCTACATCTTTTTTCGATCGTTAGTAATGCTCAAAAGATTTCAGAGTCAGCGAGAATGTAAAGACTAGAACAGGTTTTTAAGAGAATTTAAACTGAAACAAGCATCACGTCGCTCCGCATTCGAAAGCATAAACATCTTTCTCATGCTGGACGTATGCATCGAATTTAAATGTAAAAAGATCTTCGCTCTATCTTCGCAGATAAACATGATTCGCATGAAATTTGGGAGAACGTCTCGAAAGCAGGGGGAAATTATAAGAAAAAGAGAATTATCCATGCGTAGATTCGTTTGTATTCTTCCTAGCGATCTGTTTTCCAATATCAGAACTCAATATCTTTTTCCTTGTCTCGAATTCTCAGCTTTTTTTTCATTCTCCGTGTGTTAAGATTTTTTCCTACCCTTTGCCAAAAGGTCTCATAATGGCTCTCCCAGTCGAGAAGGTATGCTTGGTTGGCGCCCTACCTTCAAGAGAGATATTGATTTTTTGGCTTCTTAAGGAAGAGATTCCGCGAAAAAGAATACACTATCTCAAAGAAGAATTCTCTCTCGCGGCATAATGATGAGCATTGTGCCAGTTAGCTTTTTCGCATGGATTGAGAATTTTTATTGGATTAGATAATAAAGGTCCGAATGAAAAACACAAAGACAGATTCGTTTCGTTAAAAATGTATTTATCTTGCGTAGCTCCAAATTCCACTGTCTCATCTTTTTTATTACAATTATTTACACAGCTACTTCATAAAAATGTGTTCGTTACGATCTGACTTTTCGTCGATTTAATTATCCTGAATTCTTCTGAAAAGGTCATAATATTGCTGAAACAGATATTAAGGTACAACGCGGAGAAATATACAAAAACAATACCTAAAACAAAGAGTTATATGTATTTTACTCTGATTAATACGAGTAGAAGTATCTCGCAGTTCAATTTTTACGAACGTTTATGATTTTCTACTGTATTATGCTATTCATCCAGCTTCCCGCTATGATTAAAATATTCCTACTTAGCACCAAATCCTCACAGAACGCTCAGAAACGATGGGATAAAACAGAATCGCCATTCTTTCACGCTATTTGCATTCTCTCTTTCCTCTTTCTTGGATGCCTTACAGAAAAGAAGTAGCGAAAACGGAGTAACCCGCACGAAAACACCATCATTCCTAGATCGGAAGCACTTTTCCTTCCCTCTCACGTTCCATCCCTCTACCGCATTTCCATATTCCCATTGCAAATATTTGCATCGTCACGCTCCTCCGCAACAACTGACCGCGGAGAATCCCCTTTCACCCCCAAAAATTTCCAAACAACGTGGAGCCGCAAAATGTATATTGCCTCCTTTTTCTCTTTCCAATTCGCTCATTCTCGCAAAACTCGATGCGGCCCACAGTGTGTCTGAGGCATACGCGCTCTTTGCGCTCTCCCCCGCGCAATTCATGCCTCCTCTTTCGCCCACCACCAAAAATATCTCCTCTCATTTTACACCCCTTAAACTCCTCGCTCACTCTCTTGACACCTTCTCATCCTCCTCATATAACCTTTCTTCTCCCTCACTAGCTCCGATATTTTTTTCTGGCACATCTCCTTGCCCGCCACCTTCATTTCTTTTATTCTTCCCTCGAAACTCGTCGTTCGGTCTGTATACAAGCCTCCGTTCCTCTCGTCCCAGGAGGGCTTTTTTATATTATATATATATATGAGAACACACGCCCTCTCGCTCTCTCTCCAGCTCAAGCGACCCCATCATCACACCACGCATTAATCATTTCTTTTCACGTCTTCTTACCGCACATGCATTCCCATTCTTACCCTCTCCCCCTTCGCTCCCTCTTGCCCTTCTCGCTATCTTCTTATCTCCTCACCCCTGCTTTTTTACTCGCATCATCTATCCTTCCCATCTTATTCCCGCTTTGCTCTTATAAGCAATTCCTCCTTACCGCTAACGCCCTCTTTTTTATTCCCCGACCCGTTTTTTCCCCTTTCGGGCTCTTGTAAGAAAAGAAAGCGTTTCGTCACCCACCTCTTCTCTCCTCTTCCCCTTTCCCCATCCTCCTCCGTCCCGTCCTCTTGTTCGTTTCATCCCGAAACATCTCTTTTTCCACGTGTCTTATTCAAAACGTCCATCTCCCTTCAGCTTGGTGTTGAGATTTTTTGAGACGAGAATCTCAAGTTATGCAGCCATTCCACTCTCTTCTATGTTTTCTTTAACCCCATTCTCGTTTATTCTCTTTTTCGTTGGTAACATGCTACGTTTACGTAAGTATGGCCATACGCACATAAGCCGCAATCGTGGAAGGCGGCAATTACGAATAATGAGCAAGGGATCCTTGACTTTCGTAACAGGTTAAGTTGGAGATGAAAAAACGGTAAATATACATGGTCCCAAAACTCTCTTTTATTCTCGAAAAGTCAAAACGTAACGGTGCTTTATATATATATAAATAAGGAAGACTTGAATAAATATTCTCAGCATAAATTGGTAAGGTAGTTTTTTGACCAAATGGATCCAGCCCTTTGTGAATATTCAGACGACTTTTCTCAAACAAACCCGGTGATGGTGTTAAAAGGTTATTGGCCGCAAATATTCAAAACTCAAAATTGCTATCATGTCGATTTGTAAAAAGAGATACTACAGTTATCTTTTTTCGAAACTCTTCACAGAACATTTATTGTTGGCGTCTCGCATGCTCATTCCTAGTTTTCTTCAACAACTTTATGGTCTTTAATCTCTGCCGACGCTATTACAATATTTCCATCTTCACACGGCAGTTTTCTTTTTTAACGCGTCTCTCTCTCTCTCTATAATTTTACGTCCTGCCTCTTCTATCTCATCTTGCCTACTACTATGTCGTTTATCTACGGCCGCTGCGAGCTCCCTAACCCCTTCTATCCTTTCCTCCCCCTCTCTCTTTCTCTCTCCAAGTCTCCTATCTCCTTTCCCTCGTTCACTATTCTCTCTCCCGTCCCTTTTTCCACTCACGCCCGTGCTTAACGACTACCCTCGAAAAAAAACTTCCACGGATCGTCTCATTTTCGCCCTCGAGCCGCATTCGTCGCTTCTCCCTCTCACTTCGCCTCTCCTGATTCAACGCACCCTTCACGCAATACACAACCCGTTCCGCACACGCACTCGTACAAACACATACAAAAAACACACACAAACACACGAGCGCAAACACACAGAGAGCACTCGCGAGCAAGCGAACCACTTTTGAAATGGCAGGGAAGCGATGTACGGAGAGGAAGGGATGAGGGTGATGTTTAAAGAGAGGGGGAGAGAGTGGGAGAGAAGTAAAAAAAATGATAAAGCACACCGTGCACAGGGTTGGTGGGGAGGAAGGAAAGAAGAGGTGAGACGGAGGGTGCGTATGAGAAAACGAGGCGCGTTAAGGGTTTAGAAAGAGAGAGAGAGAGAGGAAAAAACATACACCTCGGACGGCTAAAAGAAGGAAAGAGTGGGTACGAGAAATGTGGAATGGGTGTAAGGGGAGTATATGAGGGAGAGATGGCTGAAGCCGTAGTCAAAAAGTCTCTTTTCCACTAACAAGGACGTTAATGCGAGTCTCGAGTTTTGGTGGATGGCTCGTACCTTAAAGGGACGAGGAGAGGAGGTAGACGTTGTGTTAGGGAAGGAGGCAGATGGGGATAAACGTCGAGTTTCCATCGTCGTGTGTGTGTGAGGGCGCCCCTCCGGTGCGCGCGCGTGTGTGCGTGCGGGGGAAATATTTAGGAATTCCTCGGGGAAACGGTTTCCTCTCTTTCTACCTGTCTCGCGGGAGATTGATATTTGGAGTGGTCGTCCCGCCGCCACGTTTACAGCGTGCGGTGGTGCGAGATGGATGCTCTTACAAACGCCCTCCCTTAAGAGGGACGTGTCGTCCGACAATAATTCAGGTCGTACGTCTTTAAAAAAAAAACAAATAAAGAAATAACCCTGACTCGGCGTTTTCTTTCTGACCATTAACTGTTCCTTCTTCTTGTTATCCCGTTCTTCGAATTTCTCTCTCTTCGGCTCTCGACTGTATAATGTCTCTATTTAGAATCGCCGGAAGAAGCGTGTCTTCGAAGGATATTAAAGCTGTTTTTGGTCCGAAGCGATTTCAATCTGTGGATTTTTTTTACAGTAGCTGAGCCAATGTCCATGCGGGTGCGGGCATCAGGTGTTCGATCACTGGTAGCGAGAAGCGTTCGCTTTATTATTACGAGTTTCGGAGACTAACAGGTGGAACCATTATCCCACTATTCGTGAAGATTAACTTGAAATGCGTCGAATATTTCCTTCGTCGTTAAGAGAGAAACTCTAAACGATATTCGACAATGCTGTATACATCATCATCATAGGTAGTCTGTACGTAGACAGGTCCGTGATTATTCATGGCTAAAACTGGTTCTCCATATACTCCTATTTTCCGCTGTCCTCTGCATATCTTGATAACTCGCTTTCCCTTTCAAATCGTCTAACAGCTGAAACCTTTTCCTACCTCTTTCCCTTTTTCCATCTAGTTTTCCTTCTAACACGTCTTTAATCATACTCTCTCTCCTCAGGTAATGTCCAACCCAGTTTGCCTTCCTCTTTCTAATAGTCTGTATAATCATTCGCTTCTCTCCTATTCTTCGTAGCACTTCATCGTATTTCATCCTATCTGTCCATTTTATCTTCAGGATTCTCCTCCAAGTCCACATTTCAAAGCTTTCCAAGTATTTGATGTCATTTTTCTCATCGTCCGTGTTTCTGCTCCGTACAAATCTATACTCCATTCATAGCATTTTATCAACTTCTTGCGGATATCTTCCCTTATATTCCCTGTAAGTAGTTGTTTCTTTCTCCTGAAAGCCGCTTTTGCTTTTCCTATTCTAGTTTTGATCTCATCCGTACATTTTGCTTCTCTTGTTATGATGCTTCCAAGGTATTTATAGTCTGAAGATTGTTCTAAAGGCTTTCCTTTAATACTTATGTTCAGAATCTCTTTGCCTGATGTTCGAATGACCTTGGATTTTTCTGTATTTATTTCCATACCGTATTTTCTACCTGTTGTTACTAGTCTATTTATCATTTTCTGGAGTTCCTCTTCCTTTCTTGCTAGAAGTACTTGATCATCCGCGTATTTTACTGTTCTTATAGTCATTCCTCCGATTTTTAAATCTTCTGTGCCTTCTAACGCTTCTTGCATTCGACTTTATCCATATATATTGAATAGGATCGGCGATACTCCTCTTCCGATATTTACTCCATAGGTGTCCGCATTCTCCAACCTGACCTTTAGAGCTTGATTCACATATAGATTCCTGATCAGTATCCTGTATTTCCAGTCTACACCAATATCCTTTAATATCTTCATCAACAATGCCCAATTTACTCTATCAAAGGCTTTCTGCCAGTCTACGAAACATACGCAGATATCTTCACTGTACTCTATTGCTCTTTCTGAAATTATTCTAACTACCCCTATCGCATCTCTAGTTCTTCGTCCTTTTCTGAAACCGAATTGATCTTCCCGTAGCATTTCTTCTGCCTTTTTCTCCGCCCTTTTATTAAGAATCCTCGTGAGGATCTTCGAAGTGTATGACAGAAGGCTTATCGTTCTGTAGTTTTTAAACTGCATTGCCTTTGGCTTCTTCTTTAGAGGGATCATTATTACATCTAGGAAATCCCGAGGCCACTCTCCCCTGTCGTAAATCTTATTAATTAATTTCGTGACCGCTTTTAATCCTTCTGATCCCATGATTTTAAGTACCTCAGTTGGTATTCCATCGCTGCCTGTGGCTTTCCCTTTCTTTAGTTCCACTTTTCTACTTCGCTCTCCATAATACTGGGCCCTAAGTTGTCTTCATGAATATTTTCCTCATCTTCCAGTTCTATTTTTGCCGATCCTGCCTGCTTGCTGTATAGTTTCTAAATGTTTTCTTCCCATACCTGTGCTACATCCTTTGTTTCTGATACTGTCTTTCCCTCTTTATTCATAATTCATTTACCACGAATTCCATTAGAATTCTTATTTTCTAATTCCAGTGTCCTAGCGTACATCATATCGTACCGTCCTAACTTGTCCATTGTATTTCATCACAATTTTCATTTATCCAGTTTTCTCTAGCTTTATCTGTTACCCTTCTCATCTCATTGTTTATGCGTCTATTGTTGACTCTATCTTCTTCACTGGTAGCGTTTTTCCATTTTCGTCTCTCATCCATTTTCTCCACCATTTTCTCAGTGATCCATGGTTTTCTGATATTCTTCTCTTGTTTTCCAATCTCTTTATCCAAGGTATTCTTGATACTGGTTTTAATTTCTTCCCATTCTACGTATACCCACGGTCTTTGGTTTGTTTTCCAAATTTCTTAGGCCATCTTCTACCTTCATGCTGACTGTATCCTGCCTTTCTTTTAGTTTTTCTACGTCCCAAGTCTGTCTTTCTCTTCTCGTTTTTCTTATTTGTTTGAACTTTGTACTTACGTCAACTATTAGAAGGCTGTGATCTGAATCAAAGTCTGGTCCAGGTAATGCCTTGGCAGTCTTTATGCTATTCCTGAATCTTTGTTTTGCTAGGATGTAATCTATTTGGCATCTCATTCCATCGCCTGGGCGTTTCCATGTGTATAACCTTCTTTTATTTTTTTTGAACCGTGTATTAGTCACTACAAGGTCATTATTGATGCAGAATTCTACCAGTTTTTCCCCTCTTTGATATCTCTTCCCAAGTCCGTATTGCCCGACAACATTTTATTCCTGTCCTTCTCCGACTATGATTTTCCAATCTCCCATTATTATGCAGTTTACCTTTCCTCTTCCGTCTTCTTCCTAAATGTCATTTATTTGCCCATAAATTTCCTCAATTTCTTCATCTTTATGAGCTGACGTTGGCATATATACCTGGATTATCGGCATGTCCCCTGGGACTGCTTTTAGCTTTATTGCCATCAATCTATTGTTCGTTGCTATTATCTTTGTCACGCTTGTCATCATTTCTTTCCTATGTACCAGAGTTACTCCCCTTTCCCCACTATTTCCTCCAGAGTAAACTACCGTGAACTCTTCCGAGTCTAGTTTCGCTCAGTCCTATAATGTCAACTCTATTTCTTCTCTTATCTTCTTTCAAATTCTCTAGCTTTCCTGACTTTCTCATAGTTCTTACGTTCCAAGTGCCTATTCGTAAATTACTTTCGACAAATGTTTTCCTCAAGGCCGTCTACGCCCCGAGATCCGATTGAAGGACTATTTTACCTCCGGATTGCTTTACCTCGAGAGAACTCATGTAGTCCAACCATATAATCATTACTAGGGATTTTAGTGTTCTACTATCCCTCTTGCTTTCCACATCGCAGTATTGTAGCCGTTCAAATCATCCCGATCACGCCTACAGCTGTATTGGATATAGACCCTGTCAAAATCATTTGTTTTCGGCTTTATACCATACTGACAGTATTGCTGCCTACTGCCAGGCACCAACGATAGTTTTTTTTTGTAAAACCTCCATTCGCAGAGTCTGAACCCCGGACTTTGTAATGGGAAGTCGACACGCTAACCCCTACACCACGATTGCTGTATACATATAGAATACCAAATTATTCCTGGCGCAAAAAAGGGTTAATTGCAATAAAATGTGGCATCCGATAGATGGGGCTGTTGGTGGTTAAAACCATTTTTGGTCGCGCCTCGAAGTTTTTGTCAAATCCATAGGCAGCTGCAATTAGTGCTTTGTATAATAATAAAACGGAATAAGCGTCGTAAAGGAGATGATCCTTGGGTGGATGGGCTATATCAAAAAAATTGAAAATGTTTCTTATTTAATAATTGGTAGGATTTAATATTCATAGTGTTCAATGCTGGACATAAGTTTCAACAAAACACAGAGTGATTTTTTTATCCGAGAACCCTGAAAATAGCTATATCTCAAGTTATAAATTAGATAGAAACTTTAAACTTTTCTAATAAAAGTTTGATGATATTGAAAAATGTTTATTTCAAATAATCTAGAATTAAATGCTGAAAGTGACCACCACAATGTTGGATAAATAGACGTGCACTCCTCTACCTGTTTTTCGATGCAGACTACACTTGGGATATAGTCTCAATGAAATCCCTGATTCTTCACTTTTTTTGACAAAGAGTATGGAGATTCGCCACCACTGCCGTCTCTTCTCACCCTCTCTACCTTCTTCTCCCTTCACCTCACCTTCCACCCCATTTTCTTGTCATTCTTATATCCACCTCTTCCATTCCCTTCTGACGTAAATGTAAAAATCTATGGAATCGCTAAAATGTTTTCATGAAAATAAATAATTGCGTACCTAACAAAGGATGAAATTCATCCATGCTGGTTTCAACATGATAGAGCTGCGAGGTACATAACACGTCACAGCAATGGGGAACTTTTCCTACTCTTTTGAACCGACTTGTCTCCAAGCTCTTATTGCCACCTTGATCCCCTAATTATTTTGTTTTGTGATGATTTAAAAACATTCTTGGTGATCTAATGGCGAGGATCAGGTATGTCATTAAGAGTATCTTTCAACAAATCCCGCGGTCCGTTTGGGAAAAAATGCAGTGGAGAGCACGTTTATGTTTTCAGAATTGCGGGGGCCACTTTTTTATTTTATTTTATTCTAAATTTTTAAAAATAAAAATGTTTGAGTATCATCATAGGTTAATAACAAAAATGTTCAAATTTGTCTGATTCATATCTTGATATATAACTATTTTTCAGATTCCCCGAATAAAGAAATCACTCTGTACTCAGATAACATTTGCTTAAACTGATATTTATTATTTATAAAAAATCCATTTAGGCTTCGTGGGATTTGGGTTGAGGACTTCTAACATACATTGACTATGCTGCTCTCCACAACTTCATTCCCGATTTTCTCTCCTCAGATTGTCTGAGTCACCGATATGTCTAAATGTTGGCATAGTAATCCGAAAGTAATCGTGAATCCTCGTGCCAATGATAATTTGAAATGCTGCAAAAAATTTAATCTAGATGTTTAAGCCACTGTGAAATTTCAGACAAAGTAGGTGCTTACGAAAAAAATAATAACCAGGAGTAAAGTTTAATCCCGACATTAATTCTTTCCACTGCATGTGTTTGTTTCTCATTATCGCAAGCGTAATTCTGCACATGCGAAATTTATTCGTGGATCATTTACGCGAGTAAACAGTCATATTAAGGATTGAAATTCAGACGCTTCGTTTTCAAGTCGTGCTTCGAAAAAGTACCTGTCGACCTTTTTCGCGCGACGCGGAGAAAAAATCGTGGGGTATAAAAAAGGTAAATATTCCGCGCAAACATCAGAACATCGCCAAAAAAATCTCTTGCCTCAGATGAAATCCTAAAGGCGTGAGCCCACCTCGGACGGAACATGAGAGAGGGAGGCAGAGGGAGAAAGACTGAGGAAAAGAGAGAGAGAGAGAGCGTCTGCGTGCCTCACTTCGTTGGCGGCCACGCCCCCTTCTAAAAAAAGTTAAGGGAATAAAATAAACAGGGAGGAGAAAAATGAGGATACGAGGAAAAAGATTAAATAAAAAAATGTTAAGGAACATCCGTGAGGATGAGATCCTTTCCATCACGTCCTCTCTCCCACGCTCCCACCCTCACCTCGCCGCCTCGCTCGTGAGACTTGCCTTAGCGCTTTCTCAAACCTTTGCCCCTTTCACCTCTGCCGCTCCTCCCTCCCTCCCTCTCTCACTCCCACCCTTCCTCCCTCCCTCCCACCCTTCTCTCCTCGCTATTCCCCGCCTACCCTCTTTTCAGCTCTCAGTTAAGTCTCTCCACGTCCTACTCCTCCCTTTCTATCCTTACCTTCTATTTTTCCTATCTCTCTCTCTTTATTTATCTCTCTTCTTCCCCTTTGCTTACATCCCTCAGCACGCCAATATCTCTTCCCTCCCCTCCTCCCACATTCTATTCCATGCAGCTCTTCTCCTTGCATTCCCTTTTATGTTCGTCTATTCGTCCGTGACTTGTTACGTTCCGTGCGCTTTGGGAATTCCTCTCTCTCTCTCCCTTCAAGTCCTTTCTAGGTCCTCTTTCGTCGCTTTTGTTACGTATAACGTATCCCTTTGTTTAATCTTCATACCACTTGCATTTTGCCATTTCCCTTCGCTATCGCCTCCGACATTTTGTATTTTATTTTAATTACGGGTAATAATAGTGATCTGATCTAAAAAAAAACGAGCCCGAAGAATATTCCATGACTATCGTAGATAGGGAAATTTACTTCTTCCCCGTTGAACGCAAAATTTCGAGACCTTTGAATTCCAATGGTCTTGATCGGTTGTTACCTGCAACTTTTCCAAGAATTCCTGATATACATTAATATAGCATGCATAATCTTAAAATTCATGATACCATCTTACATATAAAAGTCATATATACTTATTACATCACATTCTTTCTCTTGATACCTTTACCTTTCCTTATGCTAACGTCCTTATGTCGTCGTCCATCCTCATTCCTCTCTTCACAGTTCTAACTTCGATCCTACTCCAACTCCTCTATTTATCTCCTCCATCATTCCTCCACACCTTCCTCCACCCCCACCCTCCACTACGGAAGCATCTCCAGCTCCTTTACTTCTTCCGTCCCATTTATTTCCCTCTCTTTCAAATAGCCTATCTCCCCTCTCTCGACCTGTGTATTTGCGAGACGAACGAGAGGGGTTGGGGAGAGAAGGAGGTAGAGGACGCTTTAAGAGGGTGGAGGGTCGGCAGTTACTACCTCGAAAGGAGAGAGGGGAGCAGGGGGGGGGAGAAAAAGGGGGGAGGAGGAAGAAATGGAGGCTTTGGAGGGTAGTTTTATCCTCTACTTACTACCATGCGCGAACCCCACAACGCACCCTCATGGCGCCCGAAGCTAAAGGCGTTCTTTCCTCTTTCGCCCCGAGAAGCGAAGAGATGGAAAAAAAGGGGAGAAGGGGGATTACACGGAGAAAAGTCTTTGGTTGTCGGAATGTTGAGGGAGAGGCGGGATGCGGAGCCATCATCGTCTGAGTCCTTGGTTTCGCGTTCGGTTCTCGGATAAAAAAGAAGGGCTTATTGAAAAATCTTCGGTCGGAATCCACGGCTTAGATCATTAGAGGTCTCACGGAGATATTTGGGGTCGAAGGTGAAAGGAAAAATAAAGATGAGGCGGTCTTCTTTTTTCGTGAAAAAAGTCCGTTTTATACTCGGAAATACCAACTGAGGGATGGTATTTGACTGAATCAGTACAAAGGGATTGCATGGGACAGAAGTGAGGATGATTTTATAGAAATATGAAGGAAGCATATTTTTCGTCAAAATGTAAAGAAGAGTGGAGCTTGGCTTGCATGGACAGTAATTATTCTTGACTCTTTTAGTGAAATATATCTTCAAATGAATGAAAAAAATTATTTCCATTACGTTCATTTCGTGAGATTTTAATAGGAAATCTCTAAATAAAAGAGTATACTTTCTGGTCGTACATGCACGAATGCTTTTTTAACACTAATGCCACAAAACCTGAAACACGTCTCCTTTGCGTGTAAAATTTCCATATTGCGAAAGGGAAAAATATTTGAACGATTTAAGCTATCGCTAATTTATTATGAGCATTCATGTAGCACTTGCTGCTAAAAAAGACGAATCCTTTTGTGTTAACCTTGAAAAATTCCGGTTTTAAATACGTCCGTAAGCCATCTTTTATGTCCCTACTTTTTCCTCGCATTCCAGTCTTTCCTATTAATAGTTGCTCTTATCCCTTCCAAACACATTATTCAAATCGTGTTGGTGGAAACTTAACTCCCGACCTCATCAATATCGTGGGTTTTACAAATTTCGATCTTCCTCCCTTTCCTTAAAATATAAACTACTTAGGAGCTTCGTAGTCAGTCTAAAAATTCCTTCCATACTAAATTTTGCATTTTTTTGGCACGTAATTTGTCTGTGAGCTCAGAAAAAATTGTTCAGCCAAAACGAAAAATACTTTTACTAATTGGGCGGATATTTAATAATGTGTCATTAATGGTTTTTCTACTTCAGTTACTTATACATTAAAATTTATATAATAAATTTGGGTAGGAATAAAATATCCTCTCATATGGAGCATTAAAATGACTTCCAAAATATAATCGTAATTACCCCCTCAACTTACTCGACTTGAACTAAAAATTATTTAATGCTGTGGAACGGTAGACCTTAAAAAAAGAGGGAACTTTCTGTAATTAGAGATTCTTTCACGATATTAAACACGACATTTCGAATACATTCAAGTGCATCTGCAAAGGTGCTCTTGCACCCCACTCACTTTCTGCTTTTCTTGACGTCTCTCTCGCCTCTTGTGTTGTAGTATGTACGCCTCTCTCCGCCCTTCTTTCACCTCTCTCTCTCTCCTCCTTCCCTCTCTCTCTGTCCTCCCCCTCGGCTACCGAAATATTAATGTTCTCTCTCTTTCCCCCATTCCTTTTATGTCAACACTTCTCCCTCTTACATTTCTTCTCTCCCCTCCTTTTTATTCCTCTCTCTCTCTCTCTTCCTTGTCCGTCGTTCTAACTCCGTCTACTGACTTCTATTCCACCTAACCCTCTCACAACGCCCCCAACTCTGTCACCCTTCCCAGTAGTCTCGCCCGATTCACATTTACACTAACCTCTCTCTTTCGCTTCTATCTCCTCCACGCCCTCTCTTTGCCCTTCTCCATCCCTCATTCCCCTCGCGATATGCAACCCGCTAAAACCAACGTCCATGGCATTCCTCGCATCTCTCTCTTTCTATCCATCTAACACAGTATCTCAGTCTCCTATCTCTTTCTATCAACAGTAACACTGGCATCCTCCCATTACTACTCACCAACGCATTCATACGGCATCCCAAATCTCCGACCAGCACGATCTCCCTTCTTCCCCACTCCCTCAGTCCTCTCTTTCGCCGCCTCCCCAACCCCTTCTCCCCCCTCCCCACAGTTTCTTCCCTCTGCTTCCTAATAAATGCAAATCCGGTCTATTGCCTATAGCTACGCCGGTAGCGCAGGGGTTGAAGCCCCACGGGTTTGGGTAAATGGGAGTGTGGGTATGCAACGGGGGCCAGAACCGAAGGGATGCGTGTAGTGGGAGGAAAGAGGGAGAAGGGTGGTGTATTTCACTCAGAGAAAAGGGAATGGAGAGTGTGAGAGATGGGGAGGAAGGCGTGTGTGGAGGTGTGTAAAGCGGTTTGCTTGTCGGGTTGCACGAGAAAAGTGCGGAGGGAAAGAAATAGTGGGAATGGGAGAGGTTACGGAGAGGACGGTGTGCAAAGAGAGAGGGGGGAGGGCTAAGAGGAAGGGTTTGATGGGTAGAAGGTGAGGAGGAAGAGAAGGGTAAGAGAGGCGCGATATGATTGAAAGGGGAAATGAAAGGGGTTAGGAGAGCGGAAAGAGGCAAGAGAGAAAATGAAATAGATGGGTGGAGTTCTGAGAGGAGAAGGAGCGAAAGAAAGAATGCGGGCGTGATTGGGTAAATGGAATGAATGGGATTTGAGGAGAGGATGAGGGAAGAAGAGACGGAAGAAGGAAAGGGGATAGAGGAGCGAGAGTGAATTGAGGGAGGGGAAGAGAGAGAGAGTGGCGTAGTGAATGGAGGTGAGGTTCGTGCAGAGAGCGTAATATACATGCATCTGTACGTAGAGGAAGGTCTCTGAAATATTCTAGACGATCGTGATTGGAAAGGAAAGCGAAGGATAGAAACAAAGGACGTGTAGGAATAGGGGTAGATCAATGAATTCAATAAGGGGGAATGCGGAAGGAGAAGAATTGGACGTAAAAATATATGGTGTTTGAGGAGGAAAGAGGGATCAGTATTTGAATATGAAGCGGTGGCTTTGGATGCTGTTTTAGTGCCACACTATTGAGACAGTGTTATATCTTCGTTGGTTGTACTGAGAGATATAAACCATGTGTTCTCTTTTAGATTCAGATAATTGACCGCTGAGTGTTTCATTGAAATGTATTTGAAAAGAATTAGATAATGCAGCTTAGATAAGGTTTGGTAGCGATCCAATGTTATAAATTGGAGTTTGTTTTTATTTTGTGAAAAATGGTAAAAATGCTTTAAAATGGAAGCACTGTCTGCATTTAGGAAGCATTTCAAGTTCAAATTTCAGTGCTGTGACACACTATGAAATAATATCCTCCTTCCAAATGTAATAATTCGCTGTAGATTAATCCTGAATGATACGACAGGCATTAATTAATTAAAACGAACCTGTTCAACTCAGATTAATCAGAAGTTCGTATAGAATATTCATTAATATTTGAGGTAACACGATATAGCTTATGTGATTTCTGAAACTTACGATAGCTCTTCCATCGTTAAGCGTAACAAGTTATATCCCTACCGACTAAAGATTTAAAATTACCACAGAAACCTAGGACTCCTAGAATGTTTTGATTAGAATCTATTTCTCCAAGGAGCGAGGCTGATAGGGTTGAAGTTAGTGGAGTGGGAGGACTCTTACGACCCGAGTTCCTCAGAGTCCCTCCTCACCCTCTCATGCCTCCCGTCGTCACCTCCAATGCCATCCTCACACAAACTCTCCCCATCACCAACACATCTCTCTCTCTCTCTAGCCTCCCCTCTCTCTCTTCCCATCCTCTCTCCTCCGTCCTCATTGGTATTCAGTGGTAATCCCTTACCTGCGAGCCGCGCTTACTAATTACGACGGGTTCCTCTTCTCCCTCTCTATCCCCGACCTCCCGCCCCCTGCCCTGCGTGGCCATCCCCCCCCCCCCACAGCCGAATCCCTTCACGCCCCCCTTCTCTCCATCCCGCCCCTTCTATCTCTCTCTCTCTCTCTCATTCCCGCCACTCAACCCAATTCCTCTTTATACCTCCGTTCCATTGGTTTTCCAGAGACTCCACTCATTATATCCAGAAAACGAACTCCTTTACTCGAGATTTATTTATTTTTTATTTTCACTCTCCGCTGCCGTCTCATTATATTCCCGGAACCTTTAAGAAGTGCCCATTCTACCTTCGATCCTTCCCAGGGAAGAGCCTCGTTCGGAGATTTTTATTCTGTTTGGAAAGGGCAAACCGTCTCATCCTCTCTATATCTCCTCTTTCTCTCCTTTTCTTCGAGATGTCTTCATTATATGGTGGCCATTTACATTCCCATTCGAGGGTAAAATACAGTTTTTATATTCTTTGCTGAAGAAACCTATCGGCCGAGTGTTTCGAAGCTTTCTGCTCTTCGATACTTATATCGTTATATATGTTAGCGTGGAGTTAAAGTGTTCACTACGAGCTTCGACACTTCAATTAATTCCTTAGTTTTCAATCTGAGGACGATAAATTTATAGTTTTAAAAAACTGAAAGGGCTTTTGTGAATTATCCATGCTATATTAAGAGAGGAAAACTTGAGATTCAGCGGGTTTTTTAAAATATTGCCGTTGTACGTAACCTTTAATTTTTGTTCAAATAGACAAAAACGCTGTATTTCTGATGAGCTAAGATAGATCATCGTTTTTATAATCTCTACCTTGACTTTTGATTCTATAGAGGTGGGGGCACGGAAGTACAGATGGCTCCACACGTGCCTTTTAGAATTGCGTGCTCCAGTTCAATGAGTTTTACGCTCAAACACAACATTGAGACTTCACATCGTTCCATCATCAAGGTGGTTTATGCCACAATAAATATTTCACCAAAAACATATTAACGTTCTCGTGTATTTGCAATCTACGAAACCCCATCTCATTTCGCACAAATACATTAATCCGTTTTCATTTGCACAAAAAAAGTATTTTTTCTCCTCGAAGTCAAGCACCGAAATTGTATTTCGAGCGCCTCTCCATATCCTTAAAAACACTACAATAGCGATCTGACTCGTAAACTCGGGATCGCCCCTCTTCCTTTCCACTCTATCATCCTCTGTCTTTTACAACGCAACTACATGAGCCTCTCTTCCACCGTCGCCACCTCTCTCTCTCTTCAACGGGAAACTCGCAAAAAGAATTAAGTTGTCCCTTGGGATTTGCGTACCACGGCATGCAAGGTAGAAGGGGTATTGAGGGGAGAGGGCGATGTTACCACCCAAAAAAGTCTCTAGGGATTCGCGTTTAGGAGGGCGAGGTGATGAGCCAAGGTTTTGCTTATGTAGGGAGGAAGAGAGAGAGAGTGATGTATGTCGATAAGGTTGTATGGCATGCTGCGAATGAAGCGTGAGTATAATTCACCCGAGTGAATGCCCTTCGTCGACTAACATAAGTTGATCGGCGACCAGTTTTAATTAGTCTTACGTACGTGAGTGGGATTTTCGTGTGCGCAATTGATTAAATCGGAAATAAGGTACGATTGAACCCATTTCGTTCAGGTATTTATCCAAAATCTTAATTACTGTGGTTCAGAAATCAAAAACGGAATCCACATTTTTATCTAAGAATATTGAGTGCGTAATTGAGGAACGTGGACAGCCAACAACAGGCTCCGCACCCTTGAGAGACAATCGTGCACCTCACTTTCCAAAGTAAGATTGAATGATAGTGCATTTCATGTGAAGTATACCATTTAAAAAAATATAATTTACTCAATTGAAAATATGTAATCACTTGCTTCAAAATACCCCGCTCATTTAACAGAAAAATGAACATGCCCATTTAAGTATAATCTCTCGACGGGACATTCAGCAAAAGCCTCCGCCTTCCGCCTTTCTGATACATCTTTCCCGTTAAAAATAGAACCTAAATATATTAAAGGACAGTATATAAAGGGAGATGGCTGGTCATCTAAGCTAATAAAAATTGATTTCCATCTCGGACGGTTTCTAATGGATATCTCGTGGGCGATGTGTGGTGGAGATAAGAAAAAATAACCATATAATGCATAAATTTTAACTCGGCTGGCGCTCACCGCATAATTGGCTAAAAAATTAATTTTTCAAGAGGAAAAGGAAAGAGTTATAACTTCCAGAGCACATACCTCTATTAGCAGCCTCCTCGCAAACATCCCGAGGGGCGGACACAAGATGCCGAATTGAGCAATTACCGACTGAAGCCAACAGCCGGCTACGCAAACTCCTACGAATACATTTTAGCCAATCAAGCCGCAGAAATGACCTGCGGATTGGTGCTGAGATGGTAGAATTTTCGCTCATTTCCTTTTAATCATACAGCCCAGTCGGGTGCCTGAAGGAACGTGTTTGATGTGCAAAGTATCTGGCAGACGTCGGAAGTTAAATATTTTATATTTATTTCAGTAGGCAGTGATTATGCATGGTTAAACAAAAAAAATAAACACCCATTTATAATGCATACGAAGATTGATTTCTTGAAGAGTTGGAAATGAAATTAATTTGAATATCGTGAAGAAATTTTCTCGGGCTTACAGCCGGGTCATGATACTGTCGTATTCCGACGTTTCGACAACACACTCTGTTGTCATCTTCAGGGAGAACCTGAGGTGACAAGATGATGACAACAGAGTGTGTTGTCGAAACGTCGGAATACGACAGTATCATGACCCGGCTGGAAGCCCGAGAAAATTTCTTCACATCTATTCGCCGAGAAAGTTTGAGACCTTTCAATTTGAATATCGATTGAAAAATTGATTACTTTGTTTCTTTTTACACATTGGTTTTAAACTGTAGTTATAGTAATATTACACGATAGTATTTTACCTGTAGTAACGTATTGTTTTCTTCGTTTTAGGTAAGCTGCTATTATCTGCATGTTGAACAGCCGAATTTGATTTAAGGAAAGCATTGAAGAAGGTGATTGGACCATGTTGATAACCG
The DNA here is from genome assembly GCA_028673005.1 of Tanypteryx hageni. NCBI lineage: Eukaryota > Metazoa > Arthropoda > Insecta > Odonata > Petaluridae > Tanypteryx > Tanypteryx hageni. The sequence continues at coordinate 160,741,068 of CM054112.1, forward strand.
CAAAATTAAAAGTTCTTTTTGGAGAGTAAGCGTCTGTGAGTATTCAGTTTTATTTCAATATGGTGGCACAGAACTTCTACGCTTAAAATTTTACTTCCTAGGGAAATTTATCTCTCTGTATGTTTTCTATGAAACTTGAATTTTACATAAAAATAATAATAAGATAGTCGTTTAATCTCTCTGATCTCTTTCGAACAGATCCTTATTAAAGGGAATAAAGTCCGATGATTAAATAATCCTTATTCCATTCCGATGAACGGCCCCAGATAAAAATACGAGCAAATGTGAATTAGGTGCTTTCCTTTCTTCCAATAAAAAAGGGGATAAATTTCTAAACTGTAATTATCTTATAAAAAAATCTCACAAATAAAATCAGAGATTCGTCGAGAAAATCAAGCAAAACATTTTGAATGGATGATTGATCACGCTTCATCCGATAGCTCGTTAATTATTTCTTTCTATTTATCCCCTTTTTTCACTCAACCCCTTATAATTTTTTTCCGCCCAACCAAGTAGAGAAATTCCGCTTCATTCCTAAAGGGGGCCTCTTTACTCGTCCGCTGAACTTCTGCCGCCGATTCAGGCATCCAACCAACCCCCACCGTCCCTCTACGACCCTCCTTCCCATCCAAACGATCCCAATTCTTTTCCATCCCGACTTAATCCGAACCTCATCTAGCATCTATCTTCCTTCTCTTTGGACCCCATGACGTTCCCTCTAAGCTTTAGCCTATACTATCCGTCTTCTATTTTTTCCCTTCATTGATCTATCCATTCGATTTTATAGGCTTTAATTTTCTATTCTTTATGAGTGCTGCATTTTTCCAATAATTAGTTCCGTGATAACATATTTTTCAAAAATTTCATATAGTTACGCACGCATTATTCATTAACTTCATCTTTTTTTCAATAGCTATTGACAATTTGGTCGTTACTAAATTTTTAGGTTTATTTAACCTCCTGTTTTCCATTCTCCAACTTGTTATCATGGACGCATGTCAAATTTTAAGTTCGAGGAAGTACTAAAGATACGTATTACATCTAAAATTTAGGAAGGCATTTTTCTGATTTGAATAAAATAAATATTTAATTAGCCAACATAATCGCTCCAGTAATTGCTGAACTACGTTCAGATTCCGTAAATGTAAAAAATATTTTCCCCAAAAACACCCGTTGCAAGGCCTACGCAATTACCAATATTTCCATTATCCGCGTCCCAAATTTCCAATTTTCTCCATTTTGCTCTATTCAAATCTCCAACTGCTCCTTTACCTTTTCAGTATATCTTTCACCCGCCCATTCCACTACCACCTTCTGTCCCTTAAAATTCTCCCACTCCCACACCCCACTTTCCTCCCACTTCCGGAGAAATTCTGTCTCTCCACTCCTTCCTCCTTCCCGCCACCCTAAAAAGTCGTACAGAGCTTCCTCCTCTTCATCTCCTAATTAATCCTTTTGAAAAAGAGTAGAATTTAATTAACTCGGTCGGGTCGCAGCGGATTGGGAAGGAGGAATTGGGGGGGGGGTGAATTAGAGGGGGGTGGGAAGAGATTTGGATGGCTGGAAGAGGAGATGGTTCAAGAAGTTCTTTTTGGAGAAAAGAAGGTCTTTCCGAATCTCTCGTTCTTTATTTTCCTATCCCTCACGCTCACCTTGTCTCTGAAACTAGTCCCCACAATATCTCTTCTAATTCGCGAATCGCATAAACTACCGGAAACATCCTCTCGATTAATAAAATTTATTTAGAGAAAAGAAGGGTTTCAGTTCATGTTTTAAAAATTAATTGTCGCATCTAATTTGAGAGAACAAGTGTATTATTTATTCTGAAAAAATATTAAGCATTATAATTTGGTTAAGAAATTTTAATGGGGAAAAACATAGAATTCAGCACCTACAGAATTTCAAAATACTGAGCAGATATTCCTTTCATAAGTAGAATTACTTCAGGCCAAGAAATGTTGTAGCGAAATTACTCCCAAAGTAATCATACCGGTAAAAGCTTAACCGTGGCGTCAAATTAAGCCAGATCGCATTTTCGACAGAAAACTTAAAAAAAAACTTCCCTTCCTACCGCATGAGATCCAATTTACCGCTGCGCCACAAGGAAAAAAAATACTGCAAGACTTCACTTATCTTTTCCATTACGCGGATGAACAGACGGGCATCCTTTCGTCCAAGAGGATTGTGCAGTTTTAAGAAGACGAAGAAATTCCGATTGGGTTTTATGAGATAAGATTGAAGGACGAGTCCAGCGAAGAGGATGCCGTAGGTGACGAGTGAGTTTTTTAAGATGGGAGTACTGAGTGAGAAAAAGAGACAGATTAACAGTGCGACACAGAAGAAGAGAGAGAGAGAGAGACAGTGAGGGCTTAAGTGAAGGGGATCGGAGTGGGAGAATGGGTGGTGTAGGTGGAGGATTTGGCTGACAAATCCGCGTGGAAAGGAGTTTGTAGCCTTTGGAAGGTAAGGGGGAGGATCGAGAGAGAGAGAGGGGGCGGATCGAGAGAGAGGCAGAGCAAAACGGAGGGATTTGTTAAACTTTGTAATGGCATGTAATAATGGGGTTTCGTAATTAAGTTAGCAACATTGATATCGAGGCGTGTGTGCAAGAGACATGCGAGACTCCCTCCCTCCCTTCCGCCTCTTTCTCTAAACTGGAATCGGTGCAGTGCTCCACGGAAAATGTCCTTAAAAGGAAAGGGAATTTATAAGAGGCTAAAAAGGGAAGCGAACGAATCGCATCGTCACACCTGAACGAGGAAATGGGATAATGGGGGGTGTGCTTTTCTAATTCGCGGAGTTGCGCATCGCGGGTGGAGAAGGGTAAAAGAGAGAGAGAGAGATAGGGAAATCGTAATGAGATTTTGATGCTCGAGTTTGATGAAAAAGGATTTTGTTCCTATTGGAAATTTTAGGGGAGGCGGGATTTTCACAGTCAGCTGTACACGTAGGCTACGACGCGGGAGAAACTTTACGTTTCGCGACCGCACTCGGAAGAGATAATGGAAAATTTGAGGCGATATGTAAATCTCTTCGGCATGCATTATTCATGAAACAATACGCAGGACTCGGTGACGAAAATTCCTGTTTTGTTTCGTATCCGGAATGAGAGTTATGTCGGGCATTACTAAGGCGACGTTGTGGCGATTTTTCGGAGTCTGCACATCCATCCGAATAAAGCTGTCGGTGTAAATGATATAAATCGCTGAAAATCTCCATCGCCTAAATTTTAGACGGTTGTTGTTTTTATCAATGAAATCCATTGTTTTATGCGGTTTATCATTCTGTAAGTGTTAGAGTTATGAGTGCTTCAAGGAACTATCTCGTTTTATTAATCGCCAGCATAAAAAATCCGACGCTGCTTCCCGGTAATTCGGGTATTAAATTCCATCGGGAATGACGCGCGTACGATTGAAATCTATTGTGGGCGGTTACGAAAAAAGAAATCATGACGTTGGACGCCCTTCCTATTATAAAGCAGTAAAACGGAAATGAAAATTTGAATCTCCGCCTTCGTTACGACTTTTTTACTGGTTTATTCGTGTATTTGGGTCTTCTTAAATGTCTCTCCATGAATCATTCGACGGTGACAAAACGCGGCGTCGCATTTCCTATGCGACGCGCATGTCTCGTGGCACCGCTACCTCTCCATCTTTCGAGGCCTTAAGGTATCGAGGCACACGACCCCAACCTCCCTTTATGCTTCCATTCCCTCCCATACCTCTCATTCTCCTTCCATATCTTCCCGCGCTTCAGTCGTCATATCCCAACGCGACTCCCTCAATAGTTCCATTTGAACTTCCTCTTCCAGCTTTCCCTTGCGCTTTCTTACGCACAAATAGACTCCCTAAAAATGCGAAAAAATCACTCCTATTCACTTCCCCATGCAATCGTTTAAAAAAATACTCATTTCCTCAACAGATAGCGACGATATTCCACGTAGCTCCAACCTCTTTTCTACCATCCCCTTTTCCCGTCAATTCCCTCCACTACCACCCCACCCATTCGCCGTTCACAAAACCTATTCTTCTCCCTTAACGTCCCTGCCTTCGTAAATTTTCCTCCTCCTCCACCGACTTGCTATAAAACCGCCTAACTCCGTCCACCTACAACCTCTCCCGGTACACGCCGGTACAACGCTCGCGGGGAGGTGGAGTAGGAGGGAAGATGACTCCCATTGTTATGCAACGCGGCTCGCGAGGAACTTCCGGCGACCCACGGAAACATACAGGAATACTGTCATCTCTCTCTCTCTCTGCCAGCCTACCTCCCATCAAAAGGGACCTCCACCAACACCTCCTCCGCCTCCACCGAAGTCCTCCTCGCCCTCTCTCCTATCTCCCAAACCTCCCTCCGGCACAAACACCACGCCCAACGTAGGAAATACTTCTTCAAGGACCGACGCCCCTTATATTTCCATATATCCGTCCGACTCGAGTTTCTTTATCTCTCATACGAGGAAAGAGCGGCGCATGTAACGTCTTTGGATTAAAGCCCTGAAAAAATGGTTCACGTACAAAGGGTTTATGTTTTTTTATTTCTTTCTGTTAGAGGAGTCTACTTTTTACCTTGTATACGTCTCGTCTTGTTACCAACGCGTCTGAAAGATTTCATTTCTTTTACGTGATTTTTTTGTCTCTCGGATACACACTCACACACTCCTATGGCGATGCTGAGATGCCGCTAGCCCGCGGGAATGTGCCGCGCCCCCGTGTGTGTGTGTAACGCGGCGGACAAGAGTCGACGACGAGATGGGCTCGGTCGGGATGGGAGTCGTCGGGGTTTTTTTGCATTCCCTCGAGGTAGAGAGAGTGGAAAGTACCTCTATGACGGAAATACTTTTTTCCCATTTTTTCGCTACTGTTCTCTCAAAGGTCTCTTGACCCGCATCTTAAAGAATACGAGAGGGCTCATCTTGTCCCGTCTAGACGTTACACCATTTCGTCACTCGTTAGGCGGAGTGAACCGGGACGATATCGTCTCAAGGGAGGAGTGCGGCGAAAAGCAAGCATTTCGGACAGTAACTAATAAGTTTTTTTTATTCGACTGTTCATTCAGTGTCTCCATGTTTTCGTGGTATGTGTGATTGGAATCACATTTTGAGGTTAAATGTGATAGGTAATGAATAGGGAAAGATAGGTCGTATACATCGACCATAACAATCATATTTAGATAAAATAATCTTTGTTCTTGCAGCTTAAGTCTTAATTCAACCATTGATTACGCGAACCGAGTAATTTCCATCATATATTAGTAATTTTTAATTCCACGATATGCTTCCTTTTTATAGTCGCTTCGTTTTCGGGAAAAAATTTACTTTAAATAAAGAAATAAATCAGAAAGTGACAATATAGGGGAGAAATTTCCCGTAAAAACCAAAATGAAAAATATCACGGTAAATATTTCTTTTTAGATTAAAGAGAAATCACTGATGAACCTTGATATAGAGGATGTATATTTAACCGCATATAAGATTTTATTTCATAAAAACACCCACGCAATTCATAAATCTCAACCCAACGGCGAAGAGGTCCCATTGCCTGCTGTACATAGCTGTAAAATATTCTCGCCCTCACACCAAAGTCATCGAAGAGAACATTCTTTACTTCCTTCTCGTGCAAACGATTGAGTTGTTTATTGATCGTTTCTAAATTTAAACCCTTCCTCTCCCCTTGGTTTTTATTGACTGCCCCGTAACTTAGCTACGTCGGCTGCGTTTCCGTTTTTAGGAAACCATTATACTCTCCCGGCCATTCCGCCTCTAAATTTATAGGAAATACACGCCGCATGCCCTTTGACATGGAGTTCTAACGAACTTTTGCATTTACAGAAGTATTTATGGATCTCCAAGTATAAAACGGTCAGCGTTTTAATAAAGATATGCGTATTTGTTATACCTAAAGGTTTAAATATCATCGTTTTATATGTCGGTCGAGCACTTGGAGTCTAGAAAAATATGTAAATACTTCTCATGCGTGAGTCTTATATTAATGATACACCTTCTACGTAACCGTTTCACTGGAAGAAATGACAGGGTAATGAATTATCGACCCACCTCCGTAACGATTCTAGGAAAACACGCTTAATACCACTCCAACATAATGTTACCACATCGCCGAGCGGAGGATTGAGAAACTCACTCGATCCTTTATGCGCGTAGAGCCATCGGTATATTGCCCAAATATCGCTAGACCCTTTGTTTCCCACGAAGCAAACGTGGGTAGGTAATATTAAATTCACTTAGGCCCTAAAATATGTAGAACACGAAACTCCCAAAACACTAACGATATCTTCTCAACACAAAGGAGATCGCCGTCATCTTGTTCCAAAAACACTCGAGAGAGGTGGAGAGAGAGAGACTGAAGCAGTATAAGGATTTGTTCGCTTATCCTTCCCACAGTTTCTCACCCCTTCAACTCCAATCACACGCACACACATCCGCCCGCATTAATTCCCTCTTTCTTCCCTCCCCTCCTTTCCTTAACGCTGTTCTCCTTTTCGGCAAAGAGGGAGAGAGGGAGATTGGAGACCACCATTCTAATACCCTCTCACACCGCTAATCCTTATCCAGACTCGCGATCCCTTCCCCGCAGAACACTGTCTCATTCCACGACAATCCCTCCAAACCCCTTCGCCCTCTCTCGCTCTCTCTATTTCAATCCTCCACTCCCCTTTTCATCACTCCCTCCTCCTCTTCCTCATTCCTATGATCCCCTTTTTCCTCACCCCTCGCTAAGCAACGAGAGAGGGAGACCTACCTTTCAAAAGCATTGATCCCTTCCCATTGTTGCCTGTCCAGGTCCGTAGAGAGAGAGAGAAAGAGAAGTATTCTTTTCCAAATACAACGGCCGGTTCTTTTTCCATTACGCTATGTCCACACCATTTAATCCTTATAGAGAGAAAAATGTCCATAAATCACGTTTTTTTTCTTCCCCGTCTCCAAAGGAAGGGAATGGTAGGAGAGGAAAGAAGATAGAGATAAGTCGGAAAGAGAGAAATCTCGTGATTAATATGACATTACTGCGTCTAGGAATGCGAACGATTCTTGTCGTTTTCGCCGTGGTGGAGAATGGTTGCATTTTCCTGTCCAGGCCAACTTCCAGGAATGCCAGACGATTTTCTACAATGCCAAAAGTCTAAGATTTTCGCAATTCCAATATCCTCTCCTTGAGAAGAAACTCGGTATTGCGAGATATATTTTCATTTTCATTCAGCCAAACGAGTCTTCGGACATAAATATCGCGGTACATTCAATTAAAGGTTTTGTTTAATCTGTTAACCACTTAATTTTCTTCTGCGGAACGCAATATTGGGAAAATATTTTTGTAGCTCGCCGAAGAAATTCGGTCGGAGCGAACGAACTAAATGAAAATAGGAAGGGCCTTGTTGGCGGTAACCAACCAAACAAAAACAAAGCGAATTAGTTTTGAAAGATACACACTCTCTCTATCGATTTTTATTTCCCATTTAATTCAAAATTCGTGAGTGGGAATAAATTTTTTTCTTTCTCGCAGCTTAAAACCAAAACTACGATGTTATCCCTATCAAATTCTTTCCCTCCATCGCTCCTCTCCTCGTTTTTTTAAACAGAAAATGCCGCTTCCCCCAACCAACCCAACCACCAACCCCATCCTTCTAAGCCTTCTTCGGAAATTGGTTCAAGAACATTTGATTCTCGTCTTCCACTTCTATTTCCCCAGCCTCCCCCTACCCCTTTCCTCACCCTATCCGGCCAGAAAGCAATACTTCCGCAATCTTCTTCCTTCTTCACGGTTTCTTGGTTCTTCTCTTTACCTCTCTCCCCTCGCGAAATCTCTCCTTCCCCCTCCCTCCTGTCCCTTTTATGCTACGCTCCTTTCCACCTCCATCTCTCCCCTCCCTCTCTCTACACATCTCTCCCTTTCCGCTCAATAACACTCCCGTGTGCTTTAATCCCCAATAAGAATTAACACGGGGTTCTAAGAAGAGAGCGGTGGATTATGGGATTGAGATGGGTGCTGCGGGAGAGATTTTATTAGGGAAGAGATTCTGGCCCATCCTTTCAACAAAAGAGTCTCCAGCTAACCTCTAGTTTATTGTTTTTAACAGCTGTGCATCTCGATAAGGCAAATCGGAGTTGATCCTCTTTAAAAGAATTTGCAGTCAAACTTTCGTTGCTCATTCTGTTTGCTTGGCGTTGCGACGAGTTTAGACGTGCCAATTCTCTACCAGAATTAAAATATATCTTACAGACTTTTAGAAAAAAGTTCATTCCATGCGTCACGCACATTCATTGAAGCTTATTCATCGTACTTCCTTATTCTTCATAGTCAAAATAAACTAACTCAAAAATAAAATTTTATTAACATGATGTTCTAATAATCCTCGCTATAATTTAATGAAGATCTCATAATTTAAGGCAAGGTTTTTATTTCAACAATGGAGTATATAGTACTAGACTGTAATAACTGCGCAGTAATCTATCTTCGGTTTGAACGAAATAGGTAACCTGCTTTATAGAAAAAATCATGTTAATGGAAAAGTTAAATACTTCGATGAATAACATACGTCCTAGAGTTTTAATTTCATTAAATTTAAAAACATAAAATAACAAAACGCAGTTATCAATTTTCATCCTCACAAGTACCAATTTGGATATGACTATGACAGAAACAAAAATATCACGTCAACGCGAATATCATTATCAATTTCATGGCTATGAGTCACTTCAAACGGTAAATTTTTATAGCCATCACGTCATTTCTTTTCCTCTCTTTCATCGACGTCCATTTTTTATTCGCGACAGAACGAGACACTTAAATATGCTCTTCCGAAAAGAAATCGAGGAATTAAAAAACAAGATGATCCAAACAGAACTTATGATGCCTACTTTCCATTAAACATTTATTTAATACTTATATTGACTTTAATAGCTTTAAAGTCATCGCGGATATGTAGCTCTTTGTGTTCCCATATTTTATAATTTAGCGTTGTAAAATACTACAAATACATTCGAATGGAATATTAAATGGATCACGCGTATTTGTGCGGCAAAAATAACACGTGTACATATTAGAATATACCGAATCTGAGTCCAACAATAGTTGCTGCTATAGCAACACTCTCGTATTGAGTGATAAAAACTGCAACATCGCCAGTATTTACATGAAATTTTAATATATACAATCGATAAACAAAATTCTACGACAAAAATTAGAATCTTCATTCTTTTTCGCAGAGAATAGTGCAAAACTCGCTCCGATATTACAATTCTAAGATATTTTAATGTGCAAGATAAAATTACCCTGCACGACAGATTTCAGATTTCCCATGTAAATCAAATGGGAAGGATAGTTCCTGGAATCAAACCCGAGATTTCAATCTTGGCAACAAAAACTATCCTCGGGAGCTCGGCTCATGTAGCAAGAGATTTCCACCAAGTTTCATGAAAATCGGTTTATTGGTTCAAAAGTTAATAGAAGGGGACGGACAGACAGACATTCTGGAAAGTAGGCTAAAAACAGTGATTCCATTATTCTTGGAAAATCTTCTTTCACCGTTATGGCGTCCATCCTCGAAAATTCTGTCAACGATGCACTCTCCTTTCTCGCTCTCTCTCTCTCTCTCTCTGTCACACACACTTCTGTATTATTGTCTCGCGTGCCTCCTGAAGTCCAGTCGACGCTAAAATAGCGCGTTTTAAACCCTGATGTCGGATTCATCCCTTCGCGGGTGACTGGCCGCTTCCAAGTAATCACCCTAATGACCGACTTGCCAAAGCCGGACGGAAAAGGCATCATCGAGGTAGCGGGCCGAGCGGTCTCTTTTTATCTCTCTCTCTCTCTCCACGGGCGGAGTCTCATCTCCTAAGCCACGGTATGCGAGCAGACGGGACGAGAGAACGGAAGATGTGTCAATGCAGGCCGGGCTTTGGTCATCTCGGGCTTAAAGCGGGGGAGGGAGGCCTAGGCATGGGTTTAGGGAGTAAAGACCGCAGGTTTTGGTTGCTTGGTCGGGACGCTCCTGTATGGCGCCTAGCATTCCGGTGAACCGCGCAAAGACAGGAGGGAGGTATTAATGTCGGTGGTTTTGGAGGCCGCAGAGGCATCAATGAGGATTAAGTCGGTCGAAAATTTCCCGTGAATCATTGTCGAATGAGCGATTCCGGATGATGGATGGGTTAAGGGTTTCAGGTGATATCAAAATAAAAATTTTCCTCCATGGACGTTTCCACTCGTTTTCCGCGACGAAAAATATAAGCGTTCGCAATCGGATTAAGCTCGAAATTGAACTGCCATTTGCTTGGTTTTTCGTGGACGATTCGACTTTAGCTGCATCAGAATTTTAGTTTATTTCATAGTGAATACTAATGTATGGCAGCGAAGCAAAGTTAAAATTTTCAAATATACTTTACCGGAAGAAAGAAACATTTTGTGGTTTCATTAATTCTATCAAATTTCATCTCAAATATTTTTGTCCAGGTAATTTAATTTTTGTTTCGACTTGCAGACGAACATTTCCGAAATTACCCTTTTTAATTGGAAAAATCTCTCCACCATTTTATAATCGCGTGAAAAAAACTTGAGTTATGAAGTGAACACGCATTGCAATGACCGAGCAAACCCGGAATTTCTTCGCGTTTTTTCCTAGCAGCACGACGAATCCATTGCGCGCCTTCTCTCCCTTCTCGCCGTTCCGCGCTGGCCAGCTTGGGCATTCCTTTGGAATTGTGCAAATTCCTCGCGTAATTAGGGATCGTCCAATTTGCCCGGAAGCCGAATCACCCGCGTGTATGCACCGGACATGCAGAATTGCAAATTGTTTGCTCTCTCTCTCTGTCTTCACTATTCCTCTTAAACGAAATTCAGGGTTTATTCCACGGAATAAGTATTAAAATTAGTTTTATGAACAAATTTAGAGTGAAATTATACGTTTTGATTTTTTAATTACAAATAGTTCTGCGGGGGATTCTCTTTTAATTCAAATAGCAATGGCGGGCCTTCATACAGTTCTGCTAATTTCTAATAAGTTAATTATATTATTAAAGATGGTATAAAAAATTCATTCGTATTTTCCACGTCGCACTGATTGGATTTTCTGGCCTCTTACTGCTTTAAGAGAAATATTGTACTTATGTTAGTACACTATATATTACGCATTTGTTTAAAATCGAAAGTGCAATTTTGTACGCTGGTCTCATTGAAATAATAACAAAAGAAATGATAAAGTTTGTCCGGGAAAGACTCAGAATTATCCTGCTTTTGCTCAACATATATTTTGGCTCAACCTTTCTAAAGAATGTAACCATTCTATTTCCCAATTTAAAGACTTTATAGCAAAATAAAAACAAAGGGATTAAAAATTTGTCAAGTGATTTAATATATCAGATCCCGTACAGCAAATATCATTTTATATGAAATATAATAAAACTGCAGTCACTGGAGAAGTGGAAAAAGTGAATTTCAAATAAAATGGGCTCGGAGGATGGCAATTATTCACTCACATGACAATTTCAGTGACGGAGACCAATACATAGAAACATAGCAGCACGCTATTTGAAAACAAGAAAACGAAGCAGATAACTGAAGGAAGGTTTTATTATATCAGACGACATTGAGCGATCGAAGTCCCAGTAGTTAGCAGCTAAATTTCATGAACCATTTCCATACACATTGAAATCAAATTGTGTAATTTCCCCGCAGTGCCCTCCCATTCTACTGCAATTTTAGCATTTTCTTTTCGCACATCATGACTTCCCAAACCCTCATTTCTTTCTTTTTCACTGAAGACTTATAATTTATGAAACAGAATGTTATGCTACTATGAGGTGAAGTCTCCCTACCTTTGCTCTACCGGTGGATGACATTCTCTCTTCCAATACAGAAGAAAATCCTCTTGAGATTCGTCAAGACACCCCAAGACTGCACCACAAATACAGCTTTGCAATACTGAAATGCTTTCTCGCCGTAAACTGGACCACTTATCAGCTACCTACGCATTACTAACGGCCTCGTTCACATCTCGAATGCGACTGCGCTATATAGGAAACAAATTTTTTCTTGTCTTAGAGGTCGCCTTAGTGGTTATGGCCCAAGAATTGCTAATTTGGGTCTCAAGAAATTGAATGCTCCATCAGGCATTTAACCATGCAGCGAGTGAAACAAAAGCGTAAGGGTAAAGGAATGCAAGGAAATGGAGTTGCCTTGTTTAGAAGTAAGGCATAGGCTTCTTATTTTGCTGATGGAATGAGAAGTGGGCGTCGCGAGGACGAACAAGGTCGAGTGGGTCGAAAGAAGACACTTAAAGGCCTTAACTTTTCAAATGGAAACATTCGGATAACTTGGTCACCTCGGGAACACGGTTGTATAGGAAGGAAAGGAAGTCTGAGCGTAGTGATAAGCGATGTAGATATCAGAGAGTGATGGCATATTTCGAGTATTTCAAAATCAAGTATATCTATCACGTTTTATCATTTTGTTTCTGCGGTTCAATTTCTTAGTGTCTTAGTGTCATAGATGAGTAGTTGCACCGTTTTAGACTAAGACAATGAAGCAGTAAAATGAAATTTAAAATGCTCCAGTGAACGTGATATGCCAAGCAGATTCTTCCTTTTTGCTTTTTAAGCACGCTTGAAAAGGCTTCACCATGCCTTTTAGACTGTTCTCAATACATGCAGATATACTCGTGCATATACATTTGACGAGGCGGCGGCTAAGCAAATGGCGCAAGGCTTTTGTGATAAGATATAATATGGAGAATTGTGCCATAAAGAGCGAAAGCGGATATGTCATCAAGCGATACAAATATATTCGCCCCAATGCAAGCGATTTCTGCTTCCTATCTCCCTATGCGCCAAAATTGCACTTATTGTACGTAAATTGCGTAGGCCTCATCTCCCCTCTCTTCATAAGCATTCCCAACGAAAACCTCAATGTCATTTCATTTACATTCCCATGCTTTCTCTCCCTTTTTTCTGCCTTCGGCGTACCCTTGCTCCCCCCTTCTCTTCCACCCTCAGCCACACCCTCCCCCATTCCGTTCCCATCATTCGCTTTTCCCCCAACCCCTCCTCTCTAAAACCACCCGCTCATTCCACTACGACCTCCCCATTCGCGTCTTCTCACTCGGAAAGTGTCTTCTGTGTTATCTGGCGACGCGTGAAATGGCGGCAGACTAGAGGGAAGCAGAGATGGAAAGAGAGAGGAGAGAGTGAGAGGGAGAGAAAGGGTTGAAGATAGATTGGGAGACAGGAAACGATAACGCAGGATGAGAGAAAGAGGGGAGAGAGTGTGGGTGGAGCATAAGAAGCATCTTGTCGTGGAGATAGAGTGATAGTAAGAGAGAAGGGGATTAATTAGGATAGAGAGGAAGAGAGAAGAAGAAAGGAAGAGATAAAGTGTATAAGGTGGAAAGAGAGAGAGGTACCGGAAGAGAGAATACTGCGTAGACGCAGAAAGAATTAGATTTGGGGAGAAAGAACGGTAGCTGGGGATAGGGGGTTAATTAAGGAGATAAGGAGAGGAAGTGGAGGAAAGATGGAGGAGGAAAGAGAGAGAGAGGGTTAAAAGAGATTAATTAAGAGGGGGCGAGGGAAGGTGGGAAAGAGGAAACGAGGCGGATGAATGCAGATGAAGAAGGCAGAGAAAGAACGGAAGAAAAGAACCAGTGATAATAAGATCAGAGGACGGCATGACTTAGGATTGCAAGGAGAGGGCGCGGAAGTGAGGTAAGGAGAGGCTGGGACGTTTCGGTGATTAGATGCGAGATGAGATCCGGAAGATGAGGGCGGCGTAAGAGGGTGCAGAAACGCATAAAGAAAAGCAGAAAAACGAGAGAGGTTATATAAAAGAAATAAAACGCAATCACTCAGGCATATTACGCTGCTTTTGCGAGAGCGATGGGAATGGATTAGGAAGCGGACGGAAACACAGGTAGATGGGAAATGTAATTGAAAGATTAACGAGGAAAGAAAAATTGCTATTGTGAAGGCGGGTTAGGATTTTCTCCTCGGCGATATTTGATATTTTTTTACTGATCCTATTTTATTGGACGAGTTGAGAAGGCTATAGAACTTTAGACCGATTTTTAAAAAAGAAATTGACATTACCGAATTAAATTTAAAACGATTCAATTTCGAGAAAATAAATGCCATGTTTCATTGAACGGGGCTGATTCTTGACTGTATTTCCTCAGACGGAGAAATATGTGTCAAAAACCAAACGATATTATCCCGGCTAAAAATACGCCAGCGATTCCATCGTCGTTGCGAATGCAAAAGAAGCGAGGAAAGCGAAAATATTCGAATTTTTTTTAAATGCAAATTTTTAAACAAGGGAAGAGCAGGGGCGCCTAGCGAGATCGAGAGAAATGGTTTTAAAAGTGCTCTTTTGAACGCATTCTCTCCACTAAAATTAATTTAATTACTGTGCACGAAATCCCAAGCGCCAGACGGCGACGCTAGGGAGACATTTATTTTAGAATAAGAGTTTTCGTTTCGTTGGTAGGTGTGTTGGCAAGAGAGAGAGAGAGAGAGAGAGAGAGAGAGAGAGAGAGAGAGAGAGAGAGAGAGAGACAGACAGAAGGCGGAGGGGGGAGGATGGAGGGAGGGTGGCAGGGAGAGGGGACAGGGGGAGGGGGTGCCCGGTTGGTGACAAGGGAACAGGTTATGCACGGAATTCACAACATCGCACACGGTGTGCGGAGGGAGATGGAGGAATTCCACCGGGAGATTGGACTTCGGGAGTAAAAGCAGCGCGCGAGATCTACGTACCTCTAAAAAAAAGAGAGGAGGGGAGACGTTAGCGGGGGGCATCGTGAGTGGGAGGAAAGATAGTGGAGAGTTTGCGGCCTCCGTCGTGGTGTGGCGAAGGTGGGACCGTTCTCTTTTTTACGTCCTTTTCACCCTTTATTTTTACCTTGGAGGAGCGGAAAGTTTGCGGGAGGGGATATTTCCACGTCGTCTCCAAGGGATTATGGCGGCGGGAGAGGTGGATGAGGGAGGTTTGCGACGCGTCGCCGGGTTGACTGGATCTTCCAGCCGCTCATTCCGCTCGCCTCTTCCCTACTATTCCGTCACACATCTCATCCTTTCTATCTCTCTCTCTCTCTTCCACGGCTTTTCGTGTTTGCGGTTGCCGGTCGGTACATCACTGGACCCCCGGCGCGTGAAATTATTCCCCCTCCGCTACGGTTTTTTTACGACGCTGCCACTTCTTACTCCGTAGCGGAATGGGGTGGAAAGGGGGATGTTATTCCTCCTCGGGTGTTTTTTTTACTCCTTTTCCATCTTTCTCAATCTTCTCCTTTTATCCCTTCATCGGTCCAAGTTCATGACGGTGGGAGATACCTCATATGAGCGAGGAAGAAGCCGTTCTTAAAAAGTCTCCGGGACTTTTTTAAAAGATGTGTTTAAAGAAAACTTCGGACGTGTTGCCGTAGAGATATCCGACGCTAGCGTGTCGTTTCTGATTTTTTTCGCACGTCTTACGGTATTAAAGGGCGAACTCATCCGACACGTTGACTTGAGCTCTTAATTAAAATTTTGCCTATCAGTGTGCCGAGGTTGATCGACGAATCTATGTTTTTGAGACGATTGTGTCACCAACGTAAATCCAAGAGCTAGTTTTTTGTAAATTTAATCATTCAAAGATTTTGATTAACCAATATGGACGCATATCCGTAAAAGATTATATATAATTATAAAAAATGAGCACCAAATTAAATCAGATTGTCAACTTTGTAGTCAGACACTATGCACAAATTTTAGAATCTAATAAAAAGATAAATTTACAAACAAAATTTCAGTCCAATCGAAGTTGTGAAATTTTAATTTTGTGCTTAAAATTCACACGGGACGCCACGGGTAATTTTATCGAATTAAGTTGTTCCCGTGGATAAAAAAATGCAAAACGAAAATAGAATGAAATAACCGCGGAAATCGAATCAGTTAAGTTTCCCCAAAATATTTTTCAAAGCCGCCACAGAAGAACTCTTTTTCCCTCCCCCCTCTCTCTATATAACTCCATTTTATGGCCTCTCCCTTCTTTCCTCACACATCCCTCGGGTTTTATATACTCGTTTTAAAACTCCACCTTCCTCTTCAGCGAGGGCGTTAGTCACCCGTTTTCCGAAATTTCTTCCTCCCGTAGCGATGCGCTTTTCTTCATCCCCCTCCCTCGCCTCCCCTTTTCATCCCTCAACCTAAACAAACTCACCTTCCTTTCTTTTTTAAATATACACTAGCGTAAAAGGGATGGACCTCTCTCCCTATTGTTTTTTCCCTTTTTTATTCGCTCGGCATAACCCTATTTATTTCTCCGAATATTTTATAGGCCGCTTTTTTTTATATCATTTCCGTACGTTGGGGGATTCACGCCCACCCTCTTACGGGCTGTCGTAACGCACTCTCCTTCTTTCCCCCGCAACCAATCCCAGTTGAAATGTTACACCCACCGAGTCCCTCTATCCTTTAACATCCACACGCCCCTTTCCTTCTCCCATATGTCTCCCTATTCCTCTTAGTCTCTCCTCTCTCTCTCTCCATTATTTCTCTTCTCTTTCCACTGCCTCTCTCTTGCTTCTCTCTTTTTTCCCTCTCTTCTCTCTCAGCTCTTTTTCTCCTTCCTCTATATCCTCACAATCCTCTTTATCCATCTCTCGCTCTTCGTCTTTCTTCTTTATACTCTACTACCCTTAATACTCGGTACTCGTGGCGATACACTTTAAAAAATTTCCCCTTATATATATTTTTTTCCGGTCCCTTTCCATTCTTCATCCTGTATTCATTCTTAACCATCCTCCGACGTTTCGCGTCTCTTTCTCATATTTATTGTTTCGGTTCTCTCATTCTCCTTTCGTCTCCAGTTTTATTATTTTCTTTCTCTCTTTCTCTCTCTTGTCCTCGCGATGTTTTATTGTGTTCTTCCTACTATCTCCTCTTCTACCTGAGCGGAATTTATTCGCCTCGCTACTCACCAATTCACGCCGTTATTCTTACCTTATTCTCTTACGGACGTACTCGTTGTTTTGTTTTTGTTTTTTTTTCCAGTTCTCCATTCATTGTCTCTCCCGTTCCGTCTCTTAACATTCAGGCTGTCTTATCGTCTTTATTCATGAGAACTTTCTTTTTCTTACTCTGCGACTTTATATTTTTTTTGTTTTCCATTCGCCTCTGAAGAGTAAAACTTCTGCAGCTTTTATGAAATCGTAGAATAATGAAGGGACAATAAAGTGGAACTTCGTTAAATGTCTCTGAAATTTTTATTTCTGCACGGCCTTAGGGGTTCGTTGCACCGCGACATCGTCAAGTTATCATCACGATGTTGAGATGAAATGATACCCAATCTCCATGGAAATGAAACACTTCGAAAAAGAATGTATTGCCGTAGAGTTACATGTTGCTGTTTACTTTTACATAGTATATCTTTATTTAACTGTTAATATTCAGATGTATAATAGATATGTACACGTCCCTCATTATTTAATACTTTTTCATAACTTGTTATCGTATTCCACACAAAAAATTGTCGCGCGACTACGTTCTTGACTCAGGCTTATATACTGTTGTAATTCCTTAGTCTAGCATCACTAATCGTGTACTTTTAATATACTATTTGTGTAGGTAATAACACCGTTTTCTCCTTGTAATGTAAAGTTGTAAGAACATCATTCAGATTAATCAATTCTTTCATGATGAAAGGAGTAATTTCAACTTTTTATATTTCAATTTATCTTCCCTTTTATCCACTTCGCACTTGAATAACTGGTCCACAATTCCACAAGAGGCGTCTCTTCTTCATTACTGCTCTTTCAACCTGTTTAATTCATTCGCCTTGTTTACTCGCAGCATGCAACTTCCTCCGCTGCAGTAAAAATCCATCCCTTATCCTCAAATGTCTCTCGGCTTCCTATACCACTTCCGTTTTTCACTTTAACCTCTTCGTGCTTTCCCCATGTCTCCTTCTTTCCTTTCGCCTTTCCACCAATATTGTTTATCACTCACTCTCTTTCTCCCTACCTCTTACGTCGTATATTTATTCTTTTAATATCCATATTTTTATCGTCACATCTTTCCTCCTATCCTTTTCTCTTAGTCAAAACCATTCTTCCATCGCAGAAATCTCATCTCGCATAACCCAAAGCTCCAATCTCTTAGATCTTTTGTTCCGTTCTCACTAAATCATCCTTCCTTCGCTATCTCTCTTATACCGTCGGAATCTATCTAAGTAAATCTTTAGTCTTCTCTATATATGCTCAAAATATGTTTCTTCTCTCCATTGTTTTTTCAGTTCGTTTTCTTATCAATCTCCTCCTGTCATTGACTGAGATCTGTCTACAGTGTATCTTGTTTCTATTTTCTTATCGTTACATCTCAATTTTATTCCTTCAGTAGCTCATCTCTATCATTCGTTTTTATTTTTCCGATCCGCCCTTTCAAATTCTATCTTTTTTTCATTCGCACAACACTCCGCATCCATTTCTGCGATATCACCCTTTTAAACCCTTGTTTCGCACGCCGCAAAACAATCTTCTGCCTTCTTGTCTAGCGCCCTCCGTCGAAATCCATTCCCTGCTACGCCGCCGCCTTCCTTCTTCCGCAGCTTTTATCCCCCTTTAGTCTCCCTAACCCCGTACCACCCTCATCCTCCCAAACCTCCATCATCCACTACGTCGTCTCGCCGTGCCGAGAGAGAGATCTTTAGATCCTCCTTCCCTACTCCCTTTTCCGCCCTCCCTCCTCCATTCCTTCCTTCCTCCTCCGCTCTGAAATGGGCGTCCTCTTCTCGCCCTCTCCTCCATGAAATACATCTGGGACAAATGAAAGTGTCCGAGTGGAAATTTTTAGGAGGGTATGGGGGAAAGAAAGAACCATGGGGTTTGCTTTGGGTGACTGGGATGAACCGAAGGGGACGGTTTGAAGAGGGTTGGGAGATGGATGCATGTTGAGAGAAAGGAATGTCGTGAAATTAGGCGTTCTGGAAGGAAAGGGGCATAAGATGGAAAATAAGGGAGATAAAGAACTTAATGAATTCCGAAGGTGTGAAATTAAAGATGGCGTTTGCACGTAAAATTCGGCCAATTGGTTTTTCTAGGGTGGATGATTTTTTAAAAATTTTTTTGTGTCGACGCCTTGATAGAAATTGAAAAGAATTTGTCTTTTAGAACGACGGGATCGGTTGGAAATCTCCATTACTTTGACTTAGGATTGCCAACCCTCCCGGATTCGCCGGGAGTCTCTTGCGGAATAAGGCAAGATTCCAGAGATCCTCCCGACTCCCGGATTGAGGCCTTTTTCTCCCGTTTTCACTTAACAAGGTGATCGCCATGCGGGTTGCATACTTGACAGTGCTGTTGAAGAGTTGGCAACATTACCAAGGGGCCGGGTTGGTCTCATGCAACTTTATATTTACATCGATTGAATATGTGGTGTTGGCTAGCGTCTATACAATACTATAAAAATCTGACTTTCTCCATAATTATACAGTATTAAATTGTATTATTATATTATTTAATTACGTATAAAAGAGAAGAGAAATCCGCAAAAATGCAATTCATAATAAAGAACAAAAATTTTCATCAGAAAATAACGTTGAATTTCCACGTTCAAAATAAATTTGTAGCAAGAACCGAAACGGATTAAAAAATCGATGATAGGAAAGTGAAATATCATTGATTCATGCGTCTTATGTTTCAAGTGCTAAAATTCGTACGATTATTGCAAATAATTTTAAAATGCTAATAAAAAAATGCTGTACCCTTTCCTTTTCCGTTAAATTCTGTTATATTTTATTTCTCCGACGTGTTACCGTGTTTATTAGGAAATTACAAAAAAAATTAAATATCTTATAAAAAATACGTTCTACGAAAATATGGTAAATACAAAAATTATAGAGAATAATATTTTATATGAAGTTTATAATACGTAACATCTATATTTATGAAGATTTGAAATAGTTATCTGCCAAAACCGAAACAATAACAACAGTAAACATCCAAATCCCGCTAACGGATTACAGCCAAAAATTATAATAAAAATTACAAATATAAATTTTGTGTTTCTCTGACCATTAGTTTATGATTTATAGCGCTCACAGAAAAAACTATCACACACATATACACACCGACATCATTGAGAAAATAGTCTAAACGTGCTCAGGGGACCGTGTATTTCAGTTCATATCTCGAACTCGATTTTTTTCACGAAAACAATACTGTCTCTGTACTACGCATATGTAGAGAGTAAAAATAAAATTAAGATTAACTGTTCCTTATATGTTTTCTCATCAATATAAGTATACACGTATCATGGTTCGCATTTTCTCCCGAAATTCCCTACTCATGGAGCGAAAATCTCCCGGAATCAACTCCTCACGTGTTGGCCACCCTACTAAGACTCCATCTATCTCCATCATTCGTTTGACTCCATATATCAAAGATTTCTAATAGCGACGAAATATACATGCTAAACTATTTGAATGATGGGGTTTTAAAGGCACTTGCTCCAATGAATCCCAATGACGACGCTTGTTTAATTCGGGTGATAGCACATTGTAACGTATAGGTTTCACGTACATTTCCATACAGTACTCTATGTTCGATCCAGTCCAAGAAAACTAAAATAAAACATTAAGATTCGTGCGTCCTCTTATTAGCGTGTAAGCTAATATGTGATGCGACTCGTACTTTTGAATGTGTCACATTTGGACAAGAAAAAGCGAAAGACGTACATATATAAGAACTAACTCCCTCGTAGAAGCTCGAGAGGGCGGAGGCAGACGTATATGCAGCGAATCTGAGTTGTTGGAAAGTATGGATATAAACAGAAAAAATGGAGAAGTGAAAGCGAGGATAGATTTGGCGTTAAGTCAGAGAAATAATGGAACAAAGGAGGAATTCTTCCTTTTTCTCTCCGTTTCGAAATATCACGAACGTAGTAAATAATCAGAAAAGGATATAAAAGTAGAGAAAAGGGAAGAGCATGGTTTAAAGAAAGAAAGGAAGGGAGATAGACACAGAGAAGCAGACTAAGAGAGGATCGAAAGTAAGCTTATAAAAGGACGTTGAAAGATTAAGGCGGTTGGGCAATAGTTTGCGAACGATTATCTAAAATTGTTAAGTCAATACATTTTTCATTTTGGTGCAATACATTAGTAATTTGTATTTTTAACGGATCACGAATGTTCACCTAATAAGTTATTGCGTATTCAAACGAATAATAATATTTTTAATACTATTTTATCATAAATATTGCTTTTTTATGAAACGAGTACGCATTTATCGACAAAATATTTTTATAATCTTAGTCAATTGTAAAAAGCAAGAGGGAATCGTTAAATTTCCCGAACATTAAATATAACCAGATAATTTGGCCCAGGAGGTGGCTTTTAGGACATACATGAAATATTAGAGTTTATTAATAAATAGATGCTGTTTAGTAGGTTTATTATTAAATTGTTTTATAACGGATGATATAAACTTCTGTCAATTTTACCAGTGGAGCAAAATTACTTGAATTGGATCTCAAGACCCAAATAAAATGTTTCGCAGTCCAACGGTGGGATGGGGCCCTTGCTTCCAATATGCCTGTGACAAATATGAAGAGGGGTGAGCAAAATTGAATTTTAAGAATTAAAGTAGGGAGAAAAGGAAGGAGAACGTGGAGGCGTGAGGAAAGCTTATGGGTGGAAATGAAAGAGACTTACAAGGGCGAGGAGTTGCATCAAAAAGGAAGGAAGCTTGAAAGCAGCAAATCTTCGCTCTACCTCCTCTCCCTCTCGCAAATAAAAGAATGACGAATCGCCACTCTAACCAATCTCCATCCTTCTCTCCGCTTTTTAAGCCTTTATTCTCCTTCGAAAGTTGCATAACACTTCCATTCGAAAAGGTCCTCATTTGTGCGTCCATTTGCTTTTCGCCCCCTTTTTTTTCTCTCTCTCTCTCTCTCTCCGTCTCTCCCTTTTCTTCTGTCCCCCCTCCCACCCACTCACTCCCTTGATTCACACTCTCTCTCCCTTCCCCCCTTCCTCCCTCCCTCTCTCTCTCTCTCGTGCTCCAATTGCTACTTTGGCAACCGCCCACGGCGTACACAATAGGCATAGCAAATTCACTTGGCTGCCCCGTGTTACCAACTCGAGAATTGACCATTTGGAATGCTTCCATGTTCTTTGAGGAGGAGGAGCTATAAACAAAAAAGAAGCGAGTTTACGAGGTGGATATGGATATTGCGAGTTTTTTTCTTCCTTTTCTTTCGTACTTAACACTTTGGTAAACTTAGAGGCGAAAGAAGTCTCAGGGGTGGAGACATTTAGATGCTTTTTCTGCACTTGACTGTGGAAGGGGTAATTGCGAGCTTCTGGGGGAATTAAACGAGAGATGAAATTGGCCCTCTTAATGGACGGGAAAAGTGAGAACGGTTCCTAACGACATTTTAATAAATAATGCAAATCTTTAATACTCGGAATAAATACAATAGCCATAACAAGATTTAGAAAAATCAGGTATGACATTAGGCTGCCATTTAATATAAAAGAAAATTAAATTACCAAAGAGGACGGTGATTTGTAGTTGAGAAGCACACCTAGTTATCTTGATCGTTTCATGTCTATTTGAGTTGCCTTAATTGTGAACTGGATTTGAGCCCTTTGTATGATTTTTTAAAATAATGCTGTAGGTAAAACATATAATAAATACTATGATGAAGGAGTCCTTAAAACAGAGGTAATGTTTTTTTTTGCATGATTACACTTAGACTCAACATCCACAGCTGTCATAATTTATAACTTATACTGCTTAGTCAAGGAGAAATCCAGGTTGTATTTTAATAGTAATATAATCTACATGTAATGATCACAGATATGAATTTTTTCTATCGCGCAATTGTAAAAAGTAATACTTGTGAAACTGGAGACTGTGACGAAAAAATAACGGTTGATAAGTGATCTTACATTATGTAAGCAAAGAGAAATTACGCATGCATTTCCCAGAAAGAAAGCAATTCACTGCTTCGAAAGGAACTTTATGTACCTTCATAAAATATTCAATAATTTTACCTTCTTCCATCGGGACGGATAATTCTATCGGATGTAGTTAATACCGTACCACTCAACAACCTTTCTACGACGAGACAACACCTGTTCATTTTTCGCACGTGACGCAGACGAATAAATTCTTGACTTTTCTCACTCGTTTGCGGGGAAAATTTTCTACTTTTTAATGCGTTTATTGCTATATATTTTCGGCGAGTCGCGGCATAAAGGGTGTACCTGACCGACGGAAGCCTATATATATGAATATTCAGCGGGCGACTTCGGTCACGCCACTCTACTCCGCCAAATGCCATCCAACAGCGCTCCACCACCCGCACCCTCGCGCTCCTCTCCCCTCTCTCTCCTCCTCCCTCTCCCTCCTCCTCCCTCTCCCTACCTCTCCATCCCCCTCCCCTTGTCTCCGCTCATAGTCTGGTTAGTCGCAGTCGGCGTAGTTCGTTTGCCTGCCGTCCCCAGATGGCCATGCGTCAAAACCTCCCAACGTCCGTCATACTCCGCCGCTCATTCAGCGCGAAAACTCCTACGCGGGCGCACACACGCGCACGCCATCGACAGGGAAGAAGAGTGCCGGAGCTCGTTCCACATGCGGGGCACACACGCACATGATGCATATGACAGCCAATCACTGACCTCACCTTCATCATACACCCGTCCACCCTTTTCGCTCCGCAGCGAGAGAGACGAACGCCATTTAAGCAAGCCGTCACTGGTGACAATTGTAATGAAACGAACATTCTAAATATTTCAGTTCGGTGACATTAAAAACTCCCGATAGGCGATGCGGGAGTTGTAACGTCAGTGTTCGTGCGTTCGATTTTTTTTCAAATAAAAAATTTAGGTGACGAGGATGTAAATTTTTAGACGGGAAATGGAAAGAGTTGCATCAGACTGCATTCAAAATGTGGGCACGCACGAAATTGCACGGATCTTTCCATCGAGGATTTGTTATTATTTTGCGCCTGTATTTTCATCGAAAGACAAATGTTGTGAATGCTGAAATTGGCGGGCTCTCATGTTATTAGTTAAGTGTAGACTAGTATTTGTCTGTATATGCGAAAAATATTGAGGGGATAACAATTTACGACATATTGCGAAATTTTGTTTCGTATTTTTCTGACAGTAAAAAATACGTCTCAGGAACTCTATTTCTCTATACCTGATTCCTGATCTTATTGATGCGTATTTTAATTTTTTGTTGGTGATTTATCCTTCGAATAACAGTTCACCATAAGATTTATTTCAAACATTTGATATTGCGTTATATGACTACAAACGCTTCTATTAAATGCTTTAGTTGGTAATGTGTTGTTCTCTTTTTTCTTTTGCGAATTTTTGTCGTGGTCCGCGTATTTGAGGCGTGCCTCACGTACATGTTTAGGCTTCCGCTGTCCAACAAGGGGGTTAACATGACTCACATCCCCATATTTTTTTAAAATCGGAGAAATCTTCCATCGTGGGGATCTGCTGCGTCAAAACGCTATAGCATGTTCAGCACCCTTTAATCTCCGTGAGCTGTTGCTGATTCTGCCTTCTAAAGCAGTCCAGCCAATCTCGATGTAGGTGTCACCCCTCTGAGGCCTAAGGGGTCTGCTTGTGGGACGCAGCCGGGCGTGACGTCGTTGTCAGTGGCGGGCCCAGGATGAAGCTGTCTTGCCAAGTGTTACGCACGGGATCCCAATCCATTGAGGACCCTGACACGGCCATACACTTCCCTTCATCGTTTGCCCCGGTGACCATGAATACGTCAATGCGCAAATACATTCTCACAGACATTGTAGTCCGGGAAACGCCGACGCATCATGCGGCGGCGTGCGTGGGAGGGGTTGCTGCAATTTTTGTATAAAGATAAAAAAAGTGAAGGATCTTGCTCGTTTAAATGAGTAACGTTCGCAGCTGTGTTTTGTGCACGAAGAAGTTCTCATTTTTTGCCTAGTATGAGAAAACACTGTTTTCGATTTTCCAGTCAATAGGAAATATAATGTTCAAACCGCCCGATAAATTCTAGGTGGAAAGTTTGGAGTAATTAGGTTAGTTTGTCTTACATGAAAAGTATTCATGTGATCAGGGAGATATAAATTTACGAAGAATTTGTTACTGTAAGATTTAGCTGGGATTTTTATTTTTAGGGAGAATTATTTCATGTTTCAAGCACATAGGTATTGGTTTATTATCAAAAGAGGTGGTTTTACTGTTTTACTGTTGGTTATCAATCCTTCCTCACGTGGAAAAAGATAAAAATCTAGTAGCTGCGTCCACTTGCAACACGAAGCCACTTAAAATTACGAACGAATTTTATCGCATCTGCTTTGAATTTACGTTTGCGTCTCTTAAAACATTTAAACGCCATCCTCGCACGGACAGCACATGCCAACCCGTTCCGTTATTCAACAATTTAACTCACCAAAGTCCGACGACCGTCTGGACTTGCATAGTTCTCGCCTCACGTATTTTCCTAAGACTCTGAAAAGGGACGGGGGGAGGGAAAGAGGTTTAAGGTCCTTCTGCATGGCGTGATTGAGACCCATTCTGGTGTGGACGAGGCCAGATCGATGAGACAGAAGAGAAAGAGAGAGAGGGGAGAGAATGGGGAGGGATGAGGAGGGGTGGTTAGCACTGTATGCTGAGTGAAAGGACTGAGGCAATGGATCGGGAGAAAGAGGAGAAAGGGGTTGGCTGCTTCAGGAAAGGGAGGTGTATAGGTCGAAGGAGAGAGACAAGGTGGAAGAGAGAAAAGAGAGATTGAGAGGGAGATGAAGAGCGAGCGATAGAGTGTAAGATAACAGGAGAGAGAAAAGAGAGTGGATTAAAACGAGAGATAGAAAGGATAGACAGAGGGAGTGAAGAAGATAGTGAACGAGAAAAGGAGTTGTAGAGATGGAGGGAGAGTGATACAGAGAGAGAGATTAAATGCGTGAAAGAATATAGAGAAAGAGGCAAAAGGAGAAAGAGAAACGCAAGTGAAATGGAGAAAGAGAGACGGAGAGATAAAGTGAGGGGGAGAGAGAGAAACGGGGAATTTCCCAAAGTGCAATAAAAATGTAGTGTAGTGAGTCCACGTGGGGTTGTGGTAGGAAGAGGGAAGGGGAGTGGGAGGGAGAGAGGGAAGGGAAAGAGGAAAAGGGGTTGGGGAGGAGGAGACACGGCTTGTCTTTCGGTCACGCGAGATGCGGGGTAAAGATAGCGGGGAACCCCCTGCGGTGGCATTGCGCAGTCTTTCGCCCGAGCTGGGCGACCCACACATCGAGCCTATGCGGAGGAAGGAGTAAAATGTTAAGCAGCAAGCAATACGCCCTGCGCGGAAAAAAAACCTTCGTTGGCGAAAAAATAAAGAAATATTTAGATTGTGGAGGCGTATAAGTTCGAGGTCTCTTAAACTATGCGTTCTGCACGAGTGCCACGCGTAATGACGCTTTTATGTAAACTATGAATTCAAGGAAACCAAGTCAAAATAAAATGGACGAGGAATGTGAAAAGAAAGAGTTAAAAGTTCATGCGAATGATAACTGGAATATTCAGATGACTAAAATTAGCCACGGGAAGTAAGGTCGAGTTTTTCAAATTTGGATGCAAGAATCGGGAAATGCTCACTTTTCAAATATCTCGAAAAGAGTTCCATTCATTCTGTCCGATAAATTTTAAAATAAACGGATATGAAATTCGAATGAACTCGTTGGAAATTGCACCGGAAAAGCCTATCTTTTTCTTAACCGAACCTTTGAACCGCGTTATTATTATCTACCAATCTATTCTTCTCATACATATAAGTACCTTGCAAAAAAATCGCGAATTCAAAAATTATATAACCGAATTACGTTTCTGGGGTGCATCTGCTTCCAGGATTGCCAGCTCTCGGAAAATACATTCTCTCCGCAATATTCCGTCATCAATTCGTTTGATTCAAGTTTCTTTCGCTATGCACTTAAAACGAAGAGAATTCATTTACGGGCTCGGACCCTTTCAACGCTTTGTAGTCATTGGGATTGCGCGAGAAGTAGGGGCGGGATGTTGTAGCTGCGGAATGGTTCGCTGGAATTGCCTCTTTTCGTGGCCGCATAGTAGATGTGCGATCGCGGACTAAAAGGCAGATGCTCCACGGGTGTGAGAGATTGGGGGAAGCAGAGAGAGAAGGAACGGAAGAGAATGGGAATAGCAGGACAGCAACGGAGAGGTATTGGTGCTACGAAACCATAATGGAGGAGGAGGATTGGACGATTGCGATGGGACCGGGAGGCCATTTGGAGATCCCAGGGGCGACTTGTTTGCGCGTAATTGAACGATAAATACTGATGTGCTTATTTTATTACATTCTATGATGACTAATGGGTTTTGGATAAAATCGTCGTGCGCGCACATGGTGTAATTTATTCCCGATGAGTCGGTATTTATGAAACGGATTTAAAGGTTTTTGTCGGATTGCCGGATAAAGCTTAATAGATTAGCTGAATCGGTGCTGCTGTTGTTTTAACCAGGCATGCAAATTGTCCGTAAACAGGTCGGAATGAACGGAAGGGGAGGGAAGGCAGTAGAATTCTGCATCTTTAGCGTGGCGCGATGACTCGGATACCGCGAGTGTTATCGCAATTTTAAACTGAAGCAGGAGTTGTCGACTAGTGAAGGCGGTCACGTGAATGTGGCAATCATTCTTTATTAACTCCGTAAATGAAAGCACCATTTTATGGTTAAAAAACTCGTTCAAAATTTAAAATATGTAGATTGTTGGGATATACCAGTGAACTCCCATGGCGAATACATTAACGGATAATCTTTAAAACAGTAGAAGTCTAATTCTCAGACGAAAGACAACACCAACTGTTACTGGAAGAGTGACCAACAGATTTCATTCTCTCTTCCAACTGATCGTAGTGCCATACCCATTTATAAAATTGTGTAAACAGAGAATTCGAGAGGCATTAACGTAGAGGACGAAAAATATCGATCGATCGATTCGGTGTGGCAAAGAACAAAAAGCGACGAGGACCAGCATTTCGCTTAACGCAATTAGCGAGACGTGCGAGCGGAAAGGGAAAGAGAGAGATGGCGTGGGTGGAAAAGGGAGAGGGAGTGGGGAACTTGAGGATGAGGGCAGCGAAGGTGGGAGGAGAAGAGACAGTCGAGTGGGAAAAGGCATTTGTGAACTATGGAATCGGCGCCACCTGCGCCTTTCTCACGGTTCATCAGAGCGACGCGGATGGGCGGGTGGCGAGCGGAAGAGGGGGTGAAGAGGGAGGACGAGAGAACGGTCGTGATTTTTAATTCGTTCCATTGCTTGATGCGAAATTGTCCGATGAGTGGGGATTATTTCACACTAGTTGGAGCTGCGGAGATCTGTCGCGAAGAGAGAACGATTTCGAATTTTGGTGTGAGGAGGAGGGAGAGGGGGAGGTTGACTGGTAGGGGAGCATAGAGTAGGGAGGAGAGAGGGAGAGGTGAGTGAGAAATGGCGGGGTTGAGGTTGAGTGCATCCTCACTCCATTAGGCTGAGTGTTGTGCAGCGGGCGCCCGCTGGGTTTAGGCACATACGGATGGTAGTGGAGGGTGTTGTAGCAGGACAGAGCTGAAATAATATGGGCGAATAGCGTAGAATCAGGATTTTTCCGTCATAATGAACTGCCTAGACTAAAAAAAACTGCAGAAAGCGATGGTTTTAGGTACTGGATTTATCTAATTTTGTACGTCTCTAAGTTGGAAAATAATTCTACAGTAAATTTCAACGAATTAGTTACGGCCGCTTTGAATCTATGCCGTTGATATATTTCAACTCTGTCATGACTATAGTGAAAAAATAAGCTTAGGCGAGTTTAATTTTTGACAATCACAGGTGTGGGTGATGAACAGTTTTTTAAGCTAACGTGAAATAGCAATTGATTTTCCATGTTCGGCATGTTGATAATCGCATACCTTTCGTATTGATATGATAAAAAGGACGATAATAACAAAACTAGGAGAAAAAGCTTGATGAAAAATGTCCAATCGTGCCCTACTAAATATTATCGGAATAATTTTTTGGAGGTGAAAGCTCGGGAAAATTATTAAATTGATACAATTCAAAGAGAACCTCGACTGAAATAATTTATAATCGAAAGAAACTATATTTAAAAGAGGAATTATAAAATAAATAAATTGAAATGGAAATGTTGTAGCTCATATTGCATTAAATTTTCTCCCATTGCGAGCATTTTTATATTGAAATTAAAGCAAAGAATGTGCATCGAAAAGCTTTTATAATTCTCGCGCGAAAGAAAAACTAACTTGGGATAGAAAATTCAAATTTTATCCGAAAATAATTTCGTAAAGTAATTGAAGTGAGATATTGAAAGCCCGTCCTTTATGTGATTAATATTATTTTATAAATGCAACATTTATCGGCAATATTGATTTTTGTCGTTATAGATTATTTTTCTTTCTCCGGTCCTCGTGAGTCGCATAGTTGCATATATGAGCTTTTCGGCAAAATATTAGATAAATACCTATGTAAATTTCTTCCTTACATTTTTATTTGCTAGCATTTATTTTACTCCGTTAATTTTTAGAGTGCTTTATTGTTTTAAGCATTGCTGCAATTTATAAGCCAATGTATTGATTGTATTTAAACATGAGAATATTTTACTAATTTAGTGGATGTGTTAGATTCGAATAAATTTGCTGACTGCGTCACAGCCAATACATTTCTCGTCGCAAGTCTAAATATAGGTTTGCTTTTTTGCTTCCGATATGGTTTACTTAATTATATGGAATGAAATACGCTCCAGTCTTTTAACGCACGTGCGTGAAAGTCTAGAATTCTCACCCAGTGTCGGATTTAGGGAAGGACGCACATGGTGCGCGCCAAGGGCCCTGTGAAATAAGGGGCCCCGGAAAAATGTTCGTGTATATAATCTCAGAAATATTAAATGTCTCAATTTAAAAATCAGTGAAACGTCTCTATGATTCCATAGAAAAGCGATCGTGAAGAAGTGTCACAAAGAAGGGTAGCCGTTAGGGGCGGCTTCACTATGTATTTAGATTGCATGGCTCCAACTGCTTAGCGCAAGAGCCCTCCAAATATTTAGCGCCAGGGGCCCCAGGAGGCCTAAATCCGCCACTGTTCTCACCACAATTAATTTCATCTAGTAAATATGTATCTCGGAAGCAAATGATATTTATTCGAATGTTTTCTTTTTATGATCCTGCGGTTATTTTAGCTGTCGCGCATGCTGTAAAATTACCCGCTTCGTTATCGCGTGACTTCTGAAATGTTTCTTGAAATTTCGTGATTAGAATGAATGGCTCGCTCCTACGGTCTGAAATGGTGGCGTTTTAGCGCAATTTGTGACAAGAAGATGGAGTGCCTTTCAAAGGAGTTCGGGCGTGGAAAATAAGAAAATTTGAGACTGGAAATTTATGCCTCTCATAGTTGAAAAATGCTGCAACATTTGTGGAGACGCTTTGAGGTGTAGTTTTGGAGGAGATTAGGATTAGAGGGTTGTATTCTTCGGGAGTATGGTAATTTTCCCTGAGTTATAATTTTCAGGAAAAATATCTCAACAAAACTCTAAATTTTATTTTGCTAATGACATCAAATTTCAATGTTTTGCGGCTCAAAAACTTATTCTGTTGATTCCGAAAAATATTTGGGATTGTGCAGAAATTTAAGTTCGTCGGTCATTTCAAAGTATGAGATTTGGTTGCGGCGTGTCATTATCTTACCAGCCGTACATTTCATTTGAAAAGAATTCTCGGAATTGATAAAATGTTATTTGAAAACGGAAGGTTTGAGAACGAAAGTTACTGGAGAGAGAATTAAAAAAAGCAGACGAATGATTGCATTTTTTTTCAAAAATTATTTCATGGAAATCTTTTAGCGTGAAATCAACAACATTTTGGAAATATAAAAGGTAATCACAACCGTCAACATCATCTTTGTAACTTTGATTTGAAATAAAAAAATTATAAACGCACCAAAACTCTTGTCAATAGTTAGGCGTTTTCAGTTTCTTATATAATATCCATAATGCAAAATTCGTAACAGATTGCGGGATAGTAAAACAACGAATTATCCATAAAATGTGATGTTATGGTTTATTATGTGTGCAATATACATTGAAATTAAGGCTTAAATTGTAACAAACAAGGTGGAAAATCCGTTCACACTTGCAGTTTAAACTTGGCATACCGACGCAAACATCATTCAACACTGAAAACTCCGCATCCGCTTTAAAATCGCTAAAGCAAAAAAATGCCTTCCGCGTGCGCCGAGAGAATGCAATCTTTGCATGGACAATGCGTCACGCGAAAGCGAGAGAAAGAGGAAAATAACTGCAATTATGCGAATTTACCTCGCGGACGTCGACCGTCGAAACAATAAAAAAAAACCATTTTTTCTGAAACATTCACACCGAGAGAGGAGGAACTCGTAAAAAAATTGTTTAAAAAAAGAGCTCGAAAGACTACATAAAATCACGGGAAGGAGTCCATTAGCGAGACTGTTAAAATCGCAGCTAGGCCATTAAGAGAGAGAGAGAGAGAGAGAAAGAATCGAGAGAGGGTGATGGGAGAGGCAAGAGGAGGAGAAGGGAGGGACACGGGAGAGAGGAAGGGGTTGAAAAAGAGAGAGAGAGAAAGACTGCGAGATCAATGAAGGAGTTTTGGACGACACTTCAAAAAGACTCGAATAGGAGAAAATAGCGAGTGAGAGGGAGAAAGGAGGAACGGAGTGGAGAAGGAGAAATAGCAGGAGAAAGAGGAGGAAAAGTAGGAGGAGGAGAAGTAGGAAGAAGAGGAGGAGTGGGGGGGAGGGAGAACGTAATTGCCGTAGATATAGGGTAAGGAATAGCGGATGCATCGCACACAAAACTGTGTCTCCGTAAGAGGTCCGCCAGATTCGAGAGAGGGAATGCCGAGAGAGAGACGGAGAGAGAGAGAGAAACAAACAGAAAGAATTATAAGGATGGGAAGAGTGCAGCAACGAGAGGGAGAGGCGATGGCTTAAATACACTCAATGGCAGAGAGAGCGTGTGTGTGGCTGCTGAATGGTGAATGGCGTGCTCGATCTCGCGGGATACTCTCAGGGGACCACATCCGCTAAGCTTGTATGCGTCTAGGAGAGAGGGCGGCAGGAGTGGAAGAGAGAGAGAGATTGAACAGAGCGACCCCGTTCGGGTGGGCAAACAAGAGATTGAGATAATTAAACAGGGTGGAGCTGTGAGAAGACTTGAGTGAGGAAAAAATTCTACGATACCATGTCCGCCTTAGGCTGGTTTATTAGCTGACGAGGACGCCTACTAGCGGCGTTGGCGCATTGCTTACAGAAACTCTCTTTTCCGTAAAAAAAGAAATGTACGCTCGAGAGAAAATAAACCCTTTCTATCGACGACAACGTGCACTTCGCCTCATCACCTTTTCACGTCCCTTTACCTCTGACCTTCTTGAATTCTCGCTGCTCTTTTTTTTTCCTCGGAGCTAAAAATTTCCAAGTTCTCTCCATCGAGTTCGATCGATCTCTGCCCTTTCGAAAGGAAGATGGAACCGCTTTTGACTGCTTGAGTGATTTATGAAAGAACAAGGATACATAGCTACGCTTTATTATCACATTGACCTCGATGATAGAATAATACCTCCACTAATATGTTTATTCAAAAATGGTTTAAATCTTATCACCTTGCCTAGGTATATTAAAAAATAAACGGCTCTTATTGACTATAAAATGTATAAAAATTGTACTATTACATTTTTCGCGTTAGAAATCATGCCTTAAATGATCCTGTGAAAGATGCTCTAATTCGTTTATTTTTATGACGTACTTTGGTTAATTATACGCGTTGACAATCTAAATGTCATCTTCATGAGTGGTATAATTTCCTCATCTAAAATTCAACCAGCGTAATAAGCATTCTAATGTCGATTAAATCATCAATTTCCCACACCTTATTTGTTTCCCACCGCAGTTCTCGTTAACAAAACCACTCCCCCACGATCAACGGTTCTTATTACAATCTTGTTGTCTTCGGAAGGTGATATCTTAGTTGGCGGTCGTGTTCGTTAATGCTAAGCCAAGAAGGGAAGGAGCGTTTCGGAGAGGGTGGTGGTTAAGAGTCGGCTGGAAGGAGCAGGGGAAGAGAGAACTGATAGTTTACGGGTAGCAAGGTTCTCTTGCTTTACAATTCGAGTTGCTTTGGAGACGCTCCTTTCCCACCCCTTCTCCCCTTCCCCCCTGCCCACCCATCTCCCTGCGTATCTTTGAGAAGCGCCCGTGTTTGCCTAAAGGGAACGAGGCATCTTGCGCGACGGTTGGTGCTTGGGTAGGTGTCGAAGAGCAGGGAGGAGAGAGAGGCCCGGAGAGAGATAAAGGAGTCGCGGAGGACGAAACAAACGCCGGAGGTTTGAAAAGTTACGGATAAGCCTTCTTGGAAATCTGAACGTCAGGGGGGTTGGTTTATTTCTTCTCCGAGCGAAGGACGGTTGGTTTATTACTTTTTTAAATTCGATTTTGAGGAGTTCAAGACACGAAAGAAATATGGGAAAAGAAATTTGTCGATGAACGCGAAATAATTTTCTTGGTTAGGCTGAGTTTCGAGTGTTTTGGGCCTGTGATTTGGCGGACGTTGTGATAGATTAAAATTATTTATTGTAATCGCGCACACTAGACGAATAAAACTAAGAAATTCGTTCCGCGATTCAGGGTTTTTCTTTCAGGATACATGAGATTACACAGGAAATGTTATGAAGCGTTAAATAATGAACTGTGTCGATGTTTTTAAAAGCAAAGTTTTCACTGAGAGCATGATTTCGGCAAATTAAAATGATCATCGGTTAACCTCTTCCGCATTATGATGACAGTAATTTGTAAACACGGTCGACATTAAAGGTTTCTGTGGAAATCTGTGCAAATCAACAAAATGCTCATTAATCACCCACAGATTGTAAAAAACCTACTGAATGTCGCAATAATGAATAGTGGAATGTTCTTTCGTCACGCTTAGCTTTTTATATTTATCATGGTAGCTTTCTAATAAGCCTCTGCGTATTGAATTTTCATGAATGTCGCCGTAATAAAAGATAAAATACAGTGGAAAAACATTAGACTTCAGCGAGAGTTTAATTCTCCCAAACTCGGCTTGAGGAAACATTATCATTCCGCAAAACACACAATTTATTTAAACGAACTCATTTGACGCGGGTCGCATTTACATCGCGTCGAAACGCATTACCGCATTTAGCGCATGTCGTCTGTCACCATAAATTACACAGTCGCGCGCGCGCCCAGCCAAAAAAAATCTCTCCACCCAGCCGCTTCGAAAGGATAGCGTCTCCTCCTACAAATATAAAACCCGTCTGCCATTTCCGTCTATCTAAAAATTCATACGCTCGTATGTCTGTATCTATCTGAAACGATTCCCATCGTCGTTAATGTTTTTTTCCCCCGCCAGTCATATTTCTCCGTGTGCGTTAGTTACAGAGAACATCCGCGCTTTCCCATCAAGCTTCCTATATTAGCTGCGCCCGCATTTTTTCCCTTATCTGTTCGTCCGGAGTATCGCGTGTCAGGAGAGAAGGAGATGCTATGGAATGAGTCAGAGGGAAAGAGAGAGACGCGTGTGTGAGAGAGGGAGTGTTATATGGACAGAGAGAATGAGTGAGAGGAGGCATTCGCCGCGAGTTCTTTTGCGTGTGTGTTTGCTCCACAGTTTGTGCGTCAGAAAGGCACGCTCCGCGATTTCCCGCTGACCGCCAAACGCGCACGCAAGCCTCCGTTGTTTATTTATTTTTCAAATCTTCACATCCGAGCGTTGCAGTCTTTTAAAAACTGCACAGAGTCCGTCGTCGCGTTTTTCATCGGTTTTGTTTCGCAAACGTCTTCTCGCGTTCGCGGGTTGAAAAAATTGTGTTCTTTTCGTAGTGACTGATGATCGAGTCATCGCTTTCCATAGCGCAAGAAGATCGTATATACAGGAAGCGTGCGTGCCTAAAAGGGATTCGAGATCGTACTTGTGCTGAGGATAGAAATTGTTTGAATATGCCCACGCTTAAAATTAGACCGAGAGTAATCGTGGGAATTTTTCGGTTGGCGCTATTTTATAGTGGTGAGCAGTTTAGAAATAACACAACGAATGAGATTGCGCTTTCGTTTAACTGCGAAATTTAAAAAATCGAGGTAATCTCATAGAATTTATTTCGATCGGATAGATAAACCACGTTTCGGCGAATAAAATAATTCGCGCACTTCTTTTGTTTTAATGGCTCGAGTGCCGTCGATTTCGAACGCAAACTCCGTCTCGCGCGGACATCGCGCGCGTTGTTTGCACTTGGTTTGTATGAAAAAATGAGAGACAGATACGCCAATACCATAAAAAAGATCGTAAAACCTCGCGGCACTAAATAGCACCTTTAAAAAAATATGTACGCACACATACGTAGTCTCTCCTCTATTTTTACGCTACACTCTGTTATGTCCGCTCACGGAACCTGCAGCACTAAAAATTTTTACGACACTGTTGTGGAAACAATTTACGTCCTAGATAGAATCGGCTGCCGTCGAAAAGTTCCCTAACACACGAGGCATCGGCTACACAAAATTAAGAGTAGCGGAGAGAGAGAAAGAGGAATGAGTGAGAGAGTGAACCCGTGTGAGAGGGAAAGAGAACGCTGTGTAATTTTAAGAGGGGGACAGAGATTGACAGCCTGTTGAGCAAGGGTGTGGAGGAGCGGAGTTGTGGGAGTAGGGACATCTTCGAGTGGGAGGAAAAGGAACGTACGGCTCATGAGCATAGAGATAAGCCCCGGTTATTGCGGCGCCATCCACGCTGGCCACGGGGGATATGCAAATTTTTATGCGGCCATAGGGAAAGTAGCGCAGCGCAAGCATACGAGGGAGAGGGCGAGCGAACACGGAGCGGAATGGGAGCAGTTTGAATTTCAATTGTCTAAAATACGTGTCAGGGAGTGAATTTGCCTCCGCGCATGATTTATCTCGGCGTTGTTTATTGGCCTATAAAAATATTTCCATTAAATAGACTATGGCTCGTAATTGAAAGTTGCTCGGGTGTTTTATTTCATATGCTTTACGCCGTTGTAGATTTATATTTCAGATGTGATTCCGAGTAAATTTCAACCCGACCATTTCCCTGGTGGCGTCTGTCGTAGGGATTCGAAGTAGCGGGTTTGTTCATCGTGTAAAATGCTGATCCATTCATGTTTCAATTTTCACAATTAACTAAATATCTAGTTAAAAGATTAGCGACTTATAGAAATCAAATTATCTATTTATGCATTTTAATTATTTTCTCCAATTAAAAAATTGTGTATTTCACCAATATCCATAAAGAGGTTGTAAATACAAGATGGGAATCTCGGTTACAAATGAGCCATCATCAGCGGTGGTTCACTGATAGTCGAGTCTAAAGTTTTTAAATTCTAAAAATGTATAATATGCAATCAATGAATCATCACTGTTAACGGCTGCTTTGTGCCGGAAATCGGTATCTGATTTCTCCAACCTTTTTATGGCCATGAGAGAAAGGTAGTTTTTAATTTGATTTCTGCCTTAAGATAAGCGCGATAATTGTTTCTTGAATTATTTACTTAACCTTAAAACATTTTAAATTCCTTTTACAGTAATTTATTATCATTATGTGCTTCGGAAGAGAATAATAATAATTAATTGGCATTTATGCGGCAATGTTTTCAAAATATAATTATTAAAAATAAGTTGGTTGCCTGCTGCCGTGAATAACTTACGTATAGCACTCATAAATTAGAAATCAAAAACATAGCCACTCGTATCCAAATTGTTTTGTTCCTTGAATCAACAAATCGTAATCGTTACACGCCTTCTTAACCCGTATCTTGTTCCCAGGAGTGCCTTTATCAAGAGTCTCATTCATAAGGAAGGAAGAGTAACGCGATGATTATTCATTGTGAGGCCTTTAGGGCTGGTTGAAGGGAGAGAGAGAGAGAGAGAGAGAGAGAGAGAGAGAGAGAGAGAGAGAGAGAGAGAGAGAGAGAGAGAGAGAGTAGATGATTGTGTGTACAAAGTGGGCAGAAGGATAAAGATTGGATCTCCTTCATTGAATACTGAAGACGTTTTTATCATCCAGACCAGGCCTCTGGAAATAGCGCGGCGAAGGCCAAGTGCTTTGGATATTTGCGAGAGGTTGATACCGCAAGAACCATATTGCACGAGGCTTTTGAGAGGGAGAGAGATAAAGGGATAGAAAGATAGAAAGTGGGATAAATTTGGAAAGATAGAAGGGGAACGAGGGAGAGCGCGAATGCTTGGCATAGCCACTGAGATAAGAGGGGAAGTGACGCTGGAATTAGGTTTGAT
Source organism: Tanypteryx hageni (assembly GCA_028673005.1). NCBI lineage: Eukaryota > Metazoa > Arthropoda > Insecta > Odonata > Petaluridae > Tanypteryx > Tanypteryx hageni. Next base: position 160,778,394 of record CM054112.1, read on the forward strand.
ACTGGAGGGAGAAAGGAAGATGCATGCGGAATAAGGAGCAGTGCGGGAGGTTAGGAGCAAGAAAGAGGGAGGGAGGGGCTGAAAAGCGGCGGTAGGCTGGTCGGGGAGGGTAGAGTGCGGTGGGGCCTTAACAAGAGGAGTGAGGCGGAGAGAAGAGGGATAGAGGGAATAGGAGGGAAGCTTTTGAAGCAGATGGGATGGGAGAAATATAACGAGGCATGAATGGAAGCCCTTGTCAGAAGCAGCTCATGGAACCAGGGACGACAGCTAAGAATCCCACCCTCTTGGATTCCGTAACCCTCCCCCCCTATGCACTATCCTTTCCCTATTTCTCTCCCTTCTCCTATGCCACTCCTTTCTCCCCTTCTTCATTCTCCTCCTGCATTATCCTCCTCACCCACAATACACATTCCCTCTCTGTTTACTTCATCTATCACGTGTGTGTGAATACCGTTTCCTTCTCCCCTGCTTGTATCTTTCTTCTCTCTATCTCTCTGTCTTTTCTTTATCCTGCACGATTATTCATGGCCTCATTTTTATTAGTCATCTTCTTTCTCCTCTTCTTATTCACGCGAGCGCCTATCTTCCTCATCACCCGCTTTTGTCGCTTCCAATTCCCTCACTCCCACCACATCTCTCTCTCTCTCTCTCCTTATTCCTTCTCGGTTTCGAATCAAATCGCTCCTAGGGAAATCTACCTCCGCGAGAACCTATTCTATCTCGAATCTATCCATTCTTTCCATCCCTTGCATTATTCGAATGATTTATTCATGCACGGACGAATGAATTATACGTTCCCCGAATTGCCTCTCTCTTTCTCTCTCAATTTCTTTATCTATTCGCTCCTTCCGCGAGGATTGAGAGGAAAAAATAAATATATATTCAAAAGGGCCTGGTTCGCGCGCTTGAGTAGACACGACGAAGTAGGTATTTATTTAAAAATTATGGCGCCTTGAATGAATGAGTAACGTGAATAGTGTTTGCCAAGCACGCTTAGTTCTGTGGACTAGGGATAAGCCTGATTTATTCATTGGGCTATATATCGTTAAACTAAAGTGTAATCTAGATTTATGAAAGCGACTATTCCAACATAGGTACGTGATGTGAATAAGGTATCAAACGTTATCGGCGAGCGAGAGTTCTATTTAGAACGCATTTTTTATAATTCATCTGTTTATTCTAAATATTTGCACGAACTCCCTCGGGAAACAAGCAGTTTGTCTGAAATGTTGAAACGTGTATAAACTGTATTTGTTCCCTTTTTATTCTGAACTTTATCCTACAAAAAGTCATTCATTCATGCGTTGAGTGTTATTAAAATTTAATTTGTCTAATGCTATTAAATATATCTGCTTAATTCTACATATTATTATATGATTTACAAAGAAATAAGGAATGAGTCAAATCACTTCCTTAAAATTTTGAATAGGTAAATCTAAAGTCATCGAACCAAATAAAAGCTTTCGCCATGGCAATCTTATTAATGCATATTCTAAATAATTATTATTTTTAGCGCGACGTGATTTCGCTCCAGAAAGAAATAGTAATAATAAACAAAAATACAGCGAATAAATTTGCTAGAACAACAGGTGAGAGAAAGTCGCAAAGACACGTTTATTAGTTTTACGAAAAGGTTATGGATATGTTGTAACAGCGCAAATGTCATTTATACCCATCTAGCACAACCGCTCAACCTTTTACACACACGCACTCTTTGACATGCGGAATAATACTGGCGAAGATTATTAACGCAAAGAGCGACAATATCTCGGATGCATATATTTTATTTCCATCCTCTGGCAGGAGAAAGAATAAAATATTTCTTATTCGGAGCGGAAAGGCAATGTGAATCATGCATGAAATAGACTAATAAAACGCATACATTCCCTCTGAAATGGAGGAGAGAAAGAAGTAAAAAAGTAAAGAAAATCCCTGTCGTTAGCCGCATGGCATTGTGAGTGGGACGATTGTTCCGTGGTATCCCTCGCTGATAAGAAGACATGGAGTGGGAAAGAAAGTGAGGGAGGCAAAGGAAGGAGAGAGGGTGATGCATAGGGAGGAGGAGAGAAATAGTTATGCCAAGAAGGTCGAGGAGAGGTCACCACTGCCGGTCACTCCCACATGAGGCGAGACGGCGCATGCGGCCGTCGGAACGAACAGACCTTTTTCCAGATAAATACTCCGCGCTCTCGTTCTTTTTTTTAAACTTTCTTTATTTTTCGCTCGTCTCGCACGACTGGCTGCTAGCGTGTCGGAGGATATTTTTTGGAGACAAAAAGCAAATTTTCCCCCGGTGCCCGCTTCCGTCAAGATTTAACAAAAAAACTAACTGAATAAAATGCGCGGAACTTTCGATTTTTTTTAAGGACGTGGTTCGGAAGGGAACAATAATGGGTCTCCTTATTCCGCCACTTGGTCCGTCCGGTCCACATTCCTCTCTCTCTCTTTTCCTCTGCTCCTTTCTCTCAACAATTTACCAACATTGCTCCCTTCCTTCTCAGCTCAGTGCCGAGAATTGCTGGAAAGAAAACGAGCGCCACTTTGCGCTCGGCCATGATATAGCGAGCATCTGTCGCTGCAGGAAGCGGCGAGTGAAGGCAATACGAGTGTAGCGTGAGAAGGAGAGAGAGAGAGAGAGAGAGAGAGAGAGAGAAACAATAGGTGGCCCTAAGAGTCGTAAGAGAAATTGCATCGAGTGATATATCATTGAGAAACTCGCGTCTATTACATCTTGGATAAGTTCATATCCCTGTTATTGCCAGCGTGACGCGACGACTCGGAATCTAGTTAATCGTATCAGTTACTAGCTTATGCCACGACGTTGGTCACATAACAGTTTAAATGACTGCAAAAAGGTCGGACAAAATATAGACCGTAAATTTTTTTCCATTCGAATGAGATTTGTTGGCATAGGGTTGATGAATTTCATCCTAGTAAAGTGTTCATGGGAGGAGAAATTTGGAAATGCCATTATAAAATAAAATTGTTCTTCTGAAATATGTGCTTTAACGACTTGATACACCAGATGAATAATGATATGTCTTAATATAAGACGTTGCTTAAAGCTGATTGTAATGTGAAATAACTCTTTCATATTGAATTAATAATTTTACCCATAGAAACATCACAATACTTGAACAAAAATGGTGAATTAGTAAATTGAGAATAAACGGCTTTTATGTAACTGGATAAAAGGCCGCATTCCAAGAAGATACCGTGAAAAAAATCATCATTAATTCCAACAGACCTCTAGCGGTAAATTAGTGCATCATATGGACAGAAAGAGGATGGTGAGAGGAGGAACCCATTTCATTCGATCCTTATCAACCGCGATTAAAAAAGTATAAAACATTGCGTGAAGTTGCGGAAATAATATATAGAACATTCGAATTCTTTTATCAGTGCTCGAGTTTTGGGGATTGTATCCTTTAGTCATCGATGTTTGTTTACGGAATACCCTTTTCTCCCTTTCTATTCCGTCTCTCTGACCTCTTGTGCTACACTCCTCTCCACCCTCTTGAAGTAGAAACCCCTCCCCCGCATTCGCACTCTCTCACGCACGCACGAGTCATTGCGTTGACGCTTCCAAACGCCGAAACCCTCCCGTTACGTCATGAGCGCGATACCGGCGTCCGACTGAGATTTTCGTATGGCGTAGTTTTCGTGTTCGTAGTCTGGGACCATGAATATTTGAGGAGAAACTGTTGAGATTGAGAAATCGAGGGAGAGAGGGAGATGTGTGTATTTGAGGATGAGATAAAGGGAAGGAGGGGATGGAGAGGGATGCAGAGCTTTAAGGCTGAGGGATTGGATAAACTGCTGCGGATTCGGGAAGATGGGATATTCATGGGTGTGTATGTCTATGCTGCTCAGAATGGAGTTAAAGTTTGTCTCTCGAGGAGAATTTATGGCGTGTGCGGAAGGAAAGGGAATTAATTTCGGAGATATCTCTGCCGCGAATCTAGCCGGTGGAAATATCGTGCCTCTCGGAATGTTAGCACTTTAATAATCACGTCGATTGAGAATCTTAGAAGACTGCTCCGTATGGCACCTATTCGAGGAGGGTTTATTTAATCCTACTTCATGGCGGTACAGATGTGAGAATAACTGATCAAAAATGGGACAATTAAAGGTATTCGACTGACTATGAGACCCTTGAATGGGATGAAAATTAAGCGACTGAAGATATTCTTAAGTTAGAACTGCATAAAAACATAAGTTCTTCGAATTTGAAGTTATTATTTAATTATTTGGTTGGCTACTTGGTTTTTCTTTTCTTATATTTCCTTCTCAGACTAAAGCAGGATAGATACATCTGAGTCTAGCCGATTCGCCCCTGCCCTACGCACAATGGGTATCTTAGAGGTAGTGTAATGAATAGCCAGGAAGGGAGGAGAGAAACTCGGTGCCAGCATTTGCCTGCCCTTACGAAGAACACCAGGGGGAGACGACTTCTTAACGTCCCTTCCGAAGGACGGAGTGTTGATTTTCTCGTGTTCTCTTTCCTCATTGTCTCGTCCTCGTCACCTTAGTTCCAACAGGCACAAATAGGGGGCCGGAGCGTCCTCGGAAAAAATCCTCATAAGGATTCGAACCGGGTGTCGCTTTTTAGCAGATCGTACACTCTAACCACTACACCATCGGCTCCCCCTCTATGGCAGGGCGCGCACTGAATCGACTCGGATCGGCTTCGAACGGTACAATCGGCAAGCATATAAATACACAGAAACAAGTCAAAACCCGCGCACTGCATCGGGTCGCCAGGGCACCGTCCATTCGGATTGGATCGGTTCCGTCTTTGAATGCTAGAGAGGGCAAAAATTTCCGATGGTTCGATCAGTCCGCGAGGAAACAGGTCAGTTGAGTAGTGTGTATCGAGTCACTCCAGTTCGGTATGGTTTTAAATGAGGAACTGTTGATTGAAACAATCCGCAACTACCCATATTTCTACGAACCGTCAAATAAGTACTATCATGATGGCGTACAGGAAGACAACGCCTGGGATGAAATATCCACAACACTACTATGTTCTGGTAAGTAGGAATTATAAAATAAATTAAAATATAAAATAAGTACTTTATTGATTTTAAATGTTATATATGTTTAAGTAGATTGCTAATATTATTACATAGGCTACGACTGACACAACAAATAGCTTAACTTCAGTAGCTTACATGTTAGTTATGATTACAAAGCATATTCTTTCTTCCTGTATAAATTCGTTCGCGTTGCCAGGGTACACTTCCTTGAGGTGAGGCAAAGTATTGTTTAAATATGTCTCTGATTTCGAAGGCATCTCTTTGGAAATTACCACCCATACCTGGCATGTCTCCAAGGCCATGAGGCTCCTCCTCACACTCGAGGTCTCCAGGCTGCCAAGCACAAACGTAATTTCTGAGAAAGTTGTCTAAAGCAGTTGCAGCCAGCACAATTATATCAAGATGGTTAGGCGAGAGATTAAATTTTTATGAAAAATACGAAACTTCTTCGTTAGGATTCCAAAGGCATTTTCGCTTACACGCCTGGCTTTGCTATGCCTATAATTATACATTTTTTTAGCCCCATTTTCCACCTGCGCACCTGGATACGGCATCATCAGATTCGTTAGTAAGGGGAATGACTCGTCTCCCACAATTACGTGAGACAATACCGTATATGTTCCCGGTAAAACTTTATTTGGTGGAATCTCCAGTTCTCCAGGAAGTAGTCTTCTACCAAGTTGCGACGAACGAAATATGCCGTATTTACTCGCATGATTGCTCCACTTTTTCGTGCTATTGATTTACAACAAAATAGGGTGGGGCAAATACGCGGTTTTCTCCTATCTTATAAAAGTGGCCAAATCAAAAAAAATAGTGTCTTATTTCCTCCTAATAGTTCAGGTGGGGAAATTACGCGATGAAGGCAATTATGCGAGTAAATACGGCACCTCCATCAGTTTTGCGCCCATAAAAATTAACATCACCGGTTACGAACCAGTAGTCTGCATCTACCAAAGCAAGCAACACAATGCTGAACTCATGTTTATAATTAAAGAAGAGGGATTCTGTATTTGGTGGCTTTTCAAATACGACGTGCTTGCCGTTTATGGCTCCCAAACAGTTTGGATAGTTCCACTTCTCGGAAAATCCTTCCTCTCTTTTCTTCCATTGTTCCACTGTAGGAGTGGGAATTGCCAATGGTTGTAGTATTCTCTATATTTTGTCACACGTATCAATTTCTCTTACTGTTATCTCTCCCAATCTGTAGCTGAAGGATATTGTAGATAATGAATCACCATAGCCGAGGAACCTGCAAAAACAAAATAATTCACATTAAAATTATATTATTTAATGTGTATTTAATACAGTATTTTGTATAACAGTAGTATTATTATATATATATATATATATATATATATATATATATATATATATATTTATTTATATTATTTGTCTCGCTTGTTCTAGCAACCGAATGTAGGAAGAAATTGACTCCTCTTCTGGGCAATTTCCGAAAATCTATGAGAAATCGAAAAACAAAAAGTGGTCAAAAAGCAAAGAACTATCATTCATCATCATACTTCTGTCCGAAGACAGGTTTTAACTGAATCGCTGCCTCCATTTCTCTCTCTCCCTAGAAGCCTCTTTTATACCTCTATAAGTAGTATATCCCTGCTTTATATTATCTAATATTCCTATTCTTTTTCTCCCTCTTCCTCTTTTTCCACTAATTTTTCCTTCTAAGATCGTCCTTTGTAAACACTGTCTTCTCAATATGTGCCCTATCCAATTTGCTTTTCTTTTCCTGATTGTTTTTATTAGCATCCTATCTTCTCCCACCATTTCTAATACTTCTTCGTTTCTCTTCCTCTCTGTCCATTTCACTTTCATCATTCTTCTCCATACCCACCTCTCAAAACTTTCTAAATATTTTTCCTCCTTTCTCCTTATCGTCCACGTCTCTGCACCATAAAGAGCTATGCTCCATATGTAGCATTTTGCTAATTTCTTCCTTGTTTCTAGATTTATTGTCTTGCTTGTGAGAAGCTCCTTCTTCTCGTTAAATGCTGCTTTTGCCATTGCAATCCTACTTCTGATGTCCTGTGTACTACTTCCATCCTGTGCTAAAATACTGCCGAGATATTTGAAACTACTTACTTGTTCCAATTTTTGGCCATTTACCATTATATTTAATTCTTTATGTTCCTTTGAAACCACCATGACTTTTGTTTTTTCTGTATTGATCTTCATTCCATATTGTTGGCCAACCTCAACTAGTCTGTCTGTCATCCTCTGAAGCTCTTTCTCCCCTTCTGCTATTAAGCCCTGATCATCTGCGTATTTAATGGTGGTAATACTTTCACCTCCTATCTTAAATCCTTTCTCTTCCATCAACGCTTCTTCTGTTACTGTTTCTGCATACATATTAAATATCGCTGGTGAAATAGGACAACCCTGCCTCACTCCCCTCCCTATTGAAGTACTTTCTGTTTCTTCTCCTTCAACCCTGACTCTAATCTTTTGATTAAAGTAAAGGTTTTTAAGCAGTCTTTTATCTTTCCAATCTATTCCTATTTTGTTTAAAATACCCAGCATCTTATCCCATTTCACTCGGTCAAAAGCTTTCTCCCAATCTACAAAACAAAAATACATATCTTTATTAACTTCTAGCGCTCTTTCTATCATCATCCTCATACATCCTATAGCATCTCTAGTCCCCCTTCCTCTTCTAAAACCAAACTGATTATCTTGCAGCTCCTTTTCTATTTTACATTCAATTCTTTTGGTTATTATTCTGGTTAGAACTTTAGCTGTATGAGAAATTAAACTAATAGTTCTGTAATCCTTACAACATTTTGCATTGTTCTTTTTCTCCAGTGGTACCATCACAACATTTAAAAAATCTTCAGGCCATACACCAGTATCATATACTTGGTTAAAAAATTTTGTGAGTTGCTTAACTGCTTTAGACCCCAAAACCTTAAGAACGTCCACGGGTATATCATCACTCCCAACTGCCTTTCTTCTTTTCATGTCATCAATTGCTCTTTTAACTTCAGACTCGAGAATACTTGGTCCTAGCTGATCTTCTTCCACATCCTCTTCTTCATTTAATTCAATATTTCTTGGCTTTCCTTCTTTGTTATACAGAACCTCAATGTATTCTTTCCAGACATTCTTTACATAGTCTGGCTCCGATACTATTTTACCACTTTTGTTCATGATTCCTTTACGTCCTATCTTTCTTGCTTTTTTCTTGAATAGTTCCCTTGCTTTGCTATACATGAGGTATGTTCTACAAATTCTTTCACATTCGACAATCTCCTCGCATTTCTCATTTATCCACTGTTCTCTGGCTTTATCTGTTTCCCTTCTTAAAGCATTATTTAACTCCTTGTACTTTCTTTGGCCTTCTTCAGTGTTTATGTTCTTCCACTTTCTCCGCTCTTCCATTTTTTGCAGCATGGCTGCTGTGATCCAGGGTTTTTTGTTTCTTTCACCCGTTATCTTTCCTACCTTCTTTTCCATTACATCTTTAATGTTGCTATGGATGTATCTCCACTCCTCATCTACATTCTTCCTATTTTCTTCATCTCTCTCCCCCAACCTTTCCTCCAGCTCAGTCATGATAGCCTCCTTGTTTTTAAGGAGTTCCTCTAAGTTCCATTTCTTGTTAACTCTTACGTTTCTCTTAACGCTCTTCAGTCTACATTGTATATTTGCCACCAAAAGGTTGTGGTCAGAATCGATATCTGCCCCTGGTAGTGTTTTCACATTTTTAATGCTATTTCTAAATCTTTCATTGACTAGTATGTAATCTATCTGGTATCGTCTCTGGTCTCCTGGGCTTCTCCATGTGTAAAGTCTCCGCTGGTGATGCTTAAACCATGTATTAGTTACAATTAATCTATTTCTATGGCAGAATTCCACAAGTTTATCCCCTCTTTCATTTCTCTTCCCTAGTCCATATTTTCCCACTATGTTATCTTCCTGTCCCTCTCCGACTACACTGTTCCAATCTCCCATTACTATGGTGGTGATCCTTCCTTTTCCCTCCTCCTCCAATATCTCCATAATCTGTTCATAGATTTCATCTACTTCGTCGTCGCCAGCATTAGTCGTTGGCATATACACTTGAATTATAAGCATTTCCACTGGCTCCATCTGAAGTTTTACGGCTATTAATCTATCATTAACTGTCACTACCTTGCTAATTCTTTCAGCTATCTCTTTTCTCATTATAATCCCCACTCCCCTTTCCTTTTTCTCCCCTCCTGAGTAAATAATCTTAAATTCGTCTGAATTTATCTCGCCTTCTCCTTCCCACCGAACTTCACTAAGACCTACTATACCTACATTATTCCTTCTCATTTCCCTTTTTATGTTCTCTAGTTTACCCCCTGAATTCATAGTCCTAACATTCCATGTGCCTATTCTTAATTTCTCACCACTTGCTTTCCTATTAATGTTAAATTTCCTCTGTGCATCCCCTAGGGTAGTCCCCACCCGGAGATCCGATTGGGGGACTATTTTACCTCCGGAATATTTTACCCCAGAAAGATCCATAGAGGTATTTCAGCTTTTCAGCCTATCATGGGAAATATAATGAGGTAGTTTCCCCTTGCTTTCCTCATCGCAGTTTCACAGAGTGATTACCCATCTGTAGCTGTTCAGATCCACATGATCACCACCTACAGAGGTACTGTGCAAGCTGCTGCCCTTGCACAGGGGGATGTAAAACCCCCAAGACTGCTTCTTAGTCTGACTCTTCCCCTCAGACCTTTCCGGCTTGGATGGTCCTACCAGGAGAATTATCTCCCGCCGGCATAGCTCTTTGGTTCGTAAGAGTACACAAACCCTCCCACCTCTGTAAGGTTATGCAGTCCTTAGGGAGGGCAAAGAACTATAAGCCATGGGAATACGAAGAGAGTACGACCTTTCTCATTCCATTTATTGGTGAGAGAGAACAAAGATTTCTGAGAGTTCACATACTAATGTATGTTCCCAGCTGATTCACCTCTTGCCTACGCGCAATGGGAATCTAAGAGGTAGTGCAATGAATAGCTGGATAGCAAGGGAGAAGAGAAACCCGGTGCCGGCAGTAGCCTACTCTTAACGAAGAACACCAAGGGGGCCAACGGCTTAACGTCCCTTCCGAAGACGGAACGCTGAATTTGCGCGGTCTCTTCAAACCACACAAACAGAGGGCCGGGCGACCTTGGAAAAAATCCTACTTGCGCAGGGTTTGTGCTCGCTGCATATTCAAACAGCAGGCGAATAGCAGCCAGCGTCCTAACCACTACACCACCGGCACCCCAGAGAACAACGGTCTAACTTTTCACAGGTTGGGTCTGATGTCGCGTCTGATGATGGGGATGAAGGCAAAGACCAAGATAATTCAAGTTCACAAATAGAAGTAACCATACACAATACTCCTCGCAGCAGTTCCAATTCGAGCCCTACACCGCGTTCAACTTCTGTTTCAAAAAGTCGTCAACAACCACTTCCCCCTTAGGTGAAAGTACTACAAAACTACTTTGAACAAAAGCAAGATTCAAAACTGCCGGAGAAACCAGATAACTTGAATTTTTTTTATGCCATGGAAAAAACCGTACTAACGTTTCAACCTCAGCTCCAGTTTGAAATTAACTCGAAAATATCAGCTTTGGCCACAGAATATGAATTGAAGAATTTAATAGCGCAACATCCCCATATACAACCGCAACAAGGATTTGAAACTTCTTCCTTACAGCCAACATGCCAATCATCATTCAACCCTCATTCACCGATTTCTGAAGACGCACAACAACTTCAGTTACCATTCAATCCAACATATCAACCTATCACAATTTTCCGAAATTGTGTAATTTTTCATTTCATAATTAACATATTTTACATTTTTTAAATAACATTTTTATAATAACTACATAAGTAACTACAAATATAACTATATAAGTAACTACAAATATAACTATATACATAGCTATATAATTAATTGCGTAACGACCAGTATTGAGCGTTGGGTGTCGTTTGATACCTGAAAAACGAAAGCTGACGGTTCACAGAAAGTAACAGATAAAAGGGTGGCATATAATCGAGGATCCCCTGTATACAGGGTGTAGGAAAAATGGCGCACTCTAACAACGGGGACGGGTAGAATACCTCAAAAATGTACAAGGAACAAATTATCTATAATGAATAGGTGCCGAGATATCATCGTAAGAAAGAACTGTCAATTGGTCCAAGCATGTAATCATGCTGTGAGAGGACCAAGGATCACAACACGTCACGTATGGCAGAGAAAAGACAAAGATAGCTCACTGCAATACCACAGACGACAGTGATAAACACTCAGCGCGCAGTATGCAGGCCTACTGTCATACTGTGCAGTCATTCCATAGCAGTACGCTGTCAACACGGGAGAGGAAATGATATGGACTAAACGTTACACGAATACTATGATATGTATTTGATCCTTGGTGCGTTTGGTAACCGGGCCTACGTTGCAGCCAGGGCTTATGCAGAAATGTATGCAGCACGCCGCTTTCCAGACAAAAATGTGTTTTGCTGGCTGGATCAGCGAATGAAAAAGACTGGTAACGTCCTACCATATCTCGGTATCTATCCATTCTATAGAATTTGTTCCTTATACATTTTGCTTAGTTATGATGTTGTCTACCCGTCCCACTGTTAGTGTGCACAATTTTTCCCACACCCCGTATAACTAATTTTTATTGATTTCTTTGCAAGCGAAGTTGCAACGGACATCCTAGGATATTTATAAAACTATGTATATAGTTAATGAAGTATATATAAACATAACTATATATAACTAAAAATAACTATATATGTATATAAATAAGTGTCATTTTTAAAATAACATTTATAAATAAAATAAAGAAAAAACACTTTTAAGGATTTTTGTTAATCTCTATCTAACCTATGTCGACTTTAAAAAGTATCGAATACTTAAGTGTGACTGTTAGACGCTCTTCTGGTAAAATCACCTTCCGAAAATGTGTCTTGCTTTTTCAAAGGTAGCAGCTTTAGTAGATCAAAATAAATGTCACTAGACATTCTAAAATATTTGAAAAACTTCTGTTCATCCCTCAGCAAACAGGGAAATAGATGACAGAACGTAGTCCTTTTCAGATTGTTGTCATGAATCCAGAACCTCGCCGTTTGTTTTACTATCTCATGACAAGCTACAGCAATCATAATATCATCTTCGTCGGAAGATCTACACATTTTTCTATATACCAGCTGTTCACAGGACGATATGTTTAGACTGAGAGCCAGCAAGAAACTGAGGGCTGAAGCAAATGGCTGAAGAAGTCTGATCGGAGTCGATCCCGTGTGCGCGCGTTGGTCCGTTCCGAACCGAACTGTCCCGTTCCGAGCCGATCCGAGTCGATCCAGTGCGCGCCCTGCTTAGTGTCTTTTTTTGTATCTGTCTAAAGGTTTCAGCGAAATATCTCAATGCCGCATTTAAGAGTTCTCTAAAATAACAGCAAAATAAAAATTTAAGAAACGTGAAGGAATTCAGATTTCATTTAGTTTAATTTAAAACGTTTGAAAGGTTTTATATTTGAAATCTAAAGAATAATTTGCAAAAGTTTCGCAAATATAACACATGCGTCAGTAAAAGGCATAAATGGAAGTTTGTAATTCTTTTTCTAAAGATTTTTGTTATTTAAGGTGGGCCAAAGATTAGTTCGAGATATGATAAATATTGAATAGTATCTTTACCATAGTTGCAAAATACAAGCACTAGGCAATCAAGAATTAAAAAGTTCTTTAAAACTTTCTGCCGCCAGTTCTTGAATTTCTCTGGGGATGGCTCTCCAAAATTTAAGCGGTGTGGCGAGAGGTTTACCTCTCTCTCTACACCTAAGAAAGGGAAAGACAACGAACAGGAAAAGAGGCAGGAAAGGAGAAAGAGAACCTTTTGCGTGGCGGTAGAGTGATGGAGGGAAGATAGGAGGCAGGGAGGAGACCGTCGCGCCTCAAATCCTCGGCTCAAATGCGTAATTGCGGCTCCGCGGCCAATTCGTCCCGCCACCCAAAATGTCATCCTCTCCCCACACCCTCCCACGTCGGCGCCTCCCTTTGTAAAGTCCCTTCCGCAGCGTTATTCTTACTCATTTTTTCGTTATTTTTCCCCCGACTTGGCCTCGTTCCACAGACCCGACATCGTGGCACCGGAATCCCTCGAATGGGACCGTGCACGCCACCATCGCTTAGGTCACAAAGCCTTTTCACGGGATCGATTTCTTCCCGAAGTAAAGGGGTCAATGGTTCGCACAAAAACGTTTTTGGAGAGAGGATCTTTATTGTGTATGCAAATTTTCTCGAAGTATTTTCATATCAACCTGTACGAAAGCAGTATTTTTTCGTTCCGTTTTTTTTATGTTGACGAGTGTTAGTAAGCATTGAAGTTTTTATCTTCAAGAGCGAATCGTTTATATCGCTAAGTCATTAAAAAGGTATGCAACGTGTAATTTGGTATTTTACATAAATAGACACCCATAGAAAAGACTTTTTCCAGCGAAAGGACTTGGTTTAAAATATAATTAAATAATCCCTGCGTAATAACATAATTAATCAATATAACGTAAAGTGTTTGTAACGCAAAATGACGGATCAAATTGACTGCCAAGAAGGCAATTATAAATAGAGTATAGTAACTTTTATTTTCCTTGAAAATACCACTAAACAAATAATAGTAAATTTTGTGCATTTGTGATATTTTAATTGAATTATATTTTAGTGAATGGCAAAGTACATCAAGTTATACAATGCAATCATCGACATTTATAAATTCCTTTGTTTTTTGTTTTGTTTACATAACGACGAAGAACTTGGTTGGCAGTTACAATCGGTTTAGCATATTAGATTTAGAGAAATTTTGTACGTTGCATTGGAATATTTACAAAATTACGTTACTATTTACTGCCATTGATGTTGAAAAATTGTTTTATAGAATAAGTGTGATGATAGAATTTGTAGCCAATGTCGCTTTTAAATTGGCTACTTTACCGTGAAATTATGTACTTCTAAAAATTCCTTTAATGGAATACTTGATTGATCATCAAAATTAAACTTAGAAATCGCATTCTAATAAGACAAAACGATATGCATGTATGTAAGTAGGTTTAAAATGTGAAGCTTAGCGAATTTAGGTCCATTGAATTAGAATATCTACAAAACGATAATATTACCTTGTTATTCACTGTTATTGCTATTAAAAAATTGTTAACGAGACACGCGGTTTTACGTTGTCATGTTAGGATACAAAATTATTGAAATCAAATATGTACTTGATTCTAGAGCCCTAATTAAGCAAAAGGTTAAGGAAATACCAGAAGAAATAAAACGTCAAACCAGACAGCGAGTAAGGGGATTTATTTAGCATTTAAGCGATGCATTTATGACGGGAAATTACACTAGTAATAAATAATAATAAGTTTTAGAATGATATACTCTCTCTTCAATACCTATGAAGAGATGGGTAAAACCAAATTCTTTTATGATCTGATTCCGGTGTATCACCCCTGATGTCCACTCTTTTGTCATTGAAATACGAATGTGGTTTTTCTAATTTTTTGTCTATTCTAGATGCGTGGTCTCTCGATTGAATTCCAGCCATGGAGCGAACTCAATAATTTCCTCTGGACTGTTTGCTATTCGTAAAAATAATTCAGTTGTTAAATGATAAATCCCATCAGGAGTAGGTTTTCAAATATTTATTCAGCTGTGTCGTACATTTTCTAGGGTTTTAAGTAATAAGACATTCAAGAGAAACACCTTGAATGTAGTTAATGGAAATCCATTTGAATGTATGGCAAATGAGAATGAATACAATGAGCCAGAGGGTGTGATTTCAATCCATCATCAACCGCCCTCAAATATACCAGTCTCCCCGGATAGCCCGGAAAAAGGCGTTTCCCTCACCGATTCACGAATGGCCCTTTTGTATGAATGACTGTTGCCGGGCTATGCCCACGTGTCTGGAGAAGAGACATCCTTTTGTCTCTATCTCACCTTCTCCTCCTTCCCTGATGCGAGTGCTCATGTGCGTCTTAAAATCTTTATTTCACAGATATTGGGCGTGGATGCAACAGAGGGCGCCGGGAGGCGAGGAAAGACGATCTGCCCTCGTAGAGGCGTCTGCCAAACCAAAGACTTCGAGGAAGGAGCGTGAGTTCAAGAAAAAGGAGAAGAGGACAATCACGGCATTCAACGCCCTTCTAATAGGTAAATGCACTGAATATGGCATATTTATCTGAGATGATTGCGTATTAAAAAATCGAAAAAGTAAATAAAAATCGTCACATTCTTTCTTTCTTCCTCTCATTCAAATATGCATTCCTTAAGCATATAGTAGTATAAGGATTAAGGCGAGAATACAATCTCGAGGTTTAACAATGACACGGTCGGTAAGGCAACACATCGTCAAACAGCTTACATTTTCCCAATAAATATGATTTAAACGTATAACTTGAGCGATTTTGTAGCATAGGCAAAATGTGACGATAAGAATAAGAAAAGTTAATTACTTTCTTTATAACGGTCCAGGTTTAAGTATTGTAGGTCAATTATTTATAATTTTAATTTGCAATAGAGTAAAGACTGTAAGTCGAAAAATCGATTTTTAATGTTATCTTATGGTAAATATACCTGTTATCTACTGAAGTCGAACCCAGTTCTTTTTTGAGGATTTTCTTCGTAAATAGCTTTTACTAAAAGAATCAAGCATTCAATTTTCTACCTAGTCGAAAAGTTTGTTAAAGTAGCATTACAATCAGTCGTAAATAGTTCTCGATCCTCCTGCTCCGTTATAAAACCTTTTTAAGAGGAGCGCCATTTTTTGCGTCATCACCGCTATACACAGAAATGTCTGGCCTTTTATATTAGTAAATTTTATTGTAGCAAATGTGGTGTAAATATCATATTTTATCAATCTAAAAATATATCTTTTGATAGCGTGTAAAAACAGGTTTAGGCACCGCCGAAGGATTTTACTTCAAGCTTTTAAATTTCCTATCATGTTGTTTCTTAGAAATGGTCCGTCACAAATCCGCCAGTCTTGTAACGTTGACTGTTTCACATTTAACATAAATAACAAAGTCAAGAGATCTAGAAGGGATATCTCATTTCTATCCCTTTAAAGCAGGGATTCCCAAACCCCGAACTTGGGTCACGAAGGCCTTGTCATGGATCGCGGACAACCTCCAGTCCGAAAGTGAAAGACTAAATTTTCGATAAAGAAGGACCACCAAGACACAAATATTATGAAAAAAAGGCTGTATAGCGATATTTCGCTTCTAAACTTCGCTTGATCATACAGTGATATATCGTATTCAAATCTTAGCAACTTGCCAACTTTTCACAAACCACGGTTTTTTTGGGAAAGTGGAGTTCACGTCGAAAGCGTTTTCCCGACGTATTTTGTGGTCAGATTCGTAACCAGCGGTGCCGATTACCTCGTCTACCGACGTTTTTTTGTCCCTTTCTTTTTAACTTACTGAAGACTGACTGACTGACTTTAGATTCTCTTAGGTGTTCGTTCAGTAAAGTGCGCTATTTTCAAGCTACTGCCGTGTTGTTCTGAGTGTATTTGCGATATTGAAATTCATAATAATTTATTTTTTTAAGTTTGAAGCACAATTTACGAAGCTAATACACTAAATTCGTAATTTTTAATGTCTCTCAAGCCTTTTGGCCATCAAGACCAAGGCAAGAAATAAACTTCATCCTCAGAATGGTCAGCTCTGCGCTCTCTCCATCAATATTATCTAAACTAAGATTGAATCAGCAGATCACGAAGTTGAAACAGCATCATGGAATCCACTAAAGATGAGGCGCTTGCATGAACAATCACCCGAGCAAACAATGATGTTTATATTTTTGATAATTTCAAGTAATTTTGTGCTTGCAGCTTTCTTTTTTCTAAAAGCAATTTGAAAATTTCTTAAAATTTTAGCAAAGGAATGCCTCGATTCATTGCTTCCATTTTGTTTTTTCATGAACCCATTTCCAAAATTGAACTTGATTCAGAAAAAAATAAAATTGGAAGAAATTGGACGATTGTCTACAGTTTTTTCATAAATGTTTTATACATATATTTAGTGCGTTTTGTCAGTGTTTCAGAAAAGAACGATGACACTTCACATCTATCATATGCGAACGTGACATAACCTTTTGTCCCCGAATGGTTATTGGACAATATGATCCATGTTAACTACGTTATTGAAATTTCATTAAAAGTATTTATAGATCCTTTTTTCGTTGTAAATATTGTCTAAAACATTAAATTAAAAAGTACTAGTATTTAATATAAGCAATTGTTGGAAAACCTAGTTTGAAAAGAAGATTTTTATAGAAAATATAATTGTCGTGCAATTTTACCATACTATCTCTTGGCCGTAAAAGGAACTAGTATAACAAATGCGGGACCGTCAGAAATAGTTTGTGTTCTCCACCAGGAGGCACTGTAGTATTTTGACATGCATTTCTAAAAAGTATACCCATGCATATGTATTATTGATTTCCATTGCAATACAATAATGCCGTAAAAACATTAAAATATTAAAGTACTAATATCTAATATCAGCATTTATCGCAAAACGTAATTTGAGCAGAACATTTTTATATAAAATATTTGTCGTGCATTTTTTTATTACTGCCATCTCTTGGCCGTACGAGGAACTGGATCGTCGGAGATAGCTGAAATGTTCTCCACCAGAAGGCGTTGTAATATTTTGGAATACATTTCTAAAAATAAACCCATCCATATTCATGATTTCCATTGCATTAATTTACCATGCTGGGTGGAAGTAAGCACACATTTTATTGATGCTGCAAGCAACGCTGCAATAAACAGCTAGTTTACTATTATGCTAATAAATCTCCAGTGATTTGCTGAGGTGCTGAGTAGGTACCGGTACCATTTGGGTAGCAAGGCGAATGTGATTGCAAATTTTGGGTCGTAGACAAAAATTTGGAAACCACTGCTTTAAAGAATCTAAGGACCCCATTTCAGTCACTTTCGTTTTAAACAAAGAAATAAAGATGAAAATATGATTTGAGTGATTATCCTCCGCCACAGAACTCGTCTCCAGAATCTGAGATTCCTGCCCTCGCTGGTGGATCCAGAAACGAAATTTTTCAACGACACCCGATATCCCACCCACCCTGCTGCTTGCGGAATGGTTAGCGCCATCGTAGAGGGGGAGGCAAAAAATCTTCCTTGGGTAACCTGGCGTCCGGCTTTTCCCTAACGGGTGCAAATCCACAATCCGCTCCCTCGTCTTGCGAGCGCTCCCACACAACGTCAACCGACACCACAATCGGTAAACCAAACGCCCCACGCCGTCCTGGGGCGGAGGCGAGTCGGCCCGACGGAAGGACGGTGGGCAGTCAAAACCTCGATCCTCCTCCTACTGCCCCACGCCAACCGATAGCGTTGATGGCCGAACGATATATCGGGATGATACTCCAATTATAGGGAGCGGGAAGAGGGATGGGTGGGTGTCTGTCAAAGGGAACGGTATACCGGGGAGGCGAATTCGGAAAGAGAGAGAGAGGGAGACGGGTTTGTTAGGGGGACGGAGGAAGGGCGGAGTGGGCGGGGTGGGGCGGAGGTTGCCCAGTTACCAGCTCGGGAAACTTGATACGAATCTCGCTCCCGATATAGAGTGGCTCTGATTTTGCGGGCTTGACGCAGGCTTTCAATGAAATGAGCCATTCTAATGAAATAGAGGATTTTATCAGACTTTGAGGTTCGCTTTAAAAATATTACGCCATAATAAAAATAATGCCTGACTATTTTGTCGGGCTGACAACCCCCGGGGAATTATTACTAAGCGCGTTTTTCGATATGGAGGGAATAAATTTTGCGGCTGGCGCACCGGGTATTATTTTATTTTTCGGCAGATTGGATCCATTTATATCCCCGGTCGTGACGTGTTTTGAAAACTCGGTAATTCACCATTCATACTGAGGTTTTGCTAAAAAAATCGAAATGAGATCCTGTTAATTAAACAAGAATGATATTTCGATAGCTCTCTCAATTTCACGGGCGTCGTTGACATAATTAGACGAGTCGAGGAAAAACTCGAATACGTTTTATGGCAAAGGATTTAAAAACTAATCAGTGCCGCAAAAACTTTAGTCCGACACCTGATGAATCTTTCGCGGTGATGTAAGACGATTATAAAAATATTCTATCCTATAAAATGTTTTCCAAAGATCTGTGTTTTATGAGTCTCTCGGGCTATAATCAATGACGCTCATCGTCTATTATTCAGGATACGTGCAAACTTGAACGCTGCAGGCAAAACACCGTTCGGTTGAACTATTAAGGAAAAAATCGATGACAGTAAGAAAAAATCGTTTAAAAAACAACTCTGATCCTCTTTTTCATTGGATAAAATCGCAATTCGTCGTAGAAAGAAAGATAACAAGTAAACTCGGCTCTTTTGATAAATATCGATACGATTTGTCTACGTTGCTTTTTTTTAATCAGTTCGTTTCAGCGACGAAAATGCCTCGATCATTCCATCCATAGGGCCGGCGTTACACAATGGCCTGCACCGTTTAATTTCGCCGTTCATTCAATTTCACGTGCAAACAGACGCACGCATCGCACACATTTTCCGCATCCATGAGAGAGGGAATGGGGGTCGAGGAGTTAATAGATTTGTATCTATCGGTCCAAAAACTTCGGGATCCCCTGTCTATCTAAGCGGCCTCCGTTCAATACCTACGTCCACCTACTCGCTATTTCCCACTCCGAATGCTCATTACCGAAAATTCCAGCAAGCTCCGCCCGGCCGTCCTTGCATCCCACTTCCTCTACATTGTATGTAAATAATAATAAAAGGAGGGATTAAAAAAAATGAAGCCCCAAATCTGACAGCACGGTTTTTGCGAGGGTTGTGGGTGAGAGAGAGAGAGAGAGTAGGGGGGTGGAGGGGTGGCCCGCCCGCCCGCCTGCTACTGGCGCTACTGCCGAAATAATCGCATCATTCCACCGAGTTCCAGCGTGGCGTGAATCTCTTTGAAATCAAGAGACCCAAACGAAGAGGGGAAGTGAGGGGATTGGTAAGGGATAGGGAAGGTGGGTGGAGGGAAGGGAGAGAGGGTGGAGGAAAGGGAAAGAAAAAAAGAGAGAACAGGATAGGTGAAAAGGGTAGCGGTTTTTGATGCGAGATAGGTGAGTGCGGGATGACCCCTTCGGCGGTGGTAGGGGTTGGTCAGATTGGGAGGACGATTTTTGGTATTCAAAGGGATGAGATGGGAATGGAGTGGGGAAAGTGAGTGAGTGAGAGGGAGGATATTGCGAGTGAGAGAAAGAGAGAGACACTCTTATTTGATACAGTCGGAGAGAAGTTAGGACGTCAACGTGTGGATGTTTGCGAGCACGTGTGTGTGTGTGCGTGCGTGCGTTCAGATACGGCCGTGGAAAATGAGCTGGGCGGAAATTGAGAGTCCGATTTGTGCGGCAGTTCTGTATCCGAGGCCAATCGAAAATACACCAATTTTCATGGAGTGCAAAATTTGAATCGGCTAGCTCGTGTTTCGGATCAGGAAGGTTATTTTCTATCCCCATAAAATTATTAATGGTTAATTTCATTGGTATTCGCTTCTCATTTGCTAGCTTTGCATATTCTCACGTTTACTGAGGCGACGATCGAAATGTCACCTACGCGGGATAATACAGAAGCGGAAGTTTGGGTTCTGTCACGGTAGCATGAGGGTACATAAAAATAATATTGAACGTCTCATGAAAATGCAGCCTATTTCGAAACCAGTTTTTTCGTAATCCTCCATATTCTACTGGGGGATACGTTTCTAGTACAGAATTTAATTCCTGGAATATGCTAAGTAATAAATAAATAATATATGCTCAGATGTTTACATCCTGCGCTAGTGGCATTTAAAAACGCTCTATCGCTTGTAATTATTTTTCCGGTTTAATGAACAGGTTTTGCAAGCTAAGGATATTCTATGATTATTGTCAGCTATTGGGGTTAAATACTCATAAACGAATCTTCAGCGATACGCATGTGGAACTAGTTCCTGACATTTTGACGAAGCGTAGGCGAAATGGCCTACCTCCGCATAATTAGGATAATGTATCGTTAAAATTGACTGCTTTCTTTTAATATTCTAATACACTAGTTTAAGTTTATCACTCTTTAACAACAACTTTAATATTTATTAATCTATTATAATAATGCGAAAAATGTAGCGTTGTTATTATATATCGTTTGGAATCTAAATCTTCAGTTTGGAGCATGGATGAGGGGCCCGGACTAAAGTTAGTTTAAAAAACATATAGGTTGAAAGGATACAAAATACCGTAAGTTATGTCATGGATATTTGAATACGTAAAATTATGATAGAGAGCCTCTGACATGTTTACTTCGCATTTTATCGTTGGTTGGATGATTCAGTTTCCGAACGAAGCACGTGCTTTACGCCAAAACCATTGAGGAAGTTTTGGATCAATGTGTAACCGAATACACTCGTAGGAAGCCAGACTATGTTGCACAAGACAAAAAATAGAAGGGAAGATGGAAGATTTGGTTGCCATGGAATCGGTGCGTGTGCGTTACCATGACTTGTGGAAGGAAGCCCTCTAGGGCCGGGGTGTTCTGTTATACGGCTGCCCTTCCAAAAGTTACCCTCGTTTGTACAACCGCATGGGCGTATATATGGGGCGGGATGGGGAAGGAAATTTTTTTTTGGTGGATGAGTGAGTATGAAACTGTGAACAAAGAGGAGAGACGCGGAGGGAGAGGGTGGAGGAAGGCGGGGAAAGTGAAATGTGGGGGAGTCTGAGGAAGGGAAGGGATTCAAGAAGACTGGATGTTTGGAGTATGAGGTAAAGTAGGAGGAAAGCTGCAAAGAGGAATTCAAGTGGTAGACGAGAGAAAGTGAGGAAGGATGAAGAGGAGAGGGAGGAATAATCGGTGGAGTAAGTGGACCACGAAGAAGGTGGCGAGTAGGAGAAGTTGAGGAAGGAAAAACAAGACTGCGAGAATTGTCTCGGTTACCCGCCACCAGACGTTTGATCAGATAAGAGAGGGACTTTACTGCACGCGTGTGGGCGATCTCCACTACTTCCCATTCCCTCGCTCCCATCTCTCGCCAAAGAAGAGAGAAAAAAATATAACAAAACTCCGAAGTGGAGTGTATGGAGAGGGAGTAAGAGAAAGGGGGAAAGGGAGTGGGGAGTAGATGTCTGGCTAAAAGTTTACGAGAATGAGAGCGTTGCAATACTAATCGAGGAATCGGTATCGTTACCATTTCGATTGATTTAAGGTTAATTCGTTACCGTTCGATGCGGCGAGAATGAGTTCGGATGTTGCCGTCGGTTTTTTATTTTATTTTTGGGTGTTTTGCTTGGAGGTGATACTAAAACTCCAAGTCATATGGGAAAACGCGTCGCCTTTTGCCGAGAATATAAAAACAAACACAATGGCAATACGCCGTAGTATTTAACGACTCAGCAACCGATAATAAACATCGGTTTCCGCTGAAATTTACTTCTAGCACGCTTACGTAAACGGGAATTCAGTCAATTATAAGACAATCGAGAATAGTTTCGCGACCAAACCGAACTTGTCTGCGTTGACAGCTGTGTATTTTCAAAAGATAAACACTTCAAGAATAAACGTAACAAGAATGACCGACTGAGCATAAGTACGAACATTTTCAACGGAGAAGGCGTCGCGTTAAACAATAAACTTAATGCACTTAGGAGGTATTTATCTCGATCTTCATTCTCCCACGGTTTTCTCGAGGGAAAGGGAGGGCGCAATTGAAAAAAAGAGAAAGGGAATGAGAAGAAATATTGCGAGACGGAGGGAGTGCGGAAAATAAAGAAGAGGGCGAGATATTGATAAGGATTAAAGGAGAGAGAAGGGGTGAGAGAGAGAGAATACTACGGAGTGTATTAGGAGAATGAGTTAGGAAAAAGGGGCAGTTTCATTTTTTTGGGAAAGGAGCCTAGAGGCATTGTCGGAGTCAGCAGAAAGATATCGCGTACAGCAAAAGTAGTGACCTTCCGCCCCTTCCCCACCTCCATCCTCTACTCCCTTCTTACCAGCCCACTCCCTTCCCTTCTCTGCCCTCTCACCTCTCCATCCCTTCTTTCCCTTACCCTTCATTCCCATTCCTCCCCTTCGCATTCCCTTAACTCCCCAGAAACCCACGTGACATGGGCGGCGAAGCGGAGAGAAAAGGGAGGAAAAAGAATTAAACAGGACGCGAGACGAGTAACAAGAAAGGAGGAAGAGAAGAGGGGAAAGGGAGAGAGAGAGAGAAAGGATATATTGGGGAGAGGGAGGGTGGAGGGATGTAGGGAGCGAGATATGGGAGGGGGGTAAAAGGGACAAGGGATTGGAGGAAAAGAAGAGGGGGGACCTTGGTAGGGTTCGTAGGTAAGAGGGAAGATGTATTGCTTAGTATTGAAGGGGAGGGAGAGAAGATTAAGAAATGGGAAAATCGTTTTTCTTTCTCTCTCTCTCTAGCTATACCACCTTTATCGAAATAATAGAGGGAGGATAGTGAGAGAGATTTTAGGGGGGCTGGCGAGCTCGTAAGGTGCGTAAGAAAAATAAGAAAACGCAGGGAACATTTTCAAAAAGTTTTCAGCTCGAAGGATAGATAACTTTCGAGAAAGAAAAAAAGAGAGATAAGGAGCGGGAGGAGGTGAGTGTGATGGATAGAGCACAGATCAACCCTCTTTCACTGCATTTTGGATCTCCCTTCTCTCCTTCCCGCCTCTCCAAAGCAGACGCTTCTCTTTTGTTACTCGCATCTTTCATCTGAAGAAAATATCAGGGTCAGCCATTGAAAAAGAGTCTGAGGGCCTTGGATGTAGAGCAAAGTGGTGTGTGCTGTTTTCCTTCTCCAACTTGGCGTTAAACGTTCGAAAGGTAGTGAGATGTCGCTTTAACTATCTAAGCATTTTTCATCCATATCGAATTATTAAGTTACTAGTGAATTGCCCGCAGCTACACAACTTCAAAATTTGGAAGCTTATAAAATATTTTCTACCGTTTTACCATTACTGATAGTTTATAAAATGCTTTCGAATAAAAAAATGCTTCCCGTGGGGATCAAACCTAGTTCCTCCGTGTTATTAGCACAATACACTAAACACTGAGCTACGGAAGCTAAGAAACCAAACAATTTTGATAAAAAAATGAGCGAACATATATAATTTAAAAAATGATCAAGTTAAATTGTCAATTAATACTAGAACGACCGGACGGGTCAATTTGAGCTGAAGGAGAATTTGAATGCGTTTTTCTACTGTCATATGATCTTGAACCCAATTTCCTCTCGTGACTTTTAATCATTGTGGAAGATGTTTACTCACAAGAGACTTAATCTTGTCATGACAGTATGTCATGAATTATAAAGAAATATACCTCGGACGCCCATTTTGACCCGTTGAAATGAAACGTATTTCCTTCAACATGGAATACCAAAACGCTTCCATGTTATCGCAGCTAATGATGTTGAATTACTATTTTTTCAGCTGTTCCTTGCATTCAGCCCTATCTCTCTTCCTCCCTCCCTCCCCGATTCCTCCCCTCTCTCTCTCTCTCCTGCTCCTAATCATCATTCGATCGTCTTCTCTCCCGAAAATGCAACATTTTGAGTGCATGTTTGAACTTACAGATATTGTCTTCCACTCATTTCATCTCAATAAACCCTTTGCTAAGTCCTTGGCGGTATTTGGACACGCAATAGCGTGCAGGCAACCTTGCGTGCATTTGCACAGAATAGTGTCTGAAAAATGACTTGTAGGCGCGATTTATATTCTGATGAGATTCTCGCGGAACTCAATAATATCCCCGAGGATGTGTTGGACGCACATACCTTTTATAACATTCTTGATTTTGCGGCAACAAATGCCGTCGTGATATATACAGCTGTCACTGGTAAGAAAATTTCGCGGAGAAAATTCATCAGACAGCTTGCAGAGAAGCTACGAGTGAAGTCGATAAGTGAAAAAGCGGCCGAATTATGATAATCGAGGTGAAGGATCTGATTTGGAAGAAAAAGTTGTTCCATGCGCCGAAGGTGCCAGGTCTTGGAAAATTACTGGACAAATAAAACCTCAACCAAATGCGCAGTAAGCAAGAAAACGGTTTGTGGGAAGTGCATGGGCAAGATGCGTTGCACTCGCGTCAGCTGCACAAAAGCGATGAAAGAATAATAATTTTGTTATATTATTTTGAAACTTAGTTTGTTCGTCACAAATATGTGTCAAATAAATCTATTTTTCAGATCCGAAAGATTTTAGCTGTTACATGGTATAGTAAAATACTTTCTATATATAATTAGCGTTAGTTTATTAAATTAGTTATAAATCAACTTGTTCGTAGTATTTATAAGAGAAATGAGTGCTTTCGACCTGAATGCATTACCACTTTGCATATCTGACTAATAATGCCTTTTTATAATTAGCATGTTTTTCTCTGTAAATTTTAGTTATGTACATTTTGTTGCTACCCGTGCTTAATTTATTCTTCATGTTGGTAAATATGGGTTTGCTTTATATTACTTGAGCGTAAGTTTTCTTTACGTTCTTTCGTTGCTATGCAATCCTTGCGTGATTTTCAAATATTTTTTTCAAAGTTGACATTTTGAAGATGTATGTAGTTATTTTTTTAAGTTTCGAACGGAGTGTGCTGGCTCATGCTATCTATAAACAGTAGTCTGAATAGAAAATGTATAGGTACATCATTTAAACGCAATAAGCAATCATGAAGAAATAATTATTTATTTTTAGTAGGTTCTTACCACATACATAATTACCATTTATCACTAGCATTTCCAGTTTCATAAGGTGCCACATCCCAACATATAGCTTGATGGAAAAGGATATGTCTTTCTTTAGGCGTGTATTCTCATAAGAGAGCAGTAAAATATTTATCACGTTAAAAATTACTATAAAAACTTTCTCTAAAAAATGTTACAACATTATTTTTGGCACTGAATATATGTTTGGCAGAATTTACTGAACAAAAACATAACTTATAATTACTTCGTTGACGAAAACAATGTACCGCTTTTAATTTCGCTATTTTAAGTTATAAATGCTGATATTTCATAGTACGGGTCAAATTGACCCTGTTGGGCGTTCGAGGGGATGTGAGCTATGTCCGTACGTCATAGTGTTAAAATACTTTACACTCCTTCACCAAAATAGATAGAATCTATTTTCGGTGAATTATCACTGGAGACGGCTGCTTTGTAGCCAAAATGCGTATTTGGTTTTTCACAACATTGTTGTGGCTATTAGAGATTTCCGAGACAAGTATTTTTAAAATGCTTATTCTTGAAAATTTTCAGCCATAAGACGAGCTAGATAGTTCCCTGTTGAACTCATTCCAGTGTAAATGAAATGGTGAAAAGAAATTTCCTAGAATCGCTGGAAATACTGAACAATGCTTAATCTTAATATATGAAATTCATCCAAATATATCTGCAATGTGACAACATCAAAATGAATAAATATTGAGTCACACAAAGTTAACGATAATTAATTTTAACCCAGGAAAACATCTAATTTATTATTATTAATGAGTGGATTATTTTCAGTACTGTTACAAGCTTTTCTATCCGTAAAATCG
The DNA here is from genome assembly GCA_028673005.1 of Tanypteryx hageni. NCBI lineage: Eukaryota > Metazoa > Arthropoda > Insecta > Odonata > Petaluridae > Tanypteryx > Tanypteryx hageni. The sequence goes on from CM054112.1 coordinate 160,805,041, forward strand.
TAAAATTCTTTCATTTAAATTCATACAAAATCTACTCACATAAATGGTAAGGTGGCGTTTTTTGGGATTTTATAACTTGATTACATTTTTTAATACAAAAATAAATGACTGTTTTTGCCTATTTCATTTCACCGTTATATTCATAATGAAAGTAACGCAGCAACAGGCAGATATTAAACGAATGAAATCTTTTCTTTATGCTCATGAAGAATTAATTATTTTAATTCAACTCTATCTAAACGCTTTTCCTATTTTAAACTGTTTAGTTTCTTACAAAGTAGTATTTGGTTCCAAAATTCCAGTCAATCCCCTGAATGCTGCAGCCTATCCCACCAGAATAAAATCACTCAGACAGACCTGATGATGACTAGCTCTTATTGTTAGTGAAAACCGGTCGTCTTTTTCTACTCATGTCAGACAATTTCGATTTTCAACACACTTTCGCCTCGTGTTTGTTAAACTCTCTCGATCTCGTCTCCCAATTTTTATCATTGTAGCTTTGAATTCCGTCCCCCCCCCCCTACCCTCCCCCTTCCCCCTTCCCCATCGTCACCGTAGGCTGGGGCGGATTCGTCCACACAAACATAATCCCGCAAAAAAATTGTTTGCCTTCTCTTTGCATCTAGAGGGAGAGAGAGTGCGTGTGCGCACAGGCACACGTGAAACATAACTCGAGAGGGAATAAAGAGGGAGAGAACTGACGGCGAAAGCCAACGAGACGGAGGATCCTGATACAGTATGTGGGCAAGACGGCTACTAAGGTGGAAGATGGAGAAGTCTGCGAGGGGTGTCAGTAAGGTGGATGTGAGAAGAGGATATGAACTAGCTTGGGGTATTGAAGCAAATAGGGGGGAGAGAGAGAGTAGCAGGAGCAAAGAGCCTTCAGGCAAGATACGCGTATAACTTCCACCTTACTTTCTGGAGCTAGGGAAGGGAAGGTGGGTTGGGTTGGGATGATTCCGTTGTTTGCGGCATCTCTCTCACGACGAATGAAGTAGGGAGAGAGAGAGAGTTCGTAAGGGATATTTGGTGTCGGGGGGTTTGAGAGGGGGAGGCGCGAGTGGAACGGGCTTAGCGGGGGCGGGTGGGCGCAAGGGGAATAAGGGTGTATAGCAAGAAAGAAGGAAAGATGTGGAAGGTCTGAGGTAAGGACGGTAAAGGGACGCGAGGATTTCTCGTTGGAATCGGGGGAAGAAAACGCTCTTGTTCCTCGAGGTAATTCCCAAACCATCCTCATTTTTCTCCCTCGGAATCTTCGTGGGACGCACAAAAGATGTGATAGGCTGGATAGGAAACTTATTCATCTACTTATGGTGTAGCGGCGCAAGTAATTCGTGTCGCTTTTTTACATTTCTTCCCGAGGTTTTATTTTTCAAGGAAGCTAAAAGCCGTTCGTGGTGTGGGGAAAAATATTCCTCTTATATACCAGTAGGCCGGAGAATTTAGAGATCCGGAGAGCTCAAAATTCCTGTCGATAAGGAAACACCGTGTTTACGGCCACGCACCTTGTTTATATTCGGTGATCCCTAGGTTTCCCGCCACACCTTTTGCCCTCTTGTATTAGTGGTAAATCAGGAAACCACATCCGTTTTTTTCTTCTCCGAACCCTCTTTTCCTTTCTTCCCATCACCTATTGGATAGACCTCATCTACACATATATTTCGCCCCTTAACCCCAGGAAAAAAAACCCTGTTCCTCCGCCCTCTGCCGTTCCTGTCTGCTAAGTCCAGTAAATTTTAACCCTCCCGTCTCCAAGCGAAACACAAAAGCTTCTTACTATATCTTCCGTCGCTCCTTCCCCCTTTCCCCGTCCGACACAACCCTCCCTTTCCTTCTTTTCCGCTCTTTTCCAACACTCCCATGCAACTGACTCTACAGGAAGAAAAAAAAATTCTCCCCCGAGTCGAGGACTCCGTCCATAGAATTAACCTCGAGGGTTCCTACGTGTAAAATTGCTTGTCTCTCGTACCTCGCGAGGGTTTCTTTAAAATTTATTAAAATTTTATTGAAAAAGAGGAGGCGACTCCCTTTTTAATTGCTGCAAGAAAAACAGCCAATCAAAATAATGAGCATGTAGTGGTTTTCTGTAATTGATTTTATTTAAAAAATAATTATTAAGATTAACCGTTTAGGGACTGAAGTGTTGTTTAAATGCTCGACGAAAATAGATGAATTTTCATTTAAGTAGTAAATTACATTTTTAGTTATTTAAGTTATGAATAATAAGCAGTTGCATGGGAATTGCGTTAGAATTATAGGTCTTCGGCCAAGGTCACTTCTAAAAGAGGTTACCAGAAAATTGAAAATTTTTATACAAACATTTTGGTGTTTATATTCTAAGAATCCACACATTCATCGTCTAGTTTCATTTTTCCGGACTGAACTTTTTCGAGATGCTATCTCCTTTCCCGCTCTATCAAATCATAGCTCTAAGATAAGTTTTCCGATCCAATTTCTTTTTTACTAGAGATAGCTTCCGAGTAGTACTCTGCCGAATAGGATTTCAGGAAATACGTCTACATAATTCATTTCACTCCGAGTGTTTTTGAGGAGGAATAAGGGAGGAACCGAGAGAATAACACGCCATTTCACTCGTACGGCGCTACATTTCCTCAAACTTTCAAAACTCCTCTCTCGCATGGAAACCTTATTTCAATCCGTCCCCCGCCAAACCAATCGTGCCTCTTTTTTTTAACCCGTGGAATCCTCAGAGGCTCTCTCTCTCCCTGGCTGAACGTTCCAATTCCTAAATATCCTCATTCCTCCTTGGTCCTATTCCTCTCTCTCCGACATGCATTCCATTAATTCCTTCAAGTTTCGAATCTCTCAGATGCACCCGCTCTTTCTAGTTATCTACTTTCCTCTCTCTTGTTTTTCTCGCATCCGAATTTTCGAGTAAAACTTTCTCCCTCCACCCGCTTCTTCGCCCTCGCTTTTTGCGTCTTCTCGCTGATTTCTGGAATTCCTTGAGGGGGAGAGATAGCGAGAGGGAGGGAATCAAGTCCGGAAAAAGGAGAATGAGGAGGGAGTGAGAGAGAAGACAGAGAGGGAGAGAGAGGCGGAGGGCGACTTAAGAAAACGGAGTGTGGGGGAGAGGGAGTTCCGGTGTAGATATTGTTCCTCGCAGATCGTTATGAAAACGAACGACACCAACAAACAACCCTAATAAGGAGAGGAGGGAAGGAAGGGAGGGGAGGAGCCTGGTGAAGAGGAAGCGTGGGAGGATTTCTCGCTAATGGCGACATCTATAACGAGTTTCCTTTTCGAAAACAAAGGAGCGTTGGAGAGGGCGGCCGGGTGCGAGGAGGAAGGAAAGGATATTGCTCTCTCGCAAGAAAACTAGCTCTCTCTGCAATGTGTAGTCGTCGCGGAGGGATTGCGAAGGGATCTTTCCGAAGAGGTCTTAAAGGGAACTTTGATTTAGGACTCTCGGGAGGAGAGATTTGATTAGCAATCTCGACGTGTTTTGACAGTATGCAAGGAATGCCTCATCAATGAATATGTGCGAACCATCAGGCGGTTTTTCCGTTCGCTATTGGTAGCGCAAACATGAGGATTAAACATTAGGGATTTATGTGCGTGTTATTCTTAAAAGTTAGCAAATGTTCAGATAGTAAATATAATTTGAAATTTGTTTTCATCGTAGTAGTAATAGTGCATCTATGCAGTCACGCATAATTTAACTATTAAATATTGGTAAGAAAAGTGAAATTAGTTTTTAAAATGTTATTCGGTATTTATAGATACATCATTTTATCTGATGTATTATTTTGATCGAGGATTATTTGCAGGACAATTACGAAATGTTTTAATGAAATTTTTGTTGTTGATTCAGTAGAGGAAAAGATCAGTAGCCACGTTTCTATGACAGCTTCGACACATAATCTTATTGGGCCTCCATAATCACAATAAATTCAACTGACATATGTCAACTACAGGAGAATGTTTCGGTGTCTGTTTCACCGTTTCGATATAATTAAGCGATTTAAAAAAGCCAAAATAGGTATTTCGGAGTCAAGTCATCTTTGCACGCAGACAAGATATATTTGACAGATGTTATAGGCGAATGATACATTTTTTGTCCCGTAGTAACTAATTTTGTCCCAGATGATCTTATTTATTACACTAAACCAATCATATCCACCGTAAACTAATCGTAACGTTTTAACTGTGTTGTCCAGAGAGGCAAATTTCTTGTTACAGATTACCCCGTATCCAGCTATTCAGCGCTCGCGGAGGGATAAATTACGCTAATACAATCAACTCCATAAGTACGTTTTTGCCCTGGATTTCCACCAAATAGGAATTGGCAAAGGGTTACTCGAGAATCCATTCTCTCTACTTCCCTATAGGGACGTAAGATGAAAAAAAAACTAATCTTTCGTTAATGCAATCTCGAGAGGAGACTCCGTTACCCTCTTTCGCACGTAATCAAACCCAATCCAAGCCTCCCTTTTACCCACCACCTCTCGTCTTTTTCCAGACGGAATGCTTCGCGCACAAGATTTCTCCGAGACTTAATCTAATTTATTCGAGCAGCCATCATTTATACACAAACCCAATCCGACTCAACGTTCATCACGACAAAGGTTTCCTTACCCCTCTCCGATTCCCCCGCTTCTTCTGGGCCACGCAAGGCGGAAAGGATCTTTCTTTTTTTCTCGGTAACTCACCGTCTCTCACAGGAACAGCAGTCAGAATTTCTCCGAATCAATCGATCCTCCATATATTTATATATATCCCATTCTCCACTTCAACTGCTTCTCTTCGCTATCTCCTCCGCTTCCTTTTCGCCCTCCGATTCGTTCCCTCTACCCCGCTACATTTTACACACACATCCATCCAGTTTTGTTTGGCGAATGGACGTCGCAGAGAGGAACAACTCTCGCCTCTTTGCTACTATAGCGCCCCTTCCTTTTGCCTCTTCTCTTTCCATATTTATTCTTCCTTACCTTTCTCCCAATCGACTCTCCTCTCCTGCCTCTATCCTCTCCCTCCCACCACATCTCATAAACTCCTCCACAATTACAAGTTTTCCAGTAATGTAAGGAACGCCTTCGATGTTCCAACTTCACCGAGGAAAACCTTATTTCATAGCAACTGTATATCTCCTTTACTACCCCGCTCTTGGGTTAGATGAAAGAAGACTCACACACATATATATCAAGCTGAAGGCAAAACGGGCAAGGATATTTGGCACATTTATTACAATCAAGCGATTCAGTTAAAACCTGTCTTCGGACAGCAGCATGACGATGATGATTACAATCGACTTTCAATCCTTACCCCCATCCTTATCCAGTACCCTAATTCTCTCTCCCCCACCTCCAATGTCTCTATCCCTCTCGCACTTAACTCATCACTCGGGATATTTGACGGTCACACAGTAAAATTTTATTCACTCGCAGCTGCAAATATATATTTATTCATCATCTTTTCCCCCCTTTATATTATCACTATCCATTCGTAATTCCGCCTCATTCTGATGTTTACGCTCAACTTCATGCGTAAGTTTCAGTTTTCGTATTCTCTTCTAAACGTTTTCCTTTGCGACATCTTTTTTCGTCGCGTGCTTCCTTCTCCCTCATCGTGTCTTTATTTCTCATGCAGCAATTTGTGGTTCTTCCTTCTCTCTTTTTATATAAAAAAGGCTTATCAAACTATATCTAGTCTGAAAACAAGCTTCCGCTCTTCCTCTTTTGACTCTATTTTTCCATTTTCTTACTACTACAAGTCCCGCTTGACTTTCACCGCCATTCATCGTGATCATTTCTTTCAAACCATTAATCTTCGTTTCTCTCTCTCACCTATTTACTCTAATTCTTTCCTTTTCTTTTTCCCCTCGTTCTCACCGTAATTTTAACTCTCTTCCTTCCTTCCTCTTTCTTCCTATTTTCTGCTCCCTTCTCCGTCACCTTTTCCTTCCATACTTATTTGCCGACGTATCTTGCCATCGTCTCTTCCTTCCTCACATCCACTCTTTCACTCTCTCTCTCTCCTTCTCCAACTTCCTCTCATGGTCCCAAATCGAGTTAAGAGTTTTGGCAAAGTGGTGGGTTGGAAGAGGAGATCACCGTTCGCTCGCATCCTTCCTCCTCCACTTCCTCCCCTCTCTCTCTCTCTCCCTTCCTTTCTCTCCCAGTCCCTCGCGGCCTAATCCTTAGTGTTTTGATTCCCTCTTCCATTTATTTTCCTTTCCTCTCGCTCTCACCGTCCAAACACGACCATATTTTCTCTTCCGATATAATTTTTTTTATTGGCATTTCGATCCCTCCTTTCTAATAAAACTTATAGCCGTAGTCGAATGAGGGTCTGTTTGACGGTTATTCTCAGAAGATGGAAATAAAATCAGCTTTTCCGTAAAAGTTTCACAAACATGAGGTTTTAAAATGATAGCCTGTTCATTAAGGGGCATTTTTTCTATGTTAAAAAAAAGTCCACGGGTTCAAATACATTATTATATCGATGTACTCTTTTGGAACAAAGATAAATGATTTTCCCTTAAAATACTTGGAAAGAATGCATCGTGATCACATTAATTTATCTCCATTAATTTTCTACTAAATAGCTTTATGCGTAATTTATGAATAATACTCTTCATTTATACGTAAAAAATATAGAACAATCGCACGAATATGGTTGTTTTTGTTACTTGGTAATTGTGCATTAAGAGAAGACTTTTATTTAATATCAAAAGTTAATACTAACACAGCCATCATTTTGTGAGTTTTAGAGAGCTTGTTGGTAAAGTCGTAATGATTTAAACCATAAAAATCAACTTTAAATGAGTAGGATATATTCAGTATAATTACCACAGGAAGAATTTTCATTGCATCTTGAATATTTTAATAATGTGACTATTAAGGATATCATCATCACCATAGTTTTTTGGAAAATATTGCTAGTTAAATGAAAGTCGTTCCGCCAATCACTTTTATGAATGCGACGAAAGATGCCCGTTTCTGCTTCTTTTTTCTAAAAAGAAATCCCTCTTCTCTGGTCCGATTCTTTCGAGTGTTACATAAAATCTCTTTCACGTCTTCATTCGTGACGACTCCATTTTTTCTTCTCCGTCCAACCTTTTCGCATCGTCAATTCTCTCATCCTCTATTACTCACTCTTTTCCCCACTTTCAACTGTCCTTTATTGAGGAATTCCACACAGCTCGTGAATATGTCACATCTGCTGCCGCCCGAAATGAAGACGGACATTTTCGAAAGTGCGGACACCTCTCGGGAGAAGGAGGTGAGGAAAAAACCCTTCCTTCTGTATCCCTCCTCCCTCTCCTCACGCAACTCCCCCTCTCAACTTCCCCCCTTTCCGTTCGCATGGGGCGACAAAGGGAGAGACGTCCTCTTCCGCACACTGCAGTCGTTGAGATCGCAGCCTCTCTTTACCCTCTCTTTCTGATATTTTTCTTCGAGAGATAAGAGAGGCGTTGGATTGGTTGTTAAGGGTAGCGCTGTTTTTTCTCGGAATCGGGTGTTTGTTAAGCGGGTAAGATAAAACGAACGAAAAGGAGGTTCCAAAAGGCTGTTATTAAAAAAGGGAGCTGCTCTTTGACATTTATTTCTATATAGCACGCCTTCGTGGGTATCTGTGCGATTGTTTTAAAAATCTTAGCTACATTAAACTATTTTTTGGGATTTATATTGTTATTTGACAGAATAATACCTACGCAAGAGTCCAAGTTTTAAGCGAGAAAATATTTTTCAATGATTCATCGTCTAATCGCTGCAGTCGGTAGCTCTCGCTATCGAGTGATAACAATATTTTTATAATATTTGATTTGAATGTCTTCTGATTATTGAAGCAATTCTAAAGTACCAAAATTTCTTATTCGCACTAATAGGAATTGTAAATATTCCTCAGAAATAATAACATAAGAAAAATAAAAACGGAATAAGTTATTTTCACCACCTTCAATTTATCCCCGAAATTACTTCAGTCTTTTTCTACTTCTACTTATTTCCTACTCTGAACGTAAAACTCTTGTTTCTCTCATCACTTTCAACGAAATTGATTTTTATCGTTTCTCCCAGCCTTCTCTATACGTTTTTCTTTTTTTCTGGAGAACATGGTACGTCTCTCTCATACAATACCATTATTTCTCGCACTTTTTATATCGACAACAAAATGGACGACACATCAAAGTTCTTGGACTAAGACTTAAAAGGCAGAGAAAGAAAGAGAGATAGAAAAGAAATTCTCCTCATAATGTAGAAAGTCGAAAAAGCGAAGACGGAAGATCGAAAAGTTGAAAACAGGAATGAAACAAGTCTTTTCGGAATAAGAAAGGCTGTCAGGTGAAAGGAAATAAAAAGAAATATCGACAGGGATGCGATGTAGTCGATGGGAAAGGACAAAAAAGTTCCAGATGGATAGGAAAGAGTGGAGAAAGGAAAAAGGACGTTGCATTTTTGTAGGAAGGAGGGAGAAAAAAAGGTTTGAAAAGGTGGCCGAAGGAATATATGAAAAACTGGGCCGAGAAATGATTGATGGAAAATGTGAGGGGATAGAGATGGTGCCCGCGGTAATTAAATATTCATTGGTTCTGTCTAGGCCAAGATCTACAAAGGTGGAGAGAACTTGAAAAATAAAATGGATTTTCTGGTGGAAAAAATAAGCTAGCGTGACTGGAAAAAATCAATTTTATTTTTTGGAAAATTAAATTTTATAATTTCTGTATGCATTAATGCATCGAGATAATGTAGCCTCTTTATAAAGAATTAACTATGGTTATAATTGACAGTATTTTGGCTTGTTAGCCGACTTGGGAAAAACATATTTTAAACCAAATTAGGAAAAAGATATTTTTAACCAATGAATAATTTATAAGAATATACATTTTCAGGTCTGAAAAATTATCTTAACGGAGGTAGTTTATATGAGCCTTTGGTAATTTTAATTCGTTACAGAGATTATGGATGAATATTTTTTGAGAAAAAATAAATTATAATTAATTTAAAATATTATCTTTTTCTGAAAAACGTCTCTTTCTTTATCGTGTATATCTTTATTTTATCCGATATAATGAACAGTTCAACAATGTATTTATCTTAATCCCTGACTATATCTTCTAATAAAGAGAAGCGAAAAACGTATTAATTCACCATCTGCCCCACTGAAACAAAGGCTAAAAGACTTCGACATATTGAGAATAAAATAAATGAAAAAATGTTCAAATTGCCGGAACCAGCTGAAAACAAAAAATAACAGTCTTCAGAGGGAAAGGAATGTTTACCTCTTAACTATGCCAATAAAAAGCGGCCGAAAAAATCTTAATGGCTCATTAAACGGAGCAAACAACAGCGCCATGTGGCGGACATGAATGCTCAAACTCTCCCCGTCCTTTTTTGTTTTTATTTGTAAAGGGGAACGAGACATTCCAAAATTCTTCAGGAATATCTGATTCGGAAGGAGATTCGAATTGATGATTAGGCCAGGTAATTGTTACAGGGGCCGTTTTTGGCAGATTCTCGCAAATAGTCCCTTACGCACCTTCCATAAATCCTCCTCCCCCCCCCCCCCTCCAACTTACCCCTTCCCCGACCCCCCCTCCCCCCACTCCTTCGCGCTGAATATCATTAAAAGGGCGCCTTCTTAATGGGGTATATATAGCCTGAAAGACTCCGCCCGCCACAGACTTGATCTCTCTCGGATTTCCTCACTCATTACCTATCTGGAGTTTTCTTTATTTCGTATCTCACTCCACCTGCGATGACCCAAAGGCCAATTACCCTTCCGACGACTCCCATTACTGACCGTGTTCCAGTTATCGCGACAATCTCCACTTTCTCGCGACCCGAGGCGAGACTTTCAGAAGGTTCTTTCTCACTCTTTTTACCTATCTGTCGTCTCGCGTTCCTGGAGGTTAATCTCCGATGACTCGCCTTACCCTCTTTGCTTCGCCGTTAGCTTCCGAGAATAATTATCTCTTTTTTTACTATCGCTTGTATTTTTTTCTCGCTCTGTCGTTCGCTAGTTCGTTAAAAATGCCTCTGCCCCAGAGTGGAAGGGGAAGAGATTTTGGAGGGTATAAAAACAGATGAAAGAGGAGAAGGCGCACCAGATGTTGCGTCCAGAGGGGCTGCGTTTTTTCGTCCCGCCTCGAGTCGAACGGCGCGCCCTTATGAATCGAGTGATGGCGAATCAGGATGCCCCCCCCCCCCCGGTAGGGGAAAAAACTCGTCTCGGGTTATCCTATTGCGTAGTATTGTATTTTATATTTTCGCGATTTTATTAGTGAAGACGCCGGCGGTCAAGTTTTCATTCATATCGCGAATGAAGATAGGAACTGGTAGTTTATTTTGGAAGAGATATGAATAATACCAGGAACGTAAAACTAAATAAATTATACATTTTTGCCATCGAGATAAAATCTGTGGAGTAAAGTATCTTCAATTTTTGTTCTTTTCCAGTTTACGGCATGCTATAACTTAGGCAGTATAGTATTGTAAAATTATAATTTCAGCCATTTTCACTCTCGTCGTTGATAATTTTCGTCGTAAATTCATCGTTTTATTATTTGCAAGTTTACATTCGAAGTAATTTCACATTCACACACTCGTATGTCAAATTTCTCAGGCAATGCAAGGCATTTGATTAAATGTTTATAAAAAATTGATACGTATCCTCGATAGAACTTTTTATTAGCTTCAGAAATTGTTAAGCTGTTTCACAGGATGTGATCTATTCCATCTTTTTTAATCTATCTATGTTTATGGGAGCAAGTTCACTTTTTTGGGAAATTTGACGAAGTCGTAAAAAATCCAGTTATTCATGCGAGGAGGGCTCAATGATCTTTCACAGTTTTACTGCTAACAATTCATAAATTCACCCCAGTTATTTTTCTTCGACCTCTAAAAATGGAATGGCACGATCAAACATGAAAAATAACCGCGTCCCAATTACCTTGCGCCCGACCTGGTCCATTACACACGGGACAAGTAGCGGAACAAACCGAAACGAATCCTATACGCTTATAAATGAACCCGCTGCTAAAAACACTCTGGGCCGAGTAAAACATTCTCCGACAATAACCATCAAAAAGCAGCGAGAAAGGTCGAGTAAAAAATGCGCACCCCCATCCGAAAGTCCCCGCCGCCGACGTAGCAGGCAAGTAAAAGGATTTTCATTGGATAATGGTTCCCATCCGAGAGGACAGGAAGCGGAACCAATGGACGAGGAGTTAATCAGTCGTTAGGAAGAAAGGGAAGAGAGGTAAAGAATGATAGTGTTTGCTCCTCGTATGGAGGGATGAGGTGGATGGGAGAATGAGGGAGAGAAAGGTGGATAGAGTAGGGTAGATAGCGAGAGGGAGGACGAGGAAGGAATTCGGTTTTGTAAGGCAGTCAGGCTCGCATTGCGGAGGAGGTTCACGTTGAAACCGAGGGATGGCTACGGTCGGAGACGAAGTAGAGGGCTTAATGGATCCCTACCTCCCCAATCAACCCGTTCCTCTCATTGTCTACCTACTTTTACTTCCATTCCTTCTTCGTCCGATCCTCTCTTCGTTCGCTCCTTATAAACCGTCACCTAAGCGGCTAAAAATCACTTCTTGCTGCTATCTCCTCTCTCTCCCAGTCTCTCTCTCTCCACTTCTCTTTCCGGTCCTTCGACCGAGGGAGATCCTCCTTGCTCCCATCCGAGGCCGTCCTTATCTTGCGTAGCAGCGATCTCATTTCCGACAAATCCCCGCATTTCTTTCTTTCCCACGGGGAAAAGAGTTCCATTTGAACCTCTCCCGAGATCTACAAAACCGCCGCCGACGTCGCCACCCTTATATCTCCTGGTCGTTCCGAGAATAATTTTCGAATCTTTATTCTCTAATTAAGGATCGGGTGACAGAGCAAAGGGTTTCTCTCTCTCTCTCTCTCTCTCTCTCTCTATCTCTCCTTGTCCATCTCTCTCTCTCTTTATCAATCATTCTCCGTTTCTTCCTTCTCCGACCTTTCGATAGCTTTTCCAATCTCGAGCTATCGATCTGCTACTTGGACTCCCTTTGCCCGTCCTTTTCCGTTCGTTTTTTTTCCTTGCCTAGACATTTGGAAAAAATCGTCCAAGTGTGGTTTGGAATGGCTTTCCTATTTCGGATTTCATCGGAGATTATTTGGGAAGTAATGTGGACGTGGGGAGCAGTTTTTAAGTCCTAACATTGTGCTTCCGGTGTGGGGGTTTTCTGGAATTTATGGTGCGGTGTGTACATCGATTCGGCGGGATAGAGTCTGGTTTCAAAATGGAGGAACTCGAGAGAGGGTTATAAATTGTGACCGATATATTGTTACGTCACGTTCTCGTGGATACGTATTAGGAATAAAGCGAGAAGAGGAAGAATTAAAATTAAATTCCAATTGGTAAAGGGTTTAATTCATCAGGCGAATATATTAAAATATTAGGGTGTTTTCTTTTTTGGAGACACCTGTTTTACATCACTGTCAGTAATATGTACTACTATATGTAATATACTCCCCATTGCTTCATCCATAACTGCCGCATAAATTTAATGAAAATTGATAAAATTCGGTTAGTATGTATATACAAAATAAATAGTATAGTTATGGTGGTTGGCTCAGATTTCATAATTCACATCACTTGAAAAAATAAAATATTTTTGCAATTTTTCTACATCTAACTATAACCCAGTAATTTACCAGGCCGAAGGATAGCAAGAGAGCTACCGATATGCACAATATACGCTGGGAAGCTTTAATATCCTTTTAGGATATTAAATTATCGTTAAAATATATAGAAAACTATATAAAGGAATGTATCGCCTGTCCTACAATGTTTCTTGCGAATTTTATTATCTTGCTCGTGTCTTTACATGCCAATATTCCTATAAACCCCTCAGCTAAATCGTAGGCCTTTCCTTCTCTGGAAGCCTCAAACGGCGTTTCTCTCGCGCAATCAAAATTATTTAGTCATTAACTAATGTTTTGAGCCATATAGGGTAAAGTGAGGAGATGACAGGGGTAGGGGAAATGACGCACCTCTAGTTTCCATAATCATAGGCAAGGGACAGCAACGGCGGTCAGTGCAGTGTGAATAGTGAAGGATAAATTCACGTTGACAAATTCATTCTTTAATGTGCAGTTTTTTTGTGTGATTTACAAACGCATTTCATTCACAGTTGTTGTTGGTTAGTGCCTGAATTTTCATATATAATTTATTTTATTTTCATTTCGCGTGTTTATTGCGGAAATAATGAAAAACTTGTTTCCTGTAGATGAAGTTGGGTAGATGAACACGTGACATTATTACTTGTTCCGCAATGTTTTGTCCGAAGGAGAAGGGTGCGTCATCTATCCTAACATTTTAGTGTAGTGGTTAGTGTTGGCCCCGCCGTATGATCTGCTAAAAAGCGACAGCCGGTTCGAATCCTTATGAGGATTTTTCCGAGGACGCTTCGGCCCCCGATTTGTGTGTGTTGGAACTAAAGTGACGAGAACGAGCCAATGAGGAAAGAGAACACGAGAAAAATGAGGAGCGCGCTCAAATCGACACTCCTTCTTTCGGAAGGGACGTTAAGCAGTTGGCCCCCCTGGTGAGCAGGCAAATTCCGGCACCGGGTTTCTCTCCTCCCTTCCTGTCTATTCATTGCCCTACCTCTAAGATACCCTTTGTGCGTAGGACAGAGACGAATCGGCTGGACTCAGATGATGCTAAACAGATAAGTACTTAACCTTGATCCGCCGGATTTAAATCCCGCCTATGGGGTCTGGCTGCCGTATTTGAATCGCGGTATTTAAAATGTTTTGCTTACTTCTGAATAAATGTACGTATCTCGTGAACTATTGATAGTATGATAATCAAATAAAAAGTAATATCTTCTTGTAGAAGCAATCTGCTGCTAACATTACCGATTCAGCATGCATCACAGAAAAGAAGAAGAAAAATAATTCAAGCACAGGAGAATTATGACAAATGCAAGAAGATAGAAAAATTACTGTCGGAGTTAGAAGAATGTTTAAAACAAGAGAAAAAAGACGCTGAAAAAGTAAAACAGAAGAAGCTCAATAAAAACAAACAAAATGGATCATCTAAGAGAACTGCTAGGCGTGGAAAGAGGTCAAGACGCCGTTTGTATTTTCAGTCGTCATCGTCAGATGGTGATGAAGAACCATTACTCCTGTCTGGTGATCAATCTAAAGACTACAACGTAGATGAATGTGTTGAGTGCCTTGGACTTTATTCTAACACACAGTCTACATCAGACTGGATTTGGTGTAAAGTGTGTAGCAGATGGTTACACGATACCTGTTCTATCTACTCGGTCATGTGTGCGTTGTGTGGTAGAAATGATAAGAGAAAAGAAAAATATATATAAGTAAAATAAGTTAATTTAATTGCGAAAAGTTTTTAACGTTTTCTCTTTGAACTTTACAATTTTTGTAACCAATAATCACTATATTTAATTCTCATTATTTTGTTTTCAAGAGATTATTACTTCTCAATGTCTTTTACATTCTTTCTGTCTTATTAATTTGAATTATTGTTAATTTTTTGTTTTTTCTGAACTTTGAGGGTGCTGTGTCGGTCATCCCTGGTACCATTCAAGGGGGCCAATTTTTTAAAAGTTACCTCTCATTTTTATACTTCTTGAACTTATTATTTACGCCCATATCAATAGTTTTGTAATAAATATGAAATATAAAATATTATAGTATCTTAAGTAGATCTTGCTTTACGGTTTACCAACACGTACATTCCTATAAGCCATCTCTCATACCCATAGTGCGTCTTCTTACCTACCCTAGGAGGAGAGACGGCAAAAAAACGGGGTTTTGAAAAATCGCTTAAAATCATAATTGAAACCTTTTTTAAAGAACTATTTCTATTTTTCCTAATATAAATAATAACAGTAAATGAATTATTATCAGCGATCACATGATTTCTCACCTATTCTAAAATCGACGATTTTTTATTGAATTGTGCGTCATCTCTCCTCGCTTTCCCCTATTTGTTTTACAAATGTAATGATTGTGTCCTCAACTTGCCAATTATATGGTCCTATCTACGAGTACTCCAAATGAAGTTGTTGCAGCTCAATGAAGACATGGACGAATAAATAAAGTTTCTTAGGGTGAAATTTGGAAACAAGTTCACGTTTTTATTTCATTTGGAAAATAGAAATGTTAAAGACATTGAAGTTAAGTGAAAATATGAAGACTGCCCTTTCTCTAATTATGGCTCATTTAATATTCAAGAAATGTCAACAAAATATTTTTTAGATTTGAATTTGATTTATGATATTTTTTAGCCTCGATTCATTATTCTAGGATACGGCCTTTCTTGAAGTTAACCCAACAAAAAAACGTCCAGATAAAATGGAAAAAACTATGTCAGCATACAAACAAAATTATGACCTACTCTATTCCAATCCCACCACCGGATTAATGAAATCATTAGTGCACCAAACGGAGAGGAAAAAACCAGCCTCACACGCACGCGTATAAAGACGCTCACTTTTTTCCGAGATATCAATGAATATTAATGTTCAACTTAAAATACGCGGCGGCCCGAAAAAAGACACCTTGTGCGTGTGTGTCTACATATATATATATATATACATTTTTTGTGCGTCACGCGGTCATTTATAACGACTCCCGTTAACGACCTGTGTTCCTCATTTCTCTCTTCTCTTGCATGCGTTCGTGGCTTTGAAAGGAAAGAAAGATCAATAGTCTCACGCTCAAGAATCCACCCATCCGTACACACGCCTCTCTCATCCGCCACCGTTTCACATTGAGGATGGAAGAATCACTCGGACGAAAAGGTGACCCTCGGGCTGCGGAGCCGAGCTCCAGCGCCCACAAAAAAATAAATGGAAAGCCTAAAAACCCATAAGTCGACAAGGATATATATATACGTATAGGTGCGGTAAGGCCTATTTCGTAAGTCGTTCATCCTTTTCATGCCGTTTTCCCCATACTCCTCATCGTTCTAACCCTCCGATACTTTAGAAGAAAAACCCTTTTGTTTTTCAATTAGTCATCCGCCATGTTTTCCTGGGCGGTACGTTCCCAATTCCGTGTTATTCCTCTCCACTATTCCTCTCCTTTTTCTATTTTATCCTTTTCTATCCTCTCTCTCTCCTCACCCTTCACCTTCGATTTTCCTTTATTTTTTTTACGGAGCCTTTCACGTCGCCAGTCTTTTGTTCCAATGCTCTATTTCTTTTCCCAACTTCTTTCTGTTGCTCTCTCTTTATCTCTATGGGCAAAGGGGTGGCTAAGTGAAGTTTTCGGTCCCCAACGTCGCAGGAGGTTTCTCTCTGCGTGAAACGGTCGTAAAAAGTGAGCGTGGAGAACGGGTAATAGGAATCATATAAGCTGCCAACTAGGGTTATTGCTAGATCTTCCTGAAATCGTTGTAAAGGATGGGGGTTTTCGAGTCGTGTGCGATTCGCATCATGGGAGGTTTTGAAGAAGGACAAGAAAGGGATGCATTTTTTGGGCGCGACAAAATCGTCGAGGAAAGAGTAAAAATTAGTTGTGTCTGGCAGGGCTATACAAAATACCGCGCCGTGATGCAGACGGTAGAATAACAGCGTGGATGCAGACGAAAAAAGTTTGTTAAAATAAACCTGGTTAGTGCTTATTTTTTACGTTTCTATACGGGATTGTTCTCGGGTCTCCGACGCGGAAAGAGGATAAAACCCTGAGATTTTTAGTGATAAGAGAGCTAAATACGAGCTTTCATTTCTCAAGAATTATATTACGTTCCTCGTACCAAGGGATAAACAAATTAATCTCTACGAGTTTATGGATAAGTGTGGGAAAACTCTTCCTAAATAAACAGAAAATTACCGGCATAATAATGAATCACGCTTCATAACCAACTGCTAATTTGCATAACCCTTTGCATTTTGTACGGAAGCCTTGGTCTTTATTAACTCGAAAATTTATGGCTTGAATAACTGACCCACTAAAATTCCTCTTTTTATTGCTCTCTTTACAATTCTGTATTTTTGCTTTAACCGTCATAAAGTATATTAATTACATGTGTACGGAGTGTTTAATTATCTCATGTGTGCTGTCGCGACGGAATACAATAAAAATCGCTTTTGCGATTAGTATTAATGTTGCAGCCATGTGGTTAAATGGAAAAAATCACATTTTTCGTCATTTTATGAATTTAATTTAAATAAATTCTGACATAAAATTAGGTCGTTACTTCAATTCAGGTTTTGTGATAATTAGCTCAAAAATGCCGAAAAGATTAAGCAAGCTTTTAAATCAAAATAAATAAAGTTTTATGTTAACATAATTTATGAATGTAATCATTTAACATATACTTTAACCTATTTAAAAAACGTATAACTCAAAACGTATGTATTTTGCAGTTTCAAATATAAAAAACTTCCCACACGGCGTGTATTTTTCCCACGCTAAATATTTTCAACGAATTGTTCTTCCGTCCTTTAGCGCAGCTCCGGGTAATAGCACATGACTATCAGCTGTCAGCATCCCTACTAGCCAAACGGGTTTCTAGAAATTTTTGCTCCTCCGATCATTTGTCAGTATCCTCGTTATCCCTGCGAGAAAAAAAATATCGACTCAAAAATTAACGATTCACTCCACGGGTGGTGTTAGGAAGGAGCGGACCATCCTAGACCATCCATTCTTCCACCTAGAAACCCCATCAGGACACCTGCTCTCCTTTTCCCCTCCTACTATCCCCTCCTACTATCCCCTCCTACTACCCCCTCTCTTCTAAATCCTCTTTCCATCACGTCCTTCCCATCTCCCGCAATGGTAATGAATACTTAAGGGGCACAAGGGGCGCGATGTGTCCGATGAGGTGAAATTTGTGGTCCTCCAGCATCTCCGCTGCGCCACCTGAGGTGTCCGAAAGAAGCGGCAAATGTTTCTCAGTTTATAACCTTTTTGCCCCAAAACTTAGCCGGCCAGCAAGCGCCTCACCTCTTCCTCAACTTTAACCTCTCTTCTCTAGGCCAGCCGCTCCCTCCCGAAAACCTTCTATCTCTTCCACCTGCGGTAACCCCTGGAAACCGCACGACCACTCGCACACACAAGAGGGTTGCTTTCGGAGTTACTGGGTTTGAAAGATGACCTCGGCGAGGGGGTTAGGACAAGGGAGAGAGAGAGTTTGACTCGCCATCCCGCTGCGAGGAGTTGAAGCTTATTTATATATCGGCTCTTCCTTTAAAAAAAATGCAAGCCATATATCTCTTACCTTAACTACAGTCGACACTACGCTTTTCTCTTTTCACTGTGTTTTTCAACGGCTTTAGCGGTCTGTTTGATGTGAAAAGAGGATGTGCGGCGTGCTAAAGGAGATGAGGATTTGAACGGGGCTTACAAATTTTGGCTGAGTGGGATGAAATTTACGAAGTGATGTTTTCGGGAGGAGTGCGTTAAACTTGCACGTTTCGAAAGATGTTTTCTGGGACTTGCGGGGAGAATAAATCAACCAATCGAGAGGTTTCTTAGCGTCGGTCAAAAAACAAACGCAAGTTATTTTTTATATTTATCACACACACTTTCCGCAAATATAAACGTTACAGTGGAACCAAGGGAGAAACGAAAAATAAAACACACTGAGACGTACTTGTCAGTTCATGTTACAAAAACATTTCTTTGCTATGGATAGTAAATAGAAACAACTTTCGCGTAATTTAGGCATTTTTGTAATCTAGTACTAAAGACATTTCTTTCTTTTGCAGGTAATGACTCCCACTCGATGATTTCTTCATCTACAGGAGATCCCTGTAAATCGGCATGGTATGGTATTTTTCGATTTTTTTAAAAGAATTTTATAATTTTTCTTCCATATTTGCTTTAATAATTTTAAAATTATTTCATTATCAAAGTGCAAACTTTAGATGTCAATATGCTAACAAAACTTATAAATTGGTACGTATAAAACATTACAGCGAAACATAAATCCATATACAAAAGGTCATATTGTTATACGCGTATATATATATATATATATATATATATATATATATATATATATATATATATATATATATATATATATATATATATATACACCTTTCGGGAAATATATGTCCACTACACTCACATTTAAAATGCATGGCAAAGCAATCACCGTAGAATTCATGCGACTCTGGATATTATATTTTGAGGGAAAATGGATTAACTTAATTAAACCAGCACTCCAAAAAATCAATTCACTAATGCAACCTCTCCCGATTAGTCCTATTATTCAGCGCCTTAAAAAAATAATCCTCCACTATGGCCATTAAGGGTTTTTCTTTCCATTCTCTCTCCCAGTCGTTTCTCTATCTCTCTCCCTAGGGAAATCTTTTCCCCATTCCGGTAGGGTATGAGGTTAAGGGAACCTTGAAGCCTCAACGGAGGACCCTCCCACCTCACACACCCCTCATCTCCACTCCCCATTTCCCTCCTTCCTCACACTCCCGCTGCAGAAGAAGTGACGGAGCATTAATTATCTCCCGCCTTCTTCCACTCTTCTCGTCACCACCACGGGAAGGGATTCCATCCAACCCCCTCATCACCTATTCTCCACGGAGAGGGAGCCACCCGCAGGGGTCCCACACCCCATCCGCCCCCACCTAACCCTCCTCCACCCCTTTTCCCTGCCCGCCTCTCCCTTGGGGGTTGAAGGAGACCAACCCTGCCGTATACGAACAACCCTCCCGTGCCAATTTGGAGGTCCGTCCTGAGAGAGAGAGGATTTACGATCAATGATCCCAAGTCCCCTTCCTCCCTCCTCCCGCATCCCCTCTCCCGTGGTCCTCCAAGTCTTCACCCCATTAGTTTCAAGATCATTTAAATTGCTTCGGAGGAGGAGAAAGTTTTTTTTTAAGATGAGGGAGTGAAAAAGAGGGAGGAAGAGATAAGGGACAGGCTGTGCAAGGTGAAGCGGGATGAGGAGGAAGAGGCCGGTGAGGATATGGATAAGGGAGGTGGTGTTGCGTGGTACGAGAGGCGGTGGTAGGAAAAAAAAAGGCTATGGAAAGGTGATCCCGTAGGGTGGAGAGGGGGAGGATGAAGGTAGTATACGGAGCCATCTCGTCGTCGCCCTTCCTACTTCCCCAACGGTCATTCAATCAGCCGGATGGGAGGGAGAAAACACATCCTCCTTTATTCATGATCTCACGTAATATAAGAGGAGGGGTTGTAAAAAAGAAGAAGGGGATGGGAGGATATAAAAATAAATCTCCTCGCGCCCCGTGTGATTTATGCAACGCGCCGTGATGGTGAAGTCGGAGGAGACTGGATTCTCATTATATCGACGGTATATGTACTTTTGATAGTTAGTGTCCGCAGTGAAGGGCCCATCCGATGCGATTAAATTGTTACGCGGTGTGAGTTTAAAGAGGGGGTTTGTTGAGATATTTATAAAATACTCGTTGGAATTTTATCCTCGTCGATAAAAGGAGTTCACCCGGATGTTAATGAACGCCATATTGAAATCCTAGTAGTGTAGATATTTGTAGACAGATTTGGAATTAATTAGTGTTATAACTGGTTTAGAACGAGTTCACAAAGTATTTTTTGGGCGATCAAATTCACCTGATAATGTTCGAGAGTCAAGTTTCGAAAGTAATTGTATGTCCAGGTTGTGTTTTTCGATTTCCATTCCACAAAAAAATACGCCATTAACAAAAAACGCTATGAAAATAAGCAGAGAGAGAGAGAGAGATATATATATATATATATATATAGTTGAAAACTCGAATCGCGAGAAAATCGTCGGCATCCCTAATTCAATTAACTCGACACCTTAAAACCAGCCACTTTATTCCTTTTCATTACGGTGCATCGCTCTATTTATACTTCCTATCTTTCTTCCACGGCCGAGGCACGCCTCTATCTCTCTTCCGCTCTTTCCCTTTCACTCCTTGCGACCGGAGGAGTTGGAGGATCGGCGGCCATCTTGCACAGTCCGCATCCCATCGCAGGGAGCCACATAAACACGGGTCCTGCGGGGATATCTCGGGCGCGTTAAAGGCTTGCGCACGCCCGTGGAAGGAGGCAAAGAGGGGAGGGGAAGGAGAGGCGCTATGGGACCCTTGGGAAAGAGGTCGGGATCTTAAGATGGGGATAGAAGCCATAGGGGTTGTATTAGATGAGGTAGTGGCTGTCGGAGACCGGTGGTGGAAGGTGGAAATGGAGGTGGCGTTGCGGGGTAGAGTGTGGAGAAACGGGAGAGGGGGAACTTTTGTCGAGGAAAGCAGTAAAAAGGGATTTGGAGAGGAAGAGGAGCGGCGAGGTGAGGCTGAGAGAGAGGGAAAAAAGATGGTGCGGGAGAATTAAGATAGGAGGGAAGTGCAAGAAACTCGGGAAAAATGGGAAGCGTCGTAAAGGTGAAATTGAAAAAGATAAATACATTTTTACCTTGTTTTCTATTTCCTATCATGTCCAATGGTATATAAATTCCTGTAAATCATTTAAAATTGTAGTGATGCATGCTAAGGCGTGTGCGGAGAAAATGTTTAAATTATAGATTTTAATATGTTAAAAAACATGACAGTAATAGAGATTCGAAACGAATACTATCATTCACAGGACGAGAGAAAAGTTTCGCGGTGTTACAACTTTCTACAATTTCCTAGAGAGGTTTCGAGTTTGAATCTTCGCGATTCTTGGTTTTTAACGCTCATCGACTGTACGTTGAACAAATTACGCGCAATTAATGCTCTTAAGAAGGATTATCTTTCCGGATGATACCTCGATTAAAATTTAATGTGCAGATTAATGCCTTTGCTTGGTTTCTGGGCTTTTGAAACTTTAACGAGGCCACGTGAGTTGACGTCCTGTTCCTGCAGCAGGAAATTGGTGGTAGAATGGACACTTCTAGAGCACTTGTTTGCTTCGCAGCTAAGAGTCGAATGTAGCGCAGGTTGTCAACGGGAGTTTGCATCCGTCAACATAGTCGCAATGATCATAATTACCTTCAATAATATACTTAATGCTTTGTACATAATTCAATTTAATGAGTTCCGTTCGGTACCATTTAATTTATATAAATCAATTTCTTCACTTGTGCCCATCTTTTGGCTAATTTTCGTTAATATCCTACCGATAAAAATATTTCTATTTCTTTTCTTTCGCGCTATATGCATTAATCTCAGAGTGACAACAAAAACTTGTGATCTTAAACGGATTCTGACTTTTGCCAAGCCTGAAAAATAATGTAAATTCGTTATCCTTTTTTCCTAATCATATGACAAAACAGCGCCCAAAAGCAAACGCATGTATTAAGGAAAGAATACAAGAAGTTAACAACACATGAAGATTTCATGCAGAAGTAATGTGATTTGGGCCTGGTATTTTCAAAATATTTTGAGAGCAAAAGGCGATTTTTAATACTACCTTTAAAACAATTTCGTAAAAACAATTATTTTACGAAAAATGTAATTCAACATATTTAAACGTCTCCAAAGGGAGACAAACTAATATCACATAAATTTACTATTGGTTCTTCGGTTTCAGCCGTCTAACGTGTGGTAATAAAAATCTCCGCAATGATGCACAAATTTCATCCACTAATTAGCCTTCTTTACATATAAAACTATTTTAAGTCTCGATGGAGTATTAAAGAAGCCATTAAAATTCCTTCAGATAACTTCAAAAGAGAAAGGGACCTCGGTACGAAATGACTCCAGAAAATCATATCAGGACCTCTATAAAACAATCAGGGGACTCGCTGGAGCAATAAAAAAAAACCATCGGATAAAAAAAGCTTTGATTTCGTGGGACAAAAGACCCCTTTCAAAAATTTTAAGGAAAACAATTCCATTCGGGAATGGGAATGGAACTTGATAAAAATTATTATCGGGAAACGCAACCGCTAACGGAGCCAATTAGGGTCGTTATCGATGCCGCTTTCCTGCTTATCCGTCAGAAAAAAGTCCTCTAGTGAAAGAGAGAGATAAATTTGAAGGGATAGCGTTCGAGTCACGCGTGTTGGTCCTATCTCTAAGGAAGATTGCCGAATTCCGACTTATAAGCAACGAAGATACGTCTCTGAGCATATCAACAAAGAGAAGGGTGAGGCGTGGCAGAAATAGGTTGGAAGAAATATTGACCAAACAGAAGCAAACAAATCAGTACGTATCCACATTGTGGAGTCTATGTAGTCTTCCTAACTATGTGAAAATATGCTGTAATATTACTAACCGTTAAAAATTCTTTTTGGGTAGCTGGAAGAGTTTGCGGAAACAAATCGCGGCGGGAGATGTTTCCTTTCATTTTGGAAGGGGAACATAATAGATCTTCATAGTTGAAGTCAGTTTGCTCTCCCATAATAATCCAAGAGGTCGATTAGCCAAAAATACACACACATATACAACCACACACAAACACACTCAAGTTGCTCTCGTACAATTGGGAAATATTTTTGCTGGGATGGTCCACTTAAATTTAGTTTGCGAGCGTTGGTGCATGTTTTGTTTAGTGGTACAAACATTGATCAGCTGCGTGAGTAGAAGTGAGAGGTTGGATTTTATTGATTTGACTTTTATTCGATTCGGCGCAGTATATTTGGTAGAAGAGTTTGTTATCAAGTTAGGGGATAAGTAAAAATAGTTTCCGAGATGCATTTACAAAGAAATTAATTCAGCTCTTCATGCAAAGTAGAAATGCTCGAAGGAAGAATTAATTAATTAATATATCAAAGGAAATTTCGTGCATAGAGGTGAACCCCGCAAAGCACGGGGGTTACGTACCAGCCAATGGCCATGCACGGCGATTCCGCGTTCGGCGAGGTACTGTTGTTATGGTAAAAATGGGGTTAGGTTCCGAAACCTTTTATGGTAGACATTAAAACAAAAATCTCTGATATAAATTGTTTATTTTAAAAAATGAATGGCGAGGCTAACTTCCCACCTAATCTCTCATCTAGGAAACAATCACACGTTCCATTAAGATCCACCGAAGAGACAGCGAGTTCGCGTCCCAAGACGTAAAAGGTTTGACCACCCCTATATTAAAACACGTAAAGAAACAATATAGTAAGCCTTAAATATCGAAATTTGATTATTAAAAAATCGAAATTTAGTTAGGAACGCGCGTCGTTTAAGGAATCGAAATGCGTTCCTACCAAAATTTAAAATAAAGCTGCAATATAAAAAAACAACAATGAAGCATGAATTTCAAATGACAAGGACTTGCCAAAACATTTATGAAGAAACAGCTTCTTCCAACAAGCTTTCATAGTGGACTTCTTGATTTCAGTTCACGACTGTCGATTATTTCAATACCTGTTAGTATTGTAAATTCATCCCTAAATTAGAGTACCGTTTTATTTGAAAAATCTCTCAATTTTATCAATAATATTTGCCAAACTTCTACGTAGGTAATAAGATTTAAAAGTCGAAATGATTCTTTGGTCCAGGGGCTGTAAATTTAATGTTGTATTCGGTGGAAGGAACATTATCTTAACATTTGGATTGCGCTCTAGTATTTAAAGTGTAACATTGTCTAAGATAAATTCTTACTTTATCTTACTATGGGCAGGGTCATTTTCAAGGCTGTCTCGTCAGCATTTCTTTTCGTAAACAAACTGGATTTCTTTTCATAAATTAGCTGAACTGGCCTAACCAGAGGGAATCCAATAAACTTGTCGTAGGGAAATAAGAGCTTGCTAAAAGGGCCGAGTCATCTTCTTTTAAGAAAAAATATCATCAACGTGCTAGGATAACACTACTGAGTCATATATACCGCGCTACTGCGAACCTTGGACCGCGTGCGGCGCGATCAATGCCCCACGTACTTCAACCGCGTTAGTGCGAATCCGCGCACTGTGATGCCACGTTAGTGCGGGGATCACCTTTACTTACTTTGGTTATTCACCAACGTGCGCAACTGCAATACTTTCTATCTCTACCTTTGCGTCGGCGAGTACAAATTAATTCTCGGTAAAAATGGATGTGATAATATCACGCAAGAACCTTAAAAATTGCATTTTGTATATTTTTGAATTTGTGCGAAATGTTTGTACTTTAAAGGGAATCGATTTGCTTAAGGAGTTTTCTGGAAATTAAAATCTTCAATGCACATTTTTACAGCATAAGATGATAGAGATACTCAAAATATTACGCAAGTTACCTCTCCATGACAGCCTAAACATTGCATGCGCTAGGCTCGCTTGAAAGCCTTATATTTTACTACTAACCCGTGAAGAGAAAGTTTGGTTTCGAAAAGGATCTACTCTGGCGATGAATTCGTTATTTTTCCTTTTTTCTTGTTGTAAAACTTGCGGACCCGCTACAAAACTCCAAAGATTTAGATGTAGCTATTTTAATCCACAAACAACTCCCGCGTGCTCTATAGACCACTGGGTAACATAATAAAAAAGACACTAGGCGAGCTCGCACGCAAGATTTAGTGCTCGCCCTGGGTTATAACAAAAATAACCCTTCTTCTTAACGTCCGACTTTTACCTTCTCTCTCTCTCTCACCATTTCTTTCTCCCTCACTGCCCTCACCACCCTCCCGTAAGCTAGTTTCCTCTCTCAGTCCCTCTCATAATACGGCCAGAATGCCATTGAGGTTGTGTTATGCGGGTTCACTACCCTAACAGGCATTCTTGTCACCCCATGGCTGGTCAATAGAGGCAAAGCCGTGGGTTTGACCGCATATGCACAACTCAAGTTTATTCCCACTTGCCGTTGTCTGGCTGAGCAAACTTTTAGAGAATGTTGGCGAGATATGGGTAAACTATCTTTTGCCGTACATTAGTATCACATTCGTCTATAGTGTCAAGAGTTATTCTCTTCTAGCTTGCGAATGTTGTCATATTTTCGGGGATTATGGCATGAGAAGTGATATGTTTAGATTATTTCTATGAAGTGGAGTTATAATGAACTAAAATGGGGGTTTTTATAAGCGTTAAATGTGGATTTTTATACAAAATTGGATACCCCGTTTATATTTTGAAGTTTCATTTTTGCTGCAACGAAAATAGTTTAGATCTAATACGAGCCAATATATAATTTGAATGTGAGTTTAGTCTTTATAAAATGTATATATTCGTGTAAACTGGTCCATCATACTCGCAACCTCTGGATCAATCTGGTTATAATTAATGTTCAGGACTAATTTAATTTATGATTGCAATTGTCATCTTACAAAAAACGAAGAGATAGCAGTCAATTAAGCGATTTAAAGATGCTTTATCAGAAAATTCAGTGTATTAGCCGATTAAAAATCATGTCTGTCAAGCATGATGATTAATTTTTTCATTTTTTTTTAAATATGCTCCATATAATATAAGTAAAAATCTCAAAAATAAATCGCAGACGCTCTTATTTTACTTTCCTCTAATAAACTTTCGAGTTATCAGTATTGTGATTTATATCTTAAACTAGAAGATTTACCCGGCTTCAACGGGTTGCTGTGCAAATGAAATATAGAACTTATTTTATTACTAAAATTTATATACTTTATTTAAAAATTTTCATATTGATTTTTTATATACATTTTTTTCGATGATTTTTATAGACAATATTTGTTGTTTTTTTTTCTTGTGCTAAAACATCAAGATTTTTTAGTACTTCCCACCCTTGAGGTCGCGACATATAACTGACCGTGAGTGAAGCAGTCTAATCTTAAACGTTAAATTCAAATTTAAATTAAATAATCTCTCTCTCTCTCTCTCTCTATATATATATATATATATATATATATATATATATATATATATATATATATAAGGCTTAATGATAGATGAGTTAGAAAGTTTGCAACGCGAGATCTCCGAATCTACATGGCCGATTTTCACGAAACTTTCACTGAAAGATTAAGCAAAATCTCAAAGAGGTTTTAGGCTTAATTATTTTTTTAACGTAAGCAGTTTCAAAGATATGGCGATTTTTCCGCGAACACCCATTTTCCTACGCTACTTTCTGACGTTCGGCGGGCGGTGGGAGGGGTGAGTGAAAGAGGGGCGGAAGGTGGGAGGGGTGAGTGAAAGAGGGGCGGGCGGTGGGAGGGGTGAGTGAAAGAGGGGTTAGCGAAAGAGGGTTGGGCGCAATCCCGAATCGCACCCAGGCAACGCCGGGTCACACAGCTAGTATACTATATTATTACACCACGTTTAAGCACGATTCACTAAATTAGAATATTTATTACTAGCGTAATTGCTCGGGATTTTCCCTGGGTTTAGAGTTTAGATTTTTCATGCACATATCATTCGGTAATATTTTCATCCAAAGTCAAGGTACTATCAAGGTAAGTGACCAATATTGCCCTTTAATTGGTATGAACATATTAAATATAGACTCAAATTTGATGTTTCCCTCCCTCCCAAGAAATCAAAGTTCTGGCACCGAGGTGCATATCCTCAACGTATCTTTAGTATGTATACCAAGTCTTAAGTCTCTACGTTTCTTGGTTCAACATTGATATTGGTGGAGGATTCATCAAAATCGGTCAATTGGTTGTTGAGATATATTCAGAGTGCTTTTCGTCAAATTCGCCGTAGTGTAATCGAATATTAATGTATTTGCTTTAAAATTAGAAAATTATTTTTCCTTATATTGTGGTAGCTCTGCTTTTTAGATCCGTTCTAAACACTTTCATTTCCTTTTGTCATTCTATACCCGCCATACAAACGAAATTTCTTTGAAATCTGTTCGCCAAATACCTTTCAAATTCATAGTTACAGAAAAATTCTAACCTTGATATTGTGGTAGCCCTATTTAGTCCATCCGGTTGAAATATTTTGGTTATTTATTTTTATGAAGATTAAATATAGGTACTATATTTGGTTAAAACTCATTAGGTCAGTTCTCTAGAAATACGCCTAAAAGAGATAATATTTAACTTTTTACTGTGCTCTTTAGCTCCACTTTAAACATCTTGATTTCATTATTATATTGGAGTAGATGGTAGCTCGTAATCACTTTGGCTCCAAGTTGAACAGTTGTATAAAACTCCTTAAGCCAAAAAAATTGTAGGGTAAGCCCTATGCATTTCGCAGTTGAACCTTGTTCACTGCCAAGGCAGGTTCTCCCCTGAAGATGCCCACTTAGTGGGCGAAATGCATAGGGCTTACCCTACAATTTTTTTGGCTTAAGGAGTTTTATACAACTGTTCATTATTATATGTTGTGCAAATCTTATACACAAAATTTAGTTGAAATCCGTTCAGCCGATTCCTTCAAAATCCTTAATTACTGAAAGAGTTTAATTTGTAATTGTGGCACCCCTGTTTGGCTGATTCGGTTAAAATATGCTAATGTGATTTTTTATATAAATGTATATTATACGTATTAAATTTGGTTAAAATTGACATGGACAGTTCAACCCAAATACGTGTAAAAAGAATTTCTTTTTTCCTTGTATTGTGGCAGCCTTGCTTCCTATATCAATGCTAAACTTCTTAATTTTGTTATTTTATGTTGCCCGCCTACTTCATACAAAATGTCGTTGTAATCAATTGTGCCAATTCCTTCCAAAAGCATAATTACCGGAAAGATTTGTTTTGCACCTCTGCTCTGTCGATCCGGTCCAAATTTGTCATTTTGTCATGCATTTATGTGTAAATTCTATATACCAAATTTGGGTGAAATCGGTTTTGCTAATTCCTTCCAAAAGCAAAACTACCGAAAAGTTTATTTTTCATTTGTGGCACCCCTGCTTGGTCGATCCGGTCAGAATATGTCATTTTGGTCATGTATTTAAGTGAAGAGTTTATGTAAATACCAAATTTGGTTGAAATCGGTTAAGCCAGTTCTTCCCTGATATATGCGTACATACATCGCCGAAATTTGGACCCACCATTCCATGGGGACCCCTCGAAATCGTGAAATTTTTATCGGCCCTTCCATTACGATTCTTGACCCCGTAGACCGATTTTATCCATTTTAGGCTCGAAAATGTCTCATAAAAACATTGATATTGTTGGAGAATTCATCAAAATCGGAGGTCGCGGAGATATCTTCAAAAAATCTGATGTGGCCACCATATGACTTTCTCCATACCTGTAATATTTCTGAAAATTCCAAATAGATTACATAATCTTATAAATATTTTAGTGTGTATATGTCCTTTATACGTTTTTACACCGTTGAAGCTATCGAATTCAAAAGTTTCATGGGCCATTCTATGGACAAAAGGAAGAACTTGATCTAAGTTTGCAGATCGCGGGGTCTCTTATACCCCATGGGATCAACAAAATACTATTTCCATAAGAATGCATGGGAAATGGTGTGGAGAAACCACAAAATGCCATGCAGTCCTTCACTGATTTGGATATAAATATACCTAACTATTAACTTACGATCACGAAAAATGGCTTATTTTACGTAAAAAAGACTGAATATTTTAATTATGTTCGTGTTTTATCGTATTACATGTTATATTGCTTGCAAGCGGAAAATTTATCGGTTTAGATGACTGTTTTCCAGGCGGCAACAAAGATAAATTTCGTAATTGTAGTTCTCTTCAAATGGAGATAGCCACGTAAAGATTAATGAAAGGAAAATCCACGCCTTGGCACGCGGTAGAGAAAGAAGAGTCAACGCCAAGATAAAGGGTACAAATGGATTCATGCCTAAGTCCTTAACATAGTCTATGAATACCATTAATGTGAGACAAATGATTTTTAAGGAATATTAGAACATTGTTATCTTTTACTATTAATATTGAAAGATTTATCGCAACATAAATCGAGATATCTACTTACATTTGTTCGGTAACCAAGATGTTGTTTATTGTTTACGTTTTGGTTAATAGTATTTACATAATCCACATAATTTTATTGCTGCTTTAGAGGCTTCGGTGCATAAATCCATGTGTATATTAAGTAAGACGTTAATGCGTAATAATATTAATGGTAAAAATTTACAATACAGCACATAAAATAGTAAATATTAATGTAAATATCGCTTGCGTAATTATGGAATGGGAAACGTTTGGTAAAGTTTGGATCTCAATTAAAAACTTTGG
Organism: Tanypteryx hageni; assembly: GCA_028673005.1. Classification (NCBI taxonomy): domain Eukaryota; kingdom Metazoa; phylum Arthropoda; class Insecta; order Odonata; family Petaluridae; genus Tanypteryx; species Tanypteryx hageni. The sequence continues at coordinate 160,834,958 of CM054112.1, forward strand.
GTACCCAACAGCAAAAGTAAGTAAATTTCAAAATTTATTGTATTATTACTTTCTCCATACGTAGTATAGGGGAAAGTATTGTTTTCATGAAAAAAAGACTTTAAACGGAAATACACGTTTTGACACCATTTTCTCGATGATGTCTGTGTGTATGTGATAGCTTTTTGTGGGTGCTCTAACTAAAAAACTATTAATCAGATCAGCGCGAAATTTTATATTTAACATTTTTATAAAAGTCAGAAGAACTGGTTAGTTTTGGGTAAAAATCGGTCAAACGGAAGTGAGTGTTTACTCTTGTCACTTATTCGTTATTTTAAAATATTTGCTTTAATATATGATGTATGTTAAAATGTATTGGAATAAAAGTTATAGGAAATTTAAGTTTTTACAATCTTTGAAACATTTTCCCATATAATGCATTGTTTAAGAGATATCTTATATTTTTAGCTGCCACCACCACGCCACCTACCGACGAATATTGTTAACAATTGACGCTTAGTTGTCTTAGTAACGCTCCTTTTATTTTCTTAATTGTTGGAGCTTTGTGGCTATATCTAATATCAGAAGGTGTAGTCTAAAATTTTCTCGCAGTTTCTTAAAATGTTTATTTTTATGTAACCTATTTGGAATTTTTAGAAATATTACAGATATGGAGAAAGTCATGTGGTTGCCACATTAGATTTTTAAATTATTATATGACATCAAATGTGATATATCAATAAAAATGATAAATAAAAATCGTTTGCTACTAAAAAAAAACTCTCTCCCGAGCGAAGCTCGGGCTTATTCGCTAGTAAAAAATATTTGAAGGAAACGAGAAAATTTTCGACTTACAAAGAAAATAAATTAACTAAAACCATAGCCCTTATGTATTGGATATAGCCACAAAGCTCTAACAATTAAGAAAATTAAAAGGTGCGTTATTAAGATGTAACTAAACGTCAATTGTTCACAATAGTCGTCGGTAGGTGGCGTGGTGGTGGCAGCTAAATAATGTAGTTTTTAACATATCTCTTAAACAATGCATTATATGGAAAAATGTTTCGAACAAACGTTGTATACAATTAAATTTACTGCAACTTTTATTCTAGTTTATTTTTAAATATATCAAACATTAAAACATCTCAAAATAACGAATAAGGCACAAGAGTAAACACCAACTTTCAGTTGAGCGATTTTTACCAAAAACTAATTAGTTTTTGTGTCTTTCATAAAAATGATAAATAGAATATTCTGCAGTTACATGGTTATAATAGTTTTTGAGTTATAGCACCCAAAAAAAGCTGTCACATAGCATCGAGAAAATGGTCAAAACGTGTTCAGGCGACCTCAAAACGTGCATTTTAAATCTCGAAATCGATTTTTTTATAAAAAGAATACTTTCACCTCGACTACGTATGGAGAAAGTAAAAACCGACATTTGGACTAATAATGGCGACCCTCGGTCCTCTGTGGACCGATTTGAATTATTTTTGGCACCGCAACTCTCAGGATCAAACTGAAGCTGCTGCCAAATTTTGGAGCTCCTACTTTTATTTTCTGAAGAGTTATGACTGCCACATACACACATAGACAGCTACTTTTGTTTTTATAGATTTAACTAAATAAATAAACCGAAACAACATTAAGTCCTCGGACTTTAACAATGTCATTTTTGTCAAGCAAATGAATGAAAGCCTGCACTTATAAAAGTCAATTTTTACGTGTTATCTTATGGGGAATAAAAAAATGCTAATTACATTTTTATGAGAAATCTATCGGGAATTTAAATTACCCTACGGCCTTTCTCTTGGTGCCTCCAATAATCATGCCATGTTTCGTTATAATACCTTTGAAGGTGTGGATTTGTATGGTATAACATATATACATCCAAATATTTGAAATTATGGTACAGATGTTTAAATCATTCGTAGTAAAGGTAAATATTACCCCAACCGCAATAAAATATAGACACTATGACAACAATACTATGCAGTATGCATTATTTGTTATGTTCCCGGAACAATTACAACCACGCAGATGCGATTTTTCACGACCAGGTTTAACAGGCGGGCACTCATCATCTACATGCAAACGCGGACACATAGAGATGCTAAAGAGGCAGTCTGGGAAAGGATTACGGTCCTAGTCATGAGCTCTAAAATTCCGAACGTAATGGCATCAAGTACCCATAAATCCTCCGTCCGAACAACGGAGTGTTTTGAGGATTTTTTGTGTAGTTTCGCCACCGGTAAAAAGTCTATTACCAACTGTTGTAATGTTGACGAAAGAATGCGCTTGAAAAATTATCTTTAGAAACTTTTACGTAATTGAAACGTCATCGGGTTACGAGATTGTATTGTCATCCTTATACTATACTAGTAGTTGGTGCTTGCATTCTGCAAGCATATCATCTCAACATAAAAAAACGTTCATTTTTCATATTTCATCATTACAAATATTTTTTAAATTCTAAATAATTCACCTCCGGAGCGATTTTCGTTTTTCCCTTATGTAAAAATAATATATTAAAACAATACCAAAACTTTGCAATTTTAAGAATTTTATACTTTCTCCATTATGGGGTACTAATGCTACACATTTCTGCCAAATCTTAAAGTTGTAGTATTTCTAGAAGTGAAATAATATTTTTCCAATTGTTCAAATTTTAAACATTTTTAACGGCCGCCGCAATATGTTTCTGGAGAGGTTGAAATATTTATTTATGCAAATGCAATACTCTGTACATAACTTGATAATTTCAGCTTCCTAGCTTATCCCGTAATGTCTAAACAGTTATCTATTTGTTTAAACTTTAAGAATTTTTAACTGCCAAACAAAATAAAATATCAAAATTTGTATAATCCCTATTTCGGTTTTTTACGAATTCTACTTATAAAAAAAATTTCAACTCCGTAGCTTATGCGGAAAGACATAAACCTAGAAAAATTGTTTGAATAATTGCTAATTTTTAGCGTCCGCATTGTTGCACTTTTTCAAGATTTTCGTTTTTTCTAGACGGTTTTGCACAAAATCCTAGAAAAAAATTTCGAATCTCCATCTCATCTGGAAATGCCTAAACATTAGTATCCTCCTATATCCTCCTCCTCCTCTGTAAGAAACGTATATGATGTGTAAGGAAAGCGTGCTTTGAATGCTTTAGTACGAGAGAGAGAGAGAGGGAAGGCGCCCGAACATTTTATAATTAATATTGTCTTTTTCATTAATTTCTTTTAAGTTAACTTTACATTGAAATTTTTGGCAATTAACTATATTTATTATTATTTCATAGTTATTTTTGCAGTGCATCTTATAATTCATCGGAGTTATAAATTCGCATCGCATATATAAATACGCAAAAAGCCATTCCTTGACACGAAGACCTTTTTCATTTAATTTTAAAATATCTCAAGGATGAGGTATTTAGCTTAGTTATGCGAAGAAAAAAATTTTAATCTCATTCGTAAATCTCCAAAAATACGTTTTAATACTATATTTTTTACGTTTTCACGCATTTTATTTATATTGGGCCACAGTTGTCCCGATTGTTGAATTCCATTCTTGGCCTCATATCCATGCTTAATAAATGCACCATTATTGCGCTTTAATACGGATCAGGCATTTATACATTCATTAAATCTCGGGTTTGTATTGCCCCCGAATAAATTTATAATTAAAATCGTGTTTTTCATTAATTTCCTTTCAGTTAACTTCACATTGATATTTTTGATAATTAACTATAATTATTGTTATTTTCATAATATCTTTTTGCTGTGCGTCTTATAATTTACCGGAGTTATAATTTCGCATGGCATATATAAATCACGCAAAAAGTCATTCCTTGACATGCAGATCTTTTTCGTTTACATTTTAAAATATTTCAAGAATGAGGTATTTAACTTACATTAGTTATGCTAAAAAATAATTTAAATCTCATTACTAAATCTCAAAAACTTGCGTTTTAATACGATTTTTTTCGCATTTTGTTTATATTGGACCACTGATGTCCCAATTCGTGAATTCTATTCTTGGCCTCATAATAAATACACCAATTTAGTGCTTTAACACGGGCCAGACGTTTATGCGTGAGCATAACTAATTTACTGAATCTATTAAGCAATTAGAGGGAGAAAGGAAAAGCGAATGGGAATGAGCAGAAATTGAGGAAGAGGACGTAGAATTTGTATAGGATTAAAAGGAGCTGCAGTACAAAAATAACAATAAAAAATTATAATTGATTACAAAAAATGTTATACTATTGAATCATGCGCCAAATGATGGGAATTCATAAAACTAAATATAGGTCGCGTAATTTTCAGTGGATTTCTTTAACAGATAATGCAGCAAATATTTCCAACCGAATTTCAAATAGGAGTGAAAAATAACATTTTATGACTTTTATTTAAATTTCTTTGACTTAAGTGATTTTTCTTGAAAATTTTCAAAACTAATACATATAGTTAAAATAAAAGTGCGATCTTAAAATATAGTTAAAACTTATTGCAGTTCATGTAAGTATTTAGTTAATAGTAAGTAAGTTACTACGCAATTTTCCTTGGATGGTAAATTGACAGTTCGTTCACATTTTATCCTGTTTTTACGAGTTAATAAGGGTAAAATAATTCATTTATTAAGTTAAATTCTATACGTTTTAAATAACTTATATTTTTCTCAAATATTTCAAGTAAATTTCAGTTACTTCTTTATGCATTATATCTTATTATTTCGATTTTCCTCTTATTTTTAGCAATTATTTGGATAATCATTTGGCCCCTCTGATAATAATTATTTAAACAATATAATTAAAACAAATATAACTTTATAAAACAATGATTTCATTGTTCATGAAAGCCAAACCAGATCACAGCATATCTTACCGATTTTTCATTTCGAAATCAAATATATTTGGAATACTTCTATGATAATCCCGTCATATTTGACGGACAATTATGCTAGTTTTGTTATAATAGCCACAAAGGTGATTTTGATTTTAGCAATCCATTTTAAAATACTTTTAGTCGCTGTTGTATGAACCTCTTCAACTGTAAAAGGGGATGATATATTTTTACTAATTTTTAAACTGTAATGAAACGAAGGAAGGTTAAAGGAAGACTGAAATTAAAAAATGTAAATCGCAGGAACGATGTATGAAACGGTGAATCAAGAGAAAGAAAACGCTATGGAACGAAACAAAGTCGAAGAGAGCGAACGAAGGAGGTTAGGCAACAGGAATGAGTAATACGAGGAAGGGGATTTCGGAAAGAAGACTTGAAGAGGAAAGTTTTTTTTTGAACCGTGAGAAAGGGATAAGCTGTCTGCTGGAAAACGCGACGTTTGAACTTCAACTCGCGTCAGCCTCTTCTCGCTTTAAAAAAAAAGCTAGAGAAAGAGAGGAAACACGGACGAGGAGAGGCGGAGGGCGTAGAGCTTTTAAAGGATTGGGAAGAAGCAAAGGAGGAAACGCCAATAAGGTAGCGTTCCGCCCGAATAGTCGCGGAGTAAATATTTTAGAAGCGAATAGAAAAACAGCATATATATGTTAGGGCATTCGCGAAATGTAGCCCGATCTGATGAAGTAGTTTCTAGAGATATAATCGGAAAGATTAAGAGACTTTAATGACACATCGCAACCGAATATACCGCGGGAAAATATTCCAGCAAAGCGAATAGGGAAATACACCCCCAGGCAGGAAATAGAGCGAGATAGGCAGTGAGTGCTAGAGTCCGCGTGGTTTTTAAGCCGGGCGACTGCGAGGGCGATTTCGGTGTTTTACGGCCTTGCTGCCATCTAGTGACGCGGAGAGAACCACAGCGGTTCGGCGATGCGCATAACTGTTACAGCAGTCAATTTTTTTCCGCTCCGCGAATACGCAGAAGTGTCCACCGCCGTCCAATGCGGCGTAAACATTTTGAGGTGGCGAGGGTCATCAAGGCTTACGCTGATCATTAGCGTGGGCATTCACGGATGTTTGGGTTCCGTCGAGTTTGAGCGCCCCCCAGAATTTGTGTTTTTACGTCTCCGCTTAACGACTTTGTGAGTGCGCGAGAAATGCGTGTTTGGCAAAAATGAAAGGCGGTGCCCGCTACTTTTTTTTACCTATTTTCAGAAATTAGGGTTACGCACGAAAAGAGTGACATGTTCTCGGATAATGTTCGTCGGCTATTAATTTGATACGAGTGATGTTGCAAATCGACGATGGTTGCTTCAAAGGGCAGTAATATTTATGGAAGGGTTAAATAAATTGCTGCCAATTATGAGGCGAATATAATACAAAATGTCGTCGTGGGAATTACCCAGTATATTTATTTTGGCTTTGGCGTAATTGAGATAACGAATGAATAAAGAATAACTTTTCTGGTCATAGCGAAAGGAATTAAAACAATTTTAAATAAAAAATTTACAATTATAAATAATATAAGATTTACCGTCTTAGTATTTCACAGAGTAATTGAGTCATAATTGCAGTTGTCACAAAAATAATTTTTTTAAAGATATGAAATAGGATAATAATTATGGAGGGAGGGAGAGACCGGTTGAGATTTAATGATGAACCACTTAACTGTCATGCTTTCTAGGCTATAGTTCTAATTTTATCAAAGCCTATATGCAAACTTTCCGCCATCGCGGCCCACCAAGACATTCACGTACAAATCTTAAGAAGAATAGAAAAAAAAACAAAATAATAAAAATTCGATAGATTTTTTTCAGGGACAGTCCGATCCAATAAACCTTTCGCGCAATGCTCCCCAAGGGATCCCTTTTGAATCTTTCATCGGGCATAAATCGACGCAAAAATAGACGTCCCATTATGTTATTGCTTCCCAATCCTCCCCAACCTCGATGTGTCTACACCCTCCCACTTTTTCTTCCACCATCCTCCAACTACTCTCAATTTCCCTTCTCCCAATTTCACGTAAGAGCATAGAGAGAGAGAGAGAGAGAGAAAGAACGGGAGACCCTTTTTAAACATTCTATGGTTATAGAGACCTCCCCTCTCACCTCTGATTCTTGCTTTCAATTGTTTTTGCCTTTCCCCCTTGTCTCTCCCCCGCCGTAACCGTGCTCGCGCACACACCGGAAGTGGCCACCTGGGGAAGAGAGGTTAAAGAGGTTTCCTTGAGGGCAAAGGGGAAGAAGGGGAGAAAGGATAGCTAGGAGGAGGAAGAGGTGAATTGAGGAAGAGGTGGATTAAGGAGCAGGGGATGTGGAACGTGGAAACTTGTAGAGTGGGACATCTCCGATGGACCATCCAGGGCCTGGTAGGAGGAATTACTCTTCCCTCTCTTTTCTCCTTCTTCTCCCTCCCACCTCTCCTACTATTCTCCCTCCCTCCATCCATCCTTCCCTCTCCATCGAGGCCCCCTGCGGGGTCACGAGGAATTGGTTTTCTCGAGGATGCAGACGCGTTTCGACGGATGAATAAATAAGGCGATCCCATGGCATACCTCCGGGGTGGCGGGGGGTCCAGGGGTGTTTTTTGTTAGGGATGGACGCCATCCCTACTCCAGTTGTCCTACTCCCTCTTCCTACTCCCCCTCCGGTCGCTGAATATTTCACGGGATGCAATTGGCAGGGGCAATGGATACACGGAGGACAGGGGAAAGTGCAGAAAGAGAGGGGAGACTGGAACGGGAATCGGGGTGGGAGATAGGTACGAATTGGGGAGAGAAAAAGAGGATGGAGTAAAAGTTGGGAGAGAGAAATAGTAAGGTGGAATGGAGGAGACACGTGTGCAGGATAGATGCGAGAGATAGAAGGGGGGGGGAGGGAAAAGGTTTGAGTTGTTGGAGAGTGAATATTGGAGAGGAAGGAAAATGGGGAGTTATAGGAGGAAGAAGAAGAAAAACGACCGAAATAAAGGAAAAATGAATTGACAATGCGTGCACGTTTATGTGATACAATATTTTAAAATTTATGGAGAGGACAAGATCGGAACGGAGGAGTTTATCGGGTTTAAAGAAAATAAATATATAATTGAATCTCCGCTTAAACTTATTTGATCGATGGAAGAAGTGGTTAAGATAAGAAAAATGATTTTATTTAATTTTTACGAGCAAATTTTTGATCGGGCTCGAGAGAAAAAATTCTATTTAAATTTCTATTGCTCGAGTGTAATCAAAGAATTGAATGAGGTATTCGAAGAAATAGCCTCAGCGTAATTTAATTTTAATGTAATAGCATGTACAGGATTTGAACGTATTTAAATATACTTGTAATAGTATCGGTTCGTTATCGAATTAGAATTAATTAATTTTCGTATTATCTGATCAGCTTGACGGTCTCAGTACATACTTTCTTTCAAATGTAGTAGAGACAAAAACAAGGAACAAATAGTTTAGTGTCGATGATAACGCATTTAACATATCCTAGAATAGATAATTGATCTCCACGATTTCATCTACCCGATAAAGATTTAAAACCGCCTTTCGGTCACCTTTATATTTTTATTTATTTATTCCCGGAAAAAGTGAGGACATTTAAAATCACCTGACCTTAAAACAAGTAGGTACGTACATTCTTCTCTTTCAGGAGAGAGAGAGGAGAAAACTGTCGGACAAAGGAATTTTTCAAGAGCGTCCAAACAAAAAAACATTAAGTCCTTTGTCATCCGATGCCAACCAACCTTTATCTCTTTTATTTCTGCTCACACAGGAAAACGTGAATGAAAGCATTCGAGAAAAGAGGCGATTTTTTCATCCTCGGGATCAAAAGAAGAAGAAAGTGGAGAGCCACTTAAATAATTCCATCGCCCGAGCGACGCTGATTTTTTCCTTTTTCCTTTCGTACTTTCGCCTTCCTTTGAACCAACTAGCAAGGAAAAATAAAGCTTTGGCGAAGAAAGATAATATGTCAACCTTTTACTATTTCATTCGCCGATACATCATTAAAGGAAAAACACAAATCCATCGACGCATGTTTTTTTTCCTTTGCGCCTTTTCACATCTCCAGGAAAAAGCATTCTTCCCTTTAGATTCCTCCTTTACTCTCTCGAATCTTCAATCTCATCCTCTCTCTTTCTCATTCTCTCTTTTTCATGTACCTTCGCTTGGTTCACTTCTCTCTCTACCTCCTCTCCATTCTCTCTGACCCTCTATTTTGTCTTCTCTTCCTTTTTCCCTCTCTCTCTGCCCTACCTTTCATCCTCTCTAAGCTCTTAAAGTCGCCCTCTGACCTCTTCCGGTCATCTCCTTTCCAGAGATAGAGAGGAGGAAAAAGAGAGAGGGAAAGGACCTTTCTGACGACCCCGCTCCACCTAAAGGTTCTTTATTCTTCCTCTCGCTCTCCTCTGATGACACCGCCCACCTAAGGTCGCTGCATTCATTCGCGAAGGTAACAGGAGTCATCCTTTTTTGTGTTGATGTCTCCCAGAGCAAGGATTACGATTCCAAACGGAAAAGTCTTTTTTCGCCAACTTATCTTAAAGGAATAAAGAAGTAGATTGTGTGCAATGATATGATACAGTATGTTCAATCTTATCGAAAATATTAACGCCAATAATTTTGGAAATCATGTGATGTTACTCTCCTATCTAAAATAAAATGCATTATATTAATTTAAGTTTCATATTTCAAACGGACAATTTTAAGAAATACACACTTGTAGTTTTGAAGTCATTAGTTTATTATTGTTAACTTTTAAAAATAATTCTGTAAATGTTTAGAAATTATTACTTAAGCAATACTCGCCACTATTTATGTAAAACAATAATAGCTAAGTTAACATATTTATTGGTTCCTCTTCAACTGAACTTGGAGCGCTATTTCAAGAATAACAAAACTTCCGAGGGAATATTAAACGAACGCGAAATTTAAAAGTTGACATTTGTAAAAGACTTCGAGCCATATTAGGAGCAATCGGTCACGAAAATGACTCCTATTAATTTGGATGGCAGGAAAGCTCCATTACTAATAAATAGAAACCTCGTAAAGATTGGCACCCTACTGTTCTACTGCCAAGAAAAAATCTGCTCAATTTTTCCCCTTCTTTCTCAGGTCAAAAATGGCCTATCCTAACCCTCCTATCGACATCCTGCCTACCTCATCTTCCCGAAAAGCCTCGGACATTACCTTGCCCCCAATCCTCCACCAATCACTCAAATCGGTAACAACATATGCTACCAAAAAAAACGACTATGATCATTCACTTGCCAAATCCGACCCGGTTCTCGAAAGTCTCCCTACCAAAACTACCATCTGCGATTCTTCCATTTTCTTTGGCCACATTTTTCTTGTTTACTTTTCCCTTTTATCCCTTCCTTCTATTTCCTTCCTTTTCTTTACACTGATCTCTCTAAAATATTTCTCCGAGATGTTGCATTAAAATTTTTCTCTGTTCGTATTTTTTCTTCGTGGTGAAAACCGTTATCCTATTTTGTCTGAATTCAGGCTCTTTCTCCTTTTTCTCTCCGCGCTCACTCACATACTCCTTTTTTCATTCCACCTGTATACTATTCATGATTGAATATCGATTCCCTAGAGGAGCTAAGGGAAGAGGACGGAAGGAGAGTGGACAAACGGATCAAAGAGAGAGAAATAAAAAAACAGGGTAGGAAATAACATTAGGAAGCATAGGTAAGAAAGGTTTTAGAAAGAGAATATAAAGGATATGCTAGAGAGAAAAATCGATACGTATCACAGAAACTAGATAATAAGAAAGAATCGGCAGAAGCCATAAAAAATGGGAAAAATAATTTTTTGCGAGAAAAATTGGCGATAAATATCAGATTCAAAGAAGTGAAAATTCTAGAAAATTACCGATCTGAGAAAATAATACCGCGAGACAGAAGGAAAAGGGAGAAAGTTCGAAAGTAAAACGCGGAAGCTGAGAATAGGAGATTTGAAAGAGAATGATGGATGGGTTCCTTTAAAATGAGATGATCGGAGAAGTGGCGGGAGAGTAGTATGATAGAATGGTGGGTTTAGGGAAAACGTTAGACGGGCAAAGAAGAAGCGTCGTGGGGAAACGGTCAAGAGTGATCCTGGGATTATTCGCGATGGAGTGAACATGGGATTTTGAATTTTTAAAGCTACCTATAAAATAATTACCAAAAGAAACCCTTTATTTCTAAAACTGAAATGTAATATGCAGTCAAAATAGCAAGGTGAATTGCGCATGCGCATTATACCATTAGTTAAATACAAATTCTGAAAATTGTTGCTCATTCACTTGAAAAATGTCGCATATTTCTGTATTCGAAGAAGATGGTCTTTTTAATATCTAAAGCTATTTAACTTGATTTTTAAATAAAACTTTGAAAATACAAAGGACAGTGATCGCGTTTTGACAGAAAACAGACCTTAATAGGTGAAATATAATGAAAATAAATTAAGATCTACTTCCGTAAACCATCGGAAAGGTAACTGAAGAAACGTATATGCCCAAAAAATAATAATAACCATGTCGTTATTTAAATGAAATACTTCTAGAATGAGAGAGAGGCTCAGAGAAGAACAGCTTCGTCTGCTGAACATATTTTCAAGAATAGGAGTCACTCGAGAAATATTCTTTTAAAAAATACGATTTTAAGAGGAGGAGAAAGATTGATTGGGAAATAAGGTATTGAGACAGGGCAAAATGAAAAATGAAAATTGTTGGACGTTTCATTTTTACCTCAGATATCAGCGCTTCCATTCCTTCCATTTATTTATATTTTTTCAAAAATGTCGTCCCCTTTCTCTATATTAGGTATTCTTCGCTACGAGAGAGATGGAGAGAAAGAGAGGAAAAAGTCCATCCCGAGAGGACTTAAGGGTTCCCTCTTCTTCCCTTCCGTCTATGTCACTTCTTCACTTCCCTCGAGAAATCTTTAAGCATTAGAGTCTTCCCTGAATCGCGCGGAGGCGTTGCCTTAAAGGAGGGTAAAGTAAGACGGACAGTATAATACGGAAGTGTTGGGTGTGTGTTTCTCTACGAGTGACTGCCAGAGGGAGTAAAATGGGTTGGGGAATTGGGGTATCGGTTTCAGTGGATAGATGGAATGGGATTAGCATAAATCCTTTATAGTGCCGTTACACGGACGCAAAATTAAGGGAGCAAGACGGATTTATCGCTTGCTCCGTAAGTTTTAAGTCCCCCAAAAGTGTGAGCAGTAGCTGTTAATGAAACAAAGTTACTCGGTATAGCATATCCTGAAAAATTGTACTTTAATGTAATAGTTTCGGAATTTTTGTTTTTACCCACAAATTATTTTAAATACATGAACTGACGTAAAATGAATAATTTCTTTCCTGATCAATTTGAAATGCCATTGCGTGTTAGGTCTGATGATTTGGGCCGATGACTTGCAGAAAAGGAAAATGTTTTCTGAAAATATATGAATTCTTAGGTGCAGAATGTTTTATATCTTATGTATTAAGCTTTTTGTTTTACTTTCATCAATGTGACTACAGAAAACAAAAAAAAACATATTTAAAGTATCGGATAATAAATGTCAAAAAACGAACGAAATTTTAAAAATAGTATTCTATTTTTTAAAATTGTCAACTGGAGGGAAAACAATAAGCCTCCATTTAGGCTATAACATTGGGAAAAACGAGGATCGGAATATAATAGTTTGCTTATGTCCCTCTGTCCGGAACGCTCTTTGAACTTGAATAACTCGAAGACTAAACTTCGAGAGTCAATTGTTGTCACAACCCGCATACGTGTAATATATATGAGTGCTTAGATTGCCTTAAATTATCGTAGGATTTTTCGCGAAAATACGTAATCCTAATGGGACTGGGATTTAGTTTGCATTCATTTGCTTATATAAACGACTATATAGATGTAGAGTAAAAGAGAAGGGGATGTATGGAGGGAGATTGGAAGGAAGGGATATAGAATGGACAGTACATAGAGAGTAAGGGAGGTATAGTATTAGAATAGGAGGGGAGGAAAGAGATTAACAAGGAGACGAAGAAAAAGAGGGAGAGCTATGGATTGGGACGCGGGAATGAGAGAGTGGGGAGGTGAGACAAAAGTGTGGGAGGGAGAGAGAGAGAAAGAAAGAGAGGAAGGAAAGGAGAGAGGGACAGCGGGAGGGAGGGAATAATACTATTTATTTATTATTATCATTTAACATATATTACTGATTTTTCATATCGAAATCAAATATATGTGGAATATTTATAACATAATCCCGTCATATTTGACGGGTAATTACGTTAGTAGGCTAACAATTAATCAATGGCTATTCAACTAAACTGTTACGATCATAGATCAAAGCTTCAAAAATGGAAATAGTGAAGGATTTTTATTGTGACTATGAAATCGGTTTATCTTTTTGTGTCGCACAGCGTATCTATTTTTTGTTCCCGATAGGAAGGATTTTATTGGAAGTAAATAATGGATAAAGCATAAAACTAGAATCTCTGGAATACACGAGAAACGGAAATGGGATATTTCGGATTATCTTAGTCACCGATATGGCGGTATCAAACGTAGAGAAACCTTACATCGTTCCAAAAACCATAAAGCATAAAAATGCCATGAAAATGCACCGGGGATGGTTTTATTGCCACTATGGCCATGGAATAACAGCATACGGTTTCATTTCTTCCACTTCGGGGAGATTTAGCTGACATGTCATCATAGCAGACACCCATAAATAAAATACTCTTAACCTGTCATAAGCAGTTCGATGGTATTACTAAGCAGAAAATAGTTTTAAACGTTTGAATAATATGATATGGAGTATAAAAGCTACTTATCAATGAATCAGAAATTCTAAATTTAGAACATTTACGCAGTTCAAAAATCGGCATCAAAATATAAAACGCACAGGTGCGATTGAGCTCTCTATAAAATTTCACTCTTTGAAGCCCTAAATAAATCGCACAGAACTCGAGAGATTGGAAAATGTATTCGTTTCGCGAACCACGCGGAAAAGGCAAAGCTCTGCATTTGCGGAAACATTTCACTTGAACAGCTGTTGATTAACTCGCCTCCGACCTCAGCTCCCCCTCACCATTTCACGCGAAGAATTTACATTGGCGAGGTTAACACGGGGGTTTGATGGAGGGAGAGGGGGGCGCGAAGTGAGGAAAAGGGCTGTGTGACACGTTACCAAAACAGCACAAACTCCCTTCTATTCTCCCTCCTTTTCTCCCCCTTCCCCTTACTCCCTCCTCTTATTCCGACCGCACACAGATTGAATTCCACTTATTCCGCATCCCGACTTCCCTTCTTCGCAAGAAGACGTCCAAACAGAAACTTTCCATTTCAATCCTCCGAAAATCTCTCTCTCTCTGTTCCTTATCCATTAAACATAAACAACTCCGATTCGCCCATTCGACCCAATGAAAGCAACTTAGGATTGTGAGGTGTGTGTGAGAGAGAGAAGAGAGAGTATAAACCGAGAGCAGACAATGTCCCGCGTTGAAGTTTTCGGGAACAGACGAGAGTGAGTATTCTCGCGCAGGAGAGAAAATCGTATATATATATATTTATAAAGTCTTGGAGGAAAAAATCCTCCTTGCTCTCTGCTCTACTCTTTTCCCTTTCTCACCTTTTTTCTTACCCCTCACCATTTTATTTTTATTTTATCTCACCTTTCCTTTTAGTTTCCCTTCCACCCCCTCATCGTGGGAGAGGCGAGGGAAAACCTTTTTATTTGAAGATATAGACGGAGGTGGCGCATGGACGTTGTAATGGGTGTCGGGTTAGAGGGGGGATTGGGGGGGGGGAGACGTGATAGGGGGCGGTAGAAAGAAAAGCGAGTGAGATTTAAGAGGAAAGTTCGCTGTATACCAGGACGTCTCTCGTGGAACGTTTGGAGCGATGTTGAGGAAGAGTTTGTGGGGCGCGGAGGTCTGAGCGTAGCAGGAGGGAGGAGGGATAAGGAATAAAAAGTGTGGTGCAAAGGGCGTAGGCGAGAGAAAGGAAGGAAGAAAGATTTTCGACTCGACGCGTGTGTTTGAGTACATGTATATGTGTGTATTTGATGGGAAAAAAGAGAACTTTCCGGATTTCGTCACGACCTGAATACAATTCTCTGAAAGTAATTTTTTCCCTCACCTTGACGTTTCCACAATCTTCATTTCTTTCTCTTCGTCTGATAGACATATAATTTCGAGATTCTTATGAGGGAAGTATTTTTCCGAATGGAGCGATATGATAAGATTTTTTCCTCTTAAAAGGAAGTGAATAGCGGAATAATTATAGATGAGTTTCCGTAGACACTCGAAAATTGTCATTTCTGATAGTTCTATTACGACTATTTTGACCTCATCTGTCATTGTAGGGAATTAAAAGAAGACGTATTCAAGATTTAATTTAGGAATATTTTTGAAACGAGAAAAAGTCTGCTATGACCCGGGTTCGATTCCCGGTCATAGCACACTTTTTTCTCGTTTAAAAAATATTCCCAACATTACACTTATGCCTGTCTGCATAGGATTTTCAGATCAATTTATTCCATCAAGATTTAATTTCTATAATATTTTAAATAATGTATTACATAAAACATTTTAAAGGTATCGAATAAAGTTTGCGCAAAGGATAACCTTGCAAACAAAATAAGATTATATAGTTTGTAGAATTCTTAAATCTCGCAATATATAGTTCTATTCTTCCAATACGTTTATTTATGTGAATATTCCACGATGGCCATTGCTAAGACATTCGAATTGATGGTTAGAAAATTTACGAAATACTTTCATTCAAAAGTTAAGCTCGGACATTTTTCAACCCTGTAAGTTACGGAGAAAATGGCGCCACCAAAAACTTTAACCATATGTCTCGCTCGTTAAAAACTTGACAATGCAAACTTCATTTTGCTCTATTCGAATTTTATTTTAATTTTCAACTCCGAGTTATCACGAGGAAACCTGATGTTTTTCCACCTTTCCACCTTCATAAAAACAGACAATGCTAAACTAATATTTTTGTCTACTTCGTCCATTCCTTCTACATTTCTCACAGAGCGTTTTCATTGCAGATTGCGTTGGAACAGCAAATCAAGGAGGGAGACATTTCACTGTTTCGTTTACTATGCGCGCGCTGCAGGACTCATTCTCTCGCGTAAAACAAGTTTTTATTAGCAGAGGAGAGATTTTTTTTCTTTACATGAAAGTGCAATTCCCAGGGAAAAAGAAATCACGCGGAGAAGCAGTTGTAAAAAAATTGAAGTAGGAGAAAATTATGCCCACTAAACTAACTTTAATAAGTATTTTACGAGCGGAATATACAAGAGTCGTGCATTTTGAGGAAAAGAGTTCAGTTGGGCAAACGAGTGCGAAAACAAAGACGCAAAACATTGGAGCTGTTTTACTCCATATCAACGTTTTTGTGTGCAAAGGAAACAAAAATATTCCGTTTTTCAGCGAGTGTTGTGTTCTCCGGAAATTTTGAATGCCGTGAGACAGGTGCTTTACAATAGATTCTTACGGAATTTGGATCGACTGGGGAATCAGTTTGACCATTAAAAGCGTCGTTTCAGGATAAATTAATCAGTATAAAGATTTGTACGTAAGGGATTTCTGGTAGTTTTTTAAAAGGAAAAATATTAGAAGCATTTTAGTTCATGGTTTACCTCCAATCTACAATAGCCTTAATATAGTGGACTAACCAATAGGATTGCGCCTCCTATATTATTTCATTCGCATAAGTATGCCAATTCTATGTAATACTTCTTTTCAAGTTAATTTTTATCTATCTCATATCTCATTGAGTGAGTTCGCTATTATCGCATTTTTGTATACGCCGCTTCTACGAAAACCTTAGAGTTTTGATTAAATTCGTACAAAAGATAATATATTTTATCTAACAGTTCATCAATAATTTATTACAAATACAAGATTCGGATTAAATAGAATATCAGGCTTGTGGTTGAATATATCTGCGGGATTCAAACATTCCCCTTTGTTTTTTTTATTTTCACTTTTAGCATCTTTATTAGGTAGTTAATATCACGAAATAATAATGATACAAATCTCCGCTTGATTCTCCTTACAGCTTTTGAAATTAAAGACGTAAAGTGCAGGTTTTTGAAATTAAAAGTCTGGAAATGTTACCTTTAGTGACAATCTCCTCGCAATATTGAAATTATTTTGCATTAAACTCGCTGTCGTAGTCGGCAGTCGTTTCGTGCTTATCTCGGGTCGAGAAACGGGGAGAAATAAATTTTTGTTTAAAAAAAACCCTTCGCATAACGTCCTCCGCCTCATAACGCCGTGAGGCCGTATGAAACGCGAACATACCTTCGGCAAACGGCCGGGACGATAATGCCTTTGTTGTTTTCGAGATATTTAAATGAGCCCTCGCGTGGAAAAAGGGAGCTTGAAGCGTGCCTTCGCGTGATGCCAATGCGTTTGCGTGTCGAGCAAATAACGCTGGTTTCTCGTGATTAGCATCTTTTTACTTCCATTGCCCTCTTCCTCTCTCGCTCTCTTTCGCAGGAATCAACACACACGCATACACACAAACACCGGCTTTTGAGGGAAAATAATCTATCCCAACCTTTTCTCCTCAGCCATTGGAATTGCCTTCAGGAAAAAATATGAAATTAAAGGCTTGTAAAATGTGTTAGCAAGATTGGTACGCAGATGACCTCGTCGAAAATATTGGGTTATTAAGGGAGCGCGTACAAACCAAACTGCTTTTTCGAGTTTATTGTCGTCGGAGATGGTAAAAAGCGGACCGTTTATCCAGCCGAGTTTTTAATGCGTATCGCACTATATTAGTGTGTAAAATAACCATATAAATTCATTTAAGTGCGATTTAGCCAATATCTTTGTGACTAAGTGATTATGTTAACGAGGGGTAAAATTTTTGAAGATAGATATATATATATATATATATATATATATATATATATATATATATATATATATATATATATATACATAAATATACAAGCATACACC
Organism: Tanypteryx hageni; assembly: GCA_028673005.1. NCBI lineage: Eukaryota > Metazoa > Arthropoda > Insecta > Odonata > Petaluridae > Tanypteryx > Tanypteryx hageni. The sequence continues at coordinate 160,852,784 of CM054112.1, forward strand.
AAAATTACATGAAAAAGGTCGACCGTTAACGTCTGAATATCCAAATGAGGTTGCCAAGAAAGATATTTAGATTTAAGGAAAGATTTTTTTTTGTTCACGCTCGCAAGGCGAAATATAAAATCATTTACAAACGTCAATGCTGAATATAAAATTTCGGAATGACGGAAATTCAATTCAAGATTTTTAAAAATCCGAGTCAAAGGAATTTGTTTTCAAATTCTCGGAAAGACTTATTTTTGTATAGATTTCGATTGATTTGTACCTTTGGTCTGATTGATTGTTTGGACGCACAGTCGGAGTAGGATAAATATTACGGGAAATACTAAAAAAAGACCAGATGACGGAAAGCACCGCAGAAGGGGCGATAAAAAATGTGTGTGATACAAAATGCCCAGGTAAAACATTTTCCTTGGCACTGCATACCCGCTGCGCTGTTCCGCACTGGAGATCATTTAGTTTATGGGAACGGAATCTACGCCATTCTGAGAGAGCATTCCGTGACATGGTCAACTGGAATTTTATCGCCGTCCGAGTAATCTCGTAGCCTAGCTACCGATTTTTCCACGTTCCAACAAAACCATCACGTCCCTGCCTCTTTCTCCCTCAATCCACTCCCTTTTCTTGCTTCGGCTTTTTTACGATTGCGGATCCGAAAAAGTATTCAAAAAGGAAAGTGGCGAGAGAGAGAGAGGGAGCAATAGAAAATGGCGAAAAAATAAGAATCGGAAATAAAAGCAAGTGTGCCGAGGGTTATACAGTGCGTGCGTGTTTGTGCAGGCGCGTGAGTTCTTGCGCTTTTAGAATTTGGTGAATGCGGGTGAGTTTCCAAGAAGAACTTTAATGATCGATAGAAAGTCTACTCTCGGACAGATAAAACGCTAGCCAAACAACTGAATTACGGATCATAAAACTTAATGCGTTGTTTACGGAATGTACCTACTCTGGGATATAACGGAGACGGAAAAATACAAAGGATAATCTTTAAGGAACTAAAGGGGACTTTCATGACTTTTTATATACTCGACTACGGTTACCATTGGTAGCTGTGTGATGAGATTTTCTCTTATCTTGCGGGATTGGTAAAAAGAATTTTTTCGATTTAATGATTATTTCTGAGAACGCAGTTTTTTAACTCCGCAATAACGGTGGACATGTTTGCGCGCAGACGCATGGAAACAAAAGTAAATCATTTACCGTTGACTTTTGTGAAAATAAAATCAGAGTTTTATGAGAAAGAATTCGAGGTATTTCAGGAGTTTAATATGTTTGTAAAGGTTAAAAGTTCCACATGGACAAACAAGAAAGAAAGCAATCGTTTCCTTCTTATGATAATGTATGTGGATGTCAATTTAATTAATCTATATTGCTATATTATTGATTTTCCGTAAAAGTGATGTTTATACAAAAGGAACGTATAAAACTTATATTTTTAAGTGGAAAATAAAAGGAAAACTTTTTATTTATTGAAAACTAATTATAGACCAATTATGTCACCATAATTGTAAGGAAAATAATGTATGATTTAGTGAAACTGAGCATATATATAATTTCCAAAAATATTTATAAATTTCTAGCACTTCTAATATTGTATTTTATTAGGATTATAAGAACTCCGCCCATTCCTGTATTTCTCTTAGCTCGGCGCACACCGCACCAAAAGCGCCGTCAGCGGGGCAACTTCCTTTTCCAGCCGCATTACAATGTCGTGGCGTTTCACGCAAGCCTCCGACATCACCACCATCTTGCCGCTTTAACCCTTTTCACTCCAGCATCCGCAAAGATCCTTCGCCCCGCGCCTTCCCTCGGAGCGGTGCCCTAGGGACATCCGGAAGTAAGAGCGAGCGAGAGAGAGAGAGAGAAAGGAAGGCACAGCATGGCGACTTCCGTCCCTCAAAGTCCATTATCCCTCTCCCTCACTCGCTCCCCCGATCTCGCCTCCACCCTCCATCCCTCTCCATTCCTCGCAATGTTAAACCGATGTATACCACACCTTTGCTCCCTCCCGTCCATCCCATTCTCCCTCTCTTAGATGCCCTCTCGCATCCTCTAACCCCTTCCTTAAAGTTCTAAACCGCACCAAACACATCCCTCCACATGGCAACACGCGAAACTGATTGCCCACGTGTCCCAGTTGCCAGCTTTGGCTTAGGGCATTTGCATAATCCTGCTTCCCTCCCTCCTCTCCCCCAAACCCCAAATCCTTCCCACACTCCCTCCCTCTCCCTCCCTATCCCTCTCACGTCCTCACCTCTTGCTATCCTGTTCCTTTAGATCGACCCCTTCTCTCCTTCTCCTTAATCCCATCCGCCATCTCATACTACCAAAAGGGTTGCGGTTATCGGGAGCGTGTTTTCCTCTAGGCCACATACACTGTGTTCTAACCTATAGTGGTTTGGAATATTTGTATCGGACGGTCGGAGTCCTTGAGGCTGTCAAATGCAAACTGATTCGCGCTGAACATTTTTCTTTTTTCTGGTATAATTTGTATGAATGACTTAAGGGGTGCTTTTCCTTGTTCTGCGGGAAATCAGCTTGAACTGTTTGTAATTTTCTTTTAATTATTCTAGTGACGTCAGTTTCGGTTCATGTTAAAAAATCTCGTCTTTTTGCGTTTCCTCAGTTAATAAGCGATTTACTTGACAGAAACGTTTTTTTTTCACTCGTTTTATTGTTCTACACTGTGTTTACTTAGTTAGGTTCATTCTACAGCAAACGAATTAACAAAGGCATGGCTTGAATAAAATAGTTGTATTAGTTGACCCGTGCTGAATGCTACATAGCGGTTGAGTAATTGAGTGACAATGGAATCTTTCACGTTTCGCCGATTCATGATTTTCATTCTCGATTCTTATAATCACCGATGACGGCCAATTTATAGCTGATATATAGGTACATCTTGGTCACTCCTTTGTTTTTTATAAACAAGAGTTGGGTCACGCAAGCTATTGAATACCATTTTAGTTATCAAATCAGAGTTACCTCAATATTTTATGTTTTTAATGAAAAAATCTTATACTAAATAATAATTCGGAACCATTCATTTTTGAGAATTTTAAAATTAAACTGAGCTCTTCCCAAATGAAACGTAATCATTTAACATAGTGAAAGATCAAAGGACGAGACGCGGCGTCCATTTTCGTGGAAACCAATGTGGCCCGCTCCCAAGATCGCCAAAAGATTAGAGCCAAAAGGGTATCTTTCTTCGTCCCTTTCTCCACAGCGCTAGTCTATGTGGTCGCGTTTTCTGTTTTTTTTTCTCCCTTTCGTCTCGGTTCGGATCCGGAAGAGGGGGATATTCATCACTCCATATCCTCTACTAAACCGACAATCTCCGATCTGAGATGGAGAGCGGTCGTGACGTCTCCTCCGCCACGAAGGATGCCTCTCGCCGTTTCCTCAGGCGTCTTTTCGACTGTTACGTGACCTTGGCAGACGCCGCCGCCGCTTCCCATTTTTTACCGGCCCATTCTTTTCGTTAACGATTCTGGGACGCGAAAAAAAAACTTGCTCCGAAATAAATGAGACTCGTGCCATGCGAGCGCATATAGTTAGTTTTCTTTTACGTGCGACACGAGAACGGGAATTAAAACGCGCGCATTTCACTCTCGTTTTCATGTTGCCCTGAAGAGCGATTCAACACATTCGAGAAATTTTTAATGGACCTCCATTTTGCGCGTGTTTTTAGGTACCCGAAGCCGTTGTTAAATGAAAAAGATCGTCCGAGCGAAAAGAAATTGCATGCACGCAAAATTAAACCGAACTTGGTCTTGTCACTTTTCTTATGATAGTTATTTTTTTAAGTAGAGATTAAAAAAAGATAGACTAGAAATTCGACTGGTTGTTGTTGTCGTATTGAGCTACTTTTATTTATACACACGATTAATCGTCAGGCTCTAACTGCTTTCCCTAAAGCTTGAAGTTCATGTAGTTTTATATATGTATTCGTTTCTTAAAATCAAGCATAGCATTGTACACATTGAGTATTCCTTGATTATTTTGCTGTGTATAGTGCACAGTGCTGTAACTAGCTATTTTACCAATATGCTCCCCCTCCATAAAAAAATTCCTAATCAGGGCGAACAATTAGTAAATAAAAATAAACTATAAATGATATAATTTCTTACTACAAAAGTACATAATTTAAAAACGTAATTATAAATGTAATTACATACAATTACACACATACATAATTTAAATACGGAAAGTATAAATATTTTAATATTAAAGAGTTATTCTATGTGATTTTAATGTAGAAAACTCATCAATAGCATCATCGAAATTTATAATTTCTGCTATGCGTAATGCCTGGAACAAGTATAGTAGTGAAATCTCCCCTGTCCTTGTGACATGCACAACTTGCCTTTAACAATGTTTTCGCCCCTTCTTTAGTTACGCCCTGGGCAGATGCCCCGCTTGCCCCGCCCTAGTTACGGCGCTGATAGTGCATATTAAAGAAGAATTTAGATTTATAAAAAATTATAAGCATAGAAATATTTGGTTTTAAAATTCGTTTTATCTATGAGTCGGCGTCCTTCTCGGTGTCTGATAGGAGTGATTTTATTAAGTTTCTAGAGAGAATCGACAGTGACACAAATGACGCCAAGGAAGCAACTATCGTTCGCTAAAAGAATTCGATTATAGGATGCAAAAGAAGTATTAAACAAGAAAGTTGCAGATATCTTCTTAAGTTATAGGGATTACTAAATGCATGTCTCTCCTTTTCTTTGTGCATCTTATCATTGAAAAGGCATTTACATCGCAGCTTCTCCGTTATCTCCGTAAAGTGCCTCTTTAATGCGGCTATCATCTAGACATTAAAATTCATTGCCTCTCAGTAATGATACAAGGTGCATCATTACCGTCACGATCTGCAATAACCGCTATCATTGCCTATCGTTATATTATCATTAGCTTGCCGATGGAGACGAACGTTTAACTCAAGGCTGTTGATTTGCCTTCCGATATTAAAGGGGAATGTTGATAGATGCTGGATGTTAACGCTTTTGGAAACATTTTACAGAAATTTAAGAATTGAGTTGAATTGAGAATTTTTCATTTTTATCGCCTTAATTCCCCATTCAAACTTTCTTTAAAGCGTATCATTTTTTAATCAAATGAATCTTATCTACAACATTGGTTTATATTTATGAACAACAATTAAGCTATAAAACTAAATTGTTCAACTAAAAAATTAACTATTTATCTAGTGTTCTACCACAGAGAAATCCCACCCTAAAGCGAAAATTTCGTCGACTCACGTTTGGCCAACTCGGCAACATGTTGAAATTTTCATTTGTAACCAATCCCGTTTACAACTCCATTACATCCCGACGGACAAGCCACACAAGTCAGATATTTATAATTCATCATATCCGACCCGATCCCTCCATCCTGGGAGCAGTGACACATCCCTTTGTCATCCTTCACAACCAATCATCACGGAAGGAAATTGTCATGTCCTCACCCGTCATCCTCCAATCTCTTACACGAATACACTCGCTACACACACGTGTAACAGACCAATCAAGGATCATCCCCATCACGTCCTTCTCCCTCTCCCCCGAAAGGGGACGGGAGCACTTAAAAGATACGGCTCACCTCACCTGTGGGAAGTTAACTCCATGACAACTCTCTCGTCCCCCCTTCCCTTTCCCTCCTGACCGAATATTCGATCTTCTCCCCCCCCCCTTCTCGTCCACCTCACAATCCACCCACTCCACCTCCCGAAAGACATGACTACTACATCGACCATTACGGAGCACTTCTCTCCGCTGCCTACCTCTAAGACCACTCCTTCTATCACTTGCTCATCGCGGACGGGAACCTGTCCGATCTTGAACCTTCCCTTCGTCTGCAGCCGTCTTGCTACCCACGTCCATTCCGAAACGCCCGCAGACCTCCCTCTCCCTACTCCTCTTCGCGGGTTTTTCTCTCGCAATTGCCCGTAACAATGCCGAGGCTGTGGAGAACCACCGTCACGGCTCGTCCTTCCAGTAAGAGAGAGATGCCGATCTAAAAAGGACTGCGCCGTCTTGGGGCCCAAAAGACTCGGGGTAACAACGGTAAAGAGGGCTGACTGGGATACCCAAAGGCATTCATATCGTTTGGCGGTCGCCCTCTGGTGTCAGGATCCCTTTAGCAGCGGAGACTGGAAAAGAGTGGACTCATCAGATAAGGTGGAGCCAACTACCCATCTCTCCTCACAAATCTTTTAAACCCCTTTCCTTTCGTCTCCATCCTTATCTCTTTTCTCTCTCTCTCTCTCCATCTGTATCGCTCTTGGTCGTCTTCCTCTCCCTGTCTGCATCGTGGCTCATTTATTCCTCATCCATTCCATCGGTTCGTTTCTATTTTCTTGCTTCTTCGTGGCTCTCTTTCTCGATGCTAACTTTTCGTTCTCGTTGTTTCGTATTTTTTAGCAAAACAGTCGTTTATTCTTTGTGTGACCAGTAATAATGAATCATAAAGCGAGGTTACGGGTCCGATACGAGTGCCGTGAGGTTATTTGTTTTGAGAAATAATAAATAGTTCTGGAATCCAGAAAGACATTCGCCAATAGATTCCCATTGAAATTCCTCGTCTGACCCTCCCTCAGTTCAAATTTTGGATCCTGTGGGCTTTGGTTACGAGTTCGTATTTCAAGCTTCCTGATTCGATTTTCCCTAATAAGTAATCTTTTATTCTCCTTCATAAACTAAAGCAGTTTACGTGTTTTAATATTGTTGTTGAGGCTGATTGTTTGCACTTTACATATGTACTGTGTCAAAGCGAAATATGAGATTCGAGCTTTAAAGAAACTTAATTTCTTATTATTTGCTTTTTCACTCCTTTTATATTTCTTGGGTAGTTTTAAACGGGAATTTTGAAAATATTTTTGTTTTGAGATCCACCAAAATACATTTTTCCCGCTTTTTAGATATTTCAAAACCTACCTCGTTTATTTACGAATGTCGCTTCCAAATGATGTGTAAAGTTGTTTGGTGACATTTCACTCCGACTTACTTAATATTTTACTAGGTTTTTCTTCTCGGTGGCAAGAACAACAAAACAGTTGCCTTGTTCTGTTTCCGTATGTCTTTTTGCCTTTCGTCGCCGTGCTGTTGTTTTCCCGATGTTCCTATTGTGTGGCATATTTTCATCCTGGTTTTGTTGAGACGACTTTTTTTCTGTCGTCTCCTACGTTTTTGTGTTCTTTTGTCACGGGACGCGAGAGTTGTGCGAAACCGGCTTTTGCGTTTGTAGCTCGAAAATAGAGAAAAGCACGGGTTGCGCTGGAAAGAATGGAAATATCTTGTAAGTGTTAACAATGACAAATTGCAAAGTTAAGTAGTGGTACGATGTTGTAACACATAATTAGAATACTATTAAAACATCAAGATTTTTCAATTTTATGGAGAATGTGTCATCTGTCTGCCGAAAAATTAACGTATATTTTTCATTACTCGAGTTACTATTTACTGAATGTTATCACTGCTCTACTCCATGATTGATTCAATACCAGAACATAAGGCTATTGATATTTCATTCCTATGTGCAAGTGGTTTCGATTCCTGACACGCCATAATTTTTATCCTGCTTTCCATAACCATTTTTAATGTTCAGCAAAAAGTTAGCGTTAACAGAAACACACGTTCTAATAGTAAAACGTACAACGTTAAAATTATATACAAATGAAAGCTGCATCACAACGAATGCCTTTTGTTTAGGAAACGTATTAATTTATTGCTTCCGCATTTTCGTCTCAATGGCCTGTCCTTCGGAGGATTTATTCCGGTTATTTAGCTCGGGAGAAATGGCCTTTCTTTCGTTAGGAATGAAGAAAATGCGAAAACAAAACTCAAATAAGCATCCGCAATGCAGCAAGCTTGTGCGATACAAAGAAACGCGTTTATTGAAGTTCTTTTGTTCTTCAAACTCCTCCTTTCATGCTACTCGATTGTTGTCGCTTTTCCCTCCCTCCCTTGTTTTACAATACAAACATACTTGGACCGAGTTCTTTTCCCCTTCTCTAACCCTCCTCACTCTCTCTCTCTCTCTCTCTGTGCCCTGTCTCGGAGTCGTTCTCTTCATCCTTTTACTACGTCTCTTTTCCTCTCTTCGTTTCTATATTACTCTCTTCGTCGCCAGCGTCGTGCATCTCTCCAAAGACCATGGACCCCACGCGCGCGCGTCTCCCTCTTTCTCCCTTCACCCTTCCTCCTTCATCGCCACCGCCTTGCGCAGGCGAATAGCCTCAGGCCTGCAGCATCATCCATGCTTCCCCTTTTTTTCAACCCTTAGAAATACCACGGCCCCCAGAGCGGTCACAAACGGATGGAAATATACTGGGAGAACCATTCATGGTGGTAGAGACCTTGATGGAGGGAGGATGGATGCGAAGAGGGAGGGAGGGAGGGAAGGAAGGAGGGTAGAGGAAGAGAGAGAATGGAGGAGTGGAGATACTAATAAAATACGACGCCATGGGAGGAGTTGTATGAAGTTATTCGCAGAGGAGGCAAATAGGAGGAAGTAGCAATTAAACGGAGTGGATGGTATCATTTACGTTACGTCCAGATGCTTCATATTTTTTCTGTTCATGATATCATTAAATCAGCAGCCCTGCCTCATATAAGTAAGAGTGAGCGACTATTGCATTGTTTTGAAAGAGTTTCATCTTTCTAGCAGTTTAGCTGATAATAATGATGAATTACTTAGCGAATCGTTTAAGGGAAAGAAATATATTAAGCCAAATGATTTGAAAGAACGAATTAAAATTTCGATACATTTGTATACCTCGTTCAAATGAGTCTATTTACTGCGGATATAGGATTTTAATTTCCTATATTTTTGGAAAGGGAGAATTAGCGTGTTCATTTGCTTTGTACCATCAAGATTAATATGCAATAATAGCATATGCCAGTTTAAACATATTAATTATTGGAAGTAAATCATCGATAAATCTTCCATATCCTCAAATAACCGCTCCGGCCCTAATCTGGCAATTCATAAAAGTATTTACTTAGGGATAAAGCGGCAACCAAAATATCGCGAGTATGATTCATCGTTTGCCGACATTCAGGTAATGTTATTTTCAGAATCCGACGGAATGAAAATATAAATGGAAATAAATCTGCTTTGTATCCCCGAGTAACATGTTTGCCGAATGAAACATACCTCCGCGGTAAATCTTTATATCCTCTTTATAACTATTACCTTTTTCTGGCCGGCATACCCAGGTGCGCCGGATGTAAATCACGGCTTAAGTCGGCGTCTTGATCATTCCATTTCGCGTGTATTTTTCACCTGATTCGTGATTCATGAGACCGCGCTATTCATACTAAAGTAGGAGGAAAAAAAACGTATCGAAGCGCGAATTCGCGCAGCTGTATCAAAGGAGGCAGTACGCTCATTTTTTATATTCCCTCTCTTGGTCTCTTTCTCTCTCTAAATCCTCACCCAGCACGGTCTTAAAGCTTCTGGGCTTCGATGTTGCACGACCGCAGCAGCTATATTTACGGCTTTTCACCCCATTTATAATAGGCGTAATAGCACGCTGTCAGTGGGCAAGTCTTCTTGCAGATTAACTGCAGCGGCGCGTTTGTCATCGCCATCTATTTTTTCCCCTCCCCTCACAGAGACACACACACACGCTATAGACACCACTATGTCGAGAAGGCACTGAGTCATTGAGGTAATCATAAAAACTGGGAATCGTGTATGAAGGAGGCATAGGTATGTTTATCTTTTTTATGTGAATCTAATTACAAAAACATCGACAACTCCTCATAAAAGCATACTCGGTTGTAAACCTTATCTAATATTTATAGAAACGACAAATTATGAAGAACATCAATAGAAATAAGCTTCTTTTCTAAGAAAATATGGTAAGATCACGTGATGATATCGGAATGAAAACCAATATTAAGAAATACCAGCACGGCACGTGAGTAGGTTGCACACTTAAGAAGAATCGTGAATATTTTCGACGCCTGAACATGTCAAATTACGATGCATCGATATTACGTTTTTAGCAAGAGCTTGATAGAATGAATATTCAGAGAAAGAAAATGCAAGAGGAATGGAGAGAGTTGTACGATTGCTTGTTGGTGAAAGGAACAATGTGAATGTTTATTGGAATGACTTTTTTGGAATGCCAGCCACCACAAAATTCGATTATCTGCCTTCGCGTGACAGCAAGAACTTTTCGAGCACTCGTTCAATTCTCCGTTCTGTATTGTGAAGTCGACTAGAGTTAAACCGCGGAATCTATCTTCGGAATTTAGGTTGGTTATTAACCGCCAATTTTTTCAATATATATTCTCATCCTCTTTATTTTAAGATTTCTCTCAGTCTCTCTTTGTTACCACCCATGTGATAGAATCCAATATTAACGCCATGATCACCACCATGGATTTTTCTTGCCTATATTTTGCCTTTTTTACACTTAAGAATGGTGCGATATATTTATAATGCGTGCCGCTAAATTTTGCAGAAAACATTGAGTATATCATTCTTCTTGAACATTCCCTTAGTTTTTTTCTTATGCAGAGTCGATGAATCTTAAATTATTCTTGCACTAACCATCCATTCTCGGGCAATCACGCAGTATTTTCGTCCAAACAGATGCCCCATCTAGGTCTTTTTTTTGAAGCCCCTCTCTTATCTAAAAGACTCCCGAAAACACATTGCGTCGTCCGTAATCCTCTTGTGTTGCTAGCAAGATATTTCGAAATGCAAAGGGAAAACTACGCGAACGCGCAGGGCATAAATAAAAGCAAAATGCAAAGTATTTCCGCTGTGCGGCCGCTCTAGGTGGAAAATATCTGCGAGTGGAAACGGAGAGAAGTGGTGGATGCGGGAGAGGGAGAGATTGCAAGAAGCGGCAAAACGGTGCGCAAGGGTTTTTCCACTCTCTGGAGTGCCTGAGCTCCACATATTCATACCTCGCGCATCTTTCCAGGCGCCTCTTAAGCGATTTAATTCGAGCGCCGAACGGACGTTCTCCTGAATAATGGACCATTACCCATTCGTAATCAGTTCCGTTCGTAAATAACGCGGACTAGGGGAAAGGAAAAAGGGTTGGAGGATGAGGGTAAGGGAAATTAAAGGAGAAAGTGCTGCCGGGGAGTCGGAAGGAAATCACTATGGTACCTGGAGTTGGAGAGTAGAGGGGGAGATGGCGTTTGACGTGTATTAAGGGACATTTAAAAGAGCGAAGTTTGGGAGTTCTTCTGATTTATGTGCGAGCGTTAAAACGGTCAAAAATATTATACCCTTTCACATGGTTGTATAGCATTATATATGTATACGTATATATGTCCAACATTTTGCAGTTAAGGTAAAGTTTAGGTCAATTGAAACTTTGTCCAAAATATTTTAATTCCACTTGTGATACTTACATACACGAACACCGAAATATTGGACTTCGAATATTGCATTTGATAGCAATTATTCTAATGCGTTGTCAATTCAAAAGAAATTCAATTCGTATTAAAAATAAGGTTCGTGGACCTATTATTCTTGTTATTGCCAACCTCTGAGACGCCCTCTGAGCAAGTTAAAGTTAACGTGACCTAGTGTATAAAATTCTAATAGTTAAGGTTTAATTGCTCCTTAAGGGCGACAAAACTACTTAAATGGATTTGCGTGCTTGGAAATGATTTTGTCAGAATTACTTTTGCAAGGCCTGAAGCGGGAGGCGACTTTTGAGTATTCGCGAAGTTGATGAGGCTTGCTTGAATGAGTTGCATGACAGAGAAAAAGAAGCGATGTTGAATGCTTTTGCTCTGTTTTGCGATACAAAAATATATAATTCGCCATTAAAAAGTTAATTCGTTATAAAAACATTTGCATCGATCCAAAAGCTTTAAAAAACATAAACTGCTTTAAATTTCATGAAAGTAGCTCAAAAATGCTATGCAGTGTCTCGTGAAGTCGTGGTAAAATGCGAAATATTGCCCTTTCAGAAAATAAAAACAAAGCGGTTCTGCATGAAATTCAGCAAAGTGGTAAATAATTAAAAAATCTTCAATGCAAATCCTCTCGCCGGTGTCCTGCACGAATTTACGCCTCGGAGTTTAATCTGGAAATAATTCTGACACGCGAAAAAGGGAAAATAAGTCGGATTGAGAAATAGGCAGGAGAAAATGGGATGCCAGGAAAGAATGCGAAATGTAATGGAGAGAGAGACCCCGCATATGAATGCGAGAGTAAGGGAGTGTGAGAGGATTTAGGAGAGAGAGAGAAAGTAGCAGTATAGAGAGAGGGGAACTCTGGAGGGTCGGAGAAAGACGTATGGCTTTGCGGGCAGATTTATTCCCTCGCCGAATTCTTGTATTTCTCGCTAGAAACGTTATCTGCTTACAAGTTGCGAAAAACTGGAGCTATAAATGAACGGACGGAGAGGGAAAATAAATTAAAATTGTGGAAGCTTTGCTATTTTCCCCCGAGTTCCCGCTAACTGAATTTTAAACTAATGCAAGAAAAATATTGCCTTCATATTTTATTTTTTCCTGTTAATTTCGCAATACTGTCGAATTAAAGCGGTTAGTTAGTCTGTTTCGTCGGAGTTGAACTTAGTCCGAATTTAATCGCAAGGCTTCTCGAGCGATATGATCAAATAAATTAAACGACGATATGCATGCGGTGTATATACTCGCTATCCTGGCCAATTGAAAATTCTCCGGATAAAAACTCGAGGACTCCGTCAATTGTTGTGGAATTTTTTCATGCAGGTTCCTAAACTAAGCTCTTCTTTTATAATCACTTTCTTTTTAAAGCGAATGCCCGGTTCGAAACGTTCGGATGCCAGACGCTTATCGCGTACCTGAGGCATCGAAATAAAAAAATAACCGGAGAGAACCCGCCGTATTTCGTACACAATGAAAAAGAATGGGGACCTAACGGAGGAAAGATGCCACACGCGACGAAGTCTCGAATTGATGGGACGAAATGAAGCCCACCTATCTCCCCGCGGCAATGCGGAAAAGAGAAATCGATATGAGTGACACGGGGCGGAACAGAATGGAGGAAGAGGGAGGGCTGGATAGTCTGCGAAATAAGTATTATTCATCGTCCTCCCCCCCCCCCCCTTTTCCCCCCTCACATCCTCCCACGAATCCAACCTTCGTCACGAATCAACCCCTTGCCCTTCTTTACAATTGCCCAGTCTCCCCATCAAACCTTCACTTGACAGGGTTCCCTCTATATCCCATAGCCTCTCCTCCATCCTCTCCCTCCTCCTACCTTATCCGTCCTCTCCATTGGAAGTGGTGACTAGAGAGGGTAGAGAGTGGAGGGTGGACGGGGGAGAGTGCAAGGGTGGCGACTGCTCTTTCTCTCTTTCTGTCTCTGAGGGAGGATTGATGCCGAGTTTTTCGAAGGGGAGTGCCTTTGCGCGATGAGGCGGAAAATTTCTACTCACTGCGTGGGAGTAGCCACGTCTCCGTTGGATTCCGATAACATGGCAAGTCTTCGAGTTTTTTTTTCATTTCACAAGGGGACGCTACATTCTAATGCCATTATTTCCCTCCTGAAAGTGATGACGTGGGATTATTAATGTAGTTATCCGTCACCTATTGTGATTGCGCTTATTTTATAAATCGATGATTGATTTATCCTGTGACTAAACTTAAAAAAGACGGGGACTTTCATTGCTGGACAGAGTAGGAAAATAATTTAACGGTTTTTATCATTTAAAAATATATAGATCCCAGTAGTTCATAAAGCGGGATGATATAATTTTCCATTTTGTGACAAAAATAATATTTTGGGGGCATATAATTTTTAATTAAAAGATTGTTTGTACTTGAAGTAGGATATTATCAGTGAATAATAATTATCTTCGGTAAATATATTTTCAACTGAAATAACTTATAAATCCAATTAAATTTCGAATTATCGGATTTCAAATAAACATTGCCATAATATTTAGATAATCGCAGTTATAAAGAAGTACAAACTTCAGCATCGAATACACGGTTATTCAATCATTGTAATGAACAATTTACTAATACAAAGTTAAGAGAGTGAAAATAAAATTTTCGCGTCGAGTTTTGAAGCAGAAGCCATTTGTTTCATCAAGGATCTCCGCCGGTGAAATAATTTCCGTCTCATCCATTAGCGTCGGAAGGCTGAGTCAATGCCTCCTCGCAGATCCATCGTCCACGATGAATGGTATCAAAAGAGTTTACCCTTTCCGAATTCGTAGTTCCGAATTAGTTAAAATTCTAGGAACGAAGAAAGAGTAAAGGGGACTTCACGGTCCTGGGTTTTCCTTTTTTTGTGCGCAGTGGGAAGGGCATTCCGTCGCCGGAGTGAGGGGAGGAGGAAAAGGATACGGCGGAGATGAGACGGATGGCGAGATGGGGGAAAATTCGGAAAGTAGGAGGGCAATCCAGATGTGCCGAGTAGTTTAAGAGGCGGGTTTGGAAAGGATGGAGACGGGTTTTTATCTTCGCTCGCCTCATTCCATTTTTATCCATTCTCTCCCTTTCCATATTCAATAAATAATGGCTCTTCTCCCCTCCTCGTCCTTTCTCTCTCTCTCTCACTTTCACGAAGGAGAGATTGGAAGGGAAGGCTCTCCCTTATACGTCTCACGCGCCCATCAAATGATTTCCTTCCGATTCTCGAAAACGCTTCGAGTGGGAACTCACTGATTTTTCCCTCTTCCTAAAAATCCCTCCCTCTCCCCCACCTCACCTCCCTGTCTCCACGGCGGCGCCAGATTGTTACGCAATCACGGTCCTCTTGTTCGCTCTCCCCCCGATCAATTAGAGGATTCGGTTAAACGCGTCCGCACGTACTGGAGATTATTAGGCGCCAACTCGCTCAGAATTCGATGCGCACAATCCAAATATGAACACTTCGCTGATCAATCGACTATCTTTTTTTAGTATCAGAAAGAAAAAAATTGAACTAATTCGAGCGGATTGTGTGTAGGATGTACGTTTTTACGTGCCTGCCTCTAGGTTATTTTTTTAACTTAAGACAACTTCTGTAAAAATTTACCTTTAATTTAATATAAAGTTTTTAAAATGTTGTAAAGCAATTTCAGTATGTATTATCACAGTTAGTTTTGATTGAAAGTTAGTCATCACACTACAGAATGTAATTTTTGTGGAATTTCAAGAAGATTTTGCGAAATTATGATTTGTTTTTTATATTTTTCCATGGTTCTGAGCCAAAGAGTTAACAAACAAACAGTGGAGACTGCGTTAAAATACAACCAATTGGAAAATTTTTGATATTAAAATTTTTGATTCTCCTGTACGGTGTGGGGGTGCCGTACTGGTAAGGACGTTGACTGCTTATCGTCTGCTGCTCGAAAAGGCAGCGGGCACGAGTCCTGCGCAAGTAGGATTTTTTTTCGAGGTCACCAGGTCCAGTTTGTGCGGTTTGAGGAGACCGCGCAAGTTCAGCGTTCCCTCCTTCGGAAGGGACGTTAAGCAGTTGGCCTCCCTTGTTGCTTTTCGTAAAGAGTAGGCTAATGCCGGCACCGGATTTCCCTCCTCCCCTCTGTATGTACATATGTCCAGTTGGTGACAGTGCAAAATGACCATAGCCGTCGACGCATTTAAAAAAATCAATTACTACTACTACTACTCCTGTACGGTAACAGCTCATTTCTATCGTCCACTCATGAATCCTAATTTAATTAAACGCTTATCTGGTTCTTATTTCTCTCCTTTAATTAATAGATTCAAAGCGATATTTTCCCAACTATAAAGTTCACCATCCTAAATACGCTTTCTAAGCTTTTCACTGTCAGTAAGCACTAAGAAAGACCCAGTCCCTTAACTGATCGGACCACCCGTCTGACGTCGAATAAATGGCTTCTGCGTGGTCACTCAGAATGCTCTCAAGTTACTGCCCATTGTGTCTTCCACCTCTTCCGGATAAGGGGGTCGAGCCAAAGAGGGCGGTAAAGCTTTTTTTTACTTTTGAAGGCAAGGGAAATTGAGCCAGGAATAAAACCAACTCAATGTGGCCTCCTGCCACGAAACCATTGCTCGATCTGCTGCAACCCTAGCCGTCACCCTGGCCACCGCCAATTTACCACGCCCACTCTTCCTTCGCCTCACATGTAAAAGCTGTTTTCCCGACCTTCCATTTACCACGAGGCCCCCTTCCTCTTGCGCATGTCAGATATGACGGTCAATCGGTTTGACATGCGAGGTCATCTGCCACGACTCCCCGAAAACATTTCTTTCCACATCCTTAGCTCATCCTTTCTCCTCACTTTTAAGACTGATGCATCGATAAAAATTTCTCCCTTTTGAGTTACGACTTGAAATGTTTTTGAAAAAGTTGGAGCCGTTCGTTGATTGACAGGATAACATCGGACTCGCCCTTGCCTTCATTTTAAGAGTTTTAAATTTTTGTGTATCGCAAAATTATGGTTTCTTTTTCCTTTTCAGGCGTTCTTTACCAGCGAAGCGGTAATAATGGAACGCTTTATAAGCACGTCTGGTCCGTCCGTCATAACTTTCATCTCCTAAACCGCTGGACGGATTTTAATTTAATAACGTATGAGTGATCTTTATAAAAATTATCGCCCAATTGTGATTTTCTACTGAATCCGTCAATTAGAACTTCCACTTTACAGAATTACTTCAATAAACTTATACTCGTAGCTCGTTAAATGGCATCCGTCAAGCAAAAATGAAATATCAAACTTTTATTTCCCTAGCTCTTATATGATCTGTAAGGTATAAATAAATAAAATATTCGGATAGAAAACAACATTTACTACAAGAAAGTCCGCAAGGCTATATAATTACGAGTTATAGTTTCGGAGATAAAAATTCGAGAAAATCCCGAGAAAAACATCACATATTTTGTTTATATCGATCGCTAAGACGGTTCTCTCAGCAAACAACAATTAAAAATCCATTATATTTCTCTCCCATTCTCTTATATGATCTGCGAGGTATAGATTAAAACATTTATTCTGATAGAGAACAACATTTACTACAAGATGGTCCAGAGAACACACAATTACGACTTATAGTTTTGGAGATAAAAATTTGAGAAAATCTCGAGCAAAACATCGCATATTTTGTTTACATCGATCACGAAGATGGTTCTCTCAGCAAAGAATTAAAAATTCATATATTTCTCTCCCATTCTCTTATATGATCAGCGAGATATAGATTAAAAAATTCATTCGGATAGAGATCAACATTTACTACAAGATAGTCCTCGAGACTATAGTTTCGGGGATAAAAATTCGAGAATCACCCAATCTCTTGATACCGTTCCATACGTATTTCCCATTAAGAACGCCTTTGAAGTCTCTGTGTATTCCATTTATGGAGTATACTTTTCCATCTTGTTTCTTCTTGGAGGACTACGTCCTGTTAAATTTAATATATTATCAATAGCTTATCCAATTTATCTATATGACTTATTAAAAGAATACAATTTAAACAAATATATTAACCGTATCACGATGTCTCGCATATATTAAAATATAATATTGTATTTCCGACCAGGATAAATGTAGGTACAATTTTTCTTGACAAATCTATATGCTGTTCATAATAAAATCTTTCGTTCTATGATTAATAAATTTATGTTTGGGTATTCATATTTTGGCATTGCATTTATAAAAAAAGTTTGAGAAATGATATTGTATTTGAAACACCTTTTTAACTTGTAAGTATAATTATAAAAGCAGATATGATATTATAGATAAAATTTTCAGATCTCCTTTTTGTTACACCCGTAAAAAAATTCCCTCCATTAGATCCATCTCAGTAGGCGAGCATTAATCACCGGCTGTAAATACGAGAATTTCCTTATTTATCTCTCATTAAACGGTCGCAGAGTAAATTGATTAACCGGATACCCAGATAAACTCCACCGTCTTCCATCCCTTAATTAGCAGTGTATCGCTCTGAAAGAACTCCTTCGCGGGAGTTGCGCTCCACACTTTTAGCAGCTGTTTGATGCATCTCTACGCTCCGCCACGCCCTCCCACTTATATAAATAGAATGGGTCTGTCAGTAAAAGAGGAGATGAGAAAAAGGAGCAAAAAATGTGATATCTGATGATTAAGGGATTCTACGGAGGAACAAAAGAGGAAAACTATTTCTATTACGTTCCTTGCCCTTACAGACCCCTGTCTGTTCCTGGTACTCGTCTAAAGTCTTATCTACGCCCCAACGATCCGAAGTATCGCGTATCAACGCCAGGCATGGGGACCCAACTAATTACGAGGCGTAAGGGGCCAGAGATACAGGGAGGCAGGGTGCAGCACATGGCGTGGAGTTTTTTTTTAAGGGAGCCACAGAGTAAAAATTAGGACGACGCTAGTAAGCGTGGGATGCCATTAACAGAGAAGGAACAGAGACCAGAATGAACGACGTTTTGAAAAAAATTCCTTTTAGGGTAAAAACGGAGTCCTTTGAGTGCCCTATTTGTCGCCCCTGAAGGGATGGATAAGAAATAAAAATATCTTCGCAATTAACAAATATTAGCTCTCGATAATTTTATCAGGCCGTGTGCCGAGTTTTATTTAGTTTATGCATTTGACAATTATACGTATACAGTGTGTATATGTAATCGAGATGGATATCTTCATAACTAATGAGTTAGAACAGAGGTTCTCAAAGTGGTGCCCGCCGAGGTGTCATTAGGTGCCCGTCGAGCCTGCTCCAATAGCGTGCCAATGTCAAAGAGTAGTACACAGTAGTGAAATACATTTCAAGTTACATAATTCATCATTTGGTATGCATTTTTTACTGGGTTAAAAGAAAGCAAGTTATTTTTAAATCTAAATTATCGGAGCAGCAATCTAGATTTACCAAACCTGTCTGAAAACGCAACATTAGCTTCTTTCAAAATTGCTCATTTATTAATATCGAAGAAAAAACAGCTTGAAGATGGTTTTCTTTTAAAGGAAGCATTAATTTCACGTGGTGAGCAACTGTTTGTTGAATTTTCAAATAAAGAAGAACAAATAACTACAATTAAAAATTTGCAACTGTCAAACGACACGATTACTGGAAGAGTGGCTGCCATTTTGCATGATATGAAAGTTAAACTGCATACTGGTTTAAAATAAATGTGATTGATATTCCCTTCAACTAGATGAAAGAACAGACGGACTAAATGGAGTTAATGTCATTCACCAGCCGAAACTATCCTTAAAATCTTAGCTTCCCAGCTCTTCTCACTGCTTCAAAATTTTGCGCACGGACGGACATTAAAATTATGACATTTTTAAAAAGCGCTAAACAGGACTTTATGTGTTATGAATGCCGGTTTGTTTTTCTATTCTCAGAATTCAATTGAAAAATATTCAATTTGGTGTGTTTATATCAGTGGTACCCACCTTTTTGTAGGCGCGGCACCCTTTCAAAGATAAACAGAATTTCGCGGCATCCCAGCCTTCAAGCAATGTTTTATATTTTCACAAAGGAGTATTAAAACCTTTAAGCGTATCCATTTGTTGGTAGCACACCACAATAAATTTATTAGAGATAAAATTAATGCCCTAGTTACCTGTAAACACATCCAAATCGTTGATTTATTAACAAAAATAATTTTATCGCAGCACCCCTAGAAATCACCTGCGGCGCCCCAATGTGCCACGGTACTCAGTTTGGGAACCACTGGCTTTATATGGTTGTGCCCGCTTCCCTCCCCCATAATGTAGTGAGTGCCCAATGAAGATAAAAGGTTAAGAACCACCAAGTTAGAATATGATACCGGGTTTTTTTAATATCTGGAAATATTTTAAGATTGTATCTACGAAGTGAATGTTTCGATAATATTTTATAATATCCATTTGTTAGTTTTTTGCTCTTCCTTAAGGATATGATACCGGGAAATTAAATCAGTTTTTATTGGAGTTAGTCAAATAATAGTTATTTGAAAAATAGAAATTCCAAATAAATTTTAGCTCAGCCGATTCATTTAAAATATAATTACTAGAGTATACTGCGCAGAAAATTTGTGTGAAAACACTCTAATCCCGGCACATGGTACGCATATTCGAAAATGTACGAAATCTTAATACGAAATAAAGGATTGAAATAAGATAAACCTTTGGAAAAGTCATTCCATGGCAAATATTACACGCAAACCTCCTATAGTCGTGTAATCTCTGGGATAAAAAGACATCATGCAAAATTTCAATACCTAAGAGAACGCATTGCACTGCAGTGCATGTAACGAATTTCTTCCTGGAAAACCGGAGAAATAAGACGTGGTTTTAGAGCAAGCGAAATGAACAAAATCGCGATCGGACAAGCGCCATCTGCGATTTTTAAGACTCGGTTCCTTTCCCCGTCCATTAAAAGTGCGCCCGTGACAGACGAAGTGAAATGGCGAGGCGGAAAAAGAGAGGTAGCATTAGAGAATATCTGGACCGTGTGTTTTGGTTTTCGCACAGCGCCCGTAAAAAAAGAGAGGTGGAGGATGAAATGCGTGCGCCCTGTGGAGCGGTTAGGAATGTAATTACTTTTTCAGAACCACCTCTCTTTTCTCTTTTCCTCCCACCTTCCTCTCCTCACCCTTCCGCTTAATGGATGCATCGCGTGCCGAAGGAGGTGGAGATTTCAAGAGTTGGAATAGGAGAAGTGAGGAGAGAAAATGCTTGCGCCACCTTGCGCGCGCAAACTCTCTCTCTCCATTCCTCTCCACTTCCGCCTCAGAGACTCTTTTCTCCTCTGTCTTAATCGCAAGTGAGAAAGAGAGAAGGTATCTTATACTCCACATGAATTATGCAGCCGCGACGCCCACGCTTAGCAGTAGCCGGCGGCCGCCATAACCTACGAGGACGACGCCATGCGGCACACTCGCGAAACTTGTTCGAGTGCGAAAGCGTCTCTCTCCGATAGCTCCTTTCGATGGTGCTATTTTTTTAAATTCTCCTTCGGACGATTTACCGTGCATTATGGAAGGTGAAAATGTCCGCTTGTCTTTCAGCAATATTTCTTGACGCTAATATTTGGCTTTAAATTATGACCCGGTAAATAAATTAATAGGATCTAATAGTTTAGCTTGACAGGTATTTCAAAGACGCGGCACGCACGCTCAAAATGTTCGAACCCCTTCTTTATTCATTTATACTACAGTAGGAGAAACAGAGCGTAGAGAAAAACATGCATGGAGTAACATAGAGATAATAAACATTACAATGATCTATATTATTTTGGAATTGTGCGATAGTTGAAGCTTTTAATTAAAATACTTATTAATCTTAGTGTTGCGTTTCATAAAAGTGCTCATTGTAATTACATAGGGCTCGTCATATATTTCGAATAATGTTTGGAAGAAATTCCAAAACATTTTCTGAAAAGTAATTCCTAAAATTGTCATCATTCTCGATCGACCAACGCTTTTAATTCACCCCTATACCAATTATTAACGAGAAGCTACCATATTAAGTGTGGTGCATAGATTTTATGTTTAGCAGGAATTAAATGTAGTTATCAGTTCCCTCTCCCACACATTCCTCCATCAGTATCACTCTATCTTCCATACTATAAGCGCGCCCATAGCCCTCGGGAGCGAACCCACACGCCTCCGCATAAATCATTTCCTCGTCGTGTGTTCCCTTCCTTTCCCCGTCCTAGAGAGTGAGAGAGACGCCGTGACGACGCATATGCCGGTCCACATCGGGCCACCCTCACTTCCCTCTCCTCCCATCAAACGCCTTCTCGGTCCATACTCAGCCGTGTTTCTCTCCCCCTCTACTTCCCGCTCAGACCACCTCAATCTATCCACTCATCCTCCTCCATCCATCTTTCATTATCAACTTCCTCTGTCCCATCCTACGATCCAATCAATGCCCCCCTCGTGTCACGGCCTCCTGCTTGTTTCCATCATCCTCCGACCGCTGTTTCCCTTCAGTTACTCGCATTTCCTCAATTCTTGCTATATCCCTCTTTTGCGCAATCATGACTCGCGTCCAGTTCCACCTTTCCATCTCACCCTCTTAATCCCCACTGTCTTTATGTTCTCCTGCAGCATGTTGTCTTCCGGAGGAAAGAACGCTTCTCAACAGGCAGAACGGTTCGCTTCTCCGCGCACTTACGGCCTCGATAATTTCGAAGAATCGTCTCGAACGTATTTTGAATAATATTTCATTAATTGATCTTTCTCGTTTAGTTTGTTTATTCTAACCAGTTCTTGCTCAATAAAAATGAACGAAAATGGAAAATGATTTTTTTACGACCTGCTGAGTCCTTCTTATCTACGCACAATGAAATCGC
Source organism: Tanypteryx hageni (assembly GCA_028673005.1). Lineage (NCBI taxonomy): Eukaryota > Metazoa > Arthropoda > Insecta > Odonata > Petaluridae > Tanypteryx > Tanypteryx hageni. The sequence goes on from CM054112.1 coordinate 160,874,992, forward strand.
GATTTGGGCCTTTTGAAGTTGGAAAATTAACTATCAATTTTTCTTCTTATCTACAGGAGCTATGTCATGAGAAACGAAGATTCAATACACCCATCAGGCGGTGGCAAGAAGACATAATGACTCCGTCAACGGCCGCTAGGGTGAACCTCATCCTAGTTCTCTACTTCCTCGCCAATGCTGCTGGACTCGACACAGGTGAGTGTTCTTTTAATCGTTCTTTTACTTTACTTTACAGAGGGAACAGTTTTCAAAATAAAATGTTTATTATGTGGTAGCATCAATTTGAAAGAGAAGAGTAAACTCGAAGATGTTGCTTTAAAAATTTTTATTGTAGATATATATGTCATTTTTTGATCTAAAAATAAACGCTAAACTGAAATAAGAAGTATACGCTAATGATTTTAAAATATCAATTGTCCTTTTTATAGGAAATTCTAATGCGTAAATGCCACCTTAAGTTCATGTTCTTTATATTCACATCAATTGAACAAACGCCTAATCCTAAAGAAGAAATTACTTAAGCGTTCTAATGATTGTGCGCAGCACTTGCTATTCTATCTTAGTAACATATCCCTTAACTTTCAAAGCATTCGAGTGCCTAATAAATAAGCGCAAAGCTTCCGTACCGCGGAACACGAGGCAGCGATATTTTTAGGAGCGCACCAATTATTCCCGCTTAACGTTTTTTTTTTATGCTTCCAGGCAATTCGGATCAAGATCCTTGAATTTTATTATCCGCGATCCCATAGATTCCGATTGCAAATAAAACTCACCATTTTCGGAGAGCACTGTCCCTTTCATTCCCTTTCCCTCCACAATGTCGGAGGTTTTAAATGCGAAAGTATGGAAAGCAGAGGAATAGGCAGAGAACAAAGACGAGAAAATAAAAAGAGTTGACGGAGAGAGATAGAGAAAGAGGTGGTGGACGGCGTAGGTGGAGGTTTATACCGAGAAAGGGAGGCGAAGTGAGAGATCGAGAAAACGGAGGACGGTGAAAAATGAGTGGAGGAAGGATTGCGTGTGCGAAGGGTAGAGAGAGAGAGTGGGGAGGGAGGAAAAAGAGAAATGGTAGAATTATATAATAAATGGAGGAAGGAGTGAGAAAATGGTATAAAAAGGAGGATTAAAGGGTGGTGGGACATTGGTTGATGTTGAAGCAAATCAAGAAAAGAAGTAGACAGATTGTGCGGTGTCATTGAATTATATACGTTGAGGTAGATGGTGTTAAGAGAAAGAATCACATTGCTTCCAAAGAATAGATGTTGCTATAGTATTAGTTACACACTAGTTACCACACTTTGGCGTTTTTTCGGAAAACTTGATCACCTTTTTAACGAAGTTTCATCGTTTTAGTTGGTTTCTTCAGATTCAATCAGATATACCACGAAGCTGGCCGAGTTTCTGCATATGTTATAGGGTCTGGTACGTTTCGCCGTTTCAGCGCCAGGCCATTTCGTCACAGGGACGATTCAGCGTCGGCCGTTTTATCGTCAGTAGATCAATTATTGATATATTTCTTCATAGATACTTTTTAATTTATACGTAAGGTACTGTGCTATCTACAATTAATGAATGGTCGCCTTGTGGTGTAGTGAAGAATTTTCTTGCCTTTGTATTGCTCTGGCCGCATAACCGCATAAGTGCGAATCAAAGACGCATAAAAAAAATTCCGTTAGCAATAAGTTTGTCGCATAATATCGAATTCGTATAAAGCGAACCCGCATAAAGAGAGGGAAAGAGGCTACCGAACAAACGTGAATGCGTACTTTAGGAGAAGAATAGGAACGAAAGAAAGAAATAGAAATGTAAAAAGTAGTCGACATAATACGATTAAAGGGAATATGGGCAAGGGGATAAAGAGAGAAAGTCCAGAAATGGACGGACAGGATGGAAATTAAAAAAACGACGTACAAGTGAGCGCTGAAGCATCGTGAGGGCACCACTTGTGGCTCCAAGGGGGAGCAAACCCTCTAGGCCATCGAAATGGTGGGTAACGGGTGTACGGTGCGTGGGATGGCCGAGAGAGGGAGATAGGAAAAGGAAAGAAAGTGTATGCCAGCGAGAGAGAGAGTGAAAGAAGGAAGAGGAGAGCAAGGGAAGAGGGAGGGTGTTAGAGAGAGAGAGAGAGAGAAAGTGTGCGATATCTCGTAGCCATCAATCACACGGCAGTCCTCTCATTATCCTCGCATCGTTCGCTTTCAGTGGTATCGAAATAGGGAGAGGTAGTGTGAGCTGGATGTTGGGTCGGAAGAGAGTGGAGTGGGGAGCCGAGGGAGATGTGGGAAGGAGGTTGGCGCGTAAGGTCGGAAGTGTAGTAAGAGTGGAATATGGAACGAGGAAGATGAGAAATTGAGGTAGGTTTGAAGGAAAGAGAGAGAGGCGACAGGATTTTCTCTCCACCTTTCTCGTCACTTCAATCTCTTCACACGCGTGTGTGGTAGTAAAAAAGGAGGTTACGGAAAGAAGGGTTGAAGTTATTAATGCGGAATATGAAAAGAAAAGGAAAAATATCTCGTATATTCGTTGCGAATTTCACCTCTTTCTCAGTTTTTCATAAAATTGCTCGGCGAAGGATATGAGATATCGATGAAAGCATGGGAAATGAGTAAATTGCATACAAGTGTTCTTTCCGCCATAATTTTTCTATAAAATACCGTCGACGAAAAAGTACAGTGTATGAACTGCGTAGTGCAATTTACAACATTTGTTAGATTAGACGTGGATTACATTTGCTCGTGCAAATGTCCTTCGTCGAATTTTTGTCTGTTTACCTTCTTGGGGACGAAATGAACTCGTAAATCTGCTAGATGGGCGAATGGATGCAATTGAATAGAAAGCTCTATTAGTACCCGCCGCAGAACTTATTTCATGGTTTCATAAAGATAACGAAAAGATATGATGGGAAAATCGCGTGTGACTTGGTGTAAATAGGCAGCCTTAGGCAAAGAGGCACCATTAAGTTTTACTGTGATGAGAATGTCAAACCAGAAGTAACATAACAAACAAAAGCTAACGTACTTCGAAATATGAAAAGAAAAAGAAAGGGCATAAAAAATATTAAATTTTGGCGTAAAAGACATTTATAATTAAAAAATAATTCGCGTAATTTAAAAATTTTTATCGGTAATATAAGTTTTCAACTATTGTGTTTCCGAATAATGGATGGGAGTGATAATGAACAGAAAAAATAAATGAAATTGGATAAATAGAAAATTGCTAATCCTAGAAGTGATGGCAGTGAGGTAGGTTCTAGACTGAAAGAAGGCCTCTCAATAATTAAATTAAACTTAAAAAAATTGAACTCTAGAAAGGTGTTCTGATGGCACAAGCCGACACAAATTAATCTTTATACAAAGCGGTAATTAAAGGCGGGAAAAAATCTGTTTTTATCCAAACATTTTGACTGCCCTCGAATTTTCGTCGCGGAGTCAATCATCACTCATCGCCTAAATTTAAAAGAGGAAGCACCATACTTATCCTCCGGATATGCTTATACGTCAACGCAATGGCGCCTATCGAGGAGCATGCACGACCAACAGTTGCTGAGAGAAAAAGAGGAGGGAGAGAGAGGGAGAAAAAGGGATGGTAGAGCGAGAGAGCACGTCCGCAGAGAGAGGGAGAAACCTAGAGAGAGACCAAGAGATAGAGATTGAATTTGTTGGCGTGGGTGGGACGAGCGGGACAGGGAGAGATAGAGAGGAAGAGGGTGGGGGGAAGAAGGGATGGCGGGAGGGAGGGAGGGAAGGGAGCAGAAATTCTACAAATAGCGTGCGTGCCGTTGGACCTGTGCGTGTGGATTACGGTCGGTACAGGCGGGCGTCGATCGATGTTAAGTGCGACCAGCTAGCTACCACCCACCCCTCCCCTCTCCGCACATTTTCTACCGCCCGGCCGCCCCTCCAACCACCGTCTCCCAACATTAAACGAGCCACCCCTCCTCTCTCTCTCTCTCTTCCTCTCTCCTTATCCTTCCTTCCACTCTCGCTCTCTACTGCCGCCTACCTACGCGAATGGTTTGGACCAACGGTGGAAATTAAAGAGGAACGTGATGTTATAACGTGAGGGGGTAAAAGAAGGGGAGGATATTGTTTGTTAGGAGGAGGAAGGAAGGGGGAGAGTATAAGCGGGAGGGCTGTGGGGTTTTGTATGGTGGAGAATATAAGAAGTCCCACGCAGAGGGAGAGAGAGAGAGAGAGAGGTCCGTATCAAAAGGTTGTCAGATTTCGTGTCTGGCCAAGAGACCAAGGAGGGCGCAAGGGGAGGAGGGAGAAAGGAGTTGGGTGGGTGGAGATAGGTTGATCTCTTGCCGTGCATGCACCCACACACGCCCAGGCACGGCGCTGCGCTGGGCACGTTCGGAATTGCTTTGGGTGATTTTTTTTCGTTGGCGGTGTCGGAGGGGGGTAGGAGGAGGGAAGGAGAATGATGGGGTCGCGAGATTAAACGTCAGAAATCTGTCGTGTACCCGATGAGGAAAAGTAGGGCCGCATCATGCTACCGAAACCAGCAGCGGACAGAGAAACAATGGAAATTGAAGGCGTTCGGGGGAAATTCCGGCATTTTTCTGAATTTCCTACTTTCTCTTCGCGAACGGTCGTCCCGTTATATATGGAAATTTTGTTTCAAAATGATATCCTCGTGTCAGAAATTATTATCAATCGTGTTATTTATAGCTTTAACGGAAAATTGTAACTGAACCATATAATGCAAAGTGGTCTTGCTACATAGGGAACATCTAGTTACTGATGGCGCTTCATACTTGAGGAAAATTTTAGTGCATTTAAAATAAACAAATAATATTGAAGGATATTAAATTGAAGTAATAAATTGAATTAGAGAACTCGCAATAATGTTGATGATATGTTTTTAATGGTGTAAAAGATAACAAAATATAAAGTTGATCAGATTAAAAACTTTACAGATATTTTTTTTAAGTTTTACTATAAATCGAATGAAAGAAAAGTTTATCGCATGTTCATTACTCGACCAAATTATTGTATAAGTACAACACCGAGTAATTAGTTTATCGAAGAGAACGTAAGAATCGGTTTAGCAGTCTGACTTAAGATGCGGCCAGCGGTCGAAGGAGTGACTGTTATTAGGAAATATGATGGATGGATGCATATATCTTGTATCTTTCCACGCCCAAGTCAGGGTTTTGGGACAGCGACATCACGATACGAGAATTCGGCACGCAACCCACGCTCAATTTTTAAATCTTGACAGGTTTTCCAAATGAGCGGAGCAATTTATCATGCGGCTGCTCCTAAATCACATCTAGAACAAAGAGATAAATATTACATGTCCAGCTCGTTATCAAAAATCGAACTTTTAAGACATTTTGTATCATTACGCAAAGTGACACCCCGTTGAAGTAGATAAGCTTAAGGGGCCACCAAGAAAACTGCGGAAGTAAATTTCTTCGGCGTAGTTAGAGCACAGCATACATGTGTGCATTTGTCCTTGTATTTTTAATTTTGATAAATATATTCGTATGCTTTTCATATCCATACGTGACATGATATGGATTTACTTACTTGTATACAGCGCATAAAAACATGTTGATGAATTCGGTTGGTAATTTATCCAACAATCACAATTACGCTTCTTCCCAGCCAAAAAATGGTCTTCAAAATGTCGATTTCATCAGTGCGTAACCTCTTTTAACTCCCATCATATTTTAATGATCCAACTTCCAACTCCGTCAGTTGCGCAGGCATAGGCTCGCACATAATGGGGCGAATAAAAACCGAAACCTAACTACGTCAGAAAAATCTCGACATTTTCCACCCCTGGCAGGTCTGTTTTATTACGCCGACCGCTTCCACCCCCAACTTCCCTATCCTTCCATTCAAAATCCCGATTTCAAAACTCTCCTACGCATCCACTATAAAGAATCCGACCCCTTCTCATAATGACTTACTACGCGTACGCTCATTACCCAACCCTCTACACTCGTTTCGTCGGGAGCACCCCACCCTCGCTACTCATATCCTCTATTCATTCGCGTCTCCCCTTTCCCTACTCTATTTCCCCTCTCTTCTCTTCCTCTCACTCTCTCTCCACCTCTTTTATCCCGAAGATCACCGGCGTCTCCTTATTAACCCATTGGCTAGACACTTCTTAACCAGTGTCCTCACTTCACCCCTCCAATCTCCCCCCTAGCTCACTTTCCGTCCCCTCTCCGCCCCAACAATCGCCCTTTTGCACACACAAACGCACGCATCTATCCTCCAAGCCAAATCCCTGCCAAACCTTACCTACCCTCCCCAATTCGTCTCCTCCCCTTTCCATCCATCCACTCAAATCCATTGCACGGAAAAACACATGTGCCACCGTCTCGCTGGGTCTACCTACCTACCAATCTACCTTTTGGGAGCCGCCTCCCTTGTCCCGTTAAAAATAAAAAAATAATAATAAACGCTCGAGAGAAAGAGAGAGAGAGAGAGAGAGCGGCGTAGTCACGAGACTCATTAAGTGCGAGTGGTGGCTTTTTTTAAATAATGCCAAAAGAGAAGAAAAAGCGCGGTAATGACTTCAAAAATTGCGTTCAGACTCGACGGCATCGTGAATTTTTTTCCGGAAAAAAGCAATGGAATTTATATAAAAAGCGCTTCCTGTGAGATTCGTAAAACGGAAATATTTTGTGAGGGGTAATTTGTCGGTTAGGAAGTTTTTTTTTGCCCTTTTCGTCTTTTTTTTTATTTAAGGTTTAGATTGTACGCGGCATAGCGAGAAATTTAATTTGCGTGAAAACATACGGTTTCACGGCGGGGCGTTAATAAACAGAGACTGCGTGTGATATCGCACCTAATTAGCCATTATCCTGCTGTATGGTAAAATACAGACGAGAAGCATTATTTTTTACGAGATATACGCTACGAAATACATGTTAGGATTATTATTTTCTGCATATCACCATGGCTGTAGAGTATAGTTATAATTAACTCTTTAAGTGCACATTTGCAAAGGCAAGTGTAGTCATATATCCGTGCTCTCTCACTCTGCGGTGTATTTTTCCTTTCTAGAAAAATCGACTGCTAATTCCGCGCATTATTGATACTCGAACATATCAGCAAATCACGCCCGCATACATCTGCACCGTATGCATTCTACGGAAATAATCTCTACGCTAATCTACGTGCCCTCATATAAAAGACCCTCCTACACTAATACTATACAACCGCCCTCCTACACCTACCCTAATCCACATGTCGAAACCTAACCACGTCACACATACATACACACAAGGGGAATGGCAATCGTGTAAACATTGACGTCTGCAATGTCTCATCCCTCGTCCCACAGAATGACCCGTCCCTCCCTCCGCCCCCGTGTAAGCTACCATCCTCAAACCTTCCAATACTTCTCCGCCAGCACCTGCACACACGCACACGACTCTCCCTTCCATCTCTAGCTCACGAACCGAACTGAATCCACCTACTCATTCGTTTGTGTGTGTGCGTTTGTGTGGCTGTTACCTTCGTCATGGGCGGCTCAGGCCTTTCACTATTTGGGAATCGGCACCTGAGGTCCACGTAATTTGGACTGCCTTTCCCTGCTACTAGTCCTCCCTCCTCCACCTCCTCCGCTCCTGTTTATCCGTCCTCCCCTCCTCTTTCATCCGCCTCCTCCCCTCCTCTTTCATCTTCCCGCCCTCCTCCGCACCCCGCACCTCTCCCACCCCCACTTCGAAACGACCGCCACCCCATTTCGCAGCGTTCGCGTATGATTTGCAAATGCGTGGTCTGGGCGAGTTATGTGTAGTTTTTGAGTCGGACGGGAGAGGGTTTTCGGCCAAGTTCGGTGACGAGGAGAGGGAGCGACGGGGAAGGATGGATGGTTGGGGTTGGTACGCGTGAAATGTGATGGGGACGGGAAGAAGGATGGGGAGAAGAGGGAGGTAGGGGGCGTTTCAGTGTATTAGACGGAGTTAGGAGGGGGATAGGAGGGTTTTTAGAGATGGGGTGGGGGCGTAAGAACGGTAGGAGGTTTGATGTGTGTTATACATCGAGGGGGTGGTTTTGGTTGCGTGCTCCGTTGGGTGTGGCAAACTGTGGGGGATCGATTAGGTGGTGTCGGGAAGGAAAAAAGAGGGTTGGGGTTGAGGGTGTAGAGGGGAGGAGAGAAAAGGTTAGCGGGAATTAGTTGAGGGTTGTTGCAAAAGGGGAGGAAAAAAGAGCGAAATGAGAGGATATTGAGGTTTTCTAAGGGCTAGGAGGAGAACGTAGTTGGATGGGGTTGTTAAGGGGGATTGAGAAGAAGTAAAGAGACCGAGGCTTGGATCTAGTGCATAGAAGGATAAGAAGGTATTACGTTCCATGATGTATTTTGGGGCTCTTTAAGTAGTATTGGCACCAAGGTTGTCTGATTGAGAAAAGCGGTGAAGGGGATTCTTATTGAGGAGAGGGATATCGCTATGATGAAAGAATAAGGGCGCTTGGTGATCAATCCGGACATAAAACAAGCAATATTTTGGATATCTTATTTTTAAAGGTTTCTCCCAATTATTTCGGAACAAATACTTCGAAAAAGATACAAGCAGAAGTATGAAGGATATACTCGTACATTATTGGATTTAATGATAGCTGATGTGCTATATATGCTATATATAGATTGATGCAGTAAAATTTTTTACATAACTAATGATTTCTATTTGTATGTACAATAAATTAAAAACTCTACATAAAAATTGGATCATGTATTAAAAAGAAAACAATTTGCCATCCAAAAAAATCTTTTCTCAATTTAGAAAGCTATTATTATACATGACAATTTGCTATTGAGGAATGTCGTTTCATTTAACATTCCGATCCAAGAAAATGCAATTAAAGCTTCAAGGGACATTTTTTCAAGCGACAAACAAATTTATTTCAGATAATTGGATGAAAGTGGCATGATATATATTATGTAACCATTTTAGGTTTAGAAAATTAAAATTGCAACAGAGAAAAGTTTCGTTTCGAGTTATATGAATATGTAAATTACAGGCACCACAACTCGGAACGGTGCGCCAACTTTAACACTCCTAAATTCGACGAAATTGTGTGTACATATTTCATTTTCCTCAAATTTTTCCAAGGAACAGCCCTCCTCCTTCCGTCGCGAAAGAGTATCCGAAATGAGTTTCATGAATTCGCCTCTACAAAAGGATGAACCATTGTTATGTTCATGGAAAGTTCAACTGGAAATTTACATATCAGAATTTTGAGTTTCATTTCTACCAACGTAACACTTCCCTGAATAATTTCCCTTTGAGAGACATTCTGAGTTAAAGGGACTTAACGAAACACGTGCTGAATGAAGAGGGTTGAAAAGGAGGAACGGCGAATCATGTAGGGCGGCGTCGAATTTCGGGGCAATAGAGGAAGAACGTATTTTTTATTATTATTTTATTCCGCGGTATCTGATGCCTCAAATTCATCTTCGTAAAAGAATTGTAACATTTTTTATAAGGGTAGGAGTATTTATCGTGCCCGCTTTAAAATGCTATGGAAACATGCTTTACCCATCCCAGCTTCAATCCAGCCGTGGGAATGTTCATATACATATGCTCGTCATTGTTGGTTTTTATATGTTTAATGTAAAAGCATTTGCAACGTTGTTTATCAGCTAATTAAAAATAAATTTTTAAATCTTACTTTTCTCAGAGTAATCTTCACCAGGTTATTGATTATTCGTTGCGGTTGTGTACATAGTAGAAAAACTGTTTTTATATTCAATCAACTCATGGGTTCAGATGTATCTGTGTCCATCAGCTCCGGATGCGTATTACCACGGCGAAGCAACATCAGTGGCACATTTCTAACATACCATAGAGTCTTTATCCGTGGACGTTCTGAGATACGATATTCATATTTCTCTAAATGGTGGTTTAAAATAGAACGTTTACTGGAAGGTACAGTTAAGAAGGCGTCTTAATGAACTTTGGTATGTTACAGTGCTTTTAATCAAACGATTTCAAAATGTGATCACTCGTGGATATTAACCGATAAGACAGGCATTCTGCGCTTAGATCTATTAAATATTTTACGAGGGAAAAATGTCCCATTCCATGTGAAGGCAAAGAAACGGCTGGAGACCTACTCAAAATTCACCGTGCGCGAACGAAAAAAAAGAAACTCGATTTTTCTTTTTCGCGTAAAATGAGCCCTACGTGCATAACATGGGCAGGAAAAAGACTGGGAGTTTTATTTTTATTTATTGCCGCGAACGTATCTTTCCCATAATTCACCGCCGCCTCACGTCTTTACCCTTCTACGCTTTGTAAAGACGGGGAATAAATAACACGAAAAAGACGAAGAATGCGTAGGAGCGTTTGTGATATTTTGCCATCTTCCTCTATTTCTCTCCATCTCTCTACACTCCCTTTGAAACCTTAACCAAAAAGCTGGGTCCACCACCTACCTAACTACCTGTTCGGCCGCCTGCAAGCCTTTAACAGCCGGAACACACCCCGGGTGTGCTCGCATACATTTCTACGATGCCTTAACCCTTTCAAAACACGTCTTTCCGCCCAGCCACGTTGAAGCCCTGTGTATAGAGCAAGGTCGAGAAACGTATTGAGAGGCCCGAGACGTGGTAGGAGTTGTGCGCATACGTGATACGAATTATAAAGCTCAGGTCGGGATAAAAAAGAGGACGAAATGAAAAAAATTCGGAATTTTTTTCATTGAAAAAATAAGCTTAGATTTGCACTTAAGGGGATGAGGTCCCCGCAAAATAGAAACGTGTACATATGCGAAGTCTTCATTTTCGTTGATAAATTGAGAGCGGGGAAATATATATATATATATATATATATATATATATATATATATATATATATATACACGAGTAGGTACTCTATATATTTTTTTTGGAAAATTCGCGTTCGGAACCTTCTTTCTTTGATATTGAGGGTCGGAAAGGAAAGGAGCACTCGCCGTAAACGCGTTTCAAAAGGCGGCCATTACGTTACTTCGCGGGTCAAAAAAAGTCGAAAAATGTCGCGCACGATCGGATCGCGTATTTTATTTAACGTTCGCTCTCTTCCTCCTCTTTTTTGCTCTAAGAATCTCGAAATAAATTGCGTTACGGGTTGTTTTTTCCATTACTGAGTCTTCGCTCACCGAACCCTTTATTTCATTCTCGAATATTTGTTCGTTCACATCACGATTCTATCGGCAGTGCAAATTTTTTCCTCCGAAAATTAAATTACTGCGGATTTCGTTGTTATCTTTAAGGCCATTAAGGTGGCTAACTACACGATTTCCTTGGCCATTTAAAAATATTCCCATATAAATGCGTTAAGTAAACAACGCTGATGGAATTAGACCCTAAATTCGCCCAATGAATGATAGATTTCAGGCTGACGACATCAAGAGGTCATTTAATGGCGTAGAGGCGTAGACGTTTCGGTCATCTTTTTTTATAATCGCTAAATACGGCCAAACAGCAAAATGTCAAAGAATTTCTAATATTGCTTTCGTCCAACGATTCATTCGTAATTATTTTTGTGGAAGGTATCGATTTTAAATTATAATTGAAATATGAGCAACGGTAGCATATTTATTCTATATTAGAAAATTTACAAATTAATTTTTTACTGCGGAATCTTGGGAAGAAATGCATCCACAGCAATGAATTTCTACCATTTGAAGAATAAAAGGTTTACTGTTAACTATTGAATATATTGAATGTTTTTGTACGAAATTGTGCTTCCTCTCTCTCTACCCCTTTTAAGTATTATCCTCAACCGCTGTTTTTTGGCAAGAATTTTTCCCACCAAATGGAAATCTGCGAAAGTTGTTTCTATTCACAAATCCCGTTCAAAATCCATTACCGCTAACTATCGTCCAATCTCCATACTTCCCATTCTCTCCTCTGTCTGTGAAAAAATTATTCTAAATCGCCTATATTATTTCACATCACCCCATATATCGTCCAAGCAGCATGGTTTTTCTTCCCGGCCGATCCTGTTTAACTAACTTGGCCGTTTTTCAGAAACATGCCATTGACGCAATAGCAAAACAATATTAGTTAGAAACCGTATTTTTAGAACTCACTAAAGCGTTTCATTTTTTAAATCGCACCCTTCTCTTACATAAATTCCAAAACCGCTTTAGTGTTCATCGTTGTTTTCTCAGCCTGATTTCCAGCTACCTAACTAATAGAAGACAATGTGTTAGTATCCGTGGTGTTTCTTCTGACTGGTCAATGATATCATCTGGTGTTCCCCAAGGCATTGTCCTTGGACCCCTTATTTATTTAATTTGTTTATAGATGACTTAGCAATTTTTATATCTAATTCTGAAGCTGAAATTTTATTATATGCCGATGATTGTAATTTCAACCAATTGATTCTCTCCCTTATTGTCTTTCCTTCCAATATACGATTAATAATGTAACACATTGGTGTGATACTTGGCAATTGCGACTAAACTTGCCTAAATGCAGTGTTCTCTCTGTCACTCTCCGAAAAAACCCCATTCTCTGGGATTATAAAATTAATCGAAGTACTTCAAAAAGGGTGACACAGCAGAGAGATTTAGATGTCTTGATAGGCACTAAACTAAACTTTTCAGAACAAATTTTCACGATAAAGAGAAAGACTCTCTCTCTCTCTCTTCTTGGCATTCTTTACAGATACAAGAGCTGAGGGATCCTGTGGGTTTGAGGACGTATTTATGCTGTATTGTACTTCCCACCGTTCGATTTCACTTATTGCCCTAAAACACATTAAATTCCATACTCGAGGCCTGTTTACTGGTTAGTATTCACGATCGGAGCTCGCGCGTCCGCCCACGTGCACGCACGCGCGCGCGCGCACACACACATTTTGCATTAAATACTACTTCATCCAAACATTGGGTTTCGCTTCCGATATTCCACATAGCAATTCGTTCGCTCCAGATGTAATCTCTCGCTGCATTTACGAGCAACGCTTTCTCTCCTCCCTCCACCCCTCTTTCCCCCTCCTCTCCCTTTCCATTTCCCCTCCCTTCTCCTTTACTTCTACCAAACCTCGTTTCACCTCCTTTCGTTCTCATCCTCACACTCCAGTACTACGTGTAATCCATCAACCGACTCCCGCGGAAATATTTCCGCATCTCCCTTGCCCGTAATGAAGTTGAGCCCGGAAGTCCGTTCAATTATTGATTTGTTTATCAGACCATTCTTTGGTAATGCTATGCGTGCTCTGGCCCGGAGCTGCGTGCGAGCCGGAGAGCAGTCAATTACTGCTGCAGACGAAATATCGCGGTAATCGACGAATTTCCAAATGGCACAGCTGGGTCCATCCACCGGAGGCCGTTGTTTAACCGTGAATCGAGAGAGAGAGGGGGGAGGAGGGGGGGGGGGGAAGTGAGAGAAATAAAAAGAATGTGAAGATGGATTGCGGAACATTCTTTACCGCGACAATTATTTTTGCATCGCAGCGGCTGCCGTTAAATCGCAGTAACCATTTCATTTTCCGCGAACGCACTTTGCGTGCGAGCCGATTTTTTTTCGGACTACAAACGCAAATGAATGGTCTCAGTAGGTCCGGGAATGACGCGATAAATTACGGTAAAATTATAAATTCCCGTCGCGCGAGAGAAGGACTTGCTGCAATAGCCTTTTGTAGTAAATGCTTAATCAATCCCTGATTTACGCTTGAGATGCAAAATGTAAACTGCAAGTTATAAGAAAAAAGTAAAGTGTGTTTTAACGCGTTAAAATGTCGGAAAGTGTCGTTTAAAGACTTTAGTGAAAATATCGAGTTTTATGCACCACGTCCTTCATTATTCTCTTCCTCGTGGTATGCTATGGTCAAATTGCTTAAAATAGGCCGCGTGATAATAAGGTAAAAATATATTAATAACATTATTAAAAAGCACACATATTGAAACAATTGTTAATACTGTAGAAAGAATACGATCGCCATTCTTGTTACCGTACATTTTTCCTCTTCAAGTATTTTTAACCTTAAAATGGATCTGTTAACAAGAATCGGACTAAAATCACCTACCATATCTCCATTTCTTCGTTCGTTTTTCAAAAAAATGATAACACCCCAAGTCGTCCACACTAGGCGCAGCCGTCATTACCAACCGAATATATTCCACGCCTCTCCAAGACATTTTTGGAGTTCTGCGGTTTCAGTCGGAAGCTTGGGCAATTTACCGCGGGCCGACCGACCCCACAGGTGCCACCGGAAAGCGATCGCGGCGCCGGGGACTGCTAAAAGGAAGCCATTATTCCCCTCATTCCAACGCTAACTCTTGCGGCAATCTGCAGTGGGCTGTGGCCGAGGTGCGGTTTCCCATCCGCGGAGAATTCTGGACCCAAAAAAGGCAAAAAAAGAGGTGGGGGACGAGAGAAGTAAAAGCAGAGGTCCACTCCGGGCTATTCCGGGACACGTTCTCCTCCTCCCTTCTCTCCGCTTTCCGTCGAACGGAAATGTTTCGAAGAAACTCGAGCATCGAGGCGTAGTTCGAACAATAGGTTGCGCGGACTCGTGTTGCCAGCAAAGCGGGAGTGTAACGATAAAAACGTCCCTATTAAAGTAATAAGTGCATGGTTTACGACGTGCTCAAGATATGATTGCGTCGCGTTTTTCCGCAATTCTGAAAGCCGCGGCTTCCGTTTCGGACCCGTTTCACACTGCCGGCAGGTGTAATATGTTCGTTACCTTCAGTTTTATGTTCTGCTCATTTAATTACTCTAATATCCAATAGGCACACTACCATATTTTTCAGTACACTTGAGCACCTTTAGTGCGGAAACATTGGGATATACGATATGCCGGACCATGGGAGCTCCTTTGGACCATGAGAGGTGCACTATCCTCTCCGTAGCCAAATACGGTATATAGTTACATAGGTATTTTCTGTTAAGTAATATATGTCATGTTATTAGATACCGAATTTCATTATAATTGGCCTGGTAATACTAACCCCTTCATTTCAGCGTAATCCAAACCACTGCATAAGCGCGCGTTCCAAATCATTCCTCTTCCTTCTTTCATGGTTATCCTGTTTTCAATTTCCTTTTTGTATCACTTTCAGCACAGAACTTAAGCAGTTTTCTCTTCTGCTTGTCAATATCATAAATTGTTGAGGATCTGATACTGAAAATCTCGCTTAACCGCATAACCGATGTGCCTGAGTTTAGTTATTTTCAACACTTCTACTTTCTTCTGGATTGATATCGTTTTATGCCATCGCTACAACTGCTTATTGGTCTCTTAGTCGACATGGTTATGGATAAATATACTCGTTATACTTAATAAGAGCCATTCCCTCTAATGAAGCTTGCTGCGACCAAACATGCGACTCACGCGATGGAAGTGCGATCGCTTTAGCAAACTCATGTAGCAGTGTTCCTCAACTTTCTAAAAGCGTGGTCCGTAAAACGACTAAAAATGTTGAACTTAGTGAACAATTTACTAAAATTGGATACTATCAATTCGTTTAGTATTCATGCTGCCGTTAAATTGTTGCGCTACCAATAAAACGCATTCGTAACCACCGAGGGTTTATTCATTCGTGGCTACATGTTAGTGCGAGTACATAGAGCTTTACGTGGTCCGTGGAGACTAATTCAAAAAAGTTTGAGAATCACCGGCATATAGCAAACCGCATAAGTTCTCCCTGACCAGCCATTTTCGTAAATATTGCCAAACCACGGACTATAGGTGCTGAAGTGTATTCGCTTATTCTTAATTCGTAATACCGATAATGGATGAGGATTATGTTTAATCGTACCTGTTAAAGTTATGATTTTATAAGTATGAAATAAGGTTAACGATAAAACTGTGTGCAAATAATCATTGAGTGACGAGTTCGTATTTATTTTAGAGGAAACGTTCCGATTTCTTTTTATTTATAATTTGACCTCCCAATATTTCAAGAATCTTTAAATGCTTTTTGAAAATTTGTCTTGTCAACAAATTTTTAAGTCCGCATAAATTAAAATAATACGACATTGACGAAATATGCCTATACAGAGAAATGTAGCTTTTCCACGAAAAATCGCCTTTTACTCCGTTGCCGTGACATATTTACGCGTCCCAGATATATGTGGGAGCTAAAAGTCTTCATAGTAGTATGTGGTTGCTAGGCATTCCTCCATATGGAGCGAGTGTGCCTTCGGGGATGGATTCCGACAGAGGTAAAAGGAGTAGAACCTCTAAGAGGATCCGAGAGGAAGGGAGGACTATTAAGCACTTGTTTTATTTATTCTTTCAAGGCAGAAAGAGTAGTAGATATGTACGTCTTTTAAGAGGGAACAGCTCCTAAAGGTAAAATTTGTCTCAAGAAAAGGTCAAACGGCCCTCTATAATGGGCCATTGAATGTCCCAGAGCATAAATATCCACCTGAATGTTGCTGCGATGAAGCAGATAAAGAAGTTAAAGGATAAATACAGTAAATCGAGTATGATCACATTAGTTACGCTTTACGTTTAATGTATAAACGCAACACAGATGCACGAAAACATGTGTTTTTATATTTGTGAGAGCTTTGAATAGAAACAAATGTAAGTATTTTCATGTGGCTTTTAAGCCAGGAAAACTATTCTTACATCTACGAAAGGATAAAACAGGGCCTATAACTTAGGCGTTCCATTAAAATGACATTGTTGAAGAATGATTCTTCGCTTTGAGATGCTCCACCATATCTATAAAATATATATGCTTGAATTTCAAATAAGTCGCCTCTTACAAAAATCTCTCGACATTACGGGCGGCCATCGGTCTTATCAACGTTCATTCTACTTTTAACGTAAATACGTTCCTTTGCATTTTTTGGCACGGTGGTGAATAAGACTGAGTAAGATGGGGAAGCATCGAGGATGATTGGGGCAGACAAGTGTAAAAGCGAACCCATCCGCAATGGATGGAAACATCTTCAAAGGCGTTAATCCTGAAAGGGATGGAGAAAAAGAAGAGTAGCGCGGTAGAGCGGCAAAGAGAGAGAGAGAGATGGAGAATTAGAAAGGAAGAAAAGGAAGAAGTTGCGATGCTTTGAGATTCGCATGAAATTCTATGTACACAACGGTAGGTTTCTCTCTTTTTGGTCTTAATTTAAATGCTTTAAAGCCATTTCTACGTAATTCATTCTGGTATGCTTATCAAATGTGATAGGAGGGAGTTTATACTATGTATCACGGGTAGGTTGGTTCCATCTAAAAATCTGAAAAACATTTCTGCAGGAGTTATCACATGATACCCACAATGGCAAGATTTTATGCGATAAATTGCAAAAAAACGTGTGAAATGAGTAAGAAATATGTATGTGCTTCACACTACACCGCATAAAAAGCGAACTGAATAGAGGGAGATTTAAACAGTCTTGGTGGAGGGAAGAATCAGTTGAAAATTGAAAAGTTGGAAGCATTGAATGAAAAACACACGTACTTCTGGTTCCATTTCAAATGCAAAATTGGAATGCATCGTGAGGTGTAATTTTTTATGAAACAATGCCGTAAATAATCAGAAAGGAAAATGTGGGCCGAGAGAATGAAAAGCATGTTTCTTTTGCTTTAGCTACTGGATTTTTTTATTGTTCGAAAAGTTGTCGAAAAACTTCTGTTCACTTACTACAGGACAAATTTTTTTGTCACTTTCAAATCAGTTAAGTTGCACGCAAATTTTATCGGTAATGTTTTAAAAAATATAGCTTTTTTCTATTGGAGCAAAGGCATAGAAAGGAAGAAAGTAAAATGCCTTTATTTGCGAACTTGATGATACATAACCCCCTCTTCCACCTTAAATCTTTTTTTACATTTAGATAATATAGATTTGCTGATTACAAAATTAGATTTACACTAAATATATTGATAGCAGAAATATAGAAAAAGGATGGATAAATATTATTTACAAAAATATTTGTTCAAAATTTACAATAATTACAGCTTATAGCCCTTGTGACAAGAATATACTCGTATAAGCACATTACAGAAGCCATTAGTTTAATACATGGAAAAATACTAAGTATTCATTTAAAACTTACAGAGTATTAAATGCTTAAGATTTAAAATTTTAGCTTGATAAAAAAAAGACGAAGGCGTTGAGTGGAAATGAGGGAAATGGCGAGAAGAGAGAGAGAGAGAGGAATAGAGGATCGGAGTGTGCTTTGAAAGAAAAGGGAAGTGGCGTGAGCGGTGAACCGAAGGAGTCGGAGCGAGAGACTGGAAAGGGTCTTTCCCTGATGTTTTCGTCCATCTGAATTCACGTCTACTCTAGGACACGCCCAAAGCCGCTTCACTTACCCTCCTCCCTCGCTCTCTCTCTCTCTCTCCACTCAACCATTTCCCTTTTACTTCGCCTTCGGTTTCGCTTTCCTTTCTCTACCCCCTCCTCTCTCTCTCTCTCTCTTGCTTCTCTCTAATTATTACTTTTGCCTTCTTTTCTCCTTGCTATTTTTATTCTCTTTATCACATCTCAACTTTTACATCATTTCTAACATTCTCATACTTCTTTTTCTCTAACTCGTCGTAGTTTTTCTATTCTATACTCTCCTCCTTTCCTCTTCGCTTTCTTCACGGTTTAATTTTTTCTCTTCATCTAACTCTTTCCCGTTGCAGCCGTCCGTCTTCTTTTTTCATCCTTTCTCTTTTTCTCCGCTTTCTTCTTCCATCTTTCACGTTCGCCTAGTGCACGCTACGAAGGAGTCCCGAAGTACTTCGACGCCTCCATTTTATAATCTCCCTTACTGTCACTTCCCCATTTTTGTGTTCTTTGGGCGAGGAGAAGGCACGGATTCGGAAGGAAAAATTTTATTCCCTTAAGTCTGACATGTTCCAGGCAAAAAATATTTCTACTTCCCCACGGCTCTACGTCTTTCTCAGCCCCTCCGATTTTATTTTTATTGGACATTATTGGAGAAAAACTGAAGAATTGAGGTTCGAAAGTGCTATCACCTTCAGTTAGATCAATGTTAGATCATGCGTGCCAATGAAACATAAATTTTTAAAGATACTGAATGAATACTTAATGTAGATATTATATTTTAATAACTGTTTATTTCATTTTAAAGTTGTTACACGTATATACATTTTAGCGAATTATTATTTTATTACGAACCGAGGAAAAGCTAAGTAGAAAATTTTCCATGCTAAATAAACGCAAGAAAGTTTTAATATGTACAAACGAAAAAAAATTTTGGGGAACCGATTGCAAATCAGTCGGTCTGGATTAACGTAATGATTGCTATTTCGTGACGATATCGCAAATCCCATAAATAAAAGAGAATGTTTGTGTGTCTGTCTGTGGCAGCCATAACTATTCAGAAAATAAATGTAGGAGCTTCAAAATTTAGCAGCAGCTTTAGGTTGATCCTGAGAGTTGCAGTGCTAAAAATAATTTAAATCGGCTCACGGGGGCCCGAGGGTCCCCATTGTTGCTCCAAATGCAGGTTTTTTATATATCTCAGCAACCAATTAACCGATTTTGATGAATTCTCCAATAACATAAATGTTTTGATGAGATATATTTTCTAGCCTAAAATGGATAAAATCGGTTTGCGGGATCAAGGGTTGATCCAAATTTCACGATTTCGAGGGGTCATGGAACGGTCGGTCCAAATTTCGGCAGTGTCCGTCTGCCTGTAAGTATATATCAGGAAAGATCTGGCTGAACCGATTTCAACCAAATTAGGTAGGTACATAGAATCTTCACATAAGTACATGACCAAAATAACATTTTTGGACCGGATAGACCAAGCAGGGGTGGCACAATTGCAAAATAAAATTTTCTGTAGTAATGCTTTTGGAAGGAAATGGCAGAACCGAATTCACCCAAATTTGGTGTATAGAATTTTCACATGAATTCATGACCAAAATGACCCAATTAATTAAGTATGGATGCCACACTTGCAAAGTTAAACTTTTAGGTAATTATGAATTTGGAAGGACTTGGCCTAACCGATTTCAAAGAAATTTTGTATGAAGGAGTTGTGCAAGATAAAAAAAGATATTTAGGATAGATATACAAAGCAGAGCTGCCAAAATAAAAGTAATAAAGTTTTCTTTTTATAAGTGTTTGTGTTGAACAGTCCTCATCGATTTTAACCATATTCTAATATTTATTATGCGCGCGCACGCACGCACACACACACACACACATATATAAAAAGCCATGATAGCATATTTGGACTGGATCAACTAAACAGGGCTGCCACAATTACGAATTTAACTCTTTCAGTAACTATGGATTTGGAAGGAATTGGCTCAACGGATGTCATCTAAATTTTATATATATGGTTTTTACAAAATACCATAATGAAATCAAGATTTTTAAAGCGGACCTCAGGAGCAGAGCTACTACAATTAATAAATAATAAAAATCGTTTGCAACTTAAAATAAACTCTTTCCCGAGCGTAGTCGGGTGTTTCAGCTAGTTTATATATATACAAAAATATTTCCGGTGGCTGATTTAATCCATTGGAAAAATTTTCTAGCTAAAGATGTTAATCCATCATATTCCATTATCGCTACATCAACCATTTCCACGAAAAACACTCAGTCATAAACCTGTCTTAAAACTCTTAAAAAAAGAAAGAAAAGCCCACCACCCCGCCGCCATAGCTTCCGCGGCGCCACTGCCCCTCATCAAGCAGCACTCCCCCTCTCCCTCCGTCAGAGACGCGTTCCGCATCATATAAACTCACAAAACCTCGCACTAGCGTTGCCACTTACCTACATCCCACCGCAGTGGGCCCTCCCTGCACAAAAAAGTAAAATCATTTCCCACGCCGAGCCACACGCAGACACCCGCTTTGCCTCTCCCCCTCGCACCCACTAAACATAACTCTACGCCGTACCTATCCCTCCACCGTCCCCAACCCGAAAGTCCTCGGCGCTGGTAGGGAAAATTCTGTGTCGTCAGGATAGGAATAAGAATCCAGAACACATGTAAATGGACTATTTGCTGATTTTGGAACCAGTCTTTTTCGAGTAAAGTCGAATTTCCTTTATTTGTGCCGCGGATATTTCGATTTTTTCCTGGCAGTTTTTAAAAGTGTCGAATTTTGCTGGTAATGTTTGGAGTTGAAAATAGCATTCTGACGTACCGTTTTATGAATTTTATTACGAGTGCTCAAGAGATCTCAACTTGTTTGAAGCTGTAAATTTAATTAGTACGTTGCCATTAATACTTCTGTACAGGAAGTAGTGAGTCATCATACGAAATTTTTCTTTTCTTTACATTTTTTAACTAATATCTGACGCCAATATTTTCGACTGCAAGATATAAAATGAAGTGAAAATAGACACCTCCGCAAAGGAGGAATTAATGTAAAATTTTATTTTGTGTGCGTCCCATGTATGTATTCATTAATATCAACCGCACCACCTTTTAGCCATCTTACACCCGCAGCTGAGAACTTTTGTTGACCGACTCCAGACCGTATGATAAAGGGTTCAAATTCAGACTTTTACGATGACTCTCTCAATAATTCATTGCCGGAAGATTATCGGTAATAGCAGGTCTAAGATGCCATGAAATAGGTTATAAAAAAACTCTGAGAAGAACCAACCTTTCCCGAACCAATCCTCCGGTCTGCACCCCTCTTTGCTTCATCCCTGCTACAACTCTCTCCCTCCTACCACCCTCTCTCTCCGAAATATCCATTCCATATCCAGAACCCTCGCATCATCTTGCCCACTCTCTTTCGTCTTATCCCACCATAACACTCCCACATCCTCCATCCGTACCAGCAGACATATCCAAAAGAATTCCAGCGGGGTTGGATGGTTCTAAGTGCAAACGGGTGGAGAGGAAGAAAAAAGGATGGTACAGATGGAGAGAGGGAAAACGGAGGAAAGACGGAAATGGAATGGAGTGGAGAGGAAGGAAGGACATTAAGAAAGGAGAAAGAAAAGAATGGGGAGTGAGAGGGAACATGCGAGAGATGTAATTATTGAGTCAATGTGAGAGGCAGAAAGTGAGAAAAACCGAGAGCAGAGTTAAAAAAAGGGGGAAATAGAAAGGGAGTAAGAGACAAGTACTTACTAAGTGATAATGTAAAGAGGAGAGATACCGATTGGAGACAGAGGGAGAGGTAAAGAAAGTAGGGAAAGGGAAGATGGAAAAAGAAATTATCAAAGAGAAGTGGGAATAATAGAGGTGGAGAATGAGATGAGGGAAAACAACAGAGTGAAGTATGAATAGTGAGAGGAACGACAAAAGGGTATTTTTTTTCGTTTCCCTTTTCCGCAGTCTCTTTCTACCCCAATCCTCTCTTTTACTTTTCTTTCCCTCTGACGCGCTCCCTTTTTATGCATTCATTTTTGTATCCCCTTTCCTCTTATCCCGACTATCAAAATCGCACTTCCTTCCCATTTTCCTCCTCCACTTCTCCCCTCCCGAGCGTGTTTTCGGATGTGTAATCCGAGACGGACGGAACGTCTTCTGGTCGAAAAGTGTTTCGGAAAAAAAGCGGCGTGTTTCCTTTCATACCCATCAGATTTCGAGAGGGAATATATTATGCTCTCTCTTTCTCCCTTTCCTTTCGGCTTACTCGAGTGGTTCGCCTTTCTCTCTCCCTCTTTCCCGCGGAAATGGGTGTCTTCTTACCTTAAAAGTGCTCGCTCGTGGAACATAATCCGTGGCTTTTGAAAAAAGTAAATGAAGAATTCGTCGGTGTTTCCAAAATTTTGTGTAAAGACTCGACGATTTTTAAAAGGTTCCCTTATGGAAGTTTTGGAGGGTAAAATTTCGCGTGCCGTTGGGCTTAAAAAAGCAACGATAATGTTGTCGACGACAGACATTTTATCGTAAACGTAACAAAAACATTGTGTGATGAAAGGTAAAAATAACTATACTGAAATTTTTTTTAACAGAATTGACAGAAAAAAATATGAAGTTGAATGTTTCAGCTCATACCTACAAAACGTTAACTTAACACGAGCAATATAAAATTGCACGATTAAATATTCCGCCGATTTTCCTCCTTTGTTTTCTCGAATTAATGTGTTTTGTACGCGTTTGTAGGACTAGATGACGTGTTATAGGAAGATCCGACGTTTTAAATAAATCTGAAGGGAAGACAACGTAGACAAAAAAACGCGAAAACGGTTGCAGGATAAAGTGATTCACAGGTTATTTTTTCTATTAGAGATAACGATGGGAGTAAGGACTGCTAGGTGTAATATGGTGTCGTGCAGCACCATTTCGGTCAAATACAAGAAAAAATAGACACATTTTATTTCACAAAACGAGAGATACCAATAAAAATATCCCTGCAAAAAACTGATGTCCGTACTTCTTGCCTTCCATTTCGCCCTGTTATATATCTCCCTCTTTTACACTTCCATTTCCGACTTCTTATATATTACCCTCGCTGACTCCTTCCATCTTCCCGACCCTCTCTCACCTTCTCCTTCCATCGATGCAAACTCTCTTCACACTCCCCACCCATCTTATCTATAACCATCTTCCCCTTTGATGGCATCCATCTCACTCACTCTCAACCCTCCCCTTTTTGCCATTACGGTCAAGTCGATCGCGGTTCCCCAAGGGGAAGGAGGGTCACAGGCTCTTTAGCACGGAGGTCGGGAGAGAGCGAGAGGCCGAAGTGGTGGCAAAAGAGGGGAGAGATCTGAGGTCATGATTAAGTTCCGCGATACCACTGCGGAATAGAGGGTTCTTAGTGGGGGAGAGAGGCGAAGAGGACGGGTTTCAGAGAGAGTGAGATGCTTAGAAGGGGGAAGGAGAAGTGGAAGTTAAGGGTGGGAGAGGGGGGAGGAGGAGAGAGATGAAAGGAAATGTGACGTTCCATCTCCTCCCTTTCGCTTCTCTCCTTTTACACTCCCATGGGTTCGAAGCCTCCCATCCATGCTCTCCCATCCTCCCCAACTCGTATAGCTCTTCTGGCTTCTTGCCGCTGTTACACCACCCGCGCACAACCCTCCCCTCCACACTACCCACTCCTTACTTTAGAATGCCCCCGATTCCTCTCTTGAAGGCGGCGGGACCTTCCATTACTGCTTCTACGGAGCCAACGATCGCTTCCCCCGTCTCACCTTTGGAGTCGTCCGGTGGTTCGGTTACAAGAGTGGTAAATGCATTTTGGGAGCCACTTTCTCCCTCGCTCTCCTTTCGCTAATTTTCCCTCTTAAGAGTTCGATGGGAAGTAATGGGCCGGCTTGTGAAATGACGACGCTGGGTATTTTTCGTCACCTACGCGAGGCGGCGACCGTAAATTAGTTAAAAGGTTTCCTCTCACACAAACACACACACACGCGCTCGCTCGCTCGCTCATGTCTCTTTTATCACACTCCGTAATGGAATTATTTATGAAGCATTTTTGAAACCTTATGGTACCCCTAATGGGCGCCGGGAGTTGGATCGAGTTTACAGACGGCAGTAGGTCGGAGGAGAAACCGGAGTGCGACTAATTTGGCGGAGAAAATGTGCTTTTTATTTTTTCAAAGAATTTCGTCACCTCCAAGCTTTAAGTTTAAAAGTTTGATATTTACTTTTATATGGATATAAACAGAAGTGTATTTAAGTCTAACTTGCATATTAATGACTCAACACTAAGAAAATCAATCAGTGTAATTCAGTGGAGAAAGATTATCTAAATTTTCAGAATAGGGCGCTCGAGCCGATATATATGAAAGCAAGCGGGAGAAAAACTTACTTTTTTTGCTAAAAATTAGCAACAATTGTTAAAAAAGTTAGGAAAGGGTACAGTGTACCGCAAATAGGCGCATTCCGTGCGATTTGAAACTAAACGATATAATTTGAACGAACGCATACCATAAAACAACTAAACACCTCGACCCGAATGTCACTTTGTCTACTATTACTATTGCACTTCTTCTATGTAGTTTTTGTCGCTGCTCGCTGTCACTCCCTAGAAGCTGCCGCCTGTGTGTGGTGCATATATTGCACCCGTGGTAAGCACGGCCCCGATTAAGGGTAAATGTAATAGTGGATGGCGAAAAATTGGAGCTGGTAAAACAGTTCTCTTACTTAGGCAGCGTTCTTACATGGTATGGTAGAAGTATCAAATATATCAGAACAACAGTAATCGGAAAAATGTTGATTTACTTTTGTAAATTACACGTCCAAAATAAGCATCTTGTGTCATTTACTTATATAAGAAGATGGATTAATAGGAAGGCTATTTACTGGCACAGCTTCACCCATATTCCGACCAGACTGATGGTAGTACGATTTTATTTTATTTGATGAATACCTACTTACATAAAAACTTAATCGTTGTCAGAATTTAAAAGAATTGTGTGAAAAGAGGGAAAAAAAGGACATTATTTTTTAAAGAGGACAAAAATCTTCAGAAAGAGGACGTCTGGTAACCTTGACAATGACGTTAAGAGTTATCCATATTTTTAATGTAGCAATTGAAACCTCTACTAAAAATATAAGTACTTGGCGGAAAACCAGCATCACCTCTCATTCTTTAATTTATATCGCTTCGGAAAGTAAACAAAAAGGTGGGCCCCAGCCCCATCTCGGGCCATAATGCCTACATTAACCGGGTGAAGGTTTCTCGGTCCCTCCACAGGCGTCGCCACTCCCACATTTATTCGAACCCATCCTCTAAGGAACACCTGCACGTTCCCATGATCTTTCTACCTCACTCTTCCTCTCCTTTCTTCCATTCACCTCTCTCTCTCACACTTGAGTCTCCGACGGCGAAGACCCGCCTTGCTTTCTTGGAACGAGCCACCACCTAATGCCGTCGCGTTTTTTTCTGCTAGTCTCCCAACCGTCAAGGTTTTGACGTCTTTGCCAAAAGTGACTGGAGGTTAATATGAGGAAACAAAATGTACTAAAAATCAGGAATTTACGAAAAAATGACCCGTGAAGTGCAGTTTGTTTACAGGTGAATTGTTTCTCAGTTGGGAAATTAAATCAAGAAGGACAAACTTGACGGATAATTTATATATTTATTCTAATGCGCCTGTTTTGTTTAAACGAAAAGTTGAGCGTAAAACTCTGTTCAATGAGATTTGTTTTTGGAATAAAGGATTATTTTTGCCTTGCAAAGATGGGTATAGTTCGATTTAATCGATAAAATAGAAGGATTACATAAGTGCTGTAGAAAATCTCTTAAATCGCATAACTGTATCTTAAAAAATGAGTTTTAAAATTATAATTTAAAGCAGAAACGCAGAATACGCGCATACAAAAAATATCATAAGCGGAGAATTTCTTTTATTCCTATAAAATAGTGCTAATTTTTACCGGCACGAGTGGCTACCAGTGCGACAAAATATTATTTATAAACTATATATACAGTTAAACCCCGATTTAGTGCCACCGTTTGCCCATCACTGACATTGGAGCTAAACCGGAGGTGGCGGTACATCCCAACATTACAGCTTATGCCTGTCTGCATAGGATCTTCGGATCACTTTATTCCACCAATTTCTTACTTGGCAATCTCACCATTTGAGAGGGAGGAGTTTTCTTCGATGTATCTCTTCGAGGACATCCGTTGGGGCAGTTTGATACTAGCTTGGCTAGTTCCGTCCCAACCAACAAAACATCCGTGTTCAGAAACGAGAAAATCGATCTGATACGTTAGTTCAGTGGTAGAATATCCGACTGGCAAGTGGAAGACCCGGGTTCGATTCCCGGTCATAGCAGACATTTTTTTCTCGTTTCAAAATTATTCCCAACATTACAGCTTATGCCTGTCTGCATAGGATCTTCGGATCGGTTTAATCCATCAATCAGTATATCCAAAAGCAGAACAATTTTGCGTCCCCTAAAGTTTTTTGGTGACAGTGGGACATGCTGCTCAAAAGCGGGACTGTCCCCCCGAAATCGGGACGTCTGGTCACTTTATATAATATAAGGGGCGCTAAATCGGGGTTTGACTGTATGCCAAATTGTGACAATACCCAATAACTTACGTAAAAGTTTTAATTGCAAAGAATTATAGCTAGAATTGTATCAGAATAGTATTAGGGCGTTATCTGATGTGATTAAAGTTGTGTGCTTAACTTATAACAACAAGTGAGAGAAGAATTGCAGATCAAATTACATAAGGCGCTTTCTTTCACCGACTGCATTTTTCCATCGGAGTAAAGAATCCCAGATGCGATTTATTGTTGTTTGCCTACATTTGTAGCAGCGATTTTTCCGATTACTTCCAAGCAGTTAATCCTAGATCCACCAAATTTATACCCAAGTAGTCCTAATGTAGAACTATTTATCCTGTAATTTCGGCGTTATTATATAATTTCAGTTATTTTGTACGCGGTCGGACGAACGGATGACTACATAAGAGATATGTTTAAGAAAAAAGCGATACAAATGATAAAAACAATTTTATACGCACTAAAAAGTAACCAATACATATAAAATTTACATAAATGAATGTTACAGAAAGTAAAAATAGTTTTGAGATTACCAAAGTTATGACAAGGAAATATTAATGAAGATTTATTTGTTAAACCTTTGGTACGCTAGATAACTTTAATATTCCAAAAACAATTTTCTCTTCCTGGAACATTCAATTATGTGAATTTTAGATTTATTATTTACGTTTTAGTGCATATAAAATGTGATAGCATTAAAATAAATTTATATAAATTTTATTTCAGTTTTTAGCCAAAGATAAAAAGGTGCTTTGCTTTCGCAGTAATTTTACTTAATGACTTTAAAAAATACAGCAATTTTAATCTCTGTATCCGACTTCATTAACAAAATTCAACAAAAAAATTAATCTTATATATTATAACCGCTGTGTCTATGCGTCTCTGCGTCTGAAGCCTTCCGGCATGAACGCAAATAAGCCGGGAACGGTAGGCTCGATTTCGACAAATATTTCGCCTAAATATTCGGCGCGAACTCCTACAGGTTTTAAGTGGGTAGTCGTCCCCCGGAAAGACATGTGTTTGATACCAGGATAGTTTTCGTTTTTGCATTTGATTAACACGTAATCGGATAGAATACGATGTGTAGACCTTTATTCTTTAACATTTTAAAATATCTTACTATCAAAACTTTGACTTGAGATTTATACCATTTAACGCAGAATAAAATGAAGAGTTTTATCATTACCGCCGATTCTGTTATTTAATTCCTTTTTGCTCATATTTTAAGTTTATTTTAGATTTTCTCCGATTTTTTGACATTTCAAAAAGGAGGTTGCTAGGGTAGTGGGCATTGTTCATCTCGGATTTTTTTCATTGTTAGACTCGGTCTACAAGTGCATTTGCACTAAGCTTGCAATAAAACGCGTGAAGGACAAAAACAGATTAAGTCTCGGGTGACGTCATCTCCCAGTATAAACGCAAATGAATCAAGAACGGTCGGCTCGATTTTGACAAATCTTTCTCCTGAATTCTCGGCGCAAACTCTTGCAGGTTTTAAGTGGGAAGTCGTCTCCCGAAAAGGCATGAATGGTGGGAGCTATATAATCATTTTAAGAGGGACAATAAAAGAGATTCAACTAATAACACTCTTTGTATCAATTTTTTGTCATAGGAACTATCGCATTGGGTCCCTTCACGCAAGGGTCTCTAGATGTTTGCAGGAAGTACTGACACAGGCCCCTAGTATGTATTCATTTTCGTTGCCGTCAGATTATTTATTGCAACCAAGGTATTGTTTGAACTTCAAAATAGCCTCGAAATTTCGTTAATATGTTGATAGATGTTACGCGAAATTATTATCCAAGTCAATCGTACGAAATTGCGCGAAACCGGCAACAATGCAAATCACTTTAAGACGAAGGATTTTCACAGAAGTATACGTTTATTTTTGGAATTAAAAACAAATTTCTTGATAGATCGATGCGTATTCGAAAATCGATGGCTGAAAAACAAAATTTCGTTCTAGGAGGCGTGCGTTGCTTCAAATCTCGATCTACTACGATGATTCTAAGTAATTTTAATGTACATACGAAATATTAACGTGCTGCATACATTCCCGTGTTAATTAAATGTAAATAAACGGCGCAATATACATTGCACAAACTTTCTCATATACGTATATACGTTTGGTCTCACTACTACACACTTTGCCCAGAAATTAACTCTGTGTGATAGGAAATTCACCGCCCATTAGGTTAATAATGCGTAGCAACAGAACCAAAGCGACTGAGACCATCAACCTCTCACGTCTAATGCCTCTCACTAATAAGCGCGTGGCGTTAAGAGATAAGTACGGAATTTTAGACTAGGGAATCTCCGGGTCCCCCCTCTGACGCGTTCGCTGAGCGTCTTGTACAGAAATAATGTCACTGGACGATATATAGTAACTTTTTTAGGGCATACGGCTAGGTTAATATTATTTGTGACATCAGGCTATACGTTTGGATGGATTTTAATCCAAATCCTTATAGCCATTTTTGAGTGAATCGAATTGTTTCAAAATATCCAAGAATAAAGTACCCTTAATTGTTGCGCAATATTGTTTATCTCTTCAGAATGTATTTTATGATTGATATTATACATAAATATGGTATATCATTCGATTTAGTTTAACCGTAAGGCTGTAGTAAGAGTTTGAATTGATCGCGGCGGAGGCGTGACGTCATAAGGCTTAGATAAGGTAGCTTAGCGTACATTTTAATGTCACTGGACACCATATAGTTATTTCAAGAGACATATGACTTACGCAGTATTATTTGTAACATCAGGCTCTACAATTGGATTGATTTTAATCAAATTCTCTGCAGCAATTTTTGAGTAAATAACATTTTTTTTAATCGCCAAGAATAAACTACCCTTAATTTATGTGCAATATCATTTTTATCAAATAATCTTGCAAAAGATGATATCTTGCACAAATACGAGATATCATTCGATTTTATATACGTTTGGCCCTAGAATGGCGAACAGACATACAGACAGATTGATAGCATGGCGAAAACCACTTTTATGGACTCAGAGACACCTAAAACGTATTTCCATCAAAATCTCGAAGTCGAATTTTTTCACGATTACTATACTTTCTCAATATACTACGTACTATATGAGAAAGCAAAAATAAACGTTCCGAGGATCGAACCCATGGCTTCAATGTTGACGACAAGCAGCTTAAATTATAAAAGTTGCGCTACTTATTGTAAGTAATTCCTGAAAGTTTGATTGTAAAAGAATGAAAACTTTTCGAGTTATAAGCGGTTTTCTCATTCTCCGATTAAACTCCATAGACAAAAATTCGGTACAATATAAATAATTATTGCAAAAGGTTTCTCATGTATGTACTTACTGCGTATACATCTGGTCTCACCACACTCTTTTCTCCTTGGAACAGGACTGCTACGAAAACAACAAAACCGAGGAATATGTATATTATACATATATATATACCGATTACCTCATAGATTTGAAAATCAAACTTGATAAATTATACTATACATAAATTTCTATTATTATGCGGATTGGCGAAGGCATATAGGCGCTGAAGCTTTATAGCTGGACGAATATTGTTGAGATAACTATGGAGAACTGGGCATAGAAATCGATCTATTTAAATATTAAGCTAAGAAATCCGGTCACGATATAATATAGCCGACCCTTCAACTGAGAGAATAACAAAAAGCTTATAACTCAAAAACTGTTCATTATTTTTCAATCGATATTTCATAACTTACACGGCAGCACCACTTTTAAATATTTAGCTGCTCATCGATTACATTAAAGCCATGGGTTTGATTTCAGGAGCGTTTATTTTCTCCATATGATTAATGCGGGGATGAGTGTAGCGCGTTTATCATTTGCATATTAAAGTTACTTAAACTTATAGTAGGAATTCTAAACTTAAAACAAAGAACGCTTAGAAGACCAAATTTCATTTTCTTGCCGTCGATTTTTATTACGCTTCGAACCGGTCTACAAATTTGACTTATTTTTACGTGAAAATCTGTCGTCGTTATTAAGGTGATTTGCATTGTTGCCGGTATCGGCGAAAGCATAGTCAGTTTTTAATTTTTGACTTAAAACAGAAGAAAAAATTTATAAATTTTAATTTAATGAAATATGATGAATACGGACTGAAAATTTTAAAAATATATAATTCACATTATAGTATGTTCCAGAGAATTAAAATAATTTGTCCATATAAAAGTTTTCTAGCGTAATATTAGGCAAATAAATATTCATTTTGTATGTAAGATTTGCATTTACCTATATCACACCGAGAGAGCTACATTTTTTTAGAGTAAGAAGAAGAGAGCGAGGGATAATGGAAGGGAAAAAGGAAGGAGAACGGGAGGGAGCAACAGGGAGGATGGGAAGAAGAGAGGGAGAAGAAAAGGAGGGAAAGAGGAGAAATAGGAACTATGGAGGGGAAATAAGGGGTAGAGAGGGGAAATAGGAGGTAGAGAGGGAGGAGAATGGGATGGAGGAAGAATGGGAAGTACCTTAATTTTAATACTTAACCTGTACATATCCGTGTTATTTGACGGGCAATTACGCTAGTTATATTATTACCAACTTTTATATTAACTTCGCTTTACACACACACGCACACACACACACATATATACACATACATACATACGAGTAGTCGGTGTTGCAGACTGCAAGCGCTTCAAAAAATCACCATACACCAAGATCTAAACTCGTAAATAAACCAACGCGATCTCCAGGGCAACAACACTTCAGTCACGTGAAGCCTATCTGTATTAAATAACAAATTCCGTGAGTAACAGCAGTATATTTATAATTTTCAATGAAATTAAGGAACTATCCGTAATTTCCAAATTCTCTGGCAATCGGCTCGTGTCCAAGTTTTCGTATTTCAAGTTTAGTGACTCGGATCGCACTGCATGAGCAATTAGAATAATCATCATTAAGACAATATCCTATTTATTAAAAATTATGGAAAAATTAGGAAATTTTCTGTTAAGATTATGCTAACATCCATGCCTTTAGCACATATTTGGATAAAAACAATCGCGAAATAGGTATGCCGCCATTATATTTAACAATTGAAAATAGTTCAAATTTCTATAAAAACTATGAAACAAAACATGTCTTCATCATCCATGCCTTTAGCGCGTATTTGAATTAAAATATTGAGAAATAGGTATGACGGCATTATATTTAAAAATTGAAAAACTACGAAACACAACATTAAAATACTTATCACGTTTTACCGTCACTGATATCAGGTTTGCTTCTTCTGTTGTGATACCTTATAGTCCTGGAGAAAAACAAACCTAATCGCTCCTTCCTACGGTCGATAACCCAAATTTAATCGTCATGTTGATGCTTCCAGTAGTACGTGAGAACTGCAATTATCTATGATACCCTCAATCACAGTGCGTGATGCAATTAGTGTTTTGGATAAAATGAAATCATACATATTATTGGAAGAAAATATTGATGATGATGTTTTCATAATAACGGATAAGTGACAAGAGTAAACACTCACTTCCGGTTGACCGATGTTTACCAAAAACTTATCAGTTCTTGTGATTTTCATAAAAAAGTTAAATATAAAATTTCGCGTTGACCTGATTAATAGTTTTTGAGTTAGAGCACCCACAAAAAAGCTATCACATACACACAGATATCATCGAGAAAATGGTCAAAACGTGTTCAGGGGGCCTCAAAACGTGTATTTCCGTTGAAATCTCGAAGTCGATTTTTTTTTCATGAAAACAATACTTTCCCCTATACTACGTAAATGGAGAAAGTAATAGTAAAAGCCTAATTTTTCAGCAAGTTGGTCCGAGTGTAAAATTATTAAAACGCGGATAACTCGATCAAGGATGTAGATAGAAAATTGAATTTTGGCAGAAAATCATTGGCCATTTCCAAATGGCGAGATTTCATAAAACTATAAATAACGTTATTTTCAATGGATTTCTTTAAATGATAATACAGAAAATATTTCGAATCGAATTTCTGATAGGATTTGAAAAATAATATTCTATGACTTTTATTTAAATTTCTTTAAATAAAGCCAATTTTCTGAAATAATTTCAAAACTAGTATAGTTAAAAGAAATTTGCGCTCTTAAAATACAGTTAAAACTTATTGCAGTTCATGTAAGTATTTAGTTCACACTAAGTTACTACACATTTTTCCTTTTATGGAAAATTGACTGCTCATTAACATTTTAGCCTGTTTTTACGCGTAAGAGTAAAACAATTCAATTATTTAGTTAAATTCTATACGTTTGAAATAATTTATAATTTGCTCAAGTATTTCAAGTTAATTTCTGTAGATTCTTCACACTTTATATCTTATTATTTCGATTTTACTCTTATTTTCAACGAAAATTTGGACAAGAATTTGGTCTCACTGATAATAATTTTTAAACAATATAACAGAGATAACTTTAAAAAACACTAATTTGATTGTGCATGAAAGCTAAACCAGATCATAGCAAATTTTACTGATTTTTCATAACGATCTAAAATTTCTTTGGAATAATTTTATGGTGATTTTATAGGAGAGAGAAAGAAAGAAAGAAGAGAAAGATAGTGAGAGAAAAAATTAAATGTTCCATAAATTAAAAATCATTTTTGGAATATAAGAATTCTATAGAGTAATGTATTTCTTTGTCATAAAATTTCTATTATCCCAAAACTCTTTTTACTCTCTGGAACACTCAATTTTGTGAGTTTTATATCCATTGATTACTTTTTAGTGCATATAAAAGTTACTTTCATTAATAGTTTATTTCAATTTTATTTTTACTTAATACTTAATTCACACATACACGTCATATTTGACGGGAAATTTCTGTAGTCTATCTAACAATAATAAAAGGCCACTTCTGTCCCTTTGTTCCTTTGTGGCTTCCTCTGTCACGCTATAAAAATGCAAATAACGCGATAATGGAACGAGATCCATTTTTTTATATTTGGCAGGAATGATCGATTCACATATAGTAAGATGATGACGAAAATAAATCTTGAAAGAATTTCTAGATTCGACTCCAAGATAGGCATATCCATTTCCCATATGATAACACGTAAAAATCGACTTTTTGACTTTTCTTATTTTTGAGATTAAAATTATAAAAAACTAACCTACAATATTCAAATCTTAACCATTTTAAATAAAACATTATAACGTTTCTTATTCTGTTCATTTTTCCTGCCTACAGTTAGAAATTCCTCATGTTAAACGTTTAATTCACATATTTTGGGGAAATCTTGCCATTTAACGGGATGTTGCCATGCCAAAGCATTACGTTGTTAAACCTCGAAATCCTATTGTTATTTAAATCCTTATGAGTGAAAGCGTGCTTTGAATGCTTTTACAATTAGTACGAGAGAGAAATTATTTTCATAGCAACCAATGTAAACAACTTTCGTTGCGTTATTTACGAGAAGGAATACATTTGAATGTAGAACATTAATCATTCGCATATTAAAATTGGGTATTTAGAATCATCGTAGAAGTTTGAAACTTGAAACAACGAACGTCTAAAAGAACGAAAGTTTATTTTCTTGCCATCCAAAGAAAATCAAGGTATGTTTATGTTAATTTTTTATTTCACAAAGAGCTTTCCCGTTTAATTTCAACGGGCATCTCCCTAATATTATCGATATATATATATATATATATATATGTGTGTGTGTGTGTGTTTTTGGACCCCGTCT